>CM055958.1:78396042-78996042 GCA_029490685.1 Schizonepeta tenuifolia
ATACATGAAGATTAGTTGAAGTTAAGCTTTATGTATGATTCAAATTTTCGCGCAGAAATTTTCGCCGGGAATTCTCGCCGATTTTCACCAGAAATTTTTGTTTATGATGAATACATGAAAGTTATTCTTCGTGTATAATGCATATATGATGCATACATGAAGTTAGACAACGTGTATGATTCAAATTTTTGCTGGAAATTTTTGGCGGAAATTTTTCGCTGGAAATTTTCGCCTGAAATTCATACATGAAATTAGCGTCCGTGTATGATTCAAATTAAAGTTAGCCTTCTTGTATACTCATTAAGGGTATTTATGTCATTTAACAAACTAAAGTGCTATTTCGCCACTTTAACTTTGTTGGTGATATTTCAACATTTTTGTTTAGAAAAAGGGCTATTTTACCACATTACCTCTTTTATAATTACCCAACGAGCTTGGAGGACACCGAAAGCCCTTTCAACGTCCTTACGTGCAGCTTCATGCATCCAAGCAAATCAGCATTTCTTCGGATCTGTTGGCACTGGTAGTGTCTTCACGAAAGAGGCCCACTTCGGATAGATGTCGTTGGCGAGATAGTAGCCCATGTGGTGCTCGCGGCCATTTGCTTTGAAAGTTACTGACGACGCTTTCCCATTGAGGACGTCGCTAAAGACGGGGGATTGATTGAGCACATTGATGTCGTTGTTGGAGTCGGCGACACCGAAATATCATGCCAAATCCACAAATCTTAGAAGGCGACCGCTTTATGGATTAGCGTGGACTAACCCTTTCGTTGGGTTGTGTACATGCCTCTCTCCAAGACGTTCGACAATTCTTCCATGCCCAATGCATACAGTCGATGCTTTCAAGCATACTGGGAAAGTCGTACGTCCTCTCGTGCAATTCTATGAGTCTGGTGACTACATCGGCGTTTGGCCTCCTCAAATATGCATTGCATAAAGCAGATGTGATGGCCTTACAGAAATTCTTGAGACATTATGTGCCTGTTGACGGTCCAACGTGCAAATATTCGTTATATTGATTGGCAGATCCACCGTTCGCGAGTTGCATCAAAGCAACGGTGCACTTCATCCATGAGTGAAACCCCATTTTTCCGGTTACATATGGGAGTTGTTAAAAATAAGGCTCCCGAACTTCCAAAGTTGCAGCTATCCTTAAGAATAGCTTCTTGCTCATGCGATTTCGCTGGCGAAATACAGTTTCACCCTAAATAGGATTGTCGACAAAATAATCATGTCTGAGGCGTTGTTCGGCCTCCTCATGATTTCGGAGCATGTACGTTCTCGTCGATGGCTCGTCCTCCTCTTTTTCATCACCGAATGCTTCTTGGAAGATCTCAATGGCTCGCCGACCCAACTCGAGATTTCTCAGATGCTGCTCCTCGTTTTCATCAAAATTGAAAAACTGTCCGAAGAAATTCATAGTATTTTTTTATGTGAAAATTGATAGAATTGAAAGAGAAAAGTATAACTAAAGTAGAATTGAGGTGTGAAATGAGGTGAAGAAGAATGTAGTACTATAGGGAATTTCTATGAAATAGCAGTTGGATATAACTTTTTTTTTAATATAAAAAAAATGGAATCAATGGGGACACGCCGCATGTCCCCTTCCTCCGCATGAAACGAGTCGAGCGGTGTGTCAAAAAAACAACATCCGCCTCGACCTCCCCATTCGACGCCGCTACTTGACCCACCCCACAACAGGGATCGACCTTGGCGAGGTCGAGGGAGAGTCGATCGACTCCCCTCAACTCCGAGGGATCGACACCCGTTGGGGGTGCTCCAAGACAAACTTTTCGCACCATATTTTCAGGTGACTTATCTTTATGGGTAATTTGCAAACTACACGGCCACACGTGTGGAATTCGTTGCCACCATTTTGATAATTATAACTGAATACAGCATAAATATGTTATCATTACCATCTTATACATATTTTGATAGCTACAAACTGCATGTCTTTTTTACTGAATACATTTGTCTACAAACTTCCCTTGCAACATAAATAGACAAACCAAAAATTGTAGACAGACTCAGGTAGAAAAATATGCACACAGCATGTAATTATCCAAATTTTATGCATATGTTACACCCATGTATTTGAGAATTTTCCCTCTGCGAGCAGCGGATTAGCAAATTCAGTAATCCTAAACCTACATTTCTTTGAAGTATATTAGTAGTATTTTTAACAAAGACAATAAAGCAAGAATCAGTTCCCACACCCAAAAAAACAAACAGAGAAAACACCAAAGAATCTTGGGAGAAACAATTAAACATGGAAAAACTGGTCAAAAGCTTGGCTCATTAAACCCACCACACAGTTTCCATATTACCGATGTCTAGAGCAAATTCATAGATCAGAGAATCCAGGTAAAGGTCAGTGCAGAAGAACAACAAGCATTGCATTGCCCAAAAAGGCAAAAACTAATGCACTTAGAAATATCTAAATATTGATTAAATAGAAAGATCAACACATTTAATTATATATCTCATCACTACCATAGAACAACTATGTTATAGGGTACAAAAACACAGCTTTGAAGATGCTGTCCTTGTAACTAATGATAGCAGAGAAAGTAGAGGAAACTTATTTCAGAAAGTTGTGAACTCATGCCCATGTCTTGGAAGTCTCCCATAAAAGTAGGATCTCACATTGGGATGAAGCATCTATGCCCCATCAGGCTGTACAAATGGATTGGAAATCTCATCTGTTCCATCTGTTGGGGAAACGAGCATCACAGCAGTTCCTCGGCAAACCTGAAGTCGCAGACAGAACATTACATGTGCAGCAAAAGTTAATAAATCTAGTCAGACCTGAGAAGGTTTACTATGGCTTTGGAGATAAAAATAACATGGACAGAATAAAAGTCAAGTTAAATGAACGAATGAGAATGGCCTCAATGCAAAAGCTGTATGTATTATTGAGTTAGAAAAGACTTGCAGTACAATTTAAAGGTTGGGTGGAATAAACTAATAGGAAAAGGTTCTAGTCATGAGAAACTGAAATCCCCTCTTTTGGACTTAAATTGCCTAAATTGCCTAAATCAAATTCAATAAGAATTGATGATGTTAAGAGTTATTTCAAAAGATAATTCTACTCCCATGACGATGCAAGCATCTTAAAGTAGTTTTCAGCTAACGTACAACTTCTTACTCGATCAAAGCTGTAAATGAGGGCAAATGCAAATATATAATATGGTTGGACATAGAACACAACTACGATTATCCATACGCATTGATAAGACATACTATTAAGCCAAGGCGACGGGTCTGATCAGTCGTCTTCAGAGGATCTTCTGGATCTGCAGAGAGAGAGAAGGGATGTATATATAAATTATTGATTTCTGATGCAGCAATAACTCCTACAAGCATAGGAAAGTTAAAATCTATAGCACTTAATATATTACTCCAGAGATCGACAATTTCAGTCATGACAGACAGTTTATCTATAATGGAACAAATGAATTTTAGATTGTGACTTCACTGATATATAGTTCCATAAGGTCCTTGTACATCATCAGATTAACTCAGAATGAGGTAATACATGAAATCATCAGGCACTGTTACTAAGCTCATAAAGGGAGAAAAATTGCTAATCAAAGCTAACATTTAAAGTTAGTTATCACTAACATCAAATCAAAGCTATGTCAGTTAAAAGTTGGATGCTAAAGCCAAAATGTACATTTAAATGGAATGATGTGATACAGCTAATCAGCAGTGATGAACAGCTGTTTTGTTACATTTAGCATGTGCATACAGTCCAGATGGCCTTGAATCTCATCTTGAGTTATCAACTTGTAATATCAATCTATATTCAGCAAGCCAGATTGACAGGATTATAGCATAACACTAGCTGAAACTAAAAATGATTCATGGCTTACCTCTAAGAAATTCCACCGCTTCATCCAAAACAAGATTCAGCAATTGGTCATAACCTTTTAGAGTTCCAGTCACTGAAACGAAGAGCATGAATCAAGATTTAATGGATTTTATCTTCTAGCTTTGCGAAATCAAATCACTGAAAGTGACAAAATATTATCTAGCAATGGATCATAAGCTGCTGAAGCCGTATGATTGACCGGATACTTAGAAAACAGATTAAGATGCAGGTTTCATGTAGAGTTTTCCACAAAGATTTAAGGAATTCAGCTTTAACTCTATCAAAGATCAGCCAAAGAGCAGAAGCAAAGGGAAAAATATAAGCGAAACAAAAGAACAACTAAAGCTCTCGATTACTACCTTTTCCAAAATAAAATATGTGCAAGAAGAAAAACAGGATTCACATATCAAGTCATTAATTTGTTGAAAGTTTCAAATTGTAGCAACAACTAAAAGTGGAGGACAGTTAAAAGCCTCAGAAATCCCAAACCAAAGGCAGTTAAAGGTAGAATACCAGACACGACGATGATCTGTCCACAGTGAAAATGATGGATAACAAGAAGTATCAGGAAACAAGATAAACAGCACACGGACATGAAATATACTCCTCAATATTTATCAAGCGTCTAACAAAAATTAATCACAAATAATCAGACTAAAATCAATAACGAATTTGTACAGAGCAAGCCGAAACTATTCACAAAATTTAACCTTTTTTTCCCACATCTAATTCTCCCGAGTCCCAAAACCATAGTGCAAATAGCACTACAGTTCTTCTCATCCAAGCATGAGTCAATTTGTGGAAGATACAAATAATCAATTTAGCAGGGCAAATACGAACTGAATAATGTTTATTGTTTTCGAAAATCAAGAAACACACAAAATGGGATCAGAAAACTCTAACCCAGAAATCAGAAACTACATACCTAGTCTTCCACCGGTTAGTTTGACTTGGACACCCTTGTCAACAAATTTCGCTAAATCTAGAACTGTTTCCTTCCTGCCAGACTGAAACAAAGAAATTACTGAATAGTACATGAACCAAACTTGCTGCAACTCACGGGCATCATTTTAGTTACACTCACAACAAAAATGCACAACACATACCATTTTGAGCTTCAGTAGCTGAACGAGTTGCAGTTCCGTTCTGCGAATAATTAAAGCAAAATCGACGAAATAAAATCAGGAAGATTTTGAGTGTTGTAGGTTATGAGTAAGTTGTGATAAATAAAGGAGAACTTACAATTTTCGATTGGAAGTGAATTTGGGGGAGACAGAGAATTATGCCCTAGTTCTGCTTTGCTCCGTCTTCCCGCCTTTTGATTCACTTCCGCTGCTTTCGCTCTAATGGGCTGGACAAAATCTTGATCTAACGACCAGTATCGGTCCACGTGTTTAATGCGCGATGCTCATTCTTTAGAAAATATATTACCCCTTCTTCCCAAAATAAAGTCTCACTTTTAACTCTTTACTCCCTCCGTCCATCAAATGATTGCCACATTGTAGACGACACGAGTTTTTAGAAAAATGGTAAATAATAATAGTAAATATTGTTGTGAGTGGAGTAAATATCCCACAATAAATGTAAGTGAAATAGTGTGAAATATAAGGTTAATTATAATGTATTGTGTGGGTCCTACTACTATAAATGGAAGTGGCAACCATTTCGTGAACGGATTTAAACGGCAAAAATGGCAACCATTTTGTTCACAAAATAAAGTCCAATTTCATTTTTTGTACAATCATACCCTCTTTACTTTTTTATAATTACTACCCTTTAGTCACTGATGGACCCGCCCTCCCACAATATTAATACACTAATTTGTTTACTAATTAGCCAAACTAAATTAAACATTTAAAGCTAATTGATCACTGTTTGTGTTAGCAATTTATCCGCAACTCTAACATGCAATGTAGCTATAGTAATCGATTATCGTCTCCACAAGGACTGTTAAACGAAAATACGGTGAAAACAAAATTTATGCACTTTCCTACTATTCAAACTTTAGAAGGGGCATAGTTTTTCGGATATTCTCAATAAAAAAGAAAGGAAATTAAAGAAAATAGACAAGCACAAAGCAAGGTAATCACACAAAACACGATCAAAGATACAATAAAAGAAAATGTTGATTTTAGGGATTCGATCTGATTCTAAATGATAATGAAAATAACTTCTAATTCACAAAATACGTTTAATTTCCTAATCGAGAAGCAATCACAAAGCAATTCGCTTTCCTCTCTCGAAAGAAAGCAAAAGAAGATCAATCTATCGACCCTCTCGGCTAAGACTCAAGACGAATAAATCAACTCCAAAAGACACAAAGATTAAAAGCTTCCATGTATGAATTCATCAACTACCAAGTCTCAAAATCATGCATGATGTGATAATTTGAGTTTCATGCTGGTGAAAACCTACTAAGAATTTCCACCACACTTGGCATGCAAGAACGATTGATCAATAATTCTCACATAAGATCCAAATCCACAATCAAGTTAGGAGAAGGTAATTAGAATTAGAAGATTAAGATCAAAAACACCATTGAATCTTCACAATCCCAAAAATCAACTAAGGAAAAATTAGCCAGACATAATTAAGGAATTGACAAGAGGAAGGATAATATAAGCCGTATAATATAGATACTAACCCAAATAGAGCAAATCTTCAATTAATCCTTCAATGATAATCATAAATCCAACTTTCAATTCAAATTCTAAACATAAACCCTAATTATACTTCAAAATGAAACTTTTGAGAAGAAGAAATGTTGGCAACTAACTAATCTATCTAGTTTTTTGGAGCTAAGATTCCCTTATATAGGGTACAAGAAGTGCTAAACAAAGTAAAAACTGTTGGAATGGTTTAAATATTAACCATTATTGAGGATAAATATTGTTGATTAAATATTTATTATTTAATTAAAAATATTTAGTTGGATGTTAATCTACGCCGTGAGTAGATGAACGTGTATATTTAATATCTCTAAACTGATTTTAGGTGAGTGAGATATTGTATGCTAAAGGTTGGATGTTGAAGTAGTAATTAACATGTTATTAATTATAATAAATGTTAGTTGTCCCACATCGATTATATTTGGATGATTTGACTAGTATTTAAGGCTATTGTCTGTATGGGCTTAATAACTTGTTGGGTTGGTGTGTATGGATGTGTATGGGTGCCTACGCGCGCGCACACACACGCGCGCGTGCCGCCGCCGTGCCGTCCGTCCGACGGGCGGGCTCGGGCCGGGCCTCGGACTTGGACTTGGATCTTGGCAATTAGCGTTTGGACCTTGATCATTTTTTGACCAACTCCACTAGCCCAACTCGATTAAATTGTTGAGCCCAATCCAGCAGCCCATCCGTGTGAAGCCCATCGGCCCAAAGACCTTTGGCATCTGTAACAGCCAAGGCTGTTCACATCCGGCCACCTCTTCACGTCCAGAAACCGCCGGTCATGAATGGCTGCGTTAATGAGACGAGCCCCTCCACATGTCTTGAGCTGCTATATAAGGGAGACATCTTCATTTGCATTCTACACTCAACGAAAGCAATCTGCATTCTCTCCTTTCATAGCATATCAGTTCACTTCAGTTCAGTCTTCGTTCCAGTTCAGTTCGCCGGAGTTCGGTTCTGTTTGTGGTGCTACTACAGCCGAGACGTTTAGATCGTTTTAACCTTTGGGGACGAGCCGCCTTACCGTGAGCAACTACCGGGGCGTATTCTCGTCTTGCGGGCAGAAGTCTAACTTCGGACGATCCTGGTTTTCTAATCTCTGTTCTTCAGTTCCCATTGTAATCCTTACAGTTCTGTTTCCGTTCAAAGTTCATCAATAAAAAAGTATGTTCATTGAAATCTACACGAGCAAGTACCCGATTCCTAACATCGCAAGACGAGAATAAGAAAGTTACTTGTTCGTGTGCTTCCTCAAAACTGAAGTTCAACCTGAAACTCTGCTGAAAAAAATGTCTACCAATTCGAGCACTGGCGCTTCCACTCTTTCTTTCCACCACTTCTAGAACCATTGGCTCTCGAGCTCAACCATGGCTCTTGTTCAACCTGCTTGCTCGGCTCATGCCTATTGCCGAGAAACCTCCCAATTTTTCGGGAACTGACTTCAAAAGATGGTCCCAAAAGATGATGTTTTACATCACCACAATGGGGCTTGCCAGCTTCCTGCGTGAAGAAAGACCTCCTGTCCAGCCGATGACGAGGCAAATGTGCAAGTTCGTATTGAATACGATACTTGGGTGCATTCTGACTATCTGTGTCGGAATATGTCGTTGAACAGGCTTGATGATGGCTTGTTCAATGTGTTCAGCATCAAGGAGACCGCCAAGAAATTTGGGATGCTCTTGAGTTGAAGTACCGTGTTAATCCTGCTAGCACGAAGAAGTTCGTAGTGACGAGGCTCACCGAATTTCAAATGGTGGACAGTCGTCCTATGATACCCCAAGTACAAGAGTTCCAAAACTCTTATACACGATGTTCATTCGAGGGGATGCCTCTGCCCGAGGCGTATACTGTGGCGCTCTTGGTTGACAAGTTGCCGCCAAGTTGGAAGTAATTCAAGGGATACCTTAAGCACAAGCGAAAGGAGATGACCCTTGAGACGTTGGTGGCTAAGCTTCAAACCGAATCTCAAGTCAGTGATCAAGACATGAAGACCAAGGCTCCAATGGAGGCTAAGGCGAACTTGACCGATGGTAGGGGCAGGACCTTCTAAGAAGCGTCCTTAATCCTGCCAAAGGCAAAGGAAAAGAAGTGGCACCGCCGACCAAGTTCACCAGGACGTGCGACAATTGTGATAAGCCCGTACATATGGCGAAGAACTGCCGTCTGTCGAAGAAGAAAGGAAAGGGCAAGGTCAACCATGTCCAAAACGACTTTGACACTTGGGACAAAGA
The DNA here is from genome assembly GCA_029490685.1 of Schizonepeta tenuifolia. Taxonomy (NCBI): domain Eukaryota; kingdom Viridiplantae; phylum Streptophyta; class Magnoliopsida; order Lamiales; family Lamiaceae; genus Schizonepeta; species Schizonepeta tenuifolia. The sequence goes on from CM055958.1 coordinate 78,404,825, forward strand.
CGATCTTGTTGCCATGATCATTGAGGTAAACCATGTCACGGACCCTAATCATGTTACTTGGTTTCTTGACACAGGTGCAACTGTTCATATCTGCATGAACCGGGACTTGTTCTATACCTACAAGGAAGTTCAAGGACCGCTTTGTCACCGAGGCGAGTGACCGTACCTCACCTGTTCTTGGAGTTGGACTGTTGTACTCCAACTCACTTCTGGTGTGGAGATAACTTTGAAGGATGTGCTGCATGCTCCGGCAATCCGCAAGAATTTGGTGTCAGGCGTCAAACTAGTTAGGGCTAAGTTTGATATAGATCTTCGTAGTGATTTTATAATCATACGTAAGTTTGATAAGACTCCTGGAAAAGGTCACATTATTGATAATATGTTCAAGTTGAGTGTTCGTACTTGTAAGCCTTCTAAGGCAGTTGCTAATGATAATAAAGCTACTACTTCTGCTTATTGCTTGAGTGTTGTGATTTATGGCATTGTAGACTTGGTCACGTAAATCTAAATGATATAAAAAGACTTGCAAACATGGACATGTTAAAAATTGATTTATCTAAGACACAAGACAAGTGTGAAGTTTGTGTTGAAGCAAAAATGGCTAAGTTACCGTTTAAGTCGGTTGAACGAAGCACTAAACCTCTAGAACTTGTTCACACCAATGTGTGTGACTTAAAAGTTTGTGCAAACTAGAGGTGGTAAAAGGTATTTTATTACCTTTATTGACGATTGCACAAGGTATTGTTACCTTTACTTGTTGAGAAGTAAAGATGAGGCTATTGAAGCTTTAGAAACTTCAAGAATGAAGCCGAAAATCAACTTGGTTGCCGAATCAAAATGGTTCGAAGTGATAGAGGTGGAGAGTATGGTGCTTCATTTGCTGAATTATGCAACGAAAGTGGTATAATCCATCAAACGACTGCTCCTTATTCACCACAATCAAATGGCGTTGCTGAACGTAAGAATCGTACTCTTAAAGAGATGATGAACGCCTTGTTGATTAGTTCAGGATTACCCCAGAACATGTGGGGGGAAGCTGTTTTAAACAGCTAACTATATCTTGAACAAGATTTCATTCAAAGGGAAGGACGTGACTCCTTATGAACTTTGGAAAGGGAGGAAACCTTCGTATAAATACCTCAAAGTGTGGGGGTGTTTTAGCTAAGGTTGAAGTGCCTTTACCAAAACAAGTTACAATTGGACCTAAAACGGTAGATTGTATCTTTATTGGTTATGCACTTAACAGCAGCGCGTATCGGTTTGTTGTACACAAATCCGATATACCCGACATTCATGTGGGTACGACGATGGAATCAAGGAATGTTGTATTCTTTGAGAACATCTTGCCTAATAAGGATAAGGTTGATCCTAACTCTAGTAAGAGAGTTGAGGATGAAGCTACGAGTTCTAAACTTGTAGATGAGTTTATGAGTTCTGAACCCATAGATGAAAATGTTGCATCGAGTTCTAATCCGGTGTTCTATAGACCGCCGAATAGAAAGCGACTTAGGTCTATGCCTGTGAATGAGCCTAGACGTGGGTACTAGAGTACGGAAAGCAAAAATTTATTGACCGGACTACGTCGTTTTAATGCTAAACGGTGAACCGGTATCCGTAAAAGAAGCCTTATCTGGTTCGGATGCGGCTTTGTGGAAAGAAGCTATAGACATCGAGATTGAGTCTATTATGCTTAATCACACTTGGGTGTTAGTTGAACTACCACCAGGCTGTAAGCATTAGGATGCAAGTGGATCCTAAAGAAGAAGTACAAAGTCTGACGGTACTATCGATTTTGAGATTCCACCATTTGAGTTGGAGCTCTTCGACTCTGTCATCCATCTCTCTTCTTCGAGTCCACCCAAATCTGCAGATTTTGGATGCTTGATGCCACGCTCTGAGACGGAGATCTCCGAGTCTCTTATCGATCCATCTTCTAATTTTCCAATTATGGTGCTGGAACCTCCATCGTCGGGGGTGGATTTAGAATTGATGACTGAAACGATGTTGTCTACAAATTCCTATTACTTTTTGTTTACCGAGTGCGCAAAATTAAAAAAAAAAAGGAAGGCCATGGAAGCCATGGAATTTCTCTAAATCAGGTGATTGAGTTTTTATTTCTTCAATTTTTTGGTTGGGGGTTGGTGGTGTCATTCATTATGATGCAATTCTGATGATATGATTAATTGTGTGTTTTAAAACTGATGCCTCTGATGCTGCCCTGATTTGATGCAATTATGATGATTATGATGATGATTATATGAGTAATTGTGAGTTGAAAACTGATGCCTCTGATGCTATACTTATTTGATACAATTATGATGATGATTATATGAGTAATTGTGAGTTGAAACTGATGCCTCTGATGATTTAATTGATGATTATATGATGAATTGTGTGTTGAAATCTGATAGAACTGATACTACACTACATTCTTATGATACCACCACTAGGTTCTCATAAACCTAGTTTAGGAGGTTGAAATGAGAAATAAATCAATCAATGATGCCAATTACTTGATCATTTCAAGTGTTTGAGACTACATAGGTTGAAAACATGAACAATTTACATTCCAAACAACAAAAATATAGCTTTACTGTTTGTCCCTGCAAACCCTTACTAAAAAATCTGATGTCATGCCTCCTATTCCTGCAATTCCAACCTATTGCATTCCATCAATTAGAGTCTCAATGTTGTAGATTGGTTGTTTTGTATTCTCCTGCACTTGTAGTTATTCATATGCATCCCTCTGCCCCTCAACATTAAGTGTCTCTGGTAGTATTCCAATCCTTCTAAGTTGTTCCTTACCCATGTGTGGGATCTTGTAGTTATTGTTGCCCTTCACTTTGATTATCTCCTTGTAACAACCTTGTAGTGTTAAGAAAACATCATTCAACTTGTAGGTTGGAAACTCTTCAAATATATCTTGCACATTCTTGATCAATCCTTCAACTGTAGTAGCCAACTTTTGATCTTTTAGTGTCTGTATGGCCCTGAAAAAGCCTAAGTCATTGACATTGTGTTTGGTGAGTTATATGTTGGCAAACTAATTGGATATTGAACCTATCAGATTGTGCAATTGCTTGGAAATCGGGATCATTGTTGTTGATTGTGTGGCTTTGAATTATCTTGTTGTATGATAATGTGTTTACTCATCCCTTTTGGCCACTTTGCTGTAATTGTTGGAACAATTGGCAATCATGGAATCATAATTAAACATAGCTAAATGATGAATGTGCAAACAATCTTATAGCATAAGGAAATTAAAGTACTACCAGCTTAAGAAAGCGATCCTTCATGACAAGTTTGGTTATAGCTACAATAGGCTTTGTTTGATGCTTCCTTTGGTCTATTTTTTGAATTCTTGTTGCTTGGCTCCTCAAATGTGAATAGGAATATACCAAACTTCCCATCAAATATAAGATATCCCTTAATTATCTAAGTGGCCTTCCAACAACACATAAAAACATGATTTTCGTGTGTGTGTGTTAGCCTAGTGGTAGTGAAGTTAATGCCCGGGCCAAAGGTCACGGGTTCGAGTCCTCCGTCATGCGGTATTTAAATTTCCTTGCAATGTTGTTCAAAAAAAAAAAACATGATTTTCTCAATGTGTCTCTTGGATTTGCATGTTTTGTGTTGCTGCACTTCATCTGCTAGAACATAGTATCTCTATGTAGTTTTTGTAATGTTGAACCACTTCTCATCAGCATGAATGATATTGTACATTGGCTGAAAAGCAATTCTTCCATTGCTACTGATGCAACTGAGCATGTTGAGGCTCCATTTCAGCCTAGCAATCATATTTGCAGGAGTTAGAAAGGGGTTTGATAGCATTGGTATGTGCTCTCACCTTTTTCTCATTAATCCATCTATGAACCAAACTTGTACTAACACCTAACTGAGTTGAAAGTTTCCTGATGCTACCTCTCTCCAAAACTGATATGTTTCTGAGTTTTTTCTCATCAAGAGTCTTTCTGTTTTGTGAATTGGGCATTTTTTCATTGACGCCAAATGCAGGGGTTGTCCCAAGGCCTGCTGAGCCAGAGTTGCTTTCCAGTTTATTCACACTATCCTTAGTTCAACACCAAACAAGCTTGCAACTTTTTTTTTGGCGCAATATCTTAGCTTTGAGTTGCTGCTGTTTTGAAGAAGCCAGACTGCAACATTATTTTTTTCAATCTTTGACAAATTTGGCTTGTGTTAGTTGAGGTTCAACATTTTTTTTGTTGTTGTAATGAATTTTTGCAGACTTTTGCTGCTATTTATTGTGTTTAGATAGTGGTTAGGTGTAATTTAAATTTTTCTTCAAACATTCTCCAAATTATTCCCCCCAAATCTACAAGACTTTTGGAAGATTTTGATAACAGGGCAATGAAATCCATCCCTTTCATTTTGATCAAATCAAACTTGTTTCTTTATTGTTATTCAGATTTTTATTACTTTACAATTAATGTTGAATTCAATTATTTATGCATTCATTTATGTACAATTTTTTTATTGCTTTAACAATAACAAGTCAACAATCAATGTTGAAATTCAACTATTTAATCAGTTTTTTTATTTTATTTTTAACAACACGAAGGTTACGAAATTAATTGTACAACATCCCTTAATTATAATAGGAAACTAAATTCACTAGATTTAATTCCCCAATTTTCAATATATCCACACCCCACTAACAAAGTCATTATGAGTATCAATATATTAAGAAAACTAATTAAAGTCATTAAGAATATCCCTACTTTTCAACTTTACCCATTCACAACCACTTTATCAACTTTTTAATCCTCGTGCCCACTTGAAATGGAACTTTATTTTACGAACGGAGGGAGTATTTTTAAGAAAAAAAGAAATTTATAGTTTTTTGTTGGAGCAAAGGAAATATATAGTATTATTTGATTACAATTATTGCTTCATATTTCGACCATTTTGACTTTATATACCGAATGCCCAAAAATTGAACCGAATTGGCAGGTTCAATCGGTCAAACACGAGGTTTCGATTAGAGTACATATAGCGTAAGTTAATTAGATGGATGATCGTGTTAAAAATTATTAGAGCGTCGTCATCTGTGAGTTTGTGATTCATGTAAATGTTCTATAAATGGAGTTATTCAAGATGTATAGAATTTAGTTAATTTTTATAAATATCTTCTGCACTTTATCATGCTTTTAGCTTTAAGGTGTGTTTTACTTTAATGAAAATATTTCCATTGGAAAATAATAGATGAGAAAATATTAATATTTTCATCTTTTTTTAATCACATGTTTAATAGGATGGAAAAGAAATTATTACATGGTCCCCCACCCACCCCTTTCCCATTTTTATGCCTTTTTATCCATCGAAAATTATCACACCTCCTCTCTTGTTAATGTTTTCCACAATTGGTGAGAATTGGATGGTAAAAGGGGCTGCCCGAAAAGGTTATCCATCCTGCTCGAGGAAAATTAACCAAATTAATAAACGTGTGAAAAAAATAAAAAAAATATGAAAATATTCATTTTACACTATTTTTTTATCAAAGTAAACGCACTCTTAGAATAACAATTTGGGTGCAATAGAGGTCGCTTCTGATTGAGTCAAACTTTTTTTAGTTATCATTATATATATTATTAAAAGGAAAATAATTCTTGTTTTGAAAAAATCGTATGTGACATTAATCCTTTATTCCTATTTATCTAAATTCTCTAATTTTTTAAGTAAAAAACCAATATTTATGAGAATATCATGTGATATAGCCATAATGAACATTAAATATAAATTTTGGCCCACCTTCTTCATAAATATAAATTATGGCCATTTTTTTGAACTTAGGACCTAAATACCTCTTTCCCTCTTCTATTTTTGATCCATCAATCCTTGATCCATTTTATTGACACTTGTTTTCCTTTCCAAGTTTTTTTTTCTTTTTTTTTCCTGTTTTTTTTTTATTTTCCAGCTTTTTTCTTCTTTTTTCTATGTTTTTTCTTATTTCCAGATTTTTTTTTCTTTTTTTTTATGTTTTTTTTCAGATTTCTTTTGTTTTTTTATTTTCCAATTTTTTCCTCGTTATTTCTTCTTTTTTTCCAGATTTTTTTCTTTTTTTCTGTTTTTTTTTTTCTATTTCTTTTTAATTGCCAAATTTTTGTGTGCCTATTCATTTTTTTTGTTGGCCGCTTCTTCTTTGGTCAAGATTCGAGCGAGGGGAGCCGAAGGCCTCGGAGCGAGCCGAAGAAATCTAAATTATTGCCCGACGATTATCCTTATATTAGTAATCGAAGCGAAGGCGGAGCCGTATAATCGGAGCTGAAGGCGGAGCCGCAAAATCGGAGCGGTATAACTTGAAGTAATTGGAATTTTCGTCCCAAGAGTACATATCATAATTTGGAACATCTGGAACTAATTCGACAATTCGTCCCAATTGTACCAAATCTGGAACTATTGGCACTAATAAGGCTAAATTCGTACCAAAAGTACTAGAACTATTGGTACTAATATAACTAAATTTGTACCAAAAGTACCAAACGCCTTATATCTGCCCGACCCGACCCGTTCCGCGTCTTATTAAGGGTATTTTCGTCCCAAATTGAAAAAAATGGCCAAAATTTATATTTTTGAAGAAGATGGGCCAAAATTTATATTTTAATGGTCATTATAGCTATTTCAAAATATGTCTCCTATATTTATTATATATTTCACATTTAGTTTTTTTTTTCTTAAGAATGAGGCTATGAATACTCGTATATTCAATTTTATATCTTAATTTAGCATATATATAGATTTCCTCCACCATCGTTTCCACCGTTTAGGTTTAGGTTTAGGTTTAGGTTTTTTGATTTATCAAAATATTTTATGCATCTGCGCCACACTAATACTTGAGGTAATTGTAATAATTTATTTTGCTTTTATCTTCCCCTATTTTGACTTGTGAGATTTATTTTGCTTTTGTCTTCCTCTACTTTAATTTGTGATTTTTTTTTATTTTGTGGAGATATTAACAATGTTAACCTCAATTGACAATTGTTTGTTTTCTACGTAGATTCACAATTAATTACCTTTTTAAACATTCTCCAGTATTAGCAAAGGAATCGTATGATATCATCATGACATCGTTTCAATTTTTAAGAGTGATGAGGTAAATTTTGGACTTTAATCAATTGAAATTTTTAGTTGATGTTTCTGCAATCTTACTGACTATTATATATGTTTACCACAAACATCATAAATGTTTGTAGGAATTTTTATGCACAACAACTTATCATGGTTAATATAGCTTTGTTGAAATTTTGGTTGGATATCATTATAGTAGTGTTTTGATTATTTAGATCTAAATCTTCCAGGTTAGATTTCAATCTTTAAAAGGAAGGGAGGCAAGGAAAAAGTGTAAGATTTTTATTTTATTTTTTCAATGTTGTTGTTTATTCATTAATTGAAGAAGGGAGGCAAGGAGAAAGCGTAAGATTTTTATGTTACTTTTTCAATATTGTAAATTTGTTTATTCATCAATTTAACATTTTATTAATTTAATATTTATTATTACTTCAATGTTGTGATTTCTTTGCAAAGAAGAATATATTATAATATCAAATGTAACAATTTCAGTGTACGTAGGGAAAATCCTCCCAAATTACAATTTATTTTTTTAAATAATTCTTCGTATTCCACGTAATTGTTTACCAAATCAATATTATTATTATTTGATTTTTCATTGTAGTGTATGCGTATTGAATACTGTTTGAATAACTTTATCTTTATTTGTGCATTATATTCCTTTTTCTCATTGTTGGATAAAATATTATAGTCACATGATAAAAGATTTTTGAATTCGCTGGATACTTAATTATGACATTGATGTTTTTTATATTCTTTTATTAGAAGTAATGTAACGTGCTCTTTGATTTCGTCTTTCCTATTAACGCACCAACAAGAGGCAAGAGAAACCAGCCAGCTTCAATAGTTTTTGAATTCAAGGGAGAGGTGATTTAGGCGAGGTATGATATCATAGTAACAACAACAAAAGGCTAGCATGCATCCAATTTTGAACATATAATACGAAATCGAATATTTTCTATCGAATCGAATATTAGATTTTCAATTCGTATTCATTAACTAATCGAATCAAAAAAAATATTCGAATCTTAAATTTTCGAATTTGAATCATATTTTATATTCAATATATTAAGTAATTATGGAATGAAAATCTTCCCAAAGCATGATTTTAGGATTTCTTGATTATTTAATTAATTTTTAAAAAATTTAAATAAATTCAAATAATTAGTAAATACCAATATAATTGGAGTTAAGGACGATATTAAATAATATAATTACTTTCTAATTTAATTTTGATTAGAACTGTGGTTGATGGGACGATTCCGACCGTGGGGTAGATGGGCCGATTCCGACCCGACGGTTTAACTTTTTAAGAAAAAATATGTTAGTTTCACAATGTAGAATATGTAATATCACCTTGATTCTTATAAAACAATCTTCTAAACTGAATTTTATTAATAAATCAGCAAAAACATTTACGAAAAATAGAGGAAAGAAATCAAAGAAACAGTGCGATTAAAACTTCTAAACAACCTATACATATCTAACAAACTAAAGACAAAAAGTATTTGTGTAGATAGCATCCTTGATCTTGTCATGAGGAAATGTCCACAATCGGATTCAACATCGGCTTCCGCCATCCTATCGGCAACGGCATTGCCTTCTCTATAAATATGTGAAACTCGAAAAATTACTCTTATAAACAATCTTCAATAAAGGAAAATTACTCTTAAGTTCAAACTTTTAACTTTTAGAAAGAGAATGAGTTGGTGGTGAGTGGCAGAAGAGAGATCGTAAACAAACTTCAATAAAGGACAAAGGCTCTTAAGTTGAATCTTTTAACTTTTTAGAAAGAGAATAAGTTGGTGATGAGTGACAGAAGAGAGATAGATAGCAAATAAACTTTTCAGAAATAGAATAAGGTGCTGGTGATTGAGATAAGAGAGATAGATAATAAATAATACTACATCTGGTCCCCAAGTTTTTTCCTATTTTTCCTTTTTGGGACGGTCCTCAAGTTTATTTCTAACTATTTTTTGACACTACCCCACAACAAATTATTCTTTCTTATCCTTACTTTATCAAATTATTTATCTAAAATACCATAGATGGTCAACCACATATCACTACCCTCAATGCACTCACAACAAATTCAATCATTTTATCTCCACTCACAACCAACTCAACAATTTTTTTTCTCTCGAAGCTGGTAAAATGAAAATGAAGTTATTATTTATTTTTCTGTGAATATATTTGAAAGATGATTATTTATATAATACTACAATTTATAATGAATTTTTATTTATTAAATATTGTATGAATACTTTTGGAAGATATCTATTTATATAATTAAATATTAATTTCAAGTAAAAAATAAATAAATGCATTCATTAACTTTTTTGTGAATATATTTGGACTATGATTATCTATATAATATAAAATCAGTATTGTAGTCAATGGGTCGATTCTGGATCGGAACCGTCAGGCTAGATGGGATGATTGCGAAGCGGTGATTTAACTTTTTTTTTTGGTAATCTTATGTTGAACTCATAATGTAGGGTAATTAGGGTCACTTTTATCTTATAGATAATCTTTAAAATTATTTTTCCTTTCTAAATCAATGTGGAACAAGGAGTATTTACAATGAAAATGACGTATCTCAATTTTCATAAAAAATTGATGTAGGACAATCTTTTTGAGAGACAAATATATTTTGCCTACATTAGTTTTGTAGAAGAATAAAACTTTGAAAATTATCAAAAGAATGATAATATATTAGATTAGAATTTTTAACAAATATAACTATATATGGGTTTGAGACGTAAGTAAAATTACTTTTTAATAGAATTTAAGATATGTTCAAAGGCATATAAATTCTAAACGAGTTTAGTAGATTTTCTAATCGAATAATTTAACCTTAAAATAATTAATAAATAATATTTTTTCTTAATATATCACATATTATTACTATTTGATAATTTTATTAATTTTTATTAATATAATTTTTCTGTCGATTTTTGACGGGTCATGCGCTAGTTGTTACTTAATTAATTAACTGACTAAGTCTGGGCAGAATCAATTTCATATGATAAACGTGTTGGATTTGAGGCATTGTTGCTCAAGAGGTAATGCTGCTCAAAGATGTTGGCAAAGTTTATGTAGCCAAAAGTACAGCTGAAGTGTAGAAGCCGCTGCGTAGAACAAACTCTGTTATGTGTGCTTCAATCTGTGCTAAGGGAACCTGGAACAGTATGTCAGAAATTTTCCTTATCTGCGCGGATTTTGTGAAATTTTTTCCATGATTATGAAAGATACGGTCAAGATACTTATCAATCAGATATCAGATGTGTTTCCCAAGTCTTATCCTCACAAGGAAAGAAGATCTAAGAAGATATACATGATGGCGAAGAGATCTAGGGTTTCAAACTTATATATATTCGACATCAACATTGTGAGGGTTGGCCGTTTTGTTTTATTATTTGAGTGCATATACTTTCTTGAGAGTATTGTAATTGAGTGCATGAATTAGTGAGAGTTTATCTTTGATAAATTCAGTCTGTAAGAAAGTTAAGGGTCGGACTAGAGGTTCGAGCTTAAGTTGAGCGATTGTAGATCGATCAATCACGAATTCACGTGATGTTAGGAAGAGGGTGAGCTAAATGGTATCATAAGGTGTCGACCTGTATGTGTAAGATCCTCTGTAGCCATTTCTTCTAATAGTGAATTGGTTCTTTCTTGGACAAAAGCCCCCCAGACGTAGGTTGCAAAACCGAACTGGGTTACCACATTGTGTGTCTTTTATTTCAGCACAGTTTATTATTTCTATTATATTGATTGTGCTAAATTTTCCAGTAACATAATAACTTTATATGAATAAAGTACTCGTTTAGATCTAACAATTTGTATCAGAGCGGTACATCGATCTTACAGGTGTTGATCTTGGGACAAACATCTAAACGCGTTGCTGCGTTCGTGATAAGACACAATGACTACCGCAGGTGGCAGTTCGATGATGAAACCACCAATTCTTGATGGATCTAACTATGGATATTGGAAGATTCGTTTGATGGCACATATCAGAGCCATCAATGAAGAGGCGTGGGAGACGATCAAGTCAGAATTCAAACCTCCCACCATAGCCATTGGTGAACCTAATGCTAGAAAAGTCAAAGACAGGAAAGATTGGTTGGAAGCTAAACGAAAAGAATTTGGGATGAATCAGGTTGCACTGAGTGCCCTTCAAGCGTTTATTACTGTGGAAATATTTTCTCTTATTTCCACGTGCACCTCTACAAAGCAAGCATGAGATATTCTGGAGATTTCTTTGAAAGAAATGATCGTGTGAAAAGGCAACGACTACAACAACTAGCAACCTTGTTCGAGTTACTGATGATGGAAGAACATAAGTCAATCAGTGACTTTCATGCAAAGTTGTTAAATTTTTTTAATGAAAGCGTGGCCCTTGGGAATAAATTCGATGATGAATTTCTTGTCACAAAGGTTTAAGATCTCTCCCCAACAGGTTCAAGTACAAAGTGGCTGCAATTGAAGAAGCAAGAGATCTCTCTGCCACGAAGCTAGATGAGCTCATTGGATCCTTAAGAACCTTTGAGATGGGGAAGAAAAGTGAAAATGCTGAAAGGAAGGGAATTGTCTTTCAAGCTCACAACTGGCATCGTGAGGTGTCGTTTGTGCCAAAAGGAGAATTAGCAGCTGCTGAAGCAATGGTCCTGATCACTAAATCCTTTGAGAAGGAATTTAAGAAGTTTGCCAAACGAGGACTTGACAAGAAGAAAGGAAATAAACCTGAGTCAAACCAACTGGATAAGGAAGACAACTAGTCCACTCCAAAGACTGGGCCACAACCTCAAACACCTCCATGTGTTCGGGACAGTGTGCTATGTATAAAATGATAGGAAATACAAGCAAAAGCTTGATAATCGAGGTCTTGAAGCAATATTTATGGGATATGCTCGTGACAGTAGAGCATTTAGAGTCTATGTCAAGCCAAACAAGACCATTATGGAGTCTATCAATGTAGTATTCATCGACTCTATAGATATAGAAGCAGAAGAGGAGCCTCAACTGTTATTACATGTTCCAGAGTCTATGCCAACCTCCTCAAATGCACAGACTGGATCTCCTGGCACAGCTACTGATCCCATTTAAGCTGAAGCTCCATCTGATTCCACCTCAGACGAGATAGTCCCTACTACTCCAGGACTATCCAGAAGAGTATCCAAGAATCATCCTTTAAGAAATGTTATTGGAGATATCACTGGAGGTTGAGTAACAAGAAACGTAGTGAAAGACTGCAAACATATAGTGGCAAACATTGCCTCTATGGAAGAAGAATTGCTCCAGTTTGTTCGTTGCAATGTTTGATATCTTGTGCCTCGTCCAATTGATGTTCATGTAATTGGGACAAAATGGATTTTTCACAATAAAACAGATGAGATAGAGGAGATTATTCGCAACAAGTCAAGACTAGTTGCTTAAGGATACTCTCAAGAGGAGGGTATTGATTATGAAGAGACATTTGCTCCGGTCACTCGCCTATAAGTTGTTCGTCTACTACTTGGGATGACGTGTTGCATGAACTTCAAGCTATACCAAATAGATGTTAAGAGTGCCTTTCTCAATGGTACCCTTCAAGAAGATGTTTATATGGAGCAGTCTCCAGGATTTGTTGATCCTGCATTTCCCAATCATGTCTACAAGTTGAACAAGGTGCTCTATAGATTGAAGCAAACACCTCGTGCTTGGTATGATACGCTGTCCAAGTATCTCATCTCTAAGGGATATGTTCGAGTAGAGGATATTTGTGACTCAATCAAAGTATGCTTGGAGCTTGGTGAAGAAATTTAGACTATAAAATATCAAGGTGCGTCGCACACCTATGTCAACTTCAATCAAGCTCAGCAAGGACACAAAAGGTGCTTCTGTAGATCAGTCTCTATACAGAGGTATGATTGGAAGCTTGCTCTACTTAACGGCCAGTAGACCAGACATTAGCTATAGTGTCGGAGTTTGTGCCAGGTTCCAGGCAGATCCTAAAGAGAATCATTTGCTAGTTGTGAAAAATATTACTCCTTCCGTCCCACCAGGCTTGTCTTATTTCTTTTAGGCACGAGGTTTAAGAAGAAAATAAATAAGAATATAAAGTATGTTTAGTGGAGTTTTTAAAGTAAAATGAAGTGGGTATAGAGAGAGTGAATAGTGAAATAAAGTGATAAAGTAAAATAAAGTGGGTAGAAAGAGGGTGAATAGTGAAATAAAGTAAAATAAAGTGAGTAGAGAAAGAAGGAGAATAGTGAAGGTCACAGAAAATGAGGTGGAAAAGTATGATGAGAGGTGTAAAGTGGATTGTTTAACAAATTAATTATCTCCTAATTATTTCCAAAAAAAGAAACAAGACAAGAATAACGGGGCAACCCGAAAAGGAAAACAAGACAAGAATAATGGGACGGAGGGAGTATTAAGTATGTTCGAGGAACAAGTGATTTTGGTATTTGGATGACTAAGGACAGCACCATATCCTTAGTGGGATATAGCGATGCTGATTATGCAGGTAGCCCGGATGATAGGAAGAGTACATCTGGAGCATATTTCTTCCTTGGCAACAATTTGGTATCTTGGCACAGCAAGAAGAAAGTGAGCGTGTCTCTGTCCTCAACCGAAGCTGAATACTTTGTTGCAGGATCAACTTGCACTCAACTCATGTGGATGAGCTAAATGCTTGAAGATTATGGAGTGCCGTTCAAGCTATTCACTCTTTATAGTGATAACAAGAGTGCTATTGACATCTCGAACAATCTTGTGCACCATACTAAGTCGAAACACATCAACATTCACCATAACTTTATAAGGGAGCTGATCGAAGAAAAGATACTCAACATGGAGTTCATGCCAACGGAAAAACAGTTGGTGGATTTGTTCACTAAGGCTTTGGATGCAGCGAGGTTAGAATCTCTTCGAGCTTCGTTGGGCGTTTGCTCTCTCTAAATTCTTTAGAGAGACCTCGTGCTTGTGGTCTTCTTAAACAAGCACAATGTATTTGTACATTATTGGTTTTTGGTTTTCTTGGTGTTTCCTGTTTTTCTCTGTGTGTTTTTGTACTAGGATTTCAAGGCACAATCGATGACACAGGTAGTATGCTACAGCAGACAAGGGATGACGTCATCTCTGCAACACTTCAACGGCTATTTTTTTTATCACGTCTCTACGACTTTAAATGGTGTTAACGGCTGTTTTACGTTCAAATTTGAACGTTGGAGATAAGGATCACTTCAAATCTTGATATATATAACATCTCCTAATTTATAGGGATTTATTTCCTTAGTTATCTTCAAGAGAGAGAATTCCACCGTCTTTGAAATCTAATATATATCGTATCTTCTCCATTAAGATTTCTCACATCCTTTGCTTAGTTTTGAAGCTCTCTCTCTCTCTCTCTCTCTCAAAGATTTCTATTGTGTTCGTGTGTTGCTAATTGATAGTCACTATGTCTGAAGGAAGCCGCTCTACTCAAAGGTACTGTGATGAATCCAGCAACGATGATGTTCCAATCTCCCGTTTATATGCATTCGGTGGTAAAAAGAAGAAGCACAGCCTGGGTATTGTTGATCATCCAGACTCCGAATCAGACTTCGGAGAGAAGAATCCACCTACTGTTGCAACAAAGGAAAAGCCTGCTCGATCAAAGTCTTTCTCTCCGGTGAACATGTACAACCTCTGAGTCACCATCGAAGCATTCTCCTCCTCCGGAGAAGCAAACTGTTGAGGACTCCAAATTTGACAAGGAGTCAAGTCAGAAGGAACAAACCACTGTTCCTGTTGCTACTTTCAAGAAGAAGACTACACCATCAAAGTCTTCAACTTCTCGCTCTATTCTCCGGCGATCTGCATCTTCCACTGTTGGCTCTCAAGCTGTAAGAGATCAAGCTCCCATCCCTCCGGTGATTTCAATTTTCGAAGAAACATAAAATGAGCAAAATATTGGTAAAGAATATGGAATTGATCAAGCTTCTATTGATGAGGTAGCCGCAGACTTTGACGTGCCAGAGTCTATGCCAACTGAGAAGAAGAAGTCTTTCAAAAGACGTCTTCGCAAGCTTTCTGACTCGCCTAAAAAGCGGGTTAGAATTGAAGAAGCTGCTCTAACTATCAAGGAACTTGTTGAGACCCCTGCTACTCGAACGAGGGGTCAATTGGCCAAGAAATTTGTTGTTGTGTGTGCCCGTGATGTCAAGGGCAAAGGAAAGGTTGGTGAATCTTCCAGGTAGAAAAAGAAGACTGCTGCAAAGCCTATAAAAGGTGTGGATCCCAATCAGCCCATCAAAGTAGAGTCTGGGCCTGAACGTGCCTTGGAAAGTGATGCTGAGAACTCTGAGCATGAGGCCTCTCATCAAGATGCTTCTTCTGCTGCTCACCATGGTGCATCGTCTGCCACACTTTCAAGAAGAAAACTATTCTCGACCGATCCCAATCAAAGAACAAAGGCTGTGCAAGATGCCCTCAAATTCAAGTATGATGAACATGCTGAGGCCTGAGAGAATGTCATCCACAGGAAGCTGGTCTATGGGCAGTCTGTGAAGAAGCAAGATTTGGAGGGAACTGGTTTGGACAAACTGCTGGAGGATGCCAAGTGGGATCAGACTGTATATCCTGTTCGAAGATATGTTCGAGCAGTAGTGCTGGAATTCTACTGCAACATGTCCAAAAGTATTGTTGACTTCTCCTCCCGCAACCACTTCAAGTCTTACATTCGAGAAAGGTATATCAATTTCTCCCTTGCTGTTATTTTTGCTTTTGTTGGTCGGAATGATTTTGGTGTATAAGAGGAGGATGTGTCTTTGGACACGATTGCCAGAAAAATCACCCACGGAGTGTACCGGACGTGGAAGAGGAACATGTCCATCAGTTCCTCAATGTTGTCCGAAAAGTACGCAATCTTGTACAAGACTGCAGTCAGAAATCAGTGCCCTACCACACACACTGCCAAGAAACAACTAGGGTGCTGTATAGAATAGGGAGGTTCAAGCCCATCGACTTTGGACATTTGGTCTTCGACCATGTTACCCAACATGCTGGAAATCTGAAGAAGTTTAAGGGATTAGGTTATCCTGGTCTGATTTTTGGAATAATCTCATCGCAATTCCCCGAAGTGATGCATGTGGGAGAGTAGTTCGAGCGCACTCCAAAGAGTATTATCATCCATGACAAGCTATTCAACGAAGCTATTCACCCTAAGAACATTGAGGGTCCCTCTATCCGCATCATGGAAAGAAAGAAGCCGACATCATTTGTGCCAGCGCCTGTGACGATTGAGCCTAATCTCCGGGCTATTTCTACTAGGATGCTACGTGAGTTAGAGCGTGAATACAACTCTATCCTATTCCAGATGAAGAGGCTTCGTATGCTCAAGAATGAGATTGCGACATTACTCAATGATGCCAGAGCAATTTTTGCTGGAGGAGAAACTGTGCCATATGGATTGGCATCTCATGTGGAAGGGTCTGTGCCAGGAGATGATGATGATGCTTTTGATGACGATGGTGATGAAGAAGCAACTGAGGATGATGCTGAGGATGCTGAAGAAGACTTGAAGTGATGAAGATACTCAAACTGAGGAGAATGAAGATGACCTTCAAGCATTTGCTCAATCTGCGAAGAAGAATGATTCCCAGTCTTTCTAGAGATTGGATGGAAGACCCCTTACTTTGTATTTCCGCTCGACAAAAAGGGGGAGTAGAATAAAAGTTGTAGTTTTTATTGTTTTCTGGATTTTCTTGGGTTTTTTTGTTTTTATGTTTGGTGATGGTGTTCTATTATCTGTGGCTTTATTTTCAAAGACTTAGTTTTGGTTCCAAGGAGTTAATCTCTCTCTACTCCTTGATGATTTTTTATGGACATATATTTAAGTTTCCTGGTTTATGACTTATTGTTTTGATGATTTTCTTTGATGTTGTGTTGAAAATCATCTGCTTGATGATTGAAAATTTACTGGGTGGTTAGTTTACTCCATGCTTTGTTTAAGGGAGAGTTCAACATAGTTTTACTCTCCAATTGTTAGTTGGAGGGGGAACTTTGGCATACTTCATACAAGTTCGGACTTAGAGGATTTGGAGGTATCAAGATGCTTATGATTGTTTGTTTTCTTAATGATTGGTTTTGTCTACATAAATGCCAAAGGGGGAGATTGTTGGATTTGAGGCATTGCTGCTCAAGAAGTGATGCTGCTCAAAGATGTTGGCAAAGTTTATGTAGCCAAAAGTACAGTTGAAGTGTTGAAGCTGCTGCGTAGAACAAACTCTATTATGTGTGCTTTAGTCTGTGCTAAGGGAACCTGGAACAGTAAACTTTCCTTATCTACGTGGATTTTGTAGGATTTTTTTCATGATTATGAAAGATACGGTCAAGATACTTATCAAGCAGATATCAGACGTGTTCCCCAAGCCTTATCCTCACAAGGAAAGAAGATCTAAGAAGATATACATGATGACAAAGAGATCTAGGGTTTCAAACCTATATATATTCGACATCAACATTGTGAGGGTTAGCCGCTTTATTTTATTGTTTGAGTGCATATACTTTCTTGAGAGTATTGTAATTGAGTGCACGAATTAGTGAGAGTTTATCTTTGATAAATTCAGTTTGTAAGAGAGTTAAGGGTCGGACTGGAGGTTCGAGCTTAGGTTGAGCGATTGTAGATCGATCAATCACGATTCACGTGAAGTTAGGAAGAGGGTGAGCGAAAGGGTAGCATAAGGTGTCGACCTGTATGTGTAAGATCCTCTGTAGCCATTTCTTCTAATAGTAGATTGGTTCTCTCTTGGGTAGGGCTGGGAAACGGTTGTGCAGGTGTGCGGTTATACACCAACTGCACTGCTAACCGTGCGGTTAACGGTGCCTTGATAACCGTATTTGGCATGTAATGGGTCGGTGTATGGATGAAGAGTTTTGGTAATACGGTTTTACGGGTTACCCGATAACCGCATGGGTTAACCCGTTTAACCGTTATTTATTTACAATATTTTAAAATAATAAAATACATGCTGCTTGTCGCTTGATCTCCCCGCCTAGATTACGAACAGTCGCGTCTGTTTATTCCCCCTTCAGAAATAAAGTACCTATTCTATTCTATATCTCAGTTCTCACTTGTATTCTCAATTTTTCTCCCAGTCTGAACTCTCTCTCTCTCTCTCTATCTCTCTCTCGTTGCAAGCTGCTGCAACTTGCAAGTCTGCAACTACACTGTTGCTAACTTGCTATCTCGTCGGCATCGTCGTTGCTCTCGCCATAGCCCCAAGGTAATTTTCCCCTTATTTTATCTTCTTTTTTTTATTAGTCTACCTTATTCTTTTGGTGAAGAACGTGATATTATATGTAATGACTTAAAAAAATTGGTATTGAGTTTTGAATTAAATAATTTCCGTGGTATCTCTACTTTGTTGGGGATTGTCAATGTGGGTGATTACGAGGGAGGGATATTAGATGTGCTCTGTTTCTATGATGATATATTTTGGTAGTATGACATTTCTGGTTGTATGGAATGGTAGCAGAATTGGAAGTTAGAATGGGGGAAATAATTAAAATATACTAAAGAAATAGAGAAGTCTCGAGCTTTGAATCTGGTTATCCATTACTTATATCTACTTATAATATATAAAATTAAGTATAAAATAGAACCATTGCAATGATATACTAATATTATTGATTGATTTGATTCAATTAGAATTTGGATAGATATTTATTATATGAACCAGGTTGTTCGAATTTTATTTTAGAAAGCAGGGCAGATAATGATTAGAAAAATTAGGATTAATGGCAGAACTTGTGTTGAAAAATTAGGATCAATGGCAGAAGCAACATTACAATTTGCAGAAGTTGTGTTTGAATTGTGGCAATTTGTTGCTTTTGATTTTGGCAAGTTTGATGAATAATGTTTGAATTCTGAAGATAGATAATGATTATATTATTATATTTTGTAGCTGCAAGTCGTGGAATGATGGATAATATTGGGGAAAACAAACCTCAAAGTCAAACTCACGAAGCTATTGATGCGATGCAAGTTGAGCACAACGATGAGATGATGAATGATATAGATGAAGAAGATGAAGAACGGGCTGAACAGCAGCCAACGGAAGAAGGTACCGGGAATGGAAAGAAGAGAAAAGAGCAGCCTCTTAAATCAAAACATTGGGTAGGGTTTACAAAAGTTACGGTTGTAGAAGGTAATCCTCCTAAAAGAAAGCGGAAAGGAAGATGCAATCTATGTAATACCTTAATTGCAGCGGACTCTAGGATAAATGACACTACTGGCTTAAAAAACCACAAAATTTCGTGTGCAAAAAACATGCAAAGAATGGTCAGCAAGTGCTAACTTTTAAGCCCGGGGAATCTAATGATGGCGCAATGTCTTTGAAAAGTTGGAGATTTAATCAAGTTGAGGTATGACTGGCTTTAGCTTAGATGATAGTGCTTGATGAACTTCCATTTCGATCTGTTGAGCGAGAAGGCTTCAGGAAGTTTGTTGCTCGAGCTTGTCCAATGTTCAAGATTCCTTGCAGGAAGACAATTAGAGAGGATTGTGTGCCGCTGTTTCTTGACAGAAAAGAGAACTTGAAGTCATTTTTCTTGAAAAATGGAATGGGAAGGGTTTCTATAACCACCGATTGTTGGACATCAATCAATAACACTAATTTTATATGTGTTACAGCGCATTTTATTAGCAAGAACTGGGTGCTACACAAGAAGATAATAAGCTTTTGTGAGATTGTGAGTCATAAAGGGGAGGACATCGCTGAATCTATAACTACTTCATTAGAAGAATGGAATATCAAGAGTATTTTCTGCTGCACTATGGACAACGCAAGTGCTAATGATGTAGCAGTCCGATTCCTTAGAAATCGACTTGATATGTGGGAAAATGAAATTGTTGGTGGCGTGTACTTGCATATGCGGTGTGTTGCACACATCATTAATTTGGTGGTGCAGGATGGCTTAGAAGAAATCGGCAAGTCCGTGAGAAGGGTTAGAGAAGCTGTCAAATGGATCACTAACAAACCTGCACGGATTGATCAATTCAACACCTGTGTGCAGTTGATGAAAATTCCATGCAAAAAATCATTGATTTTGGATGTGCCAACAAGGTGGAACTCCACCTATTTGATGCTAGAATCTGCTGAGCCATATGAGACTGCAATCAAGCTATATAAAGGGATGAGTTCTATCTTCGTATCTGACTTAAAGAGTAAGAAATACAAGAATGAACCTCTTGGTCCACCTGAAGCCTCGGATTGGAGCAATGTCAGAAGGATGATGGAGTATTTGAAGAAATTCTTTGACATGACTTGTCTCGTATCCGGCACCTCTTATATGACAGTGCATTTGTTCTTCAAGGAAATGTGTGATATATTTGATCTAATTTCAGAGTTGTAGCTTAGTCAAGATAAGGAAATCAGCGCGATGGTAGATAATATGAAGGTTAAGGTTGGAAAGTATTGGCTGGAGACGGACGAATTAAATCCAAGGATGAACATTTGTTCTTTACATTGCGGCGTTGTTGGATCCAAGACAGAAAATGAAGCACGTGAAAAAATGTTTAAGGAAAGTTTACGGAGTCTCTCGGGCAATCTAATTGACAAGAGAAGTGAAAGATTCTATGACCGAGCTGTTTGAGTTTTATAAAAAGAACAATGGTGCAAGTCCATCTCAAAGAGAGAATGTATCTAGGGCTTCTACTGCATCTCAGAATCCTCATTTCGACACTCAATGCCAATTAAATCGTCGAGATACTTGTAGTACTATGGATTATAGTAGTGATGAAGAACCTGACGATTGTGATAATGCAGAGTTGACCTTGTATTTTGCCGAGAAGCAGGTCAAAGGACATAAAAGGGCAGAGAATGAAACTGATGTGGTTGACAACTTTGATATCCTTAATTGGTGTTCGCGAAACGTCCCACACTTTTCTATACTATCTATCATTGCAAGGGACATCTTGGCCATTCTAATATCCACTGTTGCTTCCGAGTCTGCGTTCAGCACCGGAGGCCGAGTTCTATATGCATTTAGAAGCTCTTTGCATCACAACATGGTTGAAGCTTTGATTTGCTCCCAAGGTTGGTTGTGATCTTCTTCAACTTTCAAGAAAGAGGAAGAATAAGTACCCGAAGAAGAACAAGAAAATAAATATCAAATGGGTAAATATTTAAGCTTTTATCTGTATTCATCTTAAATCTTCATTGCTCTTACCGCATATTAAATTATTTTCACTAACAACTTTTTATTTTTTATATTTTTTATAGTGGTTAAGTCTTTATCTTTAATAGGACTTGGGAATGCAAACAACATGGAAGATAAAGACTTAACCACTAGTTTAAATGGCTTTTGTTTTTGCTTTTTGCTGAACTTTGAAGTTTGAAGATTTGTGCTATTTGAAACTTTGCAGACTTTATTTTTGGGTATTTGATATTTGGAACTTTGCAGACTTTGTTATGGATATTTTGCTATTTGGAATTTGGATGTTGGAAATTAAGTAGTTTGCTTTTGTTTATTTGTATTGCGATTTGAGAATCTAGACAATCAATGCTTTTGTTTGTGATTGTATAGGTGAACAGTGAACTAATATGATCATATGAGAGAGTAATACTGTTGTTTTTTTTTTCTTTCTTTCTAAACAAAGCAGTTAACCTCTAACCGCACCGAACCGTAATGTGCGGTTAGTGGTTAACCGCAGTAGTCCATGCGGTGTGGTTAACAGACACAAATTTTTGGTATGTGCGGTTATCAGTTAGTCGGTTGTGCAGTGCGGTTAGGAGGTAACCGTGCCGTTTCCCAGCCCTACTCTTGGGCAAAGGCCCCCCAGACGTAGATTGCAAAATCGAACTGGGTTACCACATCGTGTGTGTTTTATTTCAACACAGTTATTATTTCTGTTATACTGACTGTGCTAAATTTTTCAATAACATAATAAGTTTATAAGAATAAAGTATTCGTTTAGATCTAACAAAACGCATTATAAATGGTTAGCCCCAGCGGAGTGATTTAATAAAGGTTTTTCTTTCTTCTTTTTAATTTCAGAAAAATAAAAATAAAGGCCCAGTTTTGGAAGGAAATGAATTCACGGCCCATAAAAAGAGGGCTTCGTCCATGGGCCCATTGACTCACCAACAATCAACCCATATATAAACCCACCGCAACGCCTCATCGCTAGGGTTTTGTTTTTGGGCGGAGCTCGATTTCTGCAGAGGCTAAAGAAGTTTTACCTTCGAGCAGCAAAAATGGTGGAGAAGGGTAGCAAGCCTAGGAAAGAGGATGTCGTCTCCAGAGAGTACACCATCAATCTGCACAAACGCCTCCACGGATGGTATACTCTTTCTCTCTCTTGGATAAACACTATCCTCTGTATCTATAATCCCGTATCTAGGTCATTTGCTAGCGTTTTATCATTTTCTTTTGCATCTTGAGGTGTTTGATTGCTTCTATACTGGTATATTATTGGTTTTTTTCTACAATTTAGTTTCGGCTGTGTAGCTCTAAAATGAGACTAATTTGAAATGGTTAAATTGATTGTTTTTTCTCTGTTATCTTTCTTAAATTCACATTGAACTTCATATGGTTTAGTAGTTCTTTTATTTGTGAGCCTTAATCTGCTTTGAGTTATGCGGATCGACTTTCAAGAACGTATTTAGCTACTTGTGTCAGCATCTTCGCCTATATTGATCTACATAAATGTATTATCAGTTCTAACAGCTATATTTAAACTTTGTGAGGGCTTTGTTGAACTGTTATTGCAGTGAAATGTATTTTAGTGTTTTGTTCAAATTGTTTTGTTTTTAAGTTCATTTATGTATCAATTTTATTTAACTAGCTTATCTGCTCTAATAATGTGCGTTGTAGTTGGAGGCACTTTGATAAGTTGATGGGAAATAGGATTTTATTATAGAACACATTTCTTTTGTTCATAATGACAAGGTATTGCTTAAATTTTGCTCTCTATATGAACTTGGTTGACATCTCGTTGCAGTTGTTTAGCTCTGATTGAAAAAAGTTTTGAATGTGTTTAGAATAAATCAAGTCTAGTTGCAGTAGTGTTCATGTATTTTAAACTTACCAATATTCGGTTGACCTCAGACTAGGGTACATTAATTATAGTAAAATTTGGATTGCTATCACATCCCACCTTTTCTCTATGATGTTAGCTATGTTGTTCAGCCTACAATTATAGTTGACGTTATGTGGAATCGTATACTGCAGTACCTTCAAGAAGAAGGCACCGAATGCTATCAAGGAAATTAGGAAATTTGCCCAGAAGGCCATGGGTACTACTGATGTAAGAGTTGATGTAAAGTTGAACAAACACATTTGGAGTCGTGGGATTCGAAGTGTGCCGAGGAGGATCCGTGTTCGCATTGCACGCAAGAGAAACGAGGATGAAGACGCCAAAGAAGAACTCTACTCTTTGGTCACTGTTGCAGAAATTCCAGAGGGAGGATTGAAGGGATTGGGAACCCAAGTTATTGAAGAGGAAGAATGATAAACTTTATTTTATAGGTTTTTATTTGAAGGTCAGTTTTGCTATTGCTTGTGAGCACGTGTGTTGGATATTCTGAACAAATGATATTATGCAATTAGTGAATGCATTTTAATCTTTTCGCGAGATGGGTGTTACTCATTTGTATTCACTTTACTTCACTGCTTCATTTCTGTTTTGAGAAAAGTTCTGTTAGTATTTCTTTTTTTACTCGTTCCTTTTGGTGATCTTTCTAGCTTCATTTTTCAAACCAACTTGGAAGTCAAAGAGCTATTTGCAAATAATATGTTTAGTTTCTGCAAAAGCCTATTTTTAGATTTAAGAACACGCATTGAAATTGGGGATTAGAAGCCACCAAAACCTAATCATCATATTGTTTTTGACTTGTAAGCGTGTATGAAGTAATCGTACTGTAGTCCCCAGTTTGAAAGTGGGCGAAGACATTAGTGAAGGTTGCAGAAAGATGCGAGCATCATGCACCAAAGAAACGTCCGCTACCAACAGCTCTTGTTTTTGAAAAATATTGGTAATGCGAATCTCTCATCTTAAGTTAAATCCTCATATAATCCGTACTCCCTCCGAAACTAATCACAAAAACTCATATGGGTCGGTTGCACATTTTCAAAGTGCTATCGGAGCTCGTGAATTCTCTCGGATCCATACTCGTGAAAACATTTGCATATATTCCGTTTTGGTATTTGTGTTGGAAGAATTCTCCTCCCAGAACATGCCCTGCACCATGCATCATCAAATTCTATTCACAACTCAACTTCCTCATTGATATCATACATTAAAACGCTAGCTATATATGTACATGCCCTGCACCATGCATCATCAAATTATATACTTAAACGCTAGCTATTTATATACATGCAGTAGGCAGTAGTTTACGTTCTAGGATCCGAGTAATCCAAATACTCCCTTTCGATAGCCTCTGATCCAATCCTCGTCTTCCTCGCCTGGGTTTGGGGCTTCACTTCTAGTAGGTACATGTGGGCTAAGCCGGCGTCTCCGCCGATTGTTTCACATGCTTCCGATGGAAACACTACTCTGCAGATATTTGTATGTGTTAGTTGTGGAGCCTCAAGGTACTCGACACTAGAGCACGATCAATGGTCCCAGAGGCCGAATCCTATTTCGCTTTGGATTACGGCATGTTTAATTCCATTAGTATATAAGCCATTCTCTCCTTTGTTATAGTACTAGTGAAATCCCTGACTTGGTAGAACGTAGTTACACATTGTGACGAACTGAGTCAACAATTGTGTGCTGCTTTTGTATCTATTGTGTGTGTATTTCCTAACAAGATGGTCATGAAATATAAAGGATAGTCGAGTAACCAAAACAATAGAGATATACTGCACTTACGAGAAGGCGGAGTTGTAGTTGATGCTGACAGCATTTGATCGGATTGAAGGCAACCTCCCAGTCCCAGCCAAATATCTTGGAGGAGAGATGGAGATGGAGGTGTAGGTGGACCTCATCAATAAAGGTGCAGGGGATTAGGCTAGAGCTGACTGCATTTTGATGGATGTTATGTTATGTTTTGTTTCTTTTGAGTGGAATGAAATGAAATGGAAATATGGAATGGTAATGTGTATATATATACGCATTTTGTCTGATATTTATTTTTAGGATTGTTAAGAAGGCAGCCTTTCACTTTCTCATATGAATGGGCCTATTTTTCCCATCTCAATCTTCAAGAGTAATATCTTACATGTCTTGTTCGATTAATATATAATACAACAAGCCTTACTTGACTTTAGGTTTAATCCAAATTACGATTGAAAATAAGAAATTCCTGGCTAATAATATCAGACACAGATTCTTGATTTTACTTTCTGGAAGTCTCTTGTTCGAACCTAACCAAAGAGCATGATGCATTATTAGTACAAATCAAGCAATAACTATTATCATTTATAGATAATACTGTATGCATATAATCTCTCCATTCTCCAATTTAGCGGATACCTCTTTCAACTCTATCAAATGCAAAAATTAAATATTAGTGAGTTCCCTTGTTTCTCTAGTGTGTGTTTATTTTAGATATCATAGTAATTGATTTGTTTTGCTGTGTGATGGATAGAATAAAGTGATCTCATTCATAAGGGCACTGCTTTAGTTATGCAGAGATGCATGATAGCTATGTGTGATTCTGGGATATTATCATGCAGATATACAGAGATGACCCCTAATCAACTTAACAACTCTAGTATATTATGTTAGATTCGGATGGTAATTGGAGTTCCCAATCAACTATTACATATGTTAATACAGATTTAAAGAAAATCCTTGGATATGTATGACCTGTTGGTGAGGCGGTATTTATTGGACCCGATGTTACAAGTTCGAGTCTCACTATACCTCATAGTTTGAGTTTGTCACACCAGTCTCACTAAAACACTATTAGTATCCTCTGATATCAATAGAATGTGCAGGTCTATTGATGACATGAAACAACTTTGAGATGGATATGATGTAAAAAAAAAATCTAATTAAGAGAATCGGAAAACAGAACCTGGGCAGTTAGTCGTACAAGTAAAAGGAAATAGAAATGGAGACATGTTGAGGTTTATGAACGGGAGACAAATAAAGCACCATTTACGTATGCTTTCTGATTGGAAGAAACAACTATCGCCTCATCAATCCGATGATTCATCTTAGAAGCTATCTGCACTTTCCAGAGTAACACAAATGGAGGACAGTTAAACAAGGTCGCATAGAAGCTATCATTCAAGATAGTGGCAAAAGCTGTTGGAGTTATATACTGAAAAACATGCTTTAATTGATGCTTTGTATGTTGACTATTATTTCCTATTTAATGAGAATATTATTGTCACGTGATTTGCATATTTATTCGTGTTATGGTTATGCAAATATAGTCCAATTACTTTATATTATAAATAATATGGTGTGTAGTGTCACACGGAAGATCATATTATTGTAATGCTTATAAAGTAATAAATGAGTTCACAATCTAAGTAATTAATGGACAATTGTTTGATAGATTGTAATATGAGCTTGAAGTAGCTGGTCTTGGCTATTAGCTTATGTTAGTGTATTTTGTATACATTGAACTGGATCAACGGTGAGATTAATTATCCTATATTGACCTAAGTGGATGATTAAAGATCTCGGTTAATTATTATTTCTTAATTCTAGTTGTATAATGTTTAATTATATATTTATAATGGTTATTGCTTTGATTTATCAACGAGTGAGAGTTAGTTGATGAAACTCAATATTCTCGATATTTTGGGTAACAATATTATTTATATGATAATTAATGTTATAGCTAGAAATCGTGTCTCGGTTTACCGAGTTGATGATGTCCCCTTGAGGAGCTCAAAAGGATTATTATATTAAACCTTGGAAGTGGATTAATTTCCGATATAATAATAAGGTTGAGCTATACTACTCTTGGATAAGATATTAATTGATTAGAAAGCTGTCAATAGCTAAAATTAATTAATGGACATGCGTTATTTTAAACACGGGAAATAAATAATTGGAAAGGAGCTCGATTCGTAAATCGGATTGAACGGGTAGTTCAATATTAATTCTTTAATGGAGTGAATTAATATTTTATTTAATTTAAGAGTGTTTGGGCTTAAACACTTGGATTAAATTAAATATGGAGGCCCAGTTCTAATCCTCCTAGGAGTCCCTAAGATAACCTAAACTAATCCTATAAATATGGCCTAAAACTCACGCCTAAAGACACGAATCTTGGGAGCAATATTTAGATTAAATATTGTAAAGTATTAAGTGTTTGTGGAGGGTGTTTTGAGTGGCTAGGGTTTGACGGATTGTCGTCCAATCGATAGTCAAATCTAGGAGGGTTTATCTTAGAAGGTTCGTAGGTCGAATCATCTATCAATACAAGAGCTAATCTCGTGTGCAGAGATTAGTGCGTGGATCATCCTCGACTCAGATTCGTTTCGTTCTTCACAAAGTTATATTCGATTTATGGTTCCGCAATCTCATAAATTGAATTACGTGGCTTTGCATGTTATTAATCGGTGAATAATTAAATTAAATTAATATCCTAATGTTCCTGGCACATGGGATCTTCAATCGGTTCCAACAATTGGTATCAGAGCCGGATTTAGGCTCTATTAATTTAATTTAATTGTGATTAATTGAAATACGTGTTTAAATTCGAATATTATGATTGTTTGGATTGTCATTTTCGTTTTGCAGGAATCCAATTATCATGGTATATTTGTTTGGTTTTATTTACGTATTTTGGTGATGTAAAGCCTGTTTGTGGCTCGTTTTTCACACGAGGGTTGATCGTGTTAGTTTAGATTCATTTTTGTTTTATTTTGTAAATAATTGTAAAACGACGCTACACTTGAGACGAAAGAAAGAAGAACGGAGATGGAGGTGACGTATATCAACGTTGAACCACGGCTGCCCGTGGTGATTCATCACCATAGATGGGCAGGGAGCGTGGTGGCTGCTGTGGAGACGCCGCCGGCGACGAGGAGCAGCTCCGCTGCAACTCGCCGGCGAGCAGACCTTTACGGACAGTTGCTGCTGCGTTGCTTGTTCTCTCCAGTGGGAGAGATGGCAACAACAGTGGGAGAAGTGGGAGGGAGGAAGAAGACACGGCGGCGCGAGCTTGGACTCCGTCCTAGCGGTTGTGTCGGCGCCGCGTCGAAAATCTGCTGCAAGTGCAGACTCTGCCGGTGTTCTCCATGAACGCCGACACCCTCAAAGCGATGTGAATAGGAGTAGAAGTTGAGTGGGAGCAGCTGAAATGGGCAGCAACGATGTAGTCGCCTCGTGCGGCTGCTCGCGGCGGTGCTCGTGGCGGCGCTGCTCTGCAGCTTTGCTCCGGCGGCTTTCCGTCCACGGTGACAGCAAGGCAACCTCCCAAAAGTCGCCAAGGGCAGTGGAGAATAGCAGAGGGGTGGAAGCGAGCGGCAAATGCTGTAGATGTACTCGCATGGTTGCTCACAACGGCTCTTGCATCACCTCTGTCACGGCTGTTTTCCCGGCTACGGTGACGGCGCTACAACCTCCTGGATGACGGGGAATGAGAGCAGCAGACCGACCTCGCTAGCAGCAACGAGCAGCAGCGCTGCAGTCGTGTTATGCGGCTGCGAGCAGCAGTGCTCATTGCTGTATTGCGTAGCGACTGCTCCGGCAGCTTCCCGATCATGGTGACGGTGCGGTGACATCCAGCAGACCTCCAGAATCCTTGGCGGCACCCTCCAGTAGCACCAGCGACGGCGTGGTTAGAGCAGAACGCGGCTGCAGCATGCTTGGGTTTCCAAACCCTAGCGGATCTGGGTCGGGTCAGACTTGGGCTGGACTAGTATCCGGGTCAGTCTGTGGGCTAGGTTGCAGTTCGGGCTTGGGCCGGATTTCAGCGATCGGGCCGTTGACAAACCCGTTTTCCAGCTATTTCACACCCGTTTGGCGTGTTTTGGAGATTTCTCAATCCGGACGAGATGAAGATCATGATAATTGGATTTTAATTTGTTTAAAATTATTATTATGTTTTTTTTTCTCGTGGATGGCACATTAATTTTATTTTTCGCGATAATATGTGATTATTTGTGCTATATGAGAATTGTTAAAGTATGGTTTCATATATTAAGTGGTGTAATCGATTTATTTATTCTATTAAATGGAAATCGATTTGTTTTCATTCCATAATTGGTTTAATTTTGAAGTAATTAGCTACGCGTTGACATGTGTCTCCCTCCACATCGGATATGCTGATTATGGTTCATTGTATTTGTTGGGAAATTTATTAGTATAAGTTTTGATGAATTCCAAAACCGGCTGACCCCAACCGAGTAGATGTTGCCAGGACCTAATGTTAGAAGTCAGGCTCGCTGTTTGAGCAAAGTTAAGATTTTATCTTTACAGGTCTCCAGTTGAAGATGACAACAAGAAGTCACTCAGACAGAACATCAGTTGTGAAGAAAGACAACTGAGAGTTCATTTGTTCAGATACAAACAAGGGGAAGTCTTCAGAACATCAGTTGAAGGAAACCAACTGAGTGTTCATCAGTTCAGAACATCAGTTGAAGGAATCCAACTGAACGAACATCAGATGAAAAGGAAATCATCTGAGGGTTCAAACCCAACTGAGTAAATACAAGGAAGACAACTGAGTGTTCAGTTTCAGAACCTCAGTTGTAGAATCCGAACAAGGAGTTCATCTGTTTGAAGTTCAAAGTCAGCTGAGAGCTCGACAGATTGGAACATCAACTGAAGATCACTCAGATGAAGGTCAAGACTTTCAACCGACAAACCGAAGTTGACTGTCAAAGATTTGAATTTCAAAAGGAAGTCACATGAGGGTTTGACCGTTCAGTCATTACCCCATCTGGTCCAACACAAGGCTGTCTCAGATGGAAAGCAGAAGAGCACAGATGCCATATCGGGAAAGTCTGTAGAGATGAGAAACAAGCCATCGCTTTCAACCGATCAGAGATCAACTGCTCCTCCAACGGCTAGTTGATTCTCTCCGCCTATAAATAGAGGCATTCTCTCATTCGAGCAAAAACATACATGCAGATAGACACATAGACGACGAAAAATTCAAGTGCTTTCTCGAGAGAAATCAAAAGCAAATCTGCAAAATCATCATCTAAGAGCATCAGCTGCTGAGAGTTCAAATTTGAGAGAACATTAGTAGCTGAGGGTTCCTAGAGATCGAAACTGTTTTTTGATCTTAGGTTGAGTGTTTATTCGTTCAAGCCTTAGATCCAGCTCTCATTCGTGATCGAGCTGTAGTTGGAAATCCTACCCTTTCTCACACCCTAAAAAGTGTGCTAGGACCTTACTCTTCCTGTAATTGAGTAGTTAGGTCGTCAAGTACCCACAAACTTGACTTAGGCTGTTTAGTGCCCGCAAACTAAACTGTAACGGTTGCTCAGCCCACGTAAGTTGAGTGGAACTGTCCAGAAGAACTTGGACTGAGGTGTGTGGACTCACATCTCCTCGTGGACGTAGGAGTTCTCTCCGAACCACGTAAATCTTGTGTGTCGTGTTGATTTGTGTTCAGTCATTATTTTGCATATCTCAACTGACAATCTA
Organism: Schizonepeta tenuifolia; assembly: GCA_029490685.1. Classification (NCBI taxonomy): domain Eukaryota; kingdom Viridiplantae; phylum Streptophyta; class Magnoliopsida; order Lamiales; family Lamiaceae; genus Schizonepeta; species Schizonepeta tenuifolia. The sequence continues at coordinate 78,435,453 of CM055958.1, forward strand.
ACCGCATACAATCTGCATACTTTCACATCAACAGTTTTGGTTTTGACCAACCGTGCACAAAAGCGTGAGTTTGTTTTTACGAGTACATTTTCCACCACATTCCGCACAGCACCACTCTTCCAGCTGAGGTTGCTTACTCAGCTGTGAGATCCCAACTGAGTCCTTTTACTCAGTTGAAGTTGATTTCAAGTGTTAAGTTTTTAGAAAGTTGAAAAATCCTTACTGGTGTATTCCCCCCCATACACCAGTAACTCGTATCGGGACCATCAAGTGGTATCAGAGCTGTGGTTCAAAAGACTACTGTCTCTGTTTCACGAGGTGTGAATTCAAGAATTTTCTTCAGTGGTCAACTGAACAGATCTTTTCACGCTAGTGCATTCTTGCTTGCATTTTTGTTGTCTTGTTTTTGTTTGTGCAGATGGACGTCAAGGACAAGATCACAGTCATGTTCTCCGTTGTCAACTATACATCATGGAGAACTCGAATGAAGAAGATCCTTTTGTCCAAGCATCATAGGATGCAACAAGTTCTCACATCTGGACCAATCGTCATACGAGACAGAATACTTCGTACTCCCACAAATTCCAACGATGGAGATGCAGTGGTGGAGTATGTGGAGAAACAACCAGAGGACTACACTCCGGAGGAGGCCAAGGTGAGCCAGCTGGATATCTGGGCTCAGAGCACAATAATGTCCACGGTTGGACAAGATTATCTGCCCTGGATAGAGGAGTGTGAGACCGCAAAAGAGATGTGGGACATCCTGGCCTCGCTAAGTGAAGGAAGCGACGAAACGAAGGAAAACAAGTTCTCGCATGCATGTCAAGATTTTGACAATTTCAGTCTGCGACCTGATGAGACTATCGATCAGCTAGAGCTCCGGTTTATGGACATCATCAGAAGAATCCAATCCATCCGGAAAGGAAAATACACTCTAAGAGAAATAAACCTCAAAGTGTTGCAAGCTCTACCGGCTGAGTGGGATACTTTCACAAATATCCACGAGAGCCGAGCTGACCTTGGTGAAATGGGAATTGAAAGATTGTTCTCAATCTTGAAAGGGAATGAGTATAAGGTCAACAGAAGGAGGTCGCAACCCTCAAGTCAGACAAATAGAATTGAGGATGTCGGCTCAGCATCAAAGTCAGTTGCCCTCCGAGCTGACTACTCAAAGTCGAGATCGTCAAGGCCAACCAGGTCGGCTGACACGACTGCAAAGGAGCCGAGCAGAGAAGAACTGCAACAGAACATTGCAGCGTTGTCAAAGAAGTTAGCCGATATGGATACTCGGTTCGGCAAATATAAACGTTTCTATAAATCAAACCGAACTCTAGACAGTTCGAAGCCAGTCACCAATGGTTGCTTCGAATGCGGCAAGGAAGGACACTTCAAAGCCGATTGCCCAGACCTCTCAAAGAAGGAAAGAGAAGCACTGAGGGCGAAGCAAACTGCAAAGAATAAGGCCATGGTAGCTGAAGAGACAGCTGACGATATGGACATCTTCACAGACACTGAAGATGAGGATGACCTGACCTCTACCAACAAAGTCATCAGTCCGGATCAATGCCTCATGGCACTTGGAACCGACCAAGATGATATTGAGGTACAATCTAATCCTGCTCGCTTAAATTCTTCCAATACTTCTAACATGCAGGAATCTATGAACGATGAGTTGGAACCCTCCTGGAATGATTTTCAAGAACTCAGTGAGGGACTGCATCAGCAGTCGGTTGAGTTTAAGAGTCTTCAAGCCCAGTTCGCCAAGCTTGAAGATTCCTTAACCGAAAAGGACGATCTGATCAAGAGACAAGCTGAAGAAATTGACCAGCTGAAAAGTCAACTGAGTACAACCAACCAAACTGAGGCTTCAACTGATGAACAATTGAAGGAACAGATCAAGGCACAGAACAAACAGTTGAACAAGCAAGAGGCTCAGATTGACCAGCTGATGAAGACATCAGATGCCCAGACCGAGCATATAACTGTTCTTTTCAAGGATCTTCAAACTGAGAAGGACAACCTGACAAAGCTATATCAGTCATCCGAGATCATCGAGAATCTCATCAAATACAGACGGCAAATGGATGATGTGTCTGGACTCGGATACGACGTGGCAAAGAACACTGGAATTCCACCAGCTACCTTCACCAGGGCTGAGGAAGTCATGGTTGCCAAACCTAACACAGTTGAGTATGCAACTGAACAAACACCCTCACAACCGATAAAGGCAACTACGGCTGAGAAAGGCAAATGAGCTGCAGATGGAGCACCAACAAAACAGTCCCTGGAGTCTACAACCGAGGTGGAATGTTCCAAGACTCAACGGAGGAACCGGAGACGTCGGAGTCGCAATCAGAACCGAGCTCAAAATTGACAACATATCCAAGCTCAGAACCGACGTGATAACAGACCAACAAACCAACTATAGCAGAGATGGAACCAACAGAACCGACCGAGCTTCAACCGACATAATCAACAACGGTTCCATTACCACAACAATCAGAGGTTCCAACAGAGTCAACCTATGTGGAACAGTTACGACAGTTATGGTTACTCATGCCACAACATGAATCAACATTCGGGCATGAACAACTATCGTCAATAGCCAAGGCAATGGAACCAGAATCAGCCAAGAAGATTCCACAATGGCGTCCGACCTCACAGACAAACTCAACAGGATAAGAATCGCCATCAAAACAGGGGGAAAGCCTCACCTCCTAAAGCCCAACATGGGAGAAATCCAACTCCTCCCAAGAAACAGAGCATCATTTCAAACAACAAGCCTAAGGATAATCGGGGTGTTGTTATAGTTGATGAAAATGGGCAGATCATTTGGAATGACAAGGCTATTCGAGTGTACAGAGAAAAGCGATGCACAGTTCCAGGGGGAACTGGTTCTAACCCTCCAGGACCCAACTGAAATTGGGGACCTAACCGAGTTTCTCTTTGCAGGTACAAGAGAAACAGCTGAGGAAGAAGAAGGCGTCTACAACAATGTGGGTGATGGATAGTGGATGCTCGAAACACATGACAAATCTGAAGGATTTGCTTGGAAGTTTCGTGGAGAAAGAAGGTCCATCAGTTACTTTTGGTGATAACTCAAAAGGTTACACCAGAGGTTACGGTACCCTTGAAACCAATCATGTTTCAATTTCTAATGTCTCTTATGTTGATGGATTAAAGCATAACCTGCTCTCCATCAGCCAATTCTGTGATAATGGTTTCTCTGTCAAGTTTGATGCACAGGGTTGTAGAGTCAAAAATGTCGGATCAAAACAGGTGATATTGTTGGGAAATCGATCTCCAACAGGGAATGTATACTACGCTGACTGGAACAGCAGCCTCCCCGACACTTGCCTGTTATCAAAGAGCAGTTCGCATGTGAGCTGGCTGTGGCACAAAAGGCTCAACCATCTGAACTTCAAGACGATGAACCGACTTGCCAGACAAGAACATGCAAGAGGCATACCTAACCGAGTGTTTTCAACAACACACATCTGCAGTGCATGCCAGCTGGGAAAGCTCGCTAGAACCTCCTTTCGGTTGAAGTCAACTCCCTCAACCGACCGAGTGTTGCAGCTGATCCATATGGATCTCTTCGGGCCAGTTACACCAAAAAGCATTAATGGAAACGAATATACTTTGGTTGTAACTGATGACTACTCAAGATATACGTGGACCATCTTCATGCGACACAAGAGCGAAACCCGAGATGAGCTGCCCAAGCTGATGGATCGGATATCGAACCAACAAGAGATGAAGATCATATCTATCCGATCAGATCGTGGAACGGAGTTTCTAAATGAAACCATCGTTGAGTATTGCGAAAAGAATGGCATAACCCACCAGACATCAGCCGCACGTACTCCACAACAGAATGGCGTAGCTGGGCGAAGAAATAGAACTCTGAAGGATGCAGCCACATCCATGTTAGCGAGCTCAGCACTGCCTAAGAGATTTTGGGCTGAAGCGATCAACACAGCATGCTACACACATAATCGATCTCTTCTCACCAAGCGGTTGGGAAAAACGCCCTACGAGCTGTGGAGACGCAGAAAGCCAGATATTTCCTATTTTCGTGTTTTTGGATCTAAGTGTTATATTCACAACAATGGGAAGACTCAGTTGAAAACTTTTGATGCCAAAGCTTCGAAGGGCATATTTCTTGGATATGCAGCTCGGATCAAGGCATATAGAGTTTTCAACAACAGCTCTCGTGTTGTGGAAATAACACCTCATGTTAATTTTGATGAATCTACCTTTGAGTGCAGGGAACATGTAAAGGAACAACACGCGGATCCAGCTGTTCTACCAGTTCTCACCAGATCGCAAGCACTTCGGGAAAAGAACCGAGCTGAACCTCTAATATGGGCAACTGAGGATGAGGATCCATACTCCTCTGAAGATGAATGCGAAGACCTCAGCTCGTCCCAAGGGGGAACTTCAGCTGATGCCCCTCCAACTACATCAGCATCCGATGCCCAACCGAGTTCAGTTCAAACTATTGTAAATGTCGAGGATCCAGACTCAACAGCTGATCAATCACCAGCTCTGAAGACTCCAACTCACATGTCTGAACAGCCACTGTTGGAAGAAGAAGGAAGACGCAACCGAAGATGGTATGAAGTTCATTCCACCAACGACATCATCGGAGATCCAACCGAGGGTGTGCGCACACGGAGCAGAGTTGCAAATCCAGAATCAACCGAGGAAGATTCCAACACTTATGCCCAATATGCTGAGGAATTGGCAGTTCTAGAGGAGTTCGAGCAAGCTGGAGATGTTGCCATGATTTCTTGCTTTGTAGCTGATGTTCCAGAACCGAAGAATGTTGGGGAAGCTCTCAACTGTGTCCATTGGACGACAACCATGCAAGAAGAATTGAATGAGTTTCTACGCAACTGTGTATGGGAGTTGGTAGAAAGACCAAATGGTGTCAAGGTGATTGGACTAAAGTGGATTTTCAAAAATAAGAGAGACGCCATTGGATTCATTGTGAGGAATAAAGCAAGGTTGGTAGCTCAAGGATACTGCCAACAAGAAGGAATTGACTTTGAAGATTCCTTTGCACCAGTTGCAAGGCTGGAAGCCATCCGGATCTTTCTAGCTTATGCCGCACATCACAAGTTCAAAGTATATCAGATGGATGTGAAGTGTGCATTCCTCAATGGGGATATAAAAGAAGATGTATATGTTGAACAGCCTCCTGGTTTTGAGACTGGAGATGGAAGAGTGTACAAGCTGAAGAAAGCTATCTATGGTCTAAAGCAAGCACCAAGAGCATGGTATGACACTCTTTGTGGATTTCTTCTGGACTCGGGGTTCAAACGAGGTTCAGTATAAAACTCTGTTCACCATCAAAGTTGGAGAAGATATACTTGTCGTGCAAATTTATGTCGATGACATCATTTTCGGGTCCAAGTCGGAGGAGCTGTGCAAGAAATTCTCCGATCTTATGAAGGAAAAGTTCGAGATGTCAATGATGGGCGAGATGAATTATTTTCTTGGATTACAAGTGAAGCAGTCACCTGAAGGGATTTTCATCAACCAGTCCAAATATACAAAGGAGCTCATCACCAAGTTCGGATTGCAGACAAGTAAGACAACCAAGATCCCTATGAACACGAACTGGAAGATCGAACCAGGAGCTGAGGGAAAGCTCATTGATGCCAGCCAGTATAGAGGGATCATCGGTTCGCTGCTCTACCTAACTGCCAGCCGACCAGACATTTCATACGCAGTTGGAGTGTGTGCTCGTTTTCAAGTCCAACCAAGAGAAGCACAAATGTTGGCAGCAAAGAACATCATTAAGTATCTGAAAGGAACTGTCAATGTTGGGTTGTGGTACCCAACTGATGACAACATCCAGCTGACTGGATACTCAGATGCCGACCTAGCAGGAGATCGGTTGGACAGAAAGTCTACTTCTGGACACTGTCAATTCATGGGAAGCAAGCTAGTTTCATGGTTCTCCAAGAAACAAGCGTGTGTGGCTACTTCAACAACCGAGTCAGAGTACATGGCTGCCGGAAGCTGTTGCATGCAAGTATTGTGGCTGAAGCAGCAGCTGAGAGATTATGAAGTCTCAACTGGACAGGTTCCTATTCATTGTGATAGCTCGAGTGCCATAGCTATCTCTCTAAACCCTGTTCACCACTCTCGGACTAAGCATATCGATATTCGTCATCATTTCATCCGAGACCATATTGAGAAGAAGGATGTGTCCATGGAGAAGATCCCAACTGAGATTTAGAGAGCTGACATCTTCACCAAACCTCTTCCTGAAGCCCGGTTCAAGATGCTGTGTGATCTTCTAGGACTTTTGGATCCGAGCTAAAAACTCATCCGAGCAAAAAAGTCATCCGAGCAGAAGAGTCATCCGAGCTGATAAGGATTCATCTAAGCTGACGAATCGGATATTGAATTAAGGGGGAAGCTCAAATGAAGGGGGAATCTCAGATACGAATTGCCAACTGAAGACATCAAACGTTAGCTGAACAGATGAACTTGAGTCAGCTGATGGTATGCGGCAACTGAGGAATTCAACTAATGAACACAGCTGATTCAGACATCAGCTGGCAGATATCATTTATGACTGAAGGTGTTATGATATTAAATGAGAATGTTTGAAATAAATTCAAACATTCCTGAACATGTCAGCTAGACTAAACAAGCCATCATATCGCATTTAATGTAAAGTCTGGCTGAACACCTATAGCCTTACTTTATAGTGCGACTGGGCTGACACCTCAAACTATTCACCTTCTCACTCGCGCGCGTGGTATATCAGTCAAAATTACTCAACAGTCGCGAAATCACAGCCGTCAATAGTTTCGCGCGATTTAACCCCAGCCGTTGATTTTATCCGAGTCAAAGATTATATAATACGGAAAATCAGGAAGTGATCCTTACCTTCTCTTTTCGTGCATATCTTTACTCACTATTCATCATCTTCTCAAATCTTGTTTCGCCATTTCCAGTAAAGTCTTTCACTCTTTCTTTGCATATATATCTCCTCGAGATGGCGCCCAAGTCAAAAGCTTCTAAAAAGATGGTTTCCTCAGAGCTTGCAACGTTCCAGGAATCGTTCGACATGGTGATGTCGAAGATTCATTTCGAACAAATATTATCCAGAGCGGCTCTCTCATCGCCTGAGCTCGCTCCAATCGCCACCATCCTCTCCGACCACCATCTGCTTGATTGGGCCACCCTCTCTCCGGGCCTAGTTGCTCAGGAAGCAGATCGTACATTTCTACCGGAATCTGCAACGAGTCGCAAATGACGGGCTTGTCACGATCATCCCGTGCATGCAACGCCATAGAACCTCCCGAACAGTAGAAGACTCCGTTGTGGAGATAAAGGTGTCGAAGGAGTTGGAGAAGCTCATTCCCAGAAACCGTGAAGCCACAGATGTGGTGGGGAACTTTTCTGACAAGGAAGCTGATGCCTTCCTTCAAACCATTCTTCTTGTTCCCGAACCATTGAAGGGGAGCATGCAAAGGACAAAGTTGAAGCCGGAGCACCGACTTCTTTTCGATGTAATCTCCAAATGCATCTTCGCATATGGTGGAGCCTTCGGGGACATCAGCCGTCCTAAGCTCAAGCAGCAGAAGGCTCTGGAAGAGATGCACCAGGTCGACTGGTTGGGATTTATAGAGAGCCAGCTGTTGTCGGAGAAGCAGAAGATATCCGAGACGACAGCTGAGTCCGGAGATGTTCTGTTGAGTGTCAAGGGGACTCTCAACTTCGGGACAAAGATATCAGCCCTCATCCTCCAGGCCACAAAGGGTCTGCCGCTGACATGGGAAGGAAGTGAGGACACTCCAGTCAGCAAGCTATCGCTGTTCCCCTCAGCCAAGAAGGCCAGGGATGTTGTAGAAGCTGTCTACACCCCCAAGGGTGTCCCCAAGCCAGCTGTGGAGGCAGCTGCTCGTCGCCCTTCGAGGACCAAGCCGGCGAAGCGCCAGCTGGAAGAGGTAGCTGAGGAGGAAGAAGACGAAGAGGAGGAAGAGGAGGAACCTCTGCAAAAGAGGCCAAGGATAAGGATCATCCAGCCAGCTGCTCAACCATCCACAACAAGTCCAGTGTTGGTCAAGCCGGCTGAGGCGAAGGAGTCAACCGAATCCAGTCAATCGGTTGACCCAGCTGGGTTTATTCTTTAACCTCGCCAGGAGGACGTGGCTGAGGAGGTAGGTGAAGACGTGGAGATCCAAGTGGTGGATGCCAGCTCCTCTTCAGATGACTCTTCTTCATCTGAGGAGTCCCACGACAGTCGGTTTAGAGCTGATGCCAGCCAGGTTAACCCACCTGTGACTGAAGAAATCCTCCAGCCAGCCAACTCTCCATCCAAAGAGGATCCAGTTCTCTCAACTGGTCCTCAGTCAGATATTCCGAGCCTCTCGCTCGATGCCAACGTTGTGACCACTTCTTCGACCAGTTCCGAACCCATAACCTTCGATATCGACCCCCCTCAGATCGATGAAGAAGCCAACCGCCAGGCAATCCTGGCTGAGTATGAAGGAAGACTCAGCTACTGCTTCCGCTAGCTGATTGGTATGTTCCCCGAGGCAACATCGATGCCCATTTTCTCTGTTCTCGGGACGGAACTTCTATACCAGTTCAGTGTCATATTCAGCTACTGGTACGTAAAGGAGGAGACCCTCAGGATTCATGGTTGGGACAAGTTAAAGGTCGAAGAGTCCAACCTGAGGGAGTACTTCGACTACCAGAGCCTGGAGGTGGCTTACAATCAAAAGGTGGCTGTGCTCCGACGATGTCTGGACAAAAGCATCCAAGAAGGGACAGACACTAGGGAGCTGTGCAACAACCCTGAAGCTGTTCACTTTCTTGATGACATGCTCGCCAAAAATGCCTCCTGCATGGACGACGTCGACGCAGCTGATGAGGCGGCCAAGAGAGAAGAAGACAAACTCAAGGCTTACCTCGCCAGCCGATCTGCCATGGTTGTCGCGGAGTCTGCTGCCCAGCCACAACCACAGCTTCTGCTCGGACCCTCCGATCAGCCAGCTCTCTCAACTGACGCCATTTGCGAGCTGATCTCGGAGAGGGTCAACCAGCTGAGGACGGAGATGCTGTCCAAGATCCAGCTGGGCAAGGAGGAAGAAGCTGAAAGGATGCAGCAGCTGATGGCACAAAATGCCAGCCTGAAGAATCAGCTAGAACACCTCTCCTCTTCTCTGCAGCACAAGTTCGAAGATTTCTCCACTTCTTCTAGCTCAGAGGGGCTCTAAGAAAGGCTGTTCAGAGCCTTAGCTCGGACTTCAACGTGTTCAAGACCGTTGCTGAATCTGACCTTGCAAAGTCCCAGCAGACTCAAGACCAGGAGTGGATGGCTCAGTTCGCCTCTTTCCGAGCTGAGTTCGTCTCTCTCCACAAAGAGGTCTCTGCGACTTTTGCAGCTGTGCAGCGAGCCGAGCAGGAGCGCCAAGACCTGGAATTGGTGAAGAAGGTGGAAGAGAAGGACGCTGTTGAAGAGCTATTTTCCCGCATTCAACAAGCTGAAGCCAAGTTGACCTCTCTGGATGGCACTGTTGCCACTCTTTTGGATGATGCCAAAAAGGGGGAAGACAAGGAGCCAGCAGCTGGGGAAGACAAGGAGCCGGCAGCTGGGGATGGACAAGGGAAAGCTGTTCTCCAGCAAGGAGGAGTGCCAGCTGAAGCTGAAGGGTCGCAGCCCGAACTGGAAGTCTCCCACGACCTCGTAGCCGAGCTCACAGCCGAGCTCGATGCAGAACTTGACGGGATATCCGTTGAAGACTGTATCGAAGCTGCCAAAGCTATGGAGGTGCCTAAGGAGAAATACTTGAATCCCTCTTGGATCAAGAAGTTCGCTGCTGATCAGGCCAAAAAGGTAGCCAAGTTCGAGAAGGAGCTCGCCAAGGTGGAGAAGAACGTCGACAGAAACAAAGCCAGCCGGAGTGTGCGAAGAATCAACAAGCACCAGATGAAGGCTGAGACTAGAAAGTCGATGCATCAGCTGCAGGAGAACGCTCCGCTCCCGTCTCGATACCCACATGTTGACAAGTGGATGAATGCGGAGTGGAACGATGACTGGGAACAATTCAAGCATGAGTTCGTCAATGACTTCTATTACAGGAAAGTTTACTCGACTGAAGACCCAAGGCTAGCCTTCAAGGAAGCCCTGTGGGAACTCAGATCTGGAGACCCTGGAATGTTTAGTCAGTTCAAGCGAGCTATGCTGAATGTTCAGCTTGATCCCAACACTGTTCCAGTTCCAAAGAAGTGCACATACCGCCCTCCGATGATCAAAGGCACGAGCACGCCAAATAGAAATATGATCTTGGATGAGGCGAGGCAAGTATGCAAGGAACACGGCGTCAACACTGGGATTGAGTCCGAAGCGAAGAAGGAGATCTTCAACCGTATCTTCAGCAAGTACGGTCAACAGTATTTTTGAGCTGTCAAAGTCTTTGAGCTGATAATGTTTTTGGATGTTGTAGTTTTTGAAGCAACTGTTGTATCTTTCTATGTTTTGCGCTTAACCTTGTAACCTTCAGTTGTAACAAAAACTTCAAAGTATATAATACGATTCACCTTGATGAACAATTCCTCATTGTCCAAGCTCTGAATCACAAAGTCTTTCAATTTCATGTTATAACTGTGCTAACCCTTTGATGTTTTATCTTATAGTCTGTCTAGAATTTCAGCTGAGATTTTAGATAAATTAGTAAGGTTTAGATCAGTAGTGGTTTCAAGTTATAAGTGGTTTTGGCATCATCAAAAAGGGGAAAATTGTTGGGAAATTTATTAGTATAAGTTTTGATGAATTCCAAAACCGGCTGACCCCAACCGAGTAGATGTTGCCAGGACCTAATGTTAGAAGTCAGGCTCGCTGTTTGAGCAAAGTTAAGATTTTATCTTTACAGGTCTCCAGCTGAAGATGGCAACAAGAAGTCACTCAGACAGAACATCAGTTGTGAAGAAAGACAACTGAGAGTTCATTTGTTCAGATGCAAACAAGGGGAAGTCTTCAGAACATCAGTTGAAGGAAACCAACTGAGTGTTCATCAGTTCAGAACATCAGTTGAAGGAAACCAACTGAGCGAACATCAGATGAAAAGGAAATCATCTGAGGGTTCAAACCCAACTAAGTAAATACAAGGAAGACAACTGAGTGTTCAGTTTCAGAACCTCAGTTGTAGAATCCGAACAAGGAGTTCATCTGTTTGAAGTTCAAAGTCAGCTGAGGGCTCGACAGATCGGAACATCAACTGAAGATCACTCAGATGAAGGTCAAGACTTTCAACCGACAAACCGAAGTTGACTGTCAAAGATTTGAATTTCAAAAGGAAGTCACATGAGGGTTTGACCGTTCAGTCATTACCCCATCTGGCCCAACACAAGGCTGTCTCAGATGGAAAGCAGAAGAGCACAGATGCCATATCGGGAAAGTCTGCAGAGATGAGAAACAAGCCATCGCTTTCAACCGATCAGAGATCAACTGCTCCTCCAACGGCTAGTTGATTCTCTCCGCCTATAAATAGAGGCATTCTCTCATTCGAGCAAAAACATACATGCAGATAGACACATAGACGACGAAAAATGCAAGTGCTTTCTCAAGAGAAATCAAAAGTAAATCTGCAAAATCATCATCTAAGAGTATCAGCTGCTGAGAGTTAAAATTTGAGAGAACATTAGTAGCTGAGGGTTCCTAGAGATCGAAACTGTTTTTTGATCTTAGGTTGAGTGTTTATTCGTTCAAGCCTTAGATCCAGCTCTCATTCGTGATCGAGCTGTAGTTGGAAATCCTACCCTTTCTCACACCCTAAAAAGTGTGCTAGGACCTTACTCTTCCTGTAATTGAGTAGTTAGGTCGTCAAGTACCCGCAAACTTGACTTAGGCTGTTTAGTGCCCGCAAACTAAACTGTAACGGTTGCTCAGCCCGCGTAAGTTGAGTGGAACTGTCTAGAAGAACTTGGACTGAGGTGTGTGGACTCACATCTCCCCGTGGACGTAGGAGTTCTCTCCGAACCACGTAAATCTTGTGTGTCGTGTTGATTTGTGTTCAGTCATTATTTTGCATATCTCAACTGACAATCTAACCGCATACAATCTGCATACTTTCACATCAACAATTTTGGTTTTGACCAACCGTGCACAAAAGCGTAAGTTTGTTTTTACGAGTACATTTTCCACCATATTCCGCACAGCACCACTCTTCCAGCTGAGGTTGCTTACTCAGCTGTGAGATCCCAACTGAGTCCTTTTACTCAGTTGAAGTTGATTTCAAGTGTTAAGTTTTTAGAAAGTTGAAAAATCCTTATTGGTGTATTCCCCCCCCCATACACCAGTAACTCGTATCGGGACCATCAGTATTAAACTTCTTATTGATAACAATAAAATTATATTTTATATCGGTATGTCCTCTCTTTTGTAGGCTTATTCTTATAAATTAATAATTTTTGGTGTTAAGTTATAGATATTCACTTGAAATATATGAAAATATTAAAAACCTTATTTTAAAATATTAAGTGGTTTAATCGATTTATTTATTTCGTATAAATGGAAATCGATTTATTTGGCCTCCATGATTGGTTTAATTATGAAATAATTGGCTACGCGTTGACACACGTCTTCCTCCCTATCGGATATGCCAGTTATGGTTCATAGAATTAAACTTCATTTAGATAACTGTAAAATTTTATTTTATATCGGTATGACCTCTCTATCTGTAGGCTTATTCTTTATAAAATAATAATTTTTGATGTTAAATTATGGGTTTCACTTAAATATAAATTTATTAATTTTTTCCCCATCGGAATGGTGATTAATATTTTTATATGGTCATGTGTGTACTGACTATTAATTTTATTAGCCATAAGGTATAAGTTGGCTAGATAATAAAATTAAAGGCGTTAAAACCTACTTGAAGAATGTATATATAAACGTCCACACTATCGCGGCTTATATATATGGTTTTTTCGAGGTGTTTGGGGATGCATTATATTGTTTTAAGATTTTTTCAATATAATTAGCATCGAAAGTATGTGACTGTATTTATATATTTTATTCTCAAGTTTTTTCATTATATCTTTCAACCTGCTTGTCATTCTCAAAGAAAATAAATTTATTGTTTTTCTTGTTGATTGAAAATAAAATTTGAATATTGTCCTGATTGTTAAAAGCAGTCGGAAAGGGCATGTGATAAATCAGTAAGTCTTCTTATAAAGAAGAACGATCAAGGTACGCCATGTACGCTAGTAGTCGAACATGTTTTATCGGATTGTTCTACCACTTTGTGGGGATTAGATACAAGAGTCGATAATTATGTGCGCTTTAAAAGGCAGGATTCTCGGAAATCGAGACGACTTAGTGTTGGCAAGATTATTGTGATTATGGGTAACACTACGAGAGTGGTGGTCGTTGCAGTGGGAGATGTGCATTTATCTTTTGTAGATAAGTTTAATTTTAAAAGATTTGTTCAAATGCCATACTTAAGAAAGAAATAAGTTTCAGTTTCTAAAGTGGTTTTGGGATAAATACTACTGTTTCTTTTGGTGATTTTGTGTTATCAAAAGGAAAGTTTAGTTTATTTATCTAGGTATTTTGGAGAACAATCTTTATAAATTATGCACGAAACTCTATGCAATTTAATAAATTGTTTAGCACTTTTTCTAATTCTAAGAAAAGAGAGGAACCTTTAATTGTGAATCAAACTTATATTTGACATCTAAGATTTGGTCGCGTATTCAAAGATTTGTCGTTGGTAGTTTATTGGATAAATTCCGAGTTAAACTATACAAATCAGTGAATTTTGCTTGGAAGGTAAGATGACTAATCTAAAAAGGGGATTTGAAAGCCAAAGGTAAAAGGAGCCAATAATTCGTTGGAATTGATTCATAATAATGTGTGCGGTCCAATATCGGTCCAAACCAAGGATATTTTGAATTTTTCATCATTTTCGATGATGATTGTTTCAAAATTAAGATATATTTATTTGATGTATCGTTTAGTCTGAATTTTGAGGTATTCAATGTATTCAAGATGGGAACGGTGACACATCAAGGTAAAATGTATCAAGTTTTTGCGATCTAATCGTTTTGACGACAACCATATTGGAGATTTTTTGGAGCTCATGTTGGAAGTTGGGATTTTATCCTGCTTCACTTTTAATGCTGTAGCAATACAGTATGGTAGATAGAAGGATCCAAATTTTTAGAGAAAATTAGATAAATGTTAAGTTATTCATTTATTCATTTTCGTTGTGGATTCCTTGGAAACAGTGACGTATGTTCTTCGCATCTTGTAAAGAAATACGATTGTTTGTAGGATATCTTTGGTAAACGGAAATTGGTTATTGATAATCTTAAGAATCGGAATTTCGTTACTAACACTAACGTTTGATTCTTGGAAGAAGATTATAAATGAAAATCCATGAGCAAGATCGTTCTAAAGGAATTAAGGAGTGAAAGACTCATTATACCGATTGTACTAGTGGAAAAATCATATATTACTGCACAACGTGTTGTCACTAATACATTTTTCTCGGTGGTGCATCATCATAGTGGGAGGGTTGTTTGTCAACTCAGTTGATACATTTTTATGGGAATGTCTTTTGACTTGGTCCTTAAGGAAGATGAATCGAATCCTTGTACATATGATGAAGCAGTCCAAGATAAGAATGAAGATTCTTGGTAAATTGCAATGAAATTAAAAATGGAATTTTAGATTCCTGTAAGTGTGGGAGCTTGTAGATTTCTAAATGGGTGAAACCTATTGGTAGAAGTAAGTCTACAAATATAAGAGGGATTTGACTAGAAGGTTTGATCTTCAACGCTAGACTTATGGCGAAATGGTACACTCAGTGTGAGTGCGTCAATTATGATGTAAACCTTCTCGCTTGTTGTCTTGCACGAGTCAATCCGATTCTCTTATATTTTTCTGTGCATTTGAATTTTGGAGATTTGGCAAATAGATTGTTAAGACGAAATTTCTAAACGGAAGTCTTGAACAAGATATCTATATGAGCCAATCAAAAGGTTTCATGGCTAAGATTCAAGAGCATCTTGTTGCTAGCTAAAGTGATCCATTTATGGAGTTAAGCAGAGCTTCTTGATCTTGGAATATACTATTTGATGAGGTTATCCATTTATTTGGATTCGATCTATGTCCGTATGAGATGTGTGTACAAGAGTGCAACGAAAACGTGGTGATTTTTCTAGTACTATATGTTGATGATATTTTTCTAGTTAGAAATAATATGAAGGTATTATCGGACATATGGATATGTTTATTCAAATGGTTTGATATGAAGACTTTGAAAAAGCGGGTTGTATCCTTGGTATTAAGATCTCTTAAGATCATAAGTTGAGGATTTTAGGCTTGTCTTAATTGTTCTATATCAAAATTGTGCTAAAGCATTTAAGCATGGAAATTCCAAGAAAGGTTTCTTACCTTTTGGACATGGAATTGGTCTATCAAAGGAAATATGTCCTAAGATACAAAAGTGATAGATGACAAGAAGCTCGGACTTTATGCTTCGGCAATAAGGAGTTTCGTGTATGTTATGCTTTGCATTCAAATTGATATCTGTTTTGCCCTTGGTATGGTTACATGATATCATTATATTTCAGACAACGATTTTGGAGTATTGATATGTATATACTCAAGTACCTTAAAGGATTAATGAGTATATGTTGGCGTATCAATCGGATAGTCTATAGTCTTTGAGTTATGTAGTTTTAAATTTTCAATCAAATAAAGATTCGATAAAATTTACCTTGAAATGTGCGTTACAATGGGAGGTGGAGCTTTTTAATGGAGGAGTGTGATGCGTAAATGCTCATAGACTCCACCATGGGAATTAGGCTCTGTGGCCCTAGAACTTCTTGTTGGACTTGGATGTGATTCTTAATTTGCCTATGAATGTCACAATTTATTGTGATAATTTTTGTGCAGTGGCAATTGGAAAGAATCGCAAAGTCCAAAAGGTGAGTAATCACATTGGGTGAAAGTACCACCTTATACGAGTAATTCGTAAGGCGAGGAGATATAGTGGTGTCAAAGATTGCATTGGATCAAAACTTGGTTATTCTTTTCACGTGAACATGTCCTCACATTCGTTTGATGGATTCGTGGAAGGAATAGGTTTTGAGATGTATGACAAGCTATGCTTTGAGTATAAGTGAGAGAAATGTTAGATTGGTGATGTAATATGGTATACTTAAAAGCATGCTTTGAGTATAAGTGGGAGATTGTTGGAGTTATATACTGAAAAGCATGCTTTAATTGATGCTTTGTATATTGACTATTATTTCCTATTTAATGAGAATATTATTGTCACGTGATTTGCATATTTATTCGTGTTATGGTTATGCAAATATAGTCCAATTACTTTATATTATAAATAATATGGTGTGTAGTGTCACACGGAAGATCATATTATTGTAATGCTTATAAAGTAATAAATGAGTTCACAATCTAAGTAATTAATGGACAATTGTTTGATAGATTGTAATATGAGCTTGAAGTAGCTGGTCTTGGCTATTAGCTTATGTTAGTGTATTTTGTATACATTGAACTGGATCAACGGTGAGATTAATTATCCTATATTGACCTAAGTGGATGATTAAAGATCTCGGTTAATTATTATTTCTTAATTCTAGTTGTATAATGTTTAATTATATATTTATAATGGTTATTGCTTTGATTTATCAACGAGTGAGAGTTAGTTGATGAAACTCAATATTCTCGATATTTTGGGTAACAATATTATTTATATGATAATTAATGTTATAGCTAGAAATCGTGTCTCGGTTTACCGAGTTGATGATGTCCCCTTGAGGAGCTCAAAAGGATTATTATATTAAACCTTGCAAGTGGATTAATTTCCGATATAATAATAAGGTTGAACTATACTACTCTTGGATAAGATATTAATTGATTAGAAAGCTGTCAATAGCTAAAATTAATTAATGGACATGCGTTATCTTAAACACGGGAAATAAATAATTGGAAAGGAGCTCGATTCGTAAATCGGATTGAACGGGTAGTTCAATATTAATTCTTTAATGGAGTGAATTAATATTTTATTTAATTTAAGAGTGTTTGGGCTTAAACACTTGGATTAAATTAAATATGGAGGCCCAGTTCTAATCCTCCTAGGAGTTCCTAAGATAACCTAAACTAATCCTATAAATATGGCCTAAAACTCACGCCTAAAGACACGAATCTTGGGAGCAATATTTAGATTAAATATTGTAAAGTATTAAGTGTTTGTGGAGGGTGTTTTGAGTGGCTAGGGCTTGACGGATTGTCGTCCAATCGATAGTCAAATCTAGGAGGGTTTATCTTAGAAGGTTCGTAGGTCGAATCATCTATCAATACAAGAGCTAATCTCGTGTGCAGAGATTAGTGCGTGGATCATCCTCGACTCAGATTCGTTTCGTTCTTTACAAAGGTATATTCGATTTATGGTTCCGCAATCTCATAAATTGAATTACGTGGCTTTGCATGTTATTAATCAGTGAATAATTAAATTAAATTAATATCCTAATGTTCCTGGCACATGGGATCTTCAATCGGTTCCAACAAAAGCTCCAACTAAACCTCAGAAAACTTATCCCTTATAATAATAGAGGTTCTATTAGTTTTTGTGCATTTGTCTACTTTGGATAAGTGATGTAATGTTTCAACTCACATGATGAATTAATTCATCCAATAGGGAATTAATGTTCTTCATTTTGAGGGGCATGTATGTATCTCCTACCCATTAATCGTCTGATACTCACTAACAAACAGAAAAATTTGTGTTTCATACAGTTGCCACTTGTTTTGGAATTGTCAAAGCAGTGACATAGAAACTCCCATCCTTCTGCAAAATTCAAAGAAGTGCAAAGTAAATTTCTTCCATAATATCCAGAGATGTATATAGAATTATTATACTAGAAAACATGCAATAGCCTTCCATTAAGCCTTGACCGGAACATCATGAAAAACAATAGACCATTAGAAAAAAGACTGTACCCAAGAAGAACGCATACATTATATCATACAAAGCTCCACAAAGGATCTCAGCTTGGGATTAGAAAGAAAGTACCATTTGGATTGAGCAGCAGGTCTAGCTTTCACTATGATGACAAAAGTTCTTCCATCAAAGGGGCAATTTCTGTCATTCACAGCCTGAAAAATTTGGTATTTTTATTCACATATTCTTCCATCAAGCATCCTAACTAATGATATTTCGCGAATAAAGCATTTCTTAAGAGTGAATTATTTAAAGTTGCATTTGAGGAAAGATTGGACAGGATTCGAAATGATTCAATATCAACATCCATCAAAATCCTTAAAATAGATCAAAATGAGATTTTATGGATTTCAAATGACCTATACAACGAACCTGCTCAAATAAATATCTTTGGATTTTAAACCCATCTCCAGATCATATGATTTAAGCCTCTTGCCATGTGTACATCTTTGAGATGCTTAGATGCTGCTGATTGCTCGTACTCGTTGCTTGAGTAGTTTTCTAACTGTCTATGAGGTGCATTGGTAAGTGAGACCCGTGAAACATCAGTATACCCCCGAGGATGGAAAGGACTATGCAACAGGATGCACATCAACGTTGCAACATATTCCACCAGACATGGATCGGACACTATATATGTTACCGAGACAGAGCCACAAAATGCTGACAAACTCTCTAGACAGAGAGTCAAGATGCCGACCCTGTAACAAATAGCTGCAACACAAAACACTCTCGATTGAATACAAATTAAACGACTGATTTATGGCATTTAGAACTAGCTTGTGACAAATTGAGATGTTATTATGCTGTAACTATTGGAATTTTGGTTCTTTATAGCATTAAATCCGTGAGAAGTATGTGGAAACTAATGGTAGAAATGAAATCTACGTTTCGAGCACTATGATTTAATGTATTTATTTGTTAAATTTCATTAGGAATGAATGAGCAATTAATACATAAACATGGCTACTTGGAACTAGAAATTGTGTGTATTCTACCTTATTTGTCCCACATAAAAAATTCAAGGATGTTTTGTGCTATATATAAGGAGCAACACTATAAGGGAGTATATCCAAGTGTGCTACCTATGGTGCACCTCAGTGGCTCAAGTGTTGGCACCTTTTGTGCTTAACCATGATTCCTACGAGGACGGTGCGAGCACCGTCCGAGTCCGACGGCGACGAGCACGTGCACATCGCACTTGTCGCAATGGGCGCTTTGAGGCGCACTTTGCACTTTGCACTTTGCACTTCGCTCAGTCGCGATCCGAGCAATTGAGGAGCCAAAGACCAAAGTTATTTTGGCTAAGGGACTCACATGTGGACCGCACGGAGAGGCGGTTACTGGCGGCTGATCACACGGTGCGGTTATCGGCGGTTGAATTCGGTTGAAACTGAATTTCCTCATCTGCCACGTGGCGGCACCAGGACAACCACCCTTTCGCGAGTGACACGTGTCGGCATCTGGTTGAATGGCGCCGATAACCACCTCGTACGCAACCGTTCGGAACGAGCACCTTCCGCCTATAAATACCCACCGAATTCGACGATTTAAACACATAATTCGAACTCACAACAACGAGTTTGCATACATACATCTCATATATATAGTCGAGTCTAGGAAGTACTCGTCCCGAGTATCAAGTTGTTCGCCGGAACTATGACACGTTGTGCAACGTCTCAAAGTTCACCCGAACCGTTGTATCTTGGAGGCAATTGCCGCAGACTGCGTGCACGAGAGCGGGACAATATTGTCTTACGGAGATAGAGTCTAACTCTAGCCTCGGTTCCTTTCTTTCCTATCTTTCTTTTCCGTACACACATCACACACGCTCCTATATTTTCCAACAATCGTAAGACAAGATTTTTCTGTGTGTGCTGTTCGGAAAAATGCTAACCCGTAGGTCGACGTTTGGTATTCCTGTTTTTATGTTTGATGGAAATTTCTTCAAAGAATGGAAGAAGGAGATGATGGCATTTTTAGTTGCCAATAATTTGGCGATCTTCCTGTTCCAATCCACTCCAACGGTGGACGAAGATGCGTCAGAGGAAACAAGGAGGAAGCAAATTCACGCATGGATCGACAATGACTACACTTGTCGGTACATTATTCTTGATTGTCTTACTCCTTCGATTTATACTTTGGTCTCTCAATTTCAAAATGCTCGAGATATTTGGAATGCTTTGGAAGATATGTATACTTCCAAGCATTTCAGTCCGAAAAGGAGAAGGGTCATCATAGGCCAAAGTGACGAAGGGTTCGATATGAGCGAAGAGCCTAAAACGCTCACGATAGCTCTGTTGAGGCCCGATGCTCCATTTTGGAGAGAAGCAGTCTATGAAGAAATAAGGCACATCATTCACTACATGGATGCAATTGTGAAAAATTGCACATGGGAGTCCTCATTTGACTCGGATCAATCATTTTCTTTGGGGTATGTGTGGTGCTTCACAAGGAAGTACAATGCTGATGGCTCGATTCGCAAGTACAAAGCACGTTTACTTGCAAACGGCTTCAGGCTTAAGGATGATCTCTATGATTAGTCCGTGTAGACGAAGAAGGTTTATATGAGGCTTCTTTGGTGTGTACATATTGTAGATATGTGATGGAAGGCTTGTTGTATAGATTAAAGCCTTCAATTGAATGCTAAGCATATATATATAGATTATGTATATATGATGTATTGAAACGTGTACTTGTGAATAAATAAAGTGTACATGTTTTTATATCTTTGCTTGTTCATTTTTTGGTAAATGCAACAACTTGATTCAAGTCTACTTCTTAGTAGGGAAAATCGAGATAAAGATATAAGAAAATGTCAAAATTTCTACAAGTATACAAACTAATGTTTGTTAAAACATTAAAGTAAAAGACAAGTAGAAAAAGTCCACTTGATATGTAGAATTTCGGAGAAATTTTATAAAGTTAACATGGTCTTTATAAAAGAGGAAATTCTATCTCGTATAAAACATTATAAGATGTTTTATAATTCTTGTATTTATGTAATCACTCTTTGATGATATAAATCAAAATATGTCTTCAAACGTGGGGGAAATGATTACTTATGAAGAAAGATGTATCACTAATGTAAGTTCATGAAGATGAACTGAAACATTAGAAAGATAACTACGTTAAGTATAAAAAATGATACTAAGTATACTTTTCACAATGATACGTGTGAAATGTGGGGGTATCAAATGATACAAAATCATGAAGTAAATAGTACTTCACTTGAGGAATTTTGACTAGAAAGTCAAAATTTAAGGAAATAAAGTTTGGTTACTAGAATAAAATATCTTGAGTAAAATCTTCGTTGGAAAAGATTACTATGATATATTGTCTTGTTAAAAATTTCAAGTTGAAAGTGTTACTAAGATGATTGAGTCGTCTAAGTAAACTTGGTCAATTGGAAAGGTTGTTAAAAGACAAATAAAATATCAAAATAGTAATTTCCTTCAAGGAAAGCTAAGATGAATTCTAGTAGACAAGGAAAAACTTTATTAGATGAAAATCTTGACTAGATGGTCGAACTGGAACGATAAGTAAGATATCGTCTAGCAATGTCTAATAAACTTGTTCAGTGAAGAATGTTACTAAGATGAGACATGTCATCTAGTAATGTAATCATCGAAAAGTGTTATTATGACAAGTAAACGTCGTCTAGTACGACTATTATCCAAGGAAGATAAAATGTCGTAAAATGCTAAAATGAAAAGTCATAAAAGCATTATACGAATCGACACAGTATTTGTGATATTCTTCCTTGAATAAACAATTGATCACTAGTAGTGATGTACATTGACTTTGCCAAAGTCAAAACTCATTAAGAACGACCGTTCATGTGAAGTGATCAATTGTGCAGTAAGGGGAATGTGATGAAATCCACAATTAAAGAATGTTCATAGTGGTAACTCAACCATGATGACTGGAGATCCCAAGAACTTGGTTCAATGAGACAACTAAGCTATGAATGTTCAGTGGTGCACTTGGAATTACAACTTAATATCCATTCTCGAAACTGCCCAAGTGCAAAAACATGCTGAATGTGGTACAAGGTAAGCTATATAAGCTTTTAATGATTTCTAAGGTCTTGAAAGAAAGACAAAGTATGGCATGATACTTAAAGGAGATCACCTATATAAGTGAGAAGTGTGGCCGCTTCAAATTATAACATTATGAATCCGAGATATGGTCCAAGGCCGAAATGGACACAACGTGAGAACAATAGATATTAGATCTATTATTGTGTGTGTGTTATTGTCTTGGTTTACACAAAAGCTGACCGGTTCAAGACATCACGTTCACCGAGCAACGAGTAAATCCGATAGCATTACACTAAGGAAGATTCAAAGCCAAAAGCTATCTATCCCGATGCAATAATAGATCGTTGGGACAAGTATTCATGCATTTGCAAACACTTGCATTAATTGTCATTCATGTGGGGGATTGTTGGAATTTTGGTTCTTTATAGCATTAAATCCGTGAGAAGTATGTGGAAATTAATGGTAGAAACGAAATCCACGTTTCGAGCACTATGATTTAATGTATTTATTTGTTAAATTCCATTAAAGAATGAATGAGCAATTAATACATAAACATGGCTACTTGGAACTAGAAATTGTATGTATTCTACCTTATTTGTCCCACATAAAAAATTCAAGGATGTTTTGTGCTATATATAAGGAGCAACACTATAAGGGAGTATATCCAAGTGTGCTACCTATGGTGCACCTTAGTGGCTCAAGTGTTGGCACCTTTTGTGCTTAACCATGATTCCTACGAGGACGGTGCGAAGCACCGTCCGAGTCCGACGGTGACGGCGACGGCGACGAGCACGTGCACGCCGCACTTGTCGCAATGGGCGCTTTGAGGCGCACTTTGCACTTCGCTCAGTCGCGATCGGAGCAATTGAGGAGCCAAAGACCAAAGTTATTTTGGCTAAGGGACTCAGACCGCACGGAGAGGCGGTTACTGGCGGTTAGTACAGATAAGGGAACGTATGGTGCGGCTGATCACACGGTGCGGTTATCGGCGGTTGAATTCGGTTGAAACCGAATTTCCTCATCTGCCACGTGGCGGCACCAGGACAGCCATCCTTTCGCGAGTGACACGTGTCGGTGTCTGGTTGAATGGCACCGATAACCACCTCGTACGCAACCGTTCGAAACGAGCACCTTCCGCCTATAAATACCCACCGAATTCGACGATTTAAACACATAATTCGAATTCACAACAACGAGTTTGCATACATACATCTCATATATATATTCGAGTCTACGAAGTACTCGTCCCGAGTATCAAGTTGTTCGCCGGAACTACGACACGTTGTGCAACGTCTCAAAGTTCACCCGAACCGTTGTATCTTGGAGGCAATTGCCGCAGACCGCGTGCACGAGAGCGGGACAATATTGTCTTACGGAGATAGAGTCTAACTCTAGCCTCGGTTCCTTTCTTTTCTGTACACATATCACACACGCTCCTATATTTTCCAACAGTAACTTATGAAACACTAGTGAACTTGAGATTGTAACAAGTTTCTCTTTGGCATTAGAGAGCAAACCAATGAAAATGGCATCAGTCATCATCAGTCAAATGATTTCTGACTACACAGTCATGCAGGAACAAGTTCAAGGTGAAACGGTATTAAAACCTTTTTCCAGTTCATCTTCAACATGATTTCTTATCAAAATCCAGGTTATTGACTAGAGTACTCAAATTGGTCGCTATAGAAAGTGTGCACTTAAGGAAAAAACATATATAATTCATGTCCATAATGTACATGAAAACAAAACTCAAAGAAAGGAAGGTGTGACCCACTATCAACTCAATACAATCTCAAAGTAGAGATGAGTGAACTGATACTCACAAGAATGACAAGAATTTGGAGATGGTTTGATCGTGGGATAAGTTGCGGTCTGTGAGGAGAAGGAAAATGATGGGAAAGAGGAATGTCTCTTTCTATTTATTTATCTTTTGGATTAAATAGGGGTATTTATAGTTTATAGCTTAAAGTTTCGATTATTTTTTATTTGAGGTCCCAACTTCCGATATTATTCACATAAGGTATAACTGGTTTGTTGACCATGGACAAGCATAGTCAATAGTTTTTAGTTTTTATTAGGTTCTTGTCATCAAAGAATACCAAGGAGAAAGAGCACCGATATGTTTGCACCGATTTAAGCAAGTTTTTTCTTTATCCCTTTGTTCTAGGATTTGAAGAAAACCTGCCACTGATATTACTCCGAGAATTACTCCACAAGGGGAAATGCCAAAATTTCAATATACTTGCCAAAAAATCAGAGATCAAAAAAATCGTACAACACAGTGTATTGTCGCAGAAGATTGAAGTTTCCTGGGAGAATTAACATTGGATCAAAGATTTTTTTGTTAATTATGTCCATGCACATGCCTCGTCAACATTTCT
The DNA here is from genome assembly GCA_029490685.1 of Schizonepeta tenuifolia. NCBI lineage: Eukaryota > Viridiplantae > Streptophyta > Magnoliopsida > Lamiales > Lamiaceae > Schizonepeta > Schizonepeta tenuifolia. The sequence goes on from CM055958.1 coordinate 78,459,885, forward strand.
CCAACATGGGCAAAAGCCATTTTCATAACATTCTTAAAACCGTTTTATCAAGATACCAGCCATAAAATCATAGATCAACGCAAACTCAATGCAGAACTAGCAGAAAATTGAAGTTTTATAGAACAATTAGCATTCTATCCGTGAACAATCTCAATTCTCCAAAAGAACCGATAAGGATTTTTAACACAGAATCGAATGGAGGGACCAAACCTGGAGCGGGAAATATCCGACCAGAGCAGGTAAGCAGAAACAGCAAAGCGAGAGGCCTCAAAATTTGCACTCCGTATCTACGCTCTCTCTCCCTCTCTCACACGATCACTTTGGGCAAATTATTTTAGGAGGAAAGTCTGAAATTTGTGTGCTAAGTAAGGAAAACTTGTACAAAGACTGTGTTTAGGGTTTACCATAGATAAGGAACGACGGTCTAAGGCTATCTGCAACTTAGGGTGCTCTAAGGGGTGCTCTAGCACTAGAGCACCTCTAGAGCACTCTACCCCTGCATCCCAAGGGTGCTCTATCTTTAATATTAAACAATTCCCCATTTTCATTTATTAAATTAATTAATTTATTTGTAAATAAATTAAAATACACTAATTAATAAATAATACGAATTTTCCATTAATATTTGAAAATTGAAAAATTTTAAATAAATTAAAATACACTAATTAATAAAAAAAACACTACATGCTGGAATAAAACTAAAAAATACGAAAAAAAACTACGCCCACCCCCGACGTTGCTTCACCTCCTCCACCATCTTTCTGTGAACTTCCTGGTGCTCCGACGTCATAAATCTCGTGTCTCTGGAGACAACTTCCAAGTCGGTGGCATCACGTCTCTGCTGAACATATTCGGCCCGGATGCGTGCATTTTCCAGCTTCGCTCAAGCTGATTCACGCAACGCCACCGCGATCTCATGCTTGGCCTCGGCGAACTGGGTAAGTCGGTCGCCATATTGATCCATGACGGATTCGAACTGGGACGAGCCCTCTACCGGCTTCTTTCCTTTGGACCTTGCCCTGGCCCTTGCCGCATCTCGACCCTCCGGTCGGGGAGGCACGCTTTCTCCTTCGGTGGACTGGACCTCCTCCGCAGACGGCTAAGACTGAGAAGAAGTGTAGTTGCCCTCCGCCGTAGTCTTTGTCCTCTTCATGGACGGTACCTCTGGGAAATTGGCGAGGACGAACTTGGGGTTGTCTTTGAGAATGTCCCAGGCTGTGAAATAGCGGAAAGCAGGTCCCTGGGTATTTGACTGGTAGATGGCTTGGGCCTGGGCAATCACATACCCGTCATCGGCAACGCTTGGCCGACGAGATTGGACTTTCTGGAAAGCGCTAATCCAGGCTTTAACGGCAGTCTGGATGCGGCCGAAGAAGCTCCTAACGGCTTTCTTGTTGAGCTCCAAGTTGAACTTCTTGTTGAAGCGCTCTTGGATAGCGCCCCAATATCTCTCGCCGGACTGGTCGCATCCGACAATGGAGTTGCAGGTCTCCTCCACCCAAATCTGTGCCATGTAGCTGGCTTGTTCGTCGGTGTAGTTGTGCCGCTTCGCTCGGACGGGTTCCGAGTCAATTTCGGCGGCAGCGGCGTCAGAGGTGGCGATGGCTTTGCCCTTCCCCTTCTTTTTTCTTCCTCCGGCAGCGGGCTGGGACGGCGGCGGTGCCACAATGAGACAATCCTCTGTGTTTGTCGCCGGAATGTCGGCGTCGGGGGAGAACGACGGGTAGGATTCGGCGGAGGCCGGAGTGTTGAGGTTGATTGAATCAAGCCCCGCCCCCGTGAAATAGTTCATGTCGTCAGCATTGTCGCCGAACCAGTTGTATGGATTGTTGGGATCCATAATTTTTTTTTGGGATGAATTTGTTGGAGAATGAAGGAGATGAAAAAAAATTGAGAGCTGGAAAGGAATGAGAGGTGTGAAAATGAGGAAGATGAAATGGGTATTTCTAGGTAAAAAAAAAAAACAGCAAAATTACCGTTGCCGGCGAAAAATACCCGTTGCATTAAAAAATTTTAACGTTGGCGCGTGTATCACACGCGCCGAACGTTATTTATTTATTTTTTTAAAATTTGTCGAGCGCGTGGCCACACGCGCCATGCTCGAGCTGTGCTCGAGCTCTTCCCCTCCGCCACGCAAACGTCTCGAGCCCCCCCTGCTCGATGACGGCTCGAGCACCCTTGCTCGAGACCGGTTGTAGATAGTCTAAGTAACGGCCTTTTTTTTTTTGAACGGAACGTTGTATATTATCAACTTATCAAGGGAGAAGCGTTTGAGCAGCATGCACTTATGACTTAGAGCATGTACTACGGGGGTTGAGTTAGACCTAGGTTGAAGCACTGAGAAACGTTATTTTAATGATTGGTGGTGTTGAGTTAGATATAGGTTGATTTTTTCACTACAATGAGATTGAGTAAGACCTAGGTTGAAGCACTGGGAAGCGTGATTTTAATAATTGAATAGATTTTATTTGTTGTTTTTTTTATTTGTAATAAATATTATAAAAAATTATTTAATTAAATTAAAAAATTAATAAATGACAATTTAACATATACTAATTAAAAAATAAAACATACACTCATTGATAAAATAAAAATATAATAATTAAGAAAATAAATAAATTTAAATTTATTTTATTAATACTTAATTATAATATATATTGCTAATTAAAAAAATAACTACCTAAAAGCCCAAATAAAACCCAAAAAGCCCACTACCCACCCTCTCTACCCCCGTTTCTCTCTTTCAAGTTGCTGCTTCTTCTTCTTCTTCAAGGCCGGCGCCTGCAAGTCACCAAAAAAAAAAAAAAAAAAAACTCCACCACCACAGCAGCTGTCTTCTTCTTCTTCTCCTTCTCATGGCGACACGTGGCATGGAATGGTGTCGAAGGGTGTATCTAAGGATCGACACCCGCCTCGCCTCACCTTCGACACAGGGCGGTGTCGATCCCCCCACTATGACTTCGACACATGGGTGTGTCGAGTGGGGGGTGTGTCGAGCGGCTCGACACCGCCCTTCGCCACCGCCGAACGCACCCTATAGTAAATGCTCTTACCCCTTTTAGCGTTTGGTTTTATGCACCCGCCCCCCTTAACGTTTTTAACTTAGCGTTCTTCCAGAAACTAACGGACACTAAACGGGATGATAACTTATGTTTGGAAAACTCCGAGTTATTTATCAATAATGACAAACGGACAACTCTTGTCCGTACAACTATCTGTTTTAGGTTTGAAAATTGATCCAACTAATATTATTTAAAATCGTCGGTTTTTTTTTCTTGAAAACCGGTCCAACCAATTCCTTACACCCATTATTTTATTTTTTGTAAATAATTTTATTAATTGATTATAAATTATATTTTAATCGATTTTAGCACAACCTTTCGTTCGAGCTTAATTAAGAGATACAATAGTAAAACAAGAAAATAAAAAAAACCGGCGGTTTTAAATAATATTGATTGGACCGATTTTCAAGCTTAAAACCGATTAGTTGTCCGAACAACAGTTGTCCGTTTATATATTTGGAAACTCGGATTTATTTATTTACTAGTAATATATTTGTCCCGTTAGATTAACAACATAATCGAATAGAAAACTAATAACTGTATTATGTAAATGTAGAAAAAACGTTGAGTCAGTATATATATTACATGTATAAGATCAAAACTATGTGTTAAATTAAAATAAATGTTACTCTCTCCGTCCCGTTGAACTTGTCCCATTAAAGTGATTTCTTAATTATTTCCTTTAAAGGAAATGAGACAAGTTGAATAGTACGCCCAAAATGGCAAAATGAGACAAGTTCAACAGGACGGAGGGAGTACTGTATAAGCAGTGGCAGTTCTAAAGGCCAGACAGCCTTGACCACCGCCCGGGCAAATTCTTTTTTTTTTTAATTACCTATATACATCTATGATTTAAAAAAAGAAAGTTATATCTATGTTGCATGTATTCATGTATACTCCATCTTCGCTCCCTCCCTACTCACGGCCAAACCCACTCTACTTTATCTCATATAAAATATTATTAAATAGATCTTTTTAAATAATAAATCTATTCAATCACACTCTGGCCAACCACACACGTAAAAAGTAAGGAAAGTTGACTGTAAAAATAGAAATAATAACATTTTCTCTAGGGTTTATGTTCTCCCAAACAGGGTATATTTCCATTTTAAAAATCTATATTACCATTTTTAATTTGTGTGGCCGGCTACACTGTGTTAAATAAATTTCTTTTTTAATCATCTCCGATTTCCTTTCTAATTTTTATTTTGATTGTATACCATTATATTCTTTGATATTTGTTGTCAAAATAATAGAATAGAAAAATAATTTGATACCTTTTTCATTTCTTTGATATAAAGGAATGTGTTGCCTAGTTCTTTCATCTTTGATGATGTTTATCAAGAGGGAAATTGCCCAAAGGTTTGATGTTGATTCAATTATAAATGAATTTGATCTCATAAAAATTTGTAGATCACAATTGAAAATTGATCACAGGCGAATGTGTAGTTCAATCATTTATTTTGTATAATTGTATAGTTTTGAGATACTTTTAAAATAAAGTTGCATTATTTTATATTATGATTTTATAATTTTCAAATAATTATTTAAGATCCGACCCATTTTATTTGTTAAAAATTCATAAAAATCATCCAATTAAATCTCGGCTGGTCATAATTAAATTTTTGGATCCGCCCCCGCATATAAGTTCGTTACTGTATTACATGGTTCAAAACTTTAAATATATCACAACTATTAATAATATGGGTATATATTTCCAATGAAGATTGTAACTCAATTTTTTTCAGTTGGATGCGGTGTTGTGTTTTGTTTCTTCGAGACTTGCTTATATCCATAAAATTATGAATTATTGTTCCAAAACCTTATTCTTTATCTTGAGTCGAAGGAATATTTATTTTAACATAAGTTGAAATACTATCATTTTGGCCACATACTCCCAACTTCCATAGACTTTCAGAACCAACTCAAAATTGTTTTGTCGGTTCAATGTCGATATCGTTTATTGTTTATACTCATTGATATTCCAATCAAATCCATTTTTATTCCTCTTTTACATTAAAATAATAATAATAATAATAATAATAATAATAATAATAATAATAATAATAATAATAACTTCAAAAATTTAAGTATATTTGTTCTTTCCAAAACCGATTACAACTATGAGAGCAGTCTTTTAGAATAAACCTTAATATTAGACTATATATCTAGGGATTTTGCACATTTATATCTCTTATGAATAAAGTGGATTTGTTATATACTAATTTCTTATATTACATTCACCTCATGACCTCTGGTCCATTTAAAAGTTAATTTTCAGATTTTATAAATCCTCTCTCCCATCCTTCACGAATCTCACGCCAACATCTTCCATCCCATCTCTGCCACTCTCGATCTTCTAGATAATTTTTCTTTTTCCATTTGTCTTCTTCCTGACCCACCACTACTTCATTCAGTGATTCACACACAGTCTTTCCCAACCACACACACGTCTTCCACAACCACATACATAAAAACAAAAAACAAAAAATCCATTACCAATTCAATTCATTCAATTAAAAGTTACTCCTCTCAATTCAATTCATTTCTATTCGAACTTGGTCCTCTCTTCTCTCAATTGAATTCAAACTTCCTCCTCCCTTCTCTCAATTTAATTCGAAAATCCTCCTCTCACAAATTAATCTCATTTTTCATATTTGTTGTGGTTATTTCGACGATTCCATAATCATCCATTACCAATATTTTCTACGGCCATTACCAATAGTCAATCGATCGCTACTCATTTTTCCGGCAACATCACCCTACATCGGCCCTAGAGTAATCATATTGATGGCGTCATCGTCAAGATCCACACGGAGAAACAAAAACCCACCACAAGAAGAGGTTAGTAATTTTTTTTTTCGTTTTGCACTTGTTAAATGAGTTATTTAATTGATGTATAATATGTTTATGATTTTTAACTTGTAGTTTTCTAATGTGAATATGTAGATTCGATTGGGATTGCTGTAATTATTTTTTAATGAAGATTTGATAGTATAATTATCACGTGTTTTTTAATTAAATATTTTTAAGTAATTAAGTTCGTAATTTTTTGAAGAACTAATCACGTTTGTTGTTTTCTGTAATTATTATATTGTATATTAAAAAATAAAGTTAGTCGTGATTATAAAATTAATGGTCATGGTTGTATTTGCACGCATTATGATCATTATTATTGTTTTCATAGCCATGACTAATATTTGTTGAATGGTATATCTTTCTTATTCCTGTTTCGTGTAATATAGTTATAAAGGTATGAAAATAATTAGTTTGATTGCGATTAAAACTTGATGGGGAAAATATTTACATCAATTTGATTTAGATTAAAACCTGATTATAATACTGAATTATGAAAATTATTACTAATTGGTGTTTATAATATTTATTTTGCTTAAATATAATATTGAATTATGAAATGCTTGTTCTAGACTTGTATATTGTTGATTGTTTTGGACTTATCAATATTATTCATTCGTTTTATATCCATAATATACAATTTTTTGAGCTCTGAAAGAAAAATAATAGTCACGGTTATCAAAAATATAGTAATGGTCATGTGTGATTAAGTCAAAATCATTATCATTTTATAACATCTGTGACCAAATTATTTTTTCAATACTATTTCATTTTACTTTCTAATTCAGACTTGTGTTATGTTTTAATTATGTTATAGATTGTACGATCATGGAAGAGGAAAAAAGTAATAAAATGGCACCCGAAAGTGAACATGTCGTACAGAGCTTCTCATGTGTCACGAATTCGGAACCGATTGATAGAAGTTGGGAGTCAGACCCTATGACCGGGTGTTTTGGCCACCTTATTCGATGGCCGGAGGACAAAACAAGTGGTAAAATGCTACATATGGTTGTAGCTCGAGAAGTAGAGTTATCCAGTGCTCCAGATTATGAGACTTGGTTCCGAATTGGTGATACAAATATCAGATTCGAGCCTCAAGAATTCTGCTTAGTGTCCAGTTTGAGATTTGGACCCACCTCATTTGATCCACACGCTGAGCACTAGCTTGAAAATGTTTTAGCTTTTCAGCAATTTTATGGATCTACTTCAATAAGTGGCGAGAACCTCCTTTTTTACTTTGCCAAGCCAAATGAAATCGATGACCCTAACGGTGAGCTTCATCTGAAGGCGGCCAACATTCTCGTCTTTTATATGGGGTTGAGAGGGGATGAAAGACACATTGTGCCGCCGTAACTTTGGGTGTTGGTGGATGATCTGAACGAGTGGAATAGATTTCCCTGGGTGCTTATACATTCAGAGTGTTGAAGAAATGATCCACATAGGTATATAATGCTATCCATTTCTCCTGTTTTTACATAATTTTTTTTTATAAAAAATAAATCAAAATCAAATTATTTCATTTAAACAAAAATAGAAAAGGTCATGATAAAAAATAAATGCAAGTTATAACTAAATAATAACAGCCGTTACCAAATTTTAATTGAACGTGACTATTATTCAAAGTGATCTTACTGAATTGCTGCAACAACATGGGAACAAGGTATCAAGTCCATATCGAAAACCCTGCATGGACACCACCTTCGATTGAGATCCACCGTCAAAGTATTTTTGCCATCATTCACTTTGAATGTTGCTGCAGTAATGGGGTGATAGTGTAAGATCTTGCTTTCTCAACCTCTACAGTGAACTTCTCATGTGCTTTCTTTATAATCATTACTCGATGTTGCTTCATGTCTTCTTTCATCGAACCATTTCTCAACGAAGCCTCTAATAGCCTCAAAGAACGAGCGTATTGGAAGTTGTCTAGCCCACAACAGAGATCTATTGAATGCTTCAGCCTAATTGGATGTCAATGTACCATATCAGCGGACATGGCAGAAGGATCTAGCCCACTTCTCAGGACTGATTCCAATTAGCTTATTGTACGCAACAGGTTTGGCGAGCTGCATACTCTCCATTGCTTTCTCGTACACAGATCTCCGATATGTAAATGCTGCTTTATGATACTACTTGGTAATGGGTTTTCCAAAAGGAACCAATCCCTTGAGGATGTGAAAGTAGCATAGGCTGTGTGCTCAACCAGGATAGACTGTCCTCACTGCATTCTCAATGCTTAAGTGCCCGTCTGAGATAAATCAGACAATCAACAAATCATCACGACAGCCAAATACCACTCTCATATGACTGAGAAACCAGATCCACTCAATGTCATTCTCAATCGGACCGATCCCCCATGCCAGGGGATTTACACCGTCATTCCTGTCCTTTGTAATGGTAACGAATAAAATGCCCTGATTTTTTCCCTTTAAATGTGTTCCATCTAAAATAATCACGGGCCGAACAGACCACTCAAATGCCACGATAGAAGGTGCCAACGCCACGAAAATATGTTCGAAACGACCATCATGGCTAACACTGTAGTCTATAATCGACCCCGGATTTATACTCCTCAACATGTGTAGATAGCCAGACAACTTCTTAAACGAGTCTCCATATCCACCGTATATCAACTCCAGTGCTTTATTCCGTGCTCGCAAACAAACACCGTAACGTGCAGTGATTCCAAAATCTCGGTGCAGTGCAACTATTATTGCGTGGGGCTTGATGATGAGTTTTTCATTTTGCATTCTTTTCGCAAAATGAGCTGCAATCACTGTGGAACAGACCTTTCTTTGAATAACACCACGGTCCAGGTGAAGATGGCATGTATGTGTCAGATTGAACTTGCATATATACCAAAAGTTCCTCTAGAATCAGGCACGTAGAAGAAAAAGACAGTCTTCATGCCTGCATTTGTAGTGAACACGACCCAGATCGGACCGGGGAGTACAACACTCAGCTTATGTTCCATATGCCACATTCCAACAACAAGATATATTGCTTCCTTGCTGTAAAATATGTCGTGCAGTGCTAACAGACCATCTGGCATCCGGTCAAGATCGCTCACAACAAGCGAGGCAGTAGCATCGAGTGAAATAACTGGAACTAACTAATTTTCTAGCTCTTCCACATCATTTTCACATTCTGTATCTTCATGAACAAGGGGTGGACGGTTAATCTGCATCAACATTGATAAGAGCTTCTTGACGATGCACGGTTTTTACTTCCGATCTTAGGTTCGTCGTTGAGGGCACCGCATGCGCGTCAAAAAACATTTGTAATTTTCCTAAGTGCCCACCACTGGGAACAACTAGTGGTGTAAATATTTAGGGTCGAACCCAAGGGAAGTTGTTGTGGTGATCTTAGGTGTCACAGAAAGTTTGGGGGAGTGGATTTGTTGGAGCCACGGAGGGCAAGACATAAAGTAAAGAAACTGAAATAAAAAATAACAGAAATAAACCTTAGCTTGGAATGGAAGTGGTCGAGGTCGGCTTGAACAACATCTCGATCATTGGTGCAATGATATTCACCGTACATGTCCATCTCTCGGTTATGGGGTCTCCACACTTACGCCCCTTTACTGTCACCATGTCATGCACGAGAACATTTCGACCCCGGCTCTTCCTTTCAGTATCGAGCCCTCCAAGTCACCTCGAGAGCCCACCTTACTATCTACAGAATGAGCTCGCATCTGGAAAAGTCACCAATTGAGCCTTGTGCGTCAGCAGCCTTTGGATCTACAAGGCCCAAGTTGGCTGTAAGCATGGCTTGCGCCATACACCACACTCTAGTAACCGCAACACGACCGGAGGTGAGGGGAACCCATACACCTTTGCCCAGTATTGTGAGAGATTTTACCTCCGCCGCTTCTCCGTTGGCCACCGTAGGAGTTGTGGAGGCTTCACCACTTTGGAATCAAGCCCAACACGTCAGGAACAGGCTTGTACGGATCTCATGAGCCCATTTTGGACCTCCCGATGATCACCGCACACGCCGCACTTTCTCTCACCAAAATCAAACTAAGAACAACTAACTAGGCAGAAAAGTAAAGAAGAAACGAAAATAAAACATAACTAAAGATTTATTGAACTTGAAACGATTATAAAACATGGTCGACACCAACGTCGCTGGAAAAGACGTAGTACGAGGAGAGGGCTAAAAATAGAAACTAAAGGATTGTGTTGTTTCTCTGCAACTAACTATGGAGGAAATTCTAAGCTCCAAAAAGAATGCCTCAAATGGTGAAGGAGATGGCTATTTATACTCCAGCTCCAAGTTGGTAGGTAGGGTTTTGACCATTTTCAAATCCGTGGAGACCTCAGTGGCGTCCGACTTGTCCCCTGGTAGCTGTCACGTTACTTTCAGTCTTTTGTCCTTTCTTTCTTCCCATTGATCGCCTTTCTGCTGCTGCTAGAGGTTACCGTTGAAGACGATGTGGTCCTGGTCAGAGATGCTCTTTCCATTTCTGGCAAAGTTTTGACTTTCAGCGCACGGAGTCTTCGTAGCTTTGCCGTCTGTCATCGTGATCACCATTAAGCTCTTTGGGACCTCCAGCGCCCTGCTGCATTCCTTCTGCTTTTATTGACCTCCGAGCTGCTTCAACTTGGACCACTGAGATGCGGTCAGAACGGTGTCTTTCCTTGTATGACAATATGTTGACCACTGACCGCTTCATCGTGATGGCCTCGCATACTGACGTGGTGACCTCGTTGGCGCTCTTCGTGACCATTCTTCTCTTCCTCTTCCCTCTTTGGTCAGCATTTCTTGCCTTGGCCTATTTTGCCTTGATTTCGTCCTTTTTATGATGCCCGATTACCATTTTTTCCTGTCTTGCCACCCAATGTGTTCTTCCAAACATAAAAAGACACAAAACAAAGGAATAAGACTCGATCTAATCCTAAACAAGACACTAAAAAGCGTACGAAAATAGGGCTCATCATACCCACACACTTTAATTCATACTTGTCCTCAAGCATGTGGTGCGACTTACCCGAAAAGACAAGAATAAAAACTGACTTAAAGACACAAGACAAGGTAAGAGGCTAAGACATCGAATCTAATGAGCAAGACATTTAATAAATAGCAAGCATTCAGAACAGTTCAAAAATAAGCCATCAAATAAGTCAAAATTGAGCATTGAGCAAATGGTTCACTCCCTCACTTCACTCTCGTGTTTAAAGGTTCAATTATTTACGCTCAAAACACCTCATCTTGGTCATGCTATAGGCTTGCCCACCTGATTGCTTCTCTATTCATTTAGATAAAATCGTTGATGATCATCATTAGGACTTCATAAGGTTGTAATGGGGCTTTAGGCACAAATGTGGAATTTTTGGATCTGGGCTAGGGTCATTGTGAGCACGGGATTAGGCTTAGAGCTCACCAACCTTTACTAGTTTCCCCGTCTTCTCGGGCCTTAGCACACAACCTAGGGCTTTATCTTTTTTTTATATGCCCATTTTCTCTTCTTTTTACACCTTGGTATAGATTTTGGGATTTCTTTACCCTTGGAACGAGGTGATTCCCCGGATTGCCCACTATTTACATTTTTTTTTCTTTTTTGTTTTTTTTAACCCCTTCGTGATCTAAGCTCTATATATCATGCCCAAGAAGGCTTCACTGATAGGCTTTTATCTGATTAATTCAATGAATTGTAAGGTTCAAAGGGGCTAGCAAATGATAATAGTAGGGTTGACACTTTTAGCTCAGTGGGTTTAAAGAAGGTATTGTCCAAATCATCTAAACACTAATAACTAAGTCAAATAGAATTTTGAATAGCAAGCAAGCAATTTCTAGCGGAATCCAAAATAAGAGTGTTATTTCCACACACAAGAAATGAAAGAGCTGTGATGATCATGAAAATATCATAAAAGCCCAAAAATTGATAGGTGATTCCCAACACTCATTCGTCATACTTATCTACATACGACCATAATCAAACTGAAAATTCATGTTGCAAATTCACCAACATCAAGCTCATTGACCAACAGTCATAGCTCACTGACCAACAACAAACACGTATCCCCACCCACACACTTTGCCTTGAGCAAAGTAGGTGAATAGAGATACAACATAAAAACAAAGGCATAAAAAAACACACAACAAACACCAAAATAAATAAAATAAAGAAAACGGAATATCCCACCTCACCCGCACACTTTGCCTTAAGCAAAGTGAATCAATAAAGGGGATAGACTGACAACAAACACACAAAACAAAACGAAACAAGGGAGAAACATATTAGAAGACAGAAGGTTGTCTTGAGAGTACCCAAATATGGCATGACAGAGGGCTTTATGTGTTCCTCTGAGGTCTTGCTGGTTTGTAGCAGGATCTTTCTGTATGTAACTGCAACTTCCTCTAGTTAGCCTAGGCTACTAATCTCCACGCCTCATGTTTGAGGGTAGGCAGTAGACTTTCTCTTGCCCGCAAGTCAGGGAAAGAAGGCCTTGTTGATGTTTGTGCATTCGCTTCTTAGTGTCCCTCCATATCTGCTTTCGTGCTTTCTACAATCCTGAAAATGGGCACTGCTGCAGCAGTGCTACCCTGTTCTCTGCACAACATGAACAAACCGACCTTCTGTGCAAATGTTGCTAACCTAGGGTTAAGAGAAACAAACACACCCAAAAAGAAAAGAAAAAAAAAACACAAAACAAAAAAGAGATCACCACAGGAAAGACAACTTCCCCGGCAACGCCGCCATTTTTGACGGCGTGCGGTTTTTGCTTCCGATCTTATGTTCGTCGTTGAGGGCACCGCACGCGCGTCAAAAAATATTTCTAATTTTCCTAAGTGCCCACCACTAGGAACAACTAGTGGTAAGTATTTAGGGTCGAACCCAAGGAAAGTTGTTGTGGTGATCTCTGGTGTCACAGAAAATTTGAGAGAGGGGATTTATTGGAGCCACGGAGGGCAAGACATAAAGTAAAGAGATTGAAATAGAAAATAACAGAAATAAACCTTAGCTTGGAATGGAATCGGTTGAGGTCAGCTTTAACAACGTCTCGGTCATTGGTGCTGAGTGTCGCCCTTATCGCTCCAAACGAGCGCCGCCCTAGCGCCAATTCTGGACGAGCATCGCCCTGCCTCCTAATTTCCAACGAGCGTCGCCCTCGCTCTAAATCTCCAGCGAGCGTCACCCCCTATTGCTCCAGGTCAGGCGAGCGTCGCCCATTGCTCCAGGTCGAGCGAGCGTCGCCCTCCATTTGTATTAGCTCTCAACGAACGCCGCCTATCGCGCTCATTCATTTTCAATGGCCCGTACCAAGCATACTGAGAATACGAGGGCCGCCAACAGTTCCGCCCTCCGTTCTGCTGCTACAGAGGCCATGGACGCTGATACGGCTGCACCACAGGATCTCTTGCGGACATATCAGACCATCTTTCCAATCTACACAGTTGCTGAAGGTAAAACTTATCTTCGTCTCAAAAGCCGAGCTGTTACATTACCACGTTTTATTGATTGGGAAGTTATTGAGTCCTTGGGAGTTACGGATCGGTTGGATAAGTATCTTAAGGTGCTAGGGCTGTTTAAGTATGCTCATGTCGAATGTCCTTCGTTTTCTCCATTGTGTTTGGAATTTCTGGCTACTATGCAATTTGAAGATGATCTTGCAGGTATTACCTTCCGTTTATTGGGTACTAAGTGTCGTGCGGGGTATACTACTATGCAAACAGTTTTTGGCTTTTGCAAATCCCAGGGTGTGTTAGCCGTTCTTGATACGTTTGGTGCTAATACCGCTTGGCGTAAATTGACTGGGCGTGACAATTGGGGAACTGCTGGTGTGCCTAGTGGATTAATTCGTGATCCAGTTTTGTGTATTTTACATAAATTTCTTGTGTATAATGTTAAGGGCCGTGATGAGGCTAATAAGGTGCATACACTTGAGATCTACTTACTTGATTGTGCTGTGAATAAGAGGAAAGTTTGCCCGGCCCCTTTTATTTTCGCCACTCTACAGAATATTGTTCGAACTTCCACATTTCGAACTGCTTTGCCTCACCTAGCTACTGCTTTGGCTTATCATTTTAAAGCCATTCAGGCGGATTTCCCTCCTTCCACTCAGACGCTTTTGAAATGCAAGTATTTGGGCTTTACTGAATTGAAGCATGGGTATATTGTTAGTGATCTGGCGACTTCTCTTCCCTACGAGGCGCGCCCCACGGTAAAGCGCCATCGTGATGCCGAGCTTGCAGGCACTCGTGTGCCTCCGCCTACTGCCCCTATTACCTCCGATGCCGAGTCTGACAGAGACAATGATGCTGACACCATGGTCGGGAGTGAGGATGTGTCTCCCTATCGGATTGAGCCTGTTTTTCAACCTTCTGGCTCTGTTCCTTATGATTTCCAGGCTTTTCAGCATGATTTTACTTCTTTTCGTAGAGAGTTGGGAATGCAGTTGGGAAAACTGCAGCAGCAGTTAGTTTTACAGAATGCGCAATTGCAGCGTCAAGATCAACGGTGGGAACAGAATGATCAACGGTGGGACAGGAATGATCAACGCCGGGCTGATAATGATCAACGATGGCATGTTCAAACTCAATATTGGGAGACACAGAATCAGCGTTGGGCAACACAAGCTCAGCATTGGACTACTACTGCTCAGTTTTGGGAGCAACAACAGCAGCATATGGCTTCCCAGACCCGCCAATTGGATTTCATGGAGCAGCAAATGGCTCGTTGAAACTTCACTCCCGGGGGCCCGTCCAATCCGCCGTCTGATCAACAGTGATTCTCACTGTTGATGTGTACGTTTTTCTTTTCCTTTTCTTTTTCGTTTTAGTGGTTGTTGCTGTTTATTTTGCTTTTATGTTATTGTGTTTGTTTTGCGTTGCTTTGGTTATTTTTCTAGGTTGTTGGTGTTTCTGTTTATGCCTCGATTTCCTCTCTGGTTTGCACTTTGATATTTACTCCCTTCTTTTCTTGTTTATTGATTGACAATGGGGACATTGTCGCGTATTTTTCGTTGGGGGGGGGGTATGTCTTTTTGAATGATCATCTTGTGCGTCCTCGGTTATCTCTTATTTGGAATTATAATTTAGAAATTGAGATTGAAGTTTATAATCCATGCTTTGATAGATTTTATTGATCAGGATAGTTTTTTTTATGAATTGATTGGTGTGGTCATTGCATGTCGATTGTGAGGCGATTCACGCTCGAATAATTGAAGCTTGATTTTTGCGTGTGGGTGAAAAGTGAGGAAATAGTGTTTAAGAAGTGTATCCATATTTATTCAATTAAAAAAAATAAAAAATAAAAAAAAGAGAAAGAAAAAAAAAAGGTCTTTTAATTGTTAAATAATTTGAGTTACTTTGGGAGGCCTCTACTCTTCTGGGAACCATGAGCATGGGAAACCACATGAGGACACTTTAGTTGACCTCTAAATGTTCACACCTCATGAATTATGGCCATATAACTCATTTTGACTTGAAAATTTGTTAATCTTGCTGTTTAATTTTGTTGTGTTGTGAAGGGCTCTACCCCTCTTCCTCGTTGGCTTGAATTTGTCCTTAATGTATGAGGAATGGGTATGGGAAACCACACTAGGATGTCGGAATTTCCGTGAGTAAATCTAGTGAAGATTGCCTGGAATTCACATTTTC
Source organism: Schizonepeta tenuifolia (assembly GCA_029490685.1). Lineage (NCBI taxonomy): Eukaryota > Viridiplantae > Streptophyta > Magnoliopsida > Lamiales > Lamiaceae > Schizonepeta > Schizonepeta tenuifolia. The sequence continues at coordinate 78,475,406 of CM055958.1, forward strand.
TTTAGTATAGTGTAAGAAATGAAACAAATTTGGGATACTCTTCGTTGTTGCTGTTCCTCTCTTTGATCTTGTACTCGGATATTGAGTTGATTGAGTTCTTGTGTGGAGGGAAACTCCTCTATTGTGTGATGACTGTTGTCGATTGATGAGTAATTAATTGTCTTGTGATTGAGAGTTTATTGAAGTATGAATTATTCGGTTCAAGCTTCCACTTTCTTCATTTTAATTTTTAATAAGATTTGCTTGAGGACAAGCAAGGTTTTGTGTGTGGAGGGGTTGTTGCATCTGTATTTGGTCGTATTTTGGATAGTTTATTTGGTGCATTTTAGTTGATTTCCAATATGGTTTGTTTTATTTTTAAACTTAGAATGCACTAATATTTTGGTTCGAGTTTAGTGTGATAAATTCAGGTTTTGGCTTCAAGTTATAGATTATAAGAGAAACAGCCGAGCAAGTGCAGAGCCAAGGGCCGTTGATCGTTCAGCATGAGTCTTGACTGAAGCTATTCCCGACGATCGCTGGACGTGAAGCAAACTTGCCCGCTCCCGAAGATCGCCCGCCTCCGACGATCGCTGGATGTGAAGCAAACTCACCCGCTCCCAACGATCGGCCGCCTCCGACGATCGCCTGACGTGAGGCATCTTGATCACCGTTGCTCGCCGGGTTCCCAACGCTCGTCGGGGTAGGTGTGGTTGCGAGGAGATGGACGCTCGTCCATGTCCGACGAGCGTCGGGGCTGAGGCGGTGCCAAGTCCTATAAATAGGGATCGAGATTATTTTACAATCTATGTCTTATTATTTTTGGTCCGCCTCCAGAAACACACACACTACTTTTCTTTTCAGTTTTCTTTCTTTCTTTCTTTCAGTTCTAGTTTTATTGCATTCAATTCGTACGGATTTTGTGACAGACTTTCACTACGGATTCAGATCTAATTCAGTTATTCTTCGTTTTCTTTCAATCAATTGTGAGTTATAATTCTGTCTTTAATTTATGCTTATGATTTTATTTGTGTTCTTAGAATTAGGGTTCTATATTTTTGCCTAGATTAATTTGTTCTTTTAATTCATTAGATTAGAAAAACCCCCAATCAATCTTTACTGCTTTATTTTTATTTTCTGTTCCTTTTCGCAATACAAACGTTGCCCTGTTAAGTCTTCCTCGAGAGATACGATATTCGAGTTTAACTTAATCAATCTAAACGACCACGTTAATTTGCGTGCAACTTAGGATTAATTTTAGTTGAACAGGTGCAATGATATTCACCGTACATGTTCGTCTCTCAGTTATAGGGTCTCCACACTCACGCCCCTTTACTGTCACTATATCACGCACATGAGCATTTCGACCCCAGCTCTTCCTTTCAGTATCGAGCCCTTCAAGTCACCTCGGGAGCCCACCTTACTGTCCACAAAGTTAGCTCGCATCTGGAAAAGTCAACAATTGAGCCCTCTGCATCATCAGCCTTGGAATGTAGAAGGCCCAAGATGCCTATAAGCATGGCTTGCGCCATACACCACACTTTAGTACCCGCAACACGACTGGAGGTGAGGGGAACCCCTACACCTTTGTCCAGTATTGTGAGGAATTTTGCCTCTGCCGCTCCTCCGTTGGCCACCATAGGAGTTGTGGAGGCTCCACCGCTTTGGAATCAAGCCCAACACGTCATGAACGGGCTTGTACGGATCTTAGGAGCCCATTTTAGACCTCCCAATGATCACCGTGCATGCCTCACTTTCTCTCACCCAAACCAAGCTAAGAACAACTAACCAGGCAGGAAAGTAAAGAAGAAATGAAAATGAAACTTAAGTAAAGATTTATTGAACTTGAAACGATTACAAAACATGGCCGACACCAACGTCGCCGGAAAAGATGCAGTACGGAGAGAGGGCTAAAAATAGAAACTAAAGGATTGTGTTGTTTCTCTGCAACTAACTATGGAGGAAATTCTAAGCTCCGAAAAAAATGCCTCAAATGGTGAAGGAGATGGCTATTTATACTCCAGCTCCAAGTTGGTAGGTAGGGTTTTGACCATTTTCAAATCCGCGGAGACCTCTGTGGCGTCCAACTTGTCCCCTGGTAGCTGGCACGTCACTTTTAGTCTTTCGTCCTTTCTTCCTTCCCATTGATCGCCTTTCTGCTGCTGCTGGAGGTTACCGTTGAAGACGTTGTGGTCCTGGTCAGAGATGCTCTTTCCATTTCCTGCAAAGTTTTGACTTTCAGCGCACGGAGTCTTTGTGGCTTTGCTGTTTGTCATCGTGATCACCATTAGGCTCTTTGGGACCTCCAACGCCCTACTGCATTCCTTCTTCTTTTATTGGCCTCCGAGTTGCTTCAACTTGGACCACTGAGATGCGGTCAGAACGGTCTATTTCCTTTTATAGCAATATGTTGATCTCTGACTGCTTCATCGTGATGGCCTCGCATACTGACGTAGTAACCTCGTTGGCGCTCTTTTTGACCATTCTTCTCTTCCTCTTCCCTCTTTGGTCAGCATTTCTTGCCTTGGCCTATTTTGCCTTGATTTCGTCCTCTTTATGCCAAATTACCATTTTCTCTTGTCTTGCCACCCAATTCTCCCAAATACAAAAAGGCACAAAACAAAGGAACAAGACTCGATCTAATCTTAAACAAGACACTAAAAAAAGCACGAAAATAGGGCTCGTCACTTCTCCACTCCTCCCTGAGTGCGCACCTACGAAACAAAATCTGCGAGAGAAGCAAGACTTAAATTTAGGGATTCTACCTCTTCCTCCTCAACATCGGACTCTGATTCTTCGATATATTCATCATTATCTTTGTCTGACTCCTCGACGGTACATTCCACATGCTCGCGTGATTGCGATGTCGGTATCTCCTGCGTAGGAATGGTTGCGCCACTACCACTTTCAAATTGTGTTTTTCCAAATAAATTGGATGAAGCTATATGTGTGAACGACGCGACATACTCATTGTGTTGAGAGTATTAATTGTCGTAGGCATATGGCGACGAATTCAGATCAAATGAAGGTCTGTACACATCATCATTGTGCACCACATGCAACGTAGGCTCAAATTCAAGACCACACAAACGATAAAGTTCATCATCATTGCTCACACAATATTTAACAGTTTGTCCACTTTTAGACTTTAATAAACATCATAATTCATAAATGCAACTCAACAATTTCGACATCATTATCAAGTCGATATTATCTTTAATGATAGAGAAACTTATCGTATTCAGCGGCATGTAGAAAGTGCGTGACTCTCCACCATTATACAATGTATCGCCTAATATCCCACCATATTTAACGATGAATCTCTTACACTCCATCTTTAATATTAAAACAATTTTCGAAAAAATATTATAAGTACAGAAATAATAATTTCAATATGCATAAAAATTAAACAATTTTAGTCATGACCAAATATGTTATAGTCATGATCAATAATGTATTGGTTGCGATCATATTTCATTTAACTTGATCGGGACTATTTTTTCTTGTTCCGATACCAATAAATAAAATTAAAATTCAATTTACTTGTGAAAATGTGGCTGAAATTTCTTATTTATGTAGTATTTCTGGATGAAGCAACTAATTTTCAATTGGTCCATGGTGACTTCGTATGTTATCTACAAAATAAGACAGTAATGTTATAAAAACATCGTAAATACTTATTCACTAATGTAATGATGCTCAATAACTAAACAAAGTTGGTCGTGATAAAAAAATTTATTGTCGTGATCGTTTAGATGTTTGGTTCGGATAATTAATTTCAAACTTGATCAAGATTATTTTTTCTTGTTCTAGTACCAACGAATAAAATTAATTTCAATTTAGTTCGTGGTGGCTTCATAATTTCTCTACAATATAAGATTATCGTGTTAGAAAAATATCACAATTACATAGCTACAAGTATAAGAAAGGTTAAAAACTAAAATAATTAGTCGTGATCGAAAATATATTTGTCAGGGTCGTTGCGATGTTTGGTCCCTGTCATATATTTTCAACTTGATCGGGACAATTTTTCCTAGTTTTGGTACCAATAAATAAAAAAACACCAACTAACGTGTGTATACTTCAAACACAATAGCTTATTCGATGATTAAAATGTCAAGAACGAGCCTTATTTTGTGAAATTGTGAACTTCTTCGATGATAAATGAAATTGTGAATGAGACTTCATTGTGTAAATTTGTATTTGTTATATAGATGATGATCAACAAGATTCTTGCGCATGAGATTCTTGCCTATGAAAATATAAGAACTGATCTTTGCATGCATGAGAGTAGATCACGTGAAAGGGAAGAGAAGAAATATGAGGAAGAAAATACTATACAAGAAGACAAAAAAAAAAAGATACAAGAGTTATCAGCCACGTGAAAGAGAAGGTGAGGTAGAGTGTGTCCAACAAGACAAGACAACGTGGGAGAAAGTGGAATAAAGTAAGTTTGTGTGGGCTAGAGGTCATACACTAAATGTAATAAAAGAAGTGGACATATAGCAAATCCACTATATGCAAGGGATATAAATAAATTTATCCCATATATCTAATAGAGCCAACTTATGAAATACCCTTAATGGAGATTAAAACCCAATATATAGTTCACCTTTTTAAAATACACAAATTTTAGTCATTTTTTGAATTTGGGACAAAAATACCCTTAATGAAGGGCGCGCGGGTCGGGTCAGGGCGCGGGACGGGTCGGATTCGGGTATAAGCAGTCGGGTACTTTTGACTAATTAGTGCCAAAGTACCAAATTACCAAATTACTTAATTTTTTTTTGTGCTTTCAGTTGGTACTTTGGCACTAATGACCAAAGTGTCAAAGTACTAATTTACTTAGTATTTTTTTGTGCTTTTTGTTGGTACTTTTAACACTAATATGGTCATCAGTGCCAAAGTACCAAGTTACATAGTTTTTTTTTTGTGCTTTCTGTTCGTAGTTTTGGCACTAATGCAAAAGTATCAAGTTAGGTAGTTTTGTTTTGTGCTTTCGGTTGGTACTTTTGGCACTAATATGGTCATTAGTGCCAAAGTAGTACCAAATTTTCACTATCATTACATTTCGTCAAGACAATGTCTATTTTTTAATATGACAAGTTATACTGCTCTGATTTTGCGCCTCCGCATTCGGCTCCGATTTTACGGCTTTGCCTTCGCTCTGATTACTAATATAAGATAATCATCGGACAATAATTTGGATTTTTTCGGCTCACTCCGAAGCCTTCGGCTCCTCTTGCTCGAATTTTGACCAAAGAAGAAGCAACAAACAAAAAAACGAAGAGGCAAACAAAAATAGAAGAGGCAAACAAAAAAAGAATCGAAAAAATTTGGAAATAAAAAAATCTGGAAAATAAAAAAAGTAGAAAAAAAGAAAAAAATCTGAAAAAATTAAAAAGAAAAGAAAATTTGGAAAAGATAAGAAATCTGAAAACAAAAAAGAAATTTTGAAAAAAAAAGGAAAAAAATGAAAAGTAACAGAAAAAAGGAAGAAAAAACCTAGAAAAAAAAAAAGAAAGAAGAAAAAAAGGATTAAGCAATGATGGATCCGAATAGAAGAGGGTTAAGGGGTAATTAGGTCACAAATTCAAAAGAATAGCTATAATTATTATTTTTTTAAAAAAAATGGGTTATATATTGAGTTTGTTTGCTCATTATGAATATATAACTGACTATATATTCTCTATCTAATAATTAATCAAGCACGTATAATTCAGTTGTAGCACAAAATTTCGTAATATTTTAAAGGGTTTACTTTTGGAATTAAAAGGAGACGCCCATCTTTAATTATCCATGACTTATGCGCTTTAGCCCTTTATTTTTTCAAACTATGTCCGTCAATAGTCATCATAAGCGAATATCTCGAAAACTGACGGCAACATTCTCCAATTTGAAAGGTTGTTGCATCTATTTCAAGTTTTCTGTTGCAAAGCATTCTAAAACTCACATAGTCGTCAAAAGCATGTTAAATTCATCAAATAAATCTGGAAATGTACAGCATAATTTCCAAACCTGCGAGTGAAATAATATGTTTTTAGAAGTTTGTAGAACAGATAAATCTACAGAAGACGTACATAGATCCTCTCTTATGAAATACTAACAGACTGAAAGTAAGTTGGAGAACAGAGAACCAACTTTGATGTGCTTCGCATTGATAGCTAATAAGAATTTTTGTTGGAAATGACTAAAATACCATTTAAACTGTATTTTTAATATAGATAATAATAATAATAATAATCACTACTAAAAAAAACGCTCATACGTAACGGTGATTTTCCGTTATGTATGTACAAAAAAAGCGTTATATAAAGCTGTGTCGTGTATGAGGGGCGCTCATACGTAACGGAAATTTACCGTTACGTATGAATAAATACATAGCGTATAATCTAGCACATACGTAACACATTTTCTACGTTATCTATAATGTTATACGTAACGGTCTAACACCGTTATGAATGAAATTTTTTCCGTAATGTATTATCGTTATACATAACGTTTGTCCGTATTTTATATAACGATCCTTCATCGTTATCTTTTTGCATCAAACATAACAGTTGCTCGTCGTTATGAATTGTATAGAATGCGTTGTGTAATTGTCCCATAGATAACAGTTTTTTCTATTTTACATAACGGATTTTTGTACGTTATATATTCCTGTACAAAATTGGCCAGCATTTTTTTTTTCTATTTTCCTGTTTTTAAATTCCAAATTTAAATTATACAATATTTACTAAGATAACAAATACTGCAATCCAAAACATATATTATATAATCATTCAAAAATATTGTAAACATTGTCATCCAAATATAATCCAAATACCAAGTTATTACATTTGCTAGCTACAAGTTTATCAGGTCCAACATACATAAACATAATCGGAAAGCTGAGCCAGACAAATCCACGACAAATCCCAAAACATTCGCCCGACAAACGCCCTGCCTACAAGAAAAAGTTTCAGCAAGTTTCACTTTAGAATTTGAGACACGAAATTAATCAATCACAAGTAACACTAACATACCACGATTTCACCAATTATATCTCATATCAAATTAATTAACTTAGCTATCAAAGAAACTCAATACAGTTCATTTCAGTTCATTCCTCAGAATCACACACTTAGTAAATAATTGACTTGCAAAACAACACCTTCATCGCGAGGTGGCTGCATAAAAGGAAGCAACACAACAGAGGGGCTAAATTTCCATATTTGAAGGCCAAATTAAGACTAGGAAAAATAAAAATTGATCAATACATTAAAGCAATCCATACCTAGTAGTCAATCCAATACATGTGATATCACACAGTTAGCCCATTCCTCGCGAACTTCATCGATTTGAGCTTGAGAATATGAAGATTTATTCATAAACTATAAAATAAAAACAAATGCACAAATATAGTTTATTAGTAACTATTAATGTTATAGGGAAAAAATGAGTATATAAATTATTAAAATAAATTACCAGTGATGGCAAAGAAATTTTGGCATTTTTTTCAAGCCCGTCAACTATATCTTTCATGAACCGCATCACATAATATCCACATTCTGTATGACCAGGCTGTTTTGGACCCTATTTTTAGAATAAAAAAAAATGATGTTATTACGTGTGAGTTAATTTTACCTATGAATAAGAGTACGCACCTTTATAATTTCCCACTTAGCTGGATTCTTGATGTTTTTCCCCTTTTTGCATTGAAAATAGTCATCGCACTTCAAAGGATCAAACAAAGTTAGTTAACATTAATATGATCACTTTCAAACAGATTGTTACTTCAATTTTGTAAAACTTACGTGTCAATGACAACTTTCCATGCGGTATCACGAATTCTATGAGAAAGAGAGTCGATCCAATAGACCTTATTGCTACCCAGTTCAATGATAGTTAAATTCCAATGTTCACTATTTTATTCAAGTATTAAGTTAGTAGGCAACAATCATATAATATATTAACCGAGGCTATAATGCTAAGGATTCACTTACCCCACATTGCAAGGCACCAAAACAAATTGATTAGAGGTTGTATCAATCAACCGTTTTGCTAAGACACGTCCCTTATCTTCCTGTGACAACTTAGTTGCATGGTCTATGCTGAACGGGTTCACAAATACAAACTTGCCTCTGTTATCTCCCTTCATTTTTCTATACAAATGCCTGGCAGTAATTGATTATATGAGCAAAAGAGAAACCTGTCATTATAAATGAAATAAATTAATTGACTAAGTGATAACCTTACCAAACATAAAAAACCAACAGTGTGAATGCAATAATTTCAGATTGTACGCAAAAGACCAACAGTGTGAATGCAATAATTTCAGATTGTACGCAATAATTTCAGTAATTACTTCAGCAATTGAGCAGCCTTAAATGATAATGTAATGATACCATTGTATCTGCTAGATAAATATGGATAGAAAGTACCGGTGTGAATGTTGATTTGTTTTTCACATCAATAGCTTCATTGTGTTAGACTTGAGCTCGAGGTGGAGCTACTGCAGAACAGCTGGCAAATCCTTCAGATTTCATGTCCTTTTCACCCATTAAAGATTCAAGCTCCCCACTCGAGTCACCAACTCGTAGATTATTTTATCTTGAACAAGTATTTTTCTTTCTTGTTCCTCTATTTTTTTCTTCGCATACTCATTCAGTGATTCATCATCTTCTCCTTTCATGGAAGTAGTAGATTTAAAGTACGACTTCCGTTTTACGCCTGCCCCTACAGCTCGCACACAACCACCGTGCTCTGGTTTATCGAGAGCACATGAAAGCACATCACCAAAACCTGTTTCTGATGAATCAAGCGTGCCTTCCTCTTTTTGGTGTATGTACTCATCCTATTCAAAAAATAGCAAAGTTAAAACCTGATGTTATATTAAACGAACAGATTCATTTAAAGTGAAATAAATAATATATATACAATTCTTTGAATTGGAATCATCAAGTTTTCGTTGTCAATTTCTCCATTCTTATTAAGCCGAGCTTTCTTCCACATTTCAGCTCTTCTTATGTCTTCGTCAGCGTGCAATTCACTCTACAATTACAAACAAAATACATAAGTAAAGGAGTTATTTTAATAATATTTAATAATTAGTTCTAAACAAGTAAATTATTAACCTTCAAATCCTCGGCTAATCTTGCATATCCTTTTCGTGAAAGGCGATGGGGATATAGATGTTTACCCCTTCTCTCCTTCTGCTTGTCACTCACTTTCTACAAAGTAAATAGTATAAAGTGATATAAGAGGCATGTGGAAAGGATTTGAAATGCTAACGGATTTAATTACCTGAAAATCTTCTGTTTTTCGACTGATAACAAACTCGTTCCAGTCCATTGGTAGAATACCACTACCTGCTGGTGGCATATACAATGCTGCACCCTTATCTTTGTTTGGCACAATGTGGTCAGTGTACATTCGACATTTCCATGATCGCCACTTACTATTTGCCGATTCGAGACATGAAGCCTTCCATTTTTCGGGAACGTTGTACGATGCCTACAATATCGAAGTTCATGTCAATAACCCAACAATTTCAAAATACGAAATCAAACTACAAAGTGATATAAAATTGCACTTACCTTCACCGTTTCCCATATCAACTCTTTCACATCAATTGGCACCTCTCTCCAAGTCTTTATGTTTATTTTTACATGCTGACGAGCAAGCATCCCAATATAGCTTTGCAATTCAGGTGCATTCTTGCCCACCGGTTGTCCCTTTTCATTGAACTCAACATCTTCGATGATCCCTTTAACCTTTCGCATAGAAACCCTATTCAAACAATTTTTCCCCCTTTTGGCCCTAGTCGTCGTTTGTGTATCTTTAGATGACCCTAATGCCACATCACTATCATTTTCTGAAGCCATGCTTTTTCACAAACCTGCAGAAAATATCATTCAAAATAAAGATCAATCATACTTTGGATAACTATTTCGAGCATCAAATATACATAAAGCACATAATTTGGATTATTAAACATCATCAGACACACATAAAGCACACTTTTGCATTCAATACTGTTTAGAATTGAAGAAATATTACATAACCTGACTACACATTTGTATCTACCTCAGACCCAAATTACATCACAATCATCACGAACATGCGGTGGTTCATCTTCGTGTGATGCATTATTTGTATCAAGTAGAGGCACTCCTATTGAAAACCTTTGAAGTTGGATAGAGATATCTCCTAAATCATCACGAATCATATCGGTGTGTCGTTTTGGGGGACTAGCGAGTACTACTGACCATGCTTTATCATGGGGGTCTTCAATATAGAACACTTGTTTGGCTTGACTTCCCAAGATAAAGGGGTCAGATTTGTATCCTAATTTCTTCCCATTCACTAAGGTAAAACCGGTGTCATCCACTCTTACCCCACTCTCATTGTCTACCCAGTCACACTTAAACACACGAACTCGTTGTACGGTGTAATCAATCTCCCATATTTCATTAATCCTTCCATAAAAGAGCATCTCTGACACAACTGGATTTTTATCCTTTGCACTAGCAACTTGCATTATATTTGCACTTATTGTAACTCCAGAATTCTGAGTAACTCGTTTCTCGTCATGCTTTTGTGTATTGAAAACAACACCATCAAGCGAGAAGCTAGAATATTGTGTTACTTGGTTGCTAATAGGCCCCAAAGAAATTAATTTTAGTCTCTCGGATAATTGAGTACCAGGATCAACAATCGACTTTGCAGCATATTCACGCATCCATGAAGTAAACAACTTATTATGCTCTTTCTGAAGCCATGTTTGCCCTTTATTATTCTTTCCTGCCAAATATGCCTTATGCTCCCTGCAAATTGTAGCAATAAGATCAGCTTGTATAATAATGTTGTTTTAAGAAAAAAATGTATAAGTTTGAGAGCTTACTCAATATATGGATCAATATCAGCCTCATTTGTCAATACATATCGATGGGCTTGCTCTAATTCTTCATTGCTAATCATCTTCACAGTACCACCTCGTGATGCAGGCTGTGTCAATCTGACCTTATGGTGAGAAGCTGGTAGTCCTATTGTGTGAACATCAGACAAATATTTCGAGCAATATTCAATAGCTTCTTCAACTATGTATGATTCAGCAATAGAAGCTTCAAGTCGGTAGTGATTTCGTACATACCCCTTCAAGATTTTCATAAACCTTTCAAAGGGGTACATCCATCTATACCATACCGGTCCACATAATTTAATTTCCCTCACAAGATGCACTATTAAATGCACCATTATATCGAAAAACGAAGGAGGGAAATACTTCTCGAGCAAGCACAAAGTTTTCACAACTTCTTTCTAAATTTCTTCCAACTTTTGCACTTCTATCTCTTTGCTACATATTTCATTGAAAAAGAGACACAACCTAGTGATGACGATTCTGACATGCTTAGGTAGAACACCATGTAGAGCTACTGGAAGCAATTGTTGCATCAACACGTGACAATCATGTGACTTCAATGCAGTAAGTTTCTGGTCCTTCATCGATACAAGCTTGCTAATATTTGAAGAATATCCAGCAGGAACTTTCAACCCCAAGAATGATTCACAGACTTTTTTCTTCTCTTCTTTACTTAGTGTATAACATGCAGGAGGCAAAAATGTATTTTTTCCCGTCGTAATTGGTGCTAACTCTTTCCTCAAACCCATGTTAAATAAGTCCAATCTCGCGCCAATTCCATCCTTTGTTTTACCAGGAATATTCAATAACGTACCGATTAGACTTTCGAACACATTTTTCTCAATATGCATCACATCGAGTATGTGATGTATATGCAAATGCTTCCAGTACTCTAATTCAAAAAATATGGACTTCTTCTTGAAACACGGTGCAGCTACATCCTCCTCACCACTCTCATTCTGCTTCTTTTTCTCTTTTATCTTCCTCTTCTTGGAGATGCATTGATCTACTACTTTCTGCCCTTTCGTTTTACCCCAAACAACATTACACGACTGCATTTTATCTAAAACCTCGCAGCCACTCATTGGTTTTGGGGCAGTGTTCGACTCTGGTAGACCATTAAAAGCTTTCTTCTGCCTCCAATAAGGATGATGTATGGGTAAATGTTGTCTGTGTGCCATATAAGACATCTTTTTACTGTCACTTAAGTGGATAGCATTAGTTTTGTCCGCACAAATGGGACATGCTTTGTATCCTTTGACAGCACACCCCGACAAGTTTCCATAGGCAAGAAAGTCATTGATCGTCCACAGTAGAACAGATTTCAGTATGAAGCTTTCATCACGATACCCATCATATGCTTGGATCCCTACCTCCCATAACTCTTTTAAGTCATCGACAAGAGGTGCCAAGTACACGTCAATGTCGTTACCAGGTTGCTTCGGACCAGAAATCAAGAGAGTTAGCATCATAAATCTTCTTTTCATGCATAACCAATGAGGCAGGTTGTACGTGACAAGTATAACTGGCCAACAACTGTAATTAGAACTCATCATACTATGCGGATTCATACCATCAGCTGCTAAAGCTAATCTAAGATTTCTTGGTTCCTTCCCAAAATCTGGCCATTTGCTATCCACTAACTTCCAAGCCGGTGCATCAGCCGGATGACGAAGATAACCATCACAAGTTCTACCAAATGCATGCCAAGTTAGATCCTTAGCAATTTCAGGAGTCCGAAACATTCTTCGGAATCTTGGTATCGGCGGAAAATACCACAAGACCTTGGATGGCTCTCCAAGAGGCTTATTCTTTTTATCCAACTTCCATCTTGGCATCCCACACGTAGGACAATCATTTAAATCCTTATGCTCCCGCCGATAGAGAATACAATCGTTAGGGCATGCATGAATCTTCTCATAATCTAAACCTAACGTGCTTAAGGTTTTCTTCGCATTGTACAGAGAAGAAGGCATCAGATTGCCTTCAGGTAGCATTTCTCTTAGCACTTTTAACAGATAAGTGAAGCTAGTATCACTCCAACTATATTTTGCCTTCAAGTTGTACAATTTAATAGTGGCAGACAGCTTCGTAAAATTTCTACAATCACGATACAATGGTTTTTCAGCATCTTCAAGCAACTCTTGGAAATGAGTTGGATTATCTTGATACACATCATACGCATCGTGAATCATATCTATTGGCTCATCTACACCATAACTCGCAGCACCTTGCCCAGCAATGTGGTCAGTATCATGTGTTGATTGTGACGACGTAATTCTTTCCCCGTGCCACACCCATCTCTTGTATGTCATGTCCATACCATGCATTATAATATGGCCCTTTACAACTTCAGCTTTATTCTTACTCCCATTAGCACACTTTGCACACGGACAAGATAATAACATAGGATCACAACCACTTTGCACAGCAAATCGCAAGAAAGCATCAACCCCGTCCTCGTACTCTTGAGACAATCTACTCTTTGACGTCCAGGTTTTGTCCATTTCATCAATTCACTACTTAACCACCTTAGCAAAGTGATGGAGTATTCACAAACAAACAAATTTCACACTAATTCAATATTACAAACAAAGATACTCGAAGGCACGTGGCATTGTAGCAGTCCAGACCCAGACCACCAGTGATAACACCAGTGATCTATCGGGCACGAGGAAAGTTTCCAGCCGATATACCATTCAAGTATAAAAAGCAAACTTTTATGGCATCACAACATAAAAACCTCACTTAACATAATTCGACTACAAAAATGAAAACAACACGCACTTCATCAGTCATAAAACAAAACGAATAGATACATAGGGCAATAAAAAACGAATCAAGCAAAACAACGAATCCCATCAACAATCCAAGTGAACTCCAAATATATAGCTACAACAATTCATATATCCTAAGATCAAATATTGCCACATACTTTTCCAATTTTAGATATTCAATCACAGCCATGTATCCAAAAAAAAAAAAAAGAAAACCACAACAATATCACTAAAATCTTCAATTTCTAGCTCCAATCATGAGAATAGACAAGGAATTAAGAAACCAACCTATAGACGAATTCCAAAATTACTCAGGCAGCCACTCTTTGAATTCCCAAAACCGAGTTGAATATATAATTGAGTAGGCTAATCTGCTGCAAAGTAAAAAAGAAACTTGAGATCAGCCACTGTTTGAATGCAAGCTACATGAAACATCTCCAACTTACTTAAAAATAACTAGTTCAATAATTCACATATATGGATCAGGAGCAGTTAGTGAAGTAGGATGCAAAGCAGGAGACGAGAAAGTTGTTGCATATTTAACAAGTTAGCAATTCTCTGTTCTTTTATCTTTTTAGTTTTCAAGTTTTAGTAAGTTTAATGATTCTGTGAGGCTTCTCCAGAATCAATGTTTTGGAAGATAACATAGTTAATTTGGAAAACTTAATGGAAATGCTCACATGTGATGCTTTGGGAAACTTAATGGAAAACGTGTTTCATCACATTACACGTTAGGCAAGGGATAAGACAGAGGATCCTCCACAATTTTGGAGATAAGCAGACGCTAAAAAGTACCAAACAAGCTTATGCTACCTAACTGATTATAGTTAGGGAAGAAAAAATGCAAAGATGTTCACATGTCCAAGTCAAGTGAAGTACAATTACTATTTGAAACAAATTCAAGACACATTTAACTAAAATCTAACACTTAAAAGTGATCTGATTAGCCAACAATGGCTAAACTATCAAAAGCTACAAAATTTCTAATCGAATAAAATCTGCAGAACTAGTCAGATAATGCATTGCAACAAAAATAAGAATGAATCAAGATCAAATGAGGAACAAAAGTTCCATCTCCTTTCATTAACACAATGCAACATAGACCAAAAAAACTACCTCATCCAATATGCCTGAATAAATCAAACATCATAAATTATACGCATAAAAGGAAAAACCACAAAAAAAAAACAGTAAATATGAAAATTGGCATTTCTGCAACAGACTTACAGAAGTGAAGTCAAAATTGTTTGCAGCAAAAATTGGTTGATTCATACATGCTATATCACAGATCGGGGCTTAAATGCGGAAGAAAAGAGGACATACTTTCCAGATGTGAAAGCGCAATTTAGCAAGAGCAAGGATGAGATGTTCCGGGAGCTACGGACGGCGGCGTCGGAGGGCTTAAAAGTTCAGGAGCCGGAGCAGGGGCGGCGTTCTTCTTACCCTTCTTCTTGCTCGGTGTCGGCGCCTCAACCGGTGCCTCAGTTGGTGGCGAAGACACGGTGGGTGGAGTAGCAGCCACGGGAGCAGGAGTTGCCGGCGGTGAGCTCACTGGCACAGGAACGGCGGGCGGAGGAAACGACGGGTGCAGGAACAGCGGCAGAGGAGGAATGGCAATAGAGGAACGACGGCGAAACGGTGACCCGGATTAAAGATTGTGGTAGCAGCCGACCTAAATTTGGGAATTTGGGAAATTTGGGGGAGAAAAAGAATGAACACGCGGGAACAATATTGTTTTCGCGCTTAAGGTTTGGAAATTTTTCATTTATTTGTACTATTAAAATAATAAATAATAAAATAAGAAATAACATATATAACATATGTGTGTAACGGTTCAAGACATCGTTACATATGTTTAGTAGAATTTTGCTCATACGTAACGAAAGACATAATGGTTAAGATAAATCGTTATATATGTGTCTAATTAATAACGCTTTGGCATAACGGTTGACTTAATACCGTTATTATATATCATACATAACACTACATACGTAACGAATTTTTAAAAATAAGTTAACTATGTAAAAAAGGCGCTCATACATAACAATTTTTCAGAATTACCGTTATGTATGCACTGTTCTCTATAAGAGCTTTTTTAGTAGTGAATAATAATAATAATAATAATAATAATAATAATAATAATAATAATAATAATAATAATAATAATAATAATAATAATAATAATAATAATAAAAGATTTTGTGTGAATCTTTTAGAAAATGAAGGTGATTATATTGTGGTTTGTGTGTGGTGGGTGATTTTGATGAAGTGGTGAAGATGAATATTGTAAGTGTGTAGAATATAAAGATGAATTTGGAATGAAGCTCTTGTCTCCTAGAAGGCTATAGAGAGTATGAATTTTTAGAAAGCTTAACTTGTTTATTAGTTCTTGGCTTTGGCTTATGGCTTATGGCTTATGGCTTACATTACAAATGATACAAAGCTCATATTTATACTTGTGAAGAGAATTCTCTAGATTTCATATGAATCTAGAATTCTCTACTACTTTACTAGATTAATAATTCTCTAGAGTATTCTTGAATATATCTATATAAATATCTTATTTGAATATTCTAGAATACTTCTTATCTAGAATATTTCAAGATCTACCTAGAGACTTATAGATTTCTCTAGAATATTATTGTTTTATATCTATTTAGATAATTCTAGATAAATGCATCACCTTTCAATACTCCTCCTTGATGCATTTGTCGATAACTCCAAGCATCCTTCGTAGGAACTGGAATCTATCTCTTGGTAGCGCCTTGGTGAAGATATCTGCTAGTTGTTCCTCCGTTGGACAATACTTCATCTTGATGAGCCCTTTTGCTTGGACATCTCTTAAGAAGTGATACTTGATATCGATGTGTTTTGTCCGATTGTGCTGAACTGGATTCTTGGCCATTGCGATAGCTGACTTGTTATCGAAGTAAATCTCAGTTGCCTTGTTTTGTAGTTCTCCCATGTCTTCCAATACTCTTTTAAGCCATATTGCTTGACATGCTGCTCCGGCTGCTGCAACATACTCAGCTTCTGCAGATGATAGAGCAACTGAGTCTTGTTTCTTCGATCCCCATGAGAAAACTCCTGATCCGAGCTTAAATGCGTAGCCAGAGGTGCTTTTCATATCATCTTGTGATCCAGCCCAATCACTGTCACAATATCCAATGAGTTGTGAGTCGGAACTTGACTTATACCAAATACCATGGTTAAGTGTTCCTTGCAAATATCTGAGGAGTCTTTTTGTTGCTCCGGAGTGCGTCTCCGTTGGATGGTCCATGAATCTGGATAGAAGACTTGTGGCGTACATGATGTCAGGCCTCGTCGCCGTTAAGTAAAGTAGACTCCCAATTAAGCTCCGATAATTGGTAGCATCTGCAGGCCTTGCTCCATCTTCTTTCTTTAGCTTTTCATTTGGAATTAGAGGAGTGACGACGTGCTTGCAATCTTGCATCTTGAACTTCTTAAGTATATCCTCGATATATTTCTTTTGCGATAGGAAGATGCCATCTTCTTCTTGGCTTATCTCCATTCCGAGGAAATAATGCATCAAACCCAAGTCACTCTTCTCAAAGGTATTCATTATGTCTCTCTTGAATTCCTCAATTAGTATGGCATTGTTTCCTGTGACGATTAAGTCATCAACATAAAGAGAGACAATTAGGATGTCCGTACCTTGGATTTTGATGTATAGAGTGGCCTCGTTCTTGCTCCTTTTGAAGTGTTGACGAGTGAAATATCCATCAATTTTACTGTACCAAGCTCGTGGCGCTTGTTTGAGCCCATAGAGTGCTTTCTTTAAGCGAAGAACTTTGCCTTCTTCCTTTATGAATCCTTCTGGTTGCTCCACATATACTTCTTCTTTCAGATCTCCATTGAGAAAGGCCGACTTGACATCCAGTTGAAAAAGATGCCATTTCTTCAGAGCTGCAAGAGCTATGAGTGCTCGAATTATGTCCATTCGAGCAACTGGAGCGAATGTCTCTGTGTAGTCGACTCCTGGTATTTGAGCATATCCCTTTGCGACTAGCCTTTCCTTATGCTTTTGGATTGAGCCGTCAAGATTCATCTTCGTCTTGAATACCCATTTGACTCCAATAACTTCCTTGTTACTTGGAAGATCCACCAACTCCCAAGTATCATTCTTTTCAATCATTTGTATCTCCTCTTCCATTACTTTAATCCAAACTTTTTCCTTTGAAGCTTCTGCATAGTTACTTGGCTCCAAAGAACAAAAGTTGCATATCTCATAAGTATTAGTAGATTCATATAAATCTGATAAAGTTCTTACTCGGTGAGGTAAAGATTCTGGTGAGGAGTCGACTTCACTTGATGTTTTGGCTTCTGAGGAGGATCTTGACGTAGATGTGGGGCCTTCTTGAACTTGTTCTTCTTATTCTGGAATTTCTTCGAGTTGTGTAGTTGTTGTCGTCCTTTCGACATCTTCTGTCTCCCAATTCCAAGAAGCTTGCTCGTCAAACTCCACGTCTCGACTTGTCACCAGTGTCTTGGTCTCGAGATTGTAGATTCTGTATCCTTTGGATTTGGAGCTGTAGCCGAGGAAGATGCCTTTCTCCGTCTTATTCTCCAATTTATGCCTTTTGACGGAGGGGATGTGAATGTAGCAAATACTTCCGAAGACCTTCAAGTGTTTGGCTGAAGGTTTCTGTCCCGACCATGCCTCGATTGGAGTCTTGTTTAAAACCGCCTTAGTTGGACACCGATTTAGCAGGTATACTGATGTATAGACTGCTTCCGCCCAGAACTTTGTTGGCATTCCTTTCTCCGCGAGCATGGACCTTGCCATCTCCATGACTGTTCTATTCTTCCTCTCTGACACTCCATTTTGTTGTGGTGTGTAGGCTACCGTTAGTTGATGCTCCATGCCTTCGTCTTCACAAAACTTGTCGAATTCTCTAGAATTATATTCGGTACCGCGATCACTTCTCAGCTTCTTGATTTTGTGACCACTTTGTTTCTCCACAAAGTTCTTGAATCTCTTGAAGATTCTAAAGACTTTCTGATTTTTCTTGAAGGAAATATACCCACGTCATTCTAGAATAATCATCAATAAAGAGGATGAAGTACATGTTTTGATTTACCGAAGGCGTCCTCATTGGCCCACAGACGTCGGTATGGACAAGTTCCAATATTTCCTTCGCTCGCCATGTTTTCTCCTTTGGAAATGGTTGTCTGTGCTGCTTTCCCAACATGCATCCTTCACAGAAGTGATCTCTTTTGTTGAGAAGAGGGAGGTCTCTCATCATATTTTTATGATGAAGTAGCCTCAAGATATTGAGATTAAAATGCCCAAATCTTCGATGCCAGAGACTTGTATCATCGAGTTGAGCCACCATTGCATTTTGTGGATATCGCCAGAAAATGGAAAAATTTCTATTTTTTCCCATTTTTACTTCTGCAATTTCTTGATTATTTTTTATGTCATAAATTCGACAATAATCTCTTTGAAAGTGAAGGGCATATCCATTTTCCATCATTTGGCCTACACTTAGTAGATTTTGTGCAAGACGTGGTACGAGGAGAACATCTTTAATGAATCGCGTACCTTTTTTAGTTTCTATAGCAATGGTACCTTTTCCTTTTGTCTCCACCAACGCTCCGTTTCCCATCTTGACCTTCTTTGTGATGGAATCATCAAGCTCGCGAAAGATGTTCTCGTTGGATGTCATGTGATTGCTGCATCCGCTATCGATGTACCACTCGTCGTCTTTCACTTCTGTTGCAGAGTGACATGCGTAGAATAGATGTTTTTTTCTCCTTTTGATCTTCAGAATAATTGGCCTGATGGTTCTTTGTATCTCTGCAATCCTTTTCTGCATGCCCGAACCTCTTGCAGTTTTTACATTGTGGCTTTCCTCGATGATAGCAGTCCTTCTCCATATGATTTGTCTTCTTGCAAATCCCGCATGGTGGAAAATTGCGCTTGCTCTCTTTATTGTTGTAGCTTCCTTCCTTCATGCGATTCTTGTAGTTTCCACCATTTCTTTTGACGTTGAGCTTGGATTGGAAGGCGCTTTCAAGTGAGCTTTCATGTCGCCTACTCAATCTTTGCTCGTGAGCTTCAAGTGAACCCATGAGCTCCGCAATGGACATTGTCGACAAATCTTTCAATTCTTCAATGGCCGCTACTATTGGATCATACTTCTCGGTGAGGCTGATCAAGACCTTTTGTATGATCCTTTCATCAGAGATCTTTTCTCTGTAAGATCTCATTTGATTGACTATTTCTGTTATTCTTGAGAAATAGTCTTTTGCAGCCTCAGAATCTTTCATTTTTAGATTCTCAAGTTCGCGCCTTAAACTTTGTAGTTTAATGGTTCGAACTTTAGTATTTCCTTGGAACTCCTCCTTAAGGATATTCCAAGCTTCTTTCGCCGTAGTAGCTTGAATAATTCTAGCTATGATGGAATCACTAACGGATTGTTGAAGAAGATAAAGAGCTTTAGCATTTTGTTGCTTTAATTTCTTGCGTACCTGTGACGATGATGCCACTTTGCTTTCTCCTTTAGGCGTGGTTTCTCCTTCTTCAGGCATAGTGATTCCTTCTTCAACGACATCCTATAGATCATAAGATTCAAGGCAAGTCTTCATACGGACACTCCAATAGTCGTAGTTTTGTCCATTGAATATTGGAGTCGATATTGAGGACTTGATGTTGCCATGACGCCTGCTTATGATCGAAGAGGCTCTGATGCCACTTGTTAGGAAATGAAGGTGATTATATTGTGGTTTGTGTGTGGTGGGTGATTTTGATGAAGTGGTGAAGATGAATATTGTAAGTGTGTAGAATATAGAGATGAATTTGGAATCGAGCTCTTGTCTCCTAGAAGGCTATAGAGAGTATGAATTTTTAGAAAGCTTAACTTGTTTATTAGTTCTTTGCTTTGGCTTATGGCTTATGGCTTACATTACAAATGATACAAAGCTCATATTTATACTTGTGAAGAGAATTCTCTAGATTTCATATGAATCTAGGATTCTCTACTACTTTACTAGATTAATAATTCTCTAGAGTATTCTTGAATATATCTATATAAATATCTTATTTGAATATTCTAGAATACTTCTTATCTAGAATATTTCAAGATCTACTTAGAGACTTATAGATTTTTCTAGAATATTATTGTTTTATATCTATTTAGATAATTCTAGATAAATGCATCACCTTTCAATAGAATCTCATCAAATCATCTACGAATCCATCGAGCTGTTTGAATGATTCTAAGCTGCGGGCAAGACCGTCCTGCCGGAAAATGGAAGTTATCAATTTGTAGTGTCCGGACGAACTTGCACCAATTAAGAAACGTTGAGATTGGTTATTTGCACCTTCTCCCTATTATCAATTCCATAAAATTCAATTTTCATACATGAGAAGATATATGGAATCTCAAGTAAAGTATATATAGGAAAATTTTCTATCCTGTGCGAGGAGTAATTATTCCCTCTACAAAACACACAAAAAAATACCAAAAATGTAAACATGGTTTTCACCATCAATTCGTAAAAGAGAGATGCAGTATGCCAAATAAACAGCTATTGCAATTGTCTTCTATCAAGCAGGATAAATCGATCCCCTCCAATAACTCATTTGGTTCACAATTGAAATTATATCAAAAAACATTATACAAGCTGTGTTTGGTTGCTTGCAGAATCAAGTAAGGCTCAATTATCAGTACTGTAATTATGAATTAACCGACATTAGTTATCAAACTTATATATCATGCAGCACAATTAACAAAATATACTACATTACATAAAATACACAACTCTTGATCATATATACTTACACGAACCATGAAAAAATGAACAACAAAAGAAAACCTACATTTCAAGAATTAGCAAATTTACTGTTGGATCATAGAGAAAGCACCAATTCCAATCTCATGCTAAGTATTTTGAGCTCAAGACATTGAGATTTGAAATATTGTAGAATCAAACGCGGATTTACTGCAAATGAAGAAGATTGCAATTGAATATATAATTTTGATAACTTAGGGATTTAATGCAATCATACAATTAAGCTAAATTAACTATATATATACATGCATTCGTAATGTAAACTGCATAATAAATTAAATACACAATAAAAACATATAATTCGAAACACCAACTCCATTAATTAACTTACAATACAACACGATAGTTGAAATTCAAACACTAAAAAGTTAAACTAACAAGAATGCAAGGGCTTGCCACACAGACAATCATTGTAGGCGAACGATGAAACCCCAAGATGATCGAACGGAGATCCTGCCGGAATCTCTCCGCAAAAATGATTGTGACTAAAGTCTACGTGGCCGATATACTTGGCTGACGTCAACGATTTCGGGATCAAACCACTTAAATTATTGTGAGATACATCAAGTGTAGTAAAATAATTCCTCCAACCAAAAACATCCCCCAATGTACCATTTAACTTGTTGTGACTTAAATTCAGTATATTTTGATTTGCGTTGCTGAGTAAATTACTTGGTATCGCCCCCGACAATCCATTACTAGCCAAATTTAAGGTTGAGAGAATCGGCATTGACCCCAGCTGAACCGGGATCGAACCGGTGAGTTGGTTCCTTGACAAGTCCAAATCCGCCAGCCTATAAATATAGGCCATCGAACTCGGGATCGACCCAACGAGCCGGTTCCGGCTCAGCAAAGCCCGGCTCATCATCGACAACTTCCCCACGTCGGGTGGGACCACTCCGCCGAGCTTATTGTTGCTGAGGTCTAAATGCATTAAGCTGCTGAGGTTAACGATGGAAGCCGGGATTGATCCGGAGATCCTGTTGTCGGCCAGGTTCAACACAGTGAGTCGACTCAGTTTGCCGATGTCCGCCGGGATTCCGCCGGATAATTTGTTTCCGACGAGGTCGATGATTCGGAGGTGGGGTAGAGAGGTGATGCAGGGCGGTATGGGGCCGGAGATGGCTTTCCAGTCGGAGATGACAAGGGTGGTGAGCCGGTCGAGGTAGCAGAGGGAGGGGTGGATGGAACCGGTCATGCAACCGGACCGGCCGATTGTTTGGAAGATGGGGTCCTCGGAGTCGCCCCGGAGGATGACGTCAGCGACCCGTTTTGTTTCCAGGTCGCAGGTGACGCCATACCAGTTTGTGCAGCAGTCGGTGCCTGCCCACGTGTTGAAGATGCCCAAGTATGACTCGTTCACGGCGGATTGGAATGCCAGCAGTGCTGCCCGGTCGGACGGCGGACAGGATTTAACGGTTAGAGTAACGGCAAGCAGCAGTGTCAGCATGGCAAACAAGAAGTTGCCGGTCGGCTGCATGTCGCTGTCTGTATGTATGGGATATGTCGTGTGTGTGTGTGTGTGTGTTTCTGCGTGTTGAGGTGTGAGTTTGAGTGTGTGCTGGTGTACAACGTTATATAAGTGGTAGGGGGAAGGGAATGACTTAAATATTTTACAATAAATAATTATTTTATGATGAGCATAATCTAAAGTCAGTTACTGTACATATAAGTGTGCACTGTATTATTGGCACATTTTTAATTGCTCATGCTTGTTCTTAAAGGTAACTGAGAAAATATAGAGTTAATTAACTGAATTTGCGCAAATTTCTGAGGTCTCAAGATGGACTCTATGGCTCAAGAATTTTCGGATTAAAACTGCTTATTTGACTTCTTTTCTGTCGACGACAATTTTTTCTTGTTTTAATGCGCCTTTTTCCTGGGATTTTAGACCTTATATAATTATTAGACCTCTACCTTCAATCTTACGTATCCTTTGGCTAATTGGGTTGACAACTATATATTTTCTCTCGAATCTTCTTTATAATAGCAATATTAATTTGAATCACCACAAGCATCCTCTATCCTAAGTGTAATTTTAAGGATATTTTTTTTCTAATTATCTAAAATGTTCAATTTATATAGCATCCACGGGCTGGTTATGGAATAATATGTATAATAACTGTTACTAGCAATTAAAATGGAATTTAATATATAGCATAAATCACGACAAACCCCCTAATTTAAGAAATATACTTTGTCATCTCTCTTCTATTCATCCTTCAAAAATAAATTATAACAACATTCTCTGCATTACTAAAACTACACTCAGATTTCAGTAAGTCAACAGCCACTAGAAATTATAAACGAAATTAAAGAGAATAATGATCGTTGCTAATGGATGGATGTTTCAGCAGGTAATCAACTCGATCTATTATTTTCTTTTTTCTTTTGCTTGAACTAAATTTATGTCTATTGATATAAAATTGTTCGAACTATTTGGGGTTCGATGAACTTTTTTATTACAATGGTTTAGATTATGCTTTCCTAAAAATTTTCTGAACGCAAGTGTAGAATGTGTAATCTAGAAAAGAGGTTAAACATATACCATGCACAAATCGTGAATCATATGATTGAATGTATCATATGATTGAACATTTAATTGATTCACTATTTTTAATGGACTATTACATTTGTGTATATTTTTCTCAGATTAAGGCGAAAATCAAAGATGTTGATATGAAAGAGAAACAACTGAAGACTTTCAGTTTCATAGCATAATTATAGGTGCTTTTGTATCTCTTTGATTCTCTGATAATTTCGGTTGAATTGTTCAGCCTATGGAAGCATCTTTGATTTATTTTTGTTTTCAGGTCAATTCTTGAAACATTTATTTGGAATTTTACACAATCAAAATGAAAGAGATACGCAACTTTGTTTATAAAAGTATATCAAAACTATGCAATTATACAAAATAAATAATAGAACTGCACAGTCAAAGAGGGTAAAGTGAGGACAGGGGTATGGGAGAGGGGGCGAAAATTGGATTATATTTTTTGAGGATATACATTAGCACTGATACATTTAACACATACATATATAATCCTTTTTTTTAAAACAATTATAGTATATATAGATAATAAAAGAAAAGTTGATCGGGCGACGACCGAGGCTGACCTCTAAAACGACCTTGTATGGATAGAATTGATATGATTAATAGGATTATATGGGTGATTAAGAATCCATCCAAATTTGCAATGGTAAATTATCACCTCAATTGATGGATATGAGCATCGGCCATATTTTCCATTACGGAATTAATCCTTCAAACCTAACATGTGATTAGGTCAGATTATTTGTCAATAAAGTCTTATCAAGCAAACCGAACAACCCCGTAATATATAGTAGTGACTGAGTTGTATATGATGTGCCAAAAGATATATGATGTGGGAATTGAATTCCATCTGATGTATGATGATATCCTTCTCTCCACAATTGGAAACATTAAAACATGAAGTAGAATGCAAATACATACTTCTAAAAATGAAGAATTTGCAACTAGAGATGGGTGTATTCATAATATATGATATAACTTAGTGTTTTTAAATATAAAACCTTTTTTGGTTAGTTATAATTAATGTAACCTAGTAAATTTATGTGGTTCTATTTGATCTGGTGTCTTTAAATCTGATAATGTTAGCTGTGATGAGGTGTGCTTCTGATTATAGCAACTAATTTTATTTTTATTTTTTCTTTTTAGAGAAGGAGAATGTGAATGTTTCTGAACAAATTGATCAGGTATGATTGCAGAGCTTTCGTTGTGGCTGCCATTTAAATTTTGAATTAGTATAAAATAAATGCTACTATTAATATGTGGGAGGTGGAATCCTTGAGTATATATATTATATACTCTATAAATGCCATTTAAATTTTGAATTAGTTTTTTATTTTATTTTATATTGTTCAGTTAAAACATGTGTTTAAATATCTATTCTGAATTGAAGATCCTTTATATCATAGGCATAGTGCTCAAGAAGCACCGGGCTATGCAACAAGAAACAATGTCCGAGAATATATACAACAAAGGAAAGCTAGATAAGATGAGATGCAAGGAAATAAACGAGAAATGAGCAATGAGAAAGAATAACTTGATATAGCTTATATCAGCCGTCGCCCTCACTCAAAAATTGAAGATGAGGATTGGAGCGAGACACTTGGGCCACCATAAACTTTTTCTAAATTTTCCCTCCCAATTTTCTGAAAACTAGAAGGTGGGTTTTGACATCGGTGTTGGGGTGAAATATTTGCATTATCGACATGCTGGTAAAGGATTTGCAGCACCAATTATTGATTCTAAGAGAGGTGTATTGGTGTAGATAATGTTTAGAGCTAGCCATGAAAGCTTGAAAGGATTACACCGATAATGATAATGCAAATCGGGATGGGGGATTAAAAGGAGTAATTGATGGAGCCAGCGACCGCTGGAGCTCACCCAACGCTGGGTGCGCGCTAGCGACCACTGGAGAGCCACAGACGCTAGGGTGAAACAATCCATTGAAATCTGGGGGGAGGGGGGTGAGGTTGGATTTCATCATTCATATTTTTCTTCTCAAATCCAACAAAAACAATGGATCTGTAAAGTCCACAGACTTTTGAATACACCTGTATTTTTTTAGACTTTTAAAATCGTGTTGAATACCTCTGGATTTTTAAGGACTTTTAAAAAACAGAAAAATCCTTCAGAGTCTGGAACCAATACACCCCCGTAATTTTAATCCACTTTAGGATGAGTATCAATATATACATTTTAAAAGAGTTTCATAGACCGTAGAAATTTCAAATTTATTCTTGCAACAAAATTTTTAAATTATTATTATATATTTGTGCTATAAATTAGAAATGGTTGCTCCATAACATTCAAGATTATACGAGAACAAATTGTAACGGGCACGATTATATATAAAATGAATTTGAGTAATTAACAAGTTTACTATATGGGTTTGGATCATGATCAAATTGCAAGAGATGAGAACAAGTACTAAATCACATTTTAATAGGCTTTGTGACAAGTACGAGTAATTAATTTTTTTTATACGAGTTTCATAAAATGTATAATTTTCAAAATTTGTACATAAATTATAAACTTATTTATTTATTCTATGTATTATTGATGTTTGATTTGTAATATTAACAGTATTATACAGGTTTTGAATGGAAACATGTAGTAAAAAACTATTTTAAATTGGATTTAAAATGCATATGAATACATAAATTCTAAACGATAGTAGATTATATAATTTGTACATTTATAATGTAATTGCTAATCTTTGTTATTTGTTATTGAGAATTGTAGCTTATATTTAATTATTTAGATACTTCTTATACTAATTTAAATGAGTTCATTAGACTACCTGCAGTGGTAGTGTCTCTAAGGGGTGTCTCTAAGGATTTTTTGGAGATAGAGACAGCGAGCTGCAGTGGGGCTGTCTCTAAGGTGTGTCTCTAAGGATTTTCTGAATTTCTATTTTGCATTATTTTTAATAAGAAAAATTGAAATTTTCATTAATTTAAACAGATAACTAGTACAATACATTAATTGAAATAAAACAAATAAAAACATTACATTAATTGAAATAAAAAAAATAAAAAACATCCTACTCGTCAACTGCTCCAAATCGGCTCCAAAGATGCTCGATCAAATCATTTGTGAGCCGATGGTGCCTCCTCACATCTCTTAATGCGGCGTCCTGTTTGATGAAATTCTTCCATGATTGCGGGTAGGGGACATGAGTAACATTACTACTCGGCGTTGTTTCTGTGTCCTCTCTCCAGTTCTCGGCCTCTTCCCTCTCGTCTTCAATGATCATGTTGTGCAAAATAATGCACGCAAACATGATGTTGCGGAGGTGCGGTACGTACCAGCCCCGCGCCGGGTTCCGGATAATTCCCCAACGGGCCTGAAGAACACCAAATGCCCGTTCGATATCCTTCCTCGCCGCTTCCTGCATCTTCTTGAACGCGCCGCCTTGATCGGAGGAGCCTTGATCAGAGCAGCCCAATCCGGGTAGATCCCATCGGTTAAGTAGTAACCGCCGTCGTAGGGCTTTCCGTTCACTGTGTACTTGCACAGCGGAGCACGTTCTTCAAGCACGTCCGAAAATATGGGCGACTGATTGAGGACGTTGATATCGTTGTTGGAGCCGGCTACTCCAAAAAAGGCATGCCAGATCCATAAGTCTTGAGACGCCACCGCCTCAAGAATCAAGGAAGGCACGCCTATATCTCCTCGAGTGTAGGCAGCCGACCACGCCTTCGGACAATTCCTCCACGCCCAGTGCATGCAGTCCAGGCTACCGAGCATCCCCGAAAAGCCGTGCCGCTCCTCGTGCATCCGCAGCAGCCGAGTCGTGTCTTGTGCGTTTGGCCACCGAATAGGTCGATGACACCTCGGCAGAACATCCGGAGGCAAAGACGGCCGGTGCTATCACCGATCTTCAAGTATTCGTCGAAAACATCCGGCGCTCCACCGGTGGCTAGTTGGCGAATGGCCATTGTGCACTTTGCACCGACGTGAGGCCCCATTTGCCGGTTGCATCTTGCTTGTGCTGGAAATATCTCACATTCTGCTCCAACACCTCGCAAATCCTCAAGAACAGATGCTTGTGCATCTGAAAACGCCGGCGAAAAAAAGTTGGCCCGTACGTCGGGTTGTCGTTGAAATAGTCGGCCATCAACTGCTGCAGGGCCGCCTCCCGATCGCGGTTTACGACCGACCTCTTCGCCTTCTTTTTTTTCTTTTTGGCGATGAGCCGAGCCGCAACAGCTTGGAGGTTAGTCACTATCGACATAACCTCGTCGTCGGTGCCATGGGAAGAGTAGCCGGTTGAGGAGTCGGACGACGAAGACATTTTTTTTTTTTTGCAAGAAATTTGAGCGAAAATTAGAGAGAAAAAGAGGAGGAAGATGAATTTGGTGTGGAATAATTTGTGGTATGGAGGTTGGTATTTATAGGGATGAATTGCAAAAAAAAAAAAAAAATGGAAAATCGGCTATATAGCCGTTTGAATTTTTTGCCCGTTGGATATTACCGTTTCTGCCATTTTTTATTTTTATTTTTATTTTTGGCGCGCCTGTTAAAAAAAAAAATAGAAAATTGGAAACGCGTGAAGGCCACGCGTCATCTCGAGACTGTCTCGTCGCGGCAAGACGGTCTCGAGCTCCGCCCTCCTGCATCGGGGTGTCTCGTCGGCCGGGGTGTCTCGAGACCGGCGACGAGACACCCGCTGTGGTCCGTCTTATGGGTTTCAAATTAGAGCTGGTAGTGAATCACTTTTGAATTGTATTTGGGTTAGTTCCAAATATATAAATTCTAAATCGATTTCTCAGATTGTATAATTTTCAAATTTAAACTTGGAATTCAGTTTTATTTTTTGGTACTATAACTTATTATTAATGGCTGAATCTTAATTGAGATTGA
Organism: Schizonepeta tenuifolia; assembly: GCA_029490685.1. Taxonomy (NCBI): domain Eukaryota; kingdom Viridiplantae; phylum Streptophyta; class Magnoliopsida; order Lamiales; family Lamiaceae; genus Schizonepeta; species Schizonepeta tenuifolia. Next base: position 78,504,300 of record CM055958.1, read on the forward strand.
TAATCAATTATGTAATAACTAATTTTATTATTTAGACATTTCGTAAATATAAGCGGATTCCTGAAATGAACGGGTATTTTTATATGAGTTTGGGACAATGACAAATAGTAAAATTGTTTTGTAATTAGGTTCTGGATGAGTACAAGTATATAAATTCAAAACATATTCGATTGATGGAATCCTAGCTTCACATTTTTCGATTTGGTAAGTTTTTTTTTTGTAGAGAATTCCAAAAAAAAAAAAAAAAAAAAAAAAAACATACTTAAATATAATTTGCCTACATTACATGTTCATAATTTTTTATGAATAGAAAATATTATTAATTTCCAATAAAAAGAAAAGGAAATAAAGGCTACTTATTTGTTTAGTTTTAAACATTATACTAATTTTTAGCATCGCATGATATAATATATTATTGTCTATTATTATTCCAAATTTTATATAATTAGTCAATACTCTTTTTTCAAAGGGGTTTCTTGGTTGAATATGAACTTGTTTGATGTATATAGGAATAGATTTACCAAACTCAAACACAAGGTCGTCGTCTCTACGCTTTCATCACATCCAATTGCTCTTAATATTTTTTCTTTCATTAGATTCAACTCCAATACGAGAATGTCACCTTACTCCTTAGACATTAACATTTATATTTGCTTGTTATATCCATTAAATTTAAACTTAGGTTTTAGTCCGAAGAAAATGTACAAACTTTGATTAAACAATTTTGAACTTGTGTGATTGTATAATCATTCTGTTACTAAATCCTATATATATATATATATATATATATATATATATATATATATATATATATATATATATCTTAAATTTAATCTATTACCTAAATTTATTAAAAAAAAAAAAAAAAAAAAACTCATGTCACATGTGAGTTTTTTCTTTTTTTTTCCTTAAAAATGAAGATTTTGTATGTATAATGTTTTTGCGTATTTCTAACCCATAGGTGGTAACCACACTGTGCGGCCACCCATAATCAAGGCTGATTAGGAATTAAGTGATAATTTGCATTTTAATTATCCATAGTTAAAATTTACTAATTCATAATTAAAGGTTATAAATCCATACTTTTTGATTTGGTTATTAATCCATATACTTAGAAATTACTATTAATCGCCTGATTAAAAGTTAATGATAATCCCATAATAAGACTTAATTGCTGGACCTCACCGTGAGGTTTACCACACGGGAGACCATCCCCTAGAATAAAACACCCCTTAATAACAAAAAGATTGATAAAATCAAGCATATCCTCAAAGAATGGAACATAGAAATGCAAGAATCATTACTGAAGCTAAAATAAATAAATGGACTTAGTTATTCTCCCAACTGCACTAAAATAAAAAATCGAAAAGCTATAAAAAAGTTAAGCAAACATGTCTTCAGTTAAAAACAACGTTTCCTTGAGACAAGGTTCAGATGGATTGTGGAAGTGCTCATAGTTGAGCTGTCTCGAAGCTTCATATAAAGCAATGCCAACACTCACTGATAGGTTCAGACACCTCACATATGTTTCCACCATAGGAATTTTAATAGTGCTATCGCAATCGTCCAGCGCTTCACCAGGCAACCCACTAGTTTCTGATCCGAACACAAGCCAGTCGCCTTTCCTGTACCTAAATTCCTTCATAAGGAAAGATCGAGATCAATACAATCATAACTGAAAAAATGTTAACTGACGAGAAATTGAATCAAGAGAAGCCTGCAATCATTGGAGTTGGAGCACCAGGCCACATGCTTAAAGAATGGTCTTAATGGGGCCAGAATAATGCAGTCATACTTGAACGAGAACTCAGGAACATCGTGTGTACATGACTAGGGCACGAAAAATGGGACAAGTGGCAGCTAATGGGTGGGATATGTAGAGATAATAAGAGGTAAAGTTAAAAGGATGGTTACGATTTAACTCCAGCTGGATATCTCGGAGTAATCAAAAAAGTTTGGAGATGTGTGCAGAGCAGGGGCAAAGTGAGAGTACCATGCTATGTTTCAGCCTGAGTGAAAATTCTTGAACATAATAATGTATTGATAACTTACTGAGTGGATATTTGTCCCTCGCTTCGTAAATGCTAGTAACCTCTTTTCACCATCCTATATACTCAAGAAAGGTAAATTATGCTTTCAGTAGAGAAAGTAACACATCCTGTTATATTCATTGGTATTAAGAGAATAACAAACCTGCATCTTGAAGTACTCCCGAAATTCTGGCCATGAATTATGCACCTTTACGACTACATATCTATGTGGAGAGTTAAAGACTCCAGGTACTTATCAATCATAGAACGACGAATTTCCCCAATGTTTCAATGGAAAGGGCTATGCCGATTCAATTATGATCCACACATGGGAAATGATCCTAATTCTTGAGCAGAACCTATTCTGCTCATACTAAATACAACCATTTTAAAATACATGAATTGCCCGATACAATGTCAAGCATAAAATGGAATTGGTAAAGGAATAAGGATACGGCCAGTAATCGAGCCCTGCACGCTTTAACTTTACATCATCAACCTGAAACCCCAGTGGCTGAAATGAACAAGAAAGTGGTGAATAACTAAACTTACTAGGAAAACCAAGCAGATACATAGTGCAATATGCCATTACCTCGATTAAGTGCAGCTTGACAGCTGATGCAGCACATGTCCGAGCTATGGACCCCGTGTTTCCAGGAATCTATCAAGGACAAGACCAATCCAAGATGAGACCCGTGATTTCAAGTTGCCTCCAGTTCAGATGAAAACATCAATTTTGAATTTAGAAGACCTAAACGAATACATGCAATAAATATTTCTACCAGGAACTTGCCATGAAATATTACATGAGGCTAGAAGAGGAAAGGCCTATAAAATGCCTAGTTATGAAACATAATATCTATAACATCTTAACTGCAACAGAAATCCATCTTTTCTCTCTAGATAGATAAATGGGACACGCAAGCAGATAGATACAATGGCACTGCCTACCAAGCTGAGTAACAAGATATTAACTATATTCATGCAAAAGAAAAAAACTCGGCAAACAGCAGGGGCAGCGCAGGTATCTGGCATTCACCTTACAATGATGAACACCCTTCTCTGTGTATGCTGCTTATTTCCTTTTCACTTTTTACCTTTGAGGGTTTAGACACTGTCAGCCTTTTTTTAGCGAAGATATCATGCATGCTCGAGCAAGATATGTTTCGATTGACGGATTTCTTTAAGTGAGTGATGCTCCCAAAAACAAAACCATACCCCTCTTCCTTAGCTTTCCCTTACAACCATGACAAAGGAAAAAGGAAACACACACACACACCACTTTAAATCAATTAGACAGTTAACAATTCTTGGCAGTATAGTTTATCTGTTTTGCTAAAAGCTATGTAGGAAATAGGAATACTTAAACAAGCACATGGATAATCCCACGTTTACTGCGCCTTCCACAGCATACCCCACCACAAAACATAATCTGACCAGGAAAAATAGGCATTTTTTTCACTTGCTCTTATTCTGAAACATTCAGCTCAATCAATAAATCATACTTTATTCAACTAAAACATTGTACGAAAACACATACATGATAAAGTTTGGCAACGGCCATAAACTCAGTCACTCATACGAAGATATATTTAAGCACAATAGCACTGATAAAAACCTGCGGCGACATTAGCACCACTTGAAGAAATTCCTTGTTCGACGAAACTGCCGCCGCACCAGAGCCATCCGACAATGCTGATGCTCGACACCTTTTAGCTGGAATTCCAGAAAAAACAGAATAAATTTAGGCATAACGCAGAAGCATTCAGCCGATTGAATTCGCAAAATCGAAATAGGATAATTAAAGTTAATTACACAAGGAGCATAGGGGCGAGCAGCGTAGAGTGGAAGCGCGAAGTGAATGGAAGTGAAGTGAGAAAAATGGGCGGCGAAGAGGCGGAGCTCTGGAGGTGAGGCGGAGGAGGTGCAGAGACGATGAGGTTAGGGCCCTCAGGCCCGTAGCGTCCATTCTCCAAGCAGATATGGCGGCCCGTTCTCGTTTATAGATAATACATAATAGTAGTATTATTATGTTGCTTGCAAACAAGTCCTCGCAATCTCCACAAGTTAAATTCCCCTAATTTCTTGGGATACGGAGGGAGATACTTATTTGGGCATGATAACCATTACTTATTTTTATGGGTTCAGATACCCAAACTCCAAAAATATATTTTTCAAATTGGATAAATAACAAAATTCGTTTTTGTCCGAATTCATTTTCTTTAAATATGATTCTTTCCTTTTTCATTCCTCTACTCGACAAACGAGCGCTAAAGTATTAGGAATTGTATTAGTAAGTCTTTATTAATCATAAGGCAACAAACTTGATTATTAGGGATAATTTCGGTATGATTAGCTGTAATTAAAGACAATTAAGAAAGATTAGGTCAACTTATGAATGTCGTTAACTCCGGTGAATCTAGCTAGCCTAGGTGTTGGGGTGTGCTGAAGCACTCATTTTACATTGTCGATTATCGGATATTTCTGGCGTATCATCCTGTGAATATTTTGAACACAGTCAAAGGGATGAAGTGAAATGATAGACACAAAGTAAGGTTCGATACATTTGTTTAAGCTAGCTTTAAAACTATGTAAATATTCAAGTACAATAAAAATAGTTGTACATATCCTCATGACAACTCATAAAATCATAAATTTCCAATTGTGTCTCTCTTCTCCGACTGTAACTATCGTCTCTCAATGTTCTCGCTACCTCTCTTCATGGCTCTGAAGAGTGGAGATATATAATTTCAAATTACAATATCAGAAGTGCTATTATAACTATCATTTATCACACAAACATGCAGTCCTTCAAAGCAAACAATGAGGCTCAGAATATAGTCACTGTGTTTGGATTGCCCATGTGAAGAACATTTAGAAAAAAGAAATGCAGATTTGATTAGCATTAAAAAATAAAATAATCATAATGAGAATACATTTTCCATTTGGAAACTTCTGAGAGAGAGAAAGCTAGGGGTGAGAAACATTGACTCTAAACAGCCAGGAAAGGCACCAATTTCTTGAATAGTTTTGGACTTGTTGGAGTAGCAGGAAAGGAGCTGCTCATCCCATACCATCAAAATGCCATCTTTGAAAACTTTAATAGGGTAAACAAACACAAACACCTCTCCATCAAAATCAAGATTTACGCGGATCACAAATTCCTTTGTCCAAGATTTCTCGACTCCGTATTCTTTCATCAGCCAGATGACAACAATATCATCATCGGAACTGTGATCACAAAAACATAAGCAATCCCTCAAAGCATACAATCCCTCAATACAATCCATCCTTCCTTCAAGAGGAGGAACAACGAATGTGCTAAAACACTCCGTTTCAAGGTTAAAGCAAGAAATCCATGCGGTGTCTTTTGAATCTAATACTAACCAGTGGAGATTGCCATTAACAAATGCACCTGAGGTACAAGAACCATACTCAAACGAGGCACTAGGTGCTTCAACACGTCTCCATGATCCTGTTCCAAGAGTGTAGACATGACAATCAGAGTTATGAATAATCCTAACCACCTTATATTGGCAAGTAATTTTGCTCGCCCCAAACCCGTAGATATCTCTTTGTGGAATAAAAAATCCTTCAGGGCATTGGAGCTCAATATATTCACGAGATATTGGATTGCATACATACAGAGCATTAAAATTGAGCTCATTTTTGCTTAGGAAAAGCAAACCATTAGCAGAACCCTCAACTGCTACTCTGCAAGGAAAATTAAACTTGGTGAGATGATTGTAGTCATGATCATGGCTGCTCTCGAGATCAATTTCGTCTTCCAATTCGAAAACTGTGCACTGACTCGGGTTTCTCTCCATCATCAAGAAAGCTAGGCTGGCAGCAGATCTAGAAAGATGGAACTTGACAAACTCATCAGTCTTGAGCAAATCGAGCCATGATTTGCAAACACACTTGCAAATTGCAATGGTTCGGACAGGGAGTCTTACGATGATGCTGCTGATGATTTCTGATGGTAGAAATTTGAACAAATCTTGCTTCATGTTTGTATACATATAGAGCGTTTCTTGGAGTATATATGTACATAAACTCCAAGTTGAGATTTTCGGTGTCAGATTTGTGCAAAAAAACTTGTTTGGAGGGAGAGGATCAGTTGGTAAGGTGGGTGGAGGTGGGGAAGGTAAGATAATGACTTGTAATGGCAGACTTTTGAAGAATTATCAGTTCATTGCCAGCTAACATAGAAGGTCCCCGTTTTTTTTGTGATTCTCCACCTTCCTGATTAAAGAAAACACAAAACTATTTAGGATGTTGATGATGATTTTAGATGGCCGGTTTATGAAGAATTCTTCGTTCATCTTCGGATCAACTAATGGTTTTCACTGATAAAGGTAATGCAACAGATATTTGAATACATGTGTTTCAGCAAGTGTCATTAATTATTTTTCTTTTCCCTAAACAAATACTACAAGAAGTAGCAATTAGCATAGTTTAGAGTGTCAATCTGAGAAACTTAACCCCAAAAATTACGTTACAGCAGAATTCATACATTGATTCAAAAGTTCATTTTCTAAAAGCCTAGTCCAGTTTAGGCCTGAACCCTAACTCGTGCCGGAAATAAAAATCGAATTTTGGGCAAAGATAAATAAGGAAATTGCAGCAATTAATTCCAACTCTCCTTCTGTTCTAACAATTAGAAGACAAGGAAAATGGTTACATAAGTAAGCACCAAGTAGGAAGAGCAAATTCATGAAAAGAAATGTTAAAACACGGCTCAGAGCTGTAGAATGGAATCTTACCAGAGAACAACAACTCTGGGGGTGAGATAAAATGGCGGCGGCGGAGGCGGCGGATGAGATGGCGCTCCGGTGAAGCGGTGGTGGCCTGTCGCCGGAACGATTCGAGAGTGCCTAAACAGGGGAGGTGTGTTGTGTTACCGTCGAGAGAAACTCTATATATCGTTATTAGAAGAATTTTTTAAAGCAAAAATTGTTGGAAAAAGTAGTATTTTCACACAAAATGACACAATATTATAGAACGAAAAGAGTGCCACGTATTTCCTTTTCTTTGTCATTTGAGAATGCGAATCAAACTTCTCTCATTGAGATAAGGACTTACCATATCAATATCAATTTCCTATGTATGGAGATAAGAACTTACTATATCAATATCAATTTCCTATGTATGTAGATAAGGACTTACTATATAGGAGTATTTATTTATTCATTTTTGACTTGACTATATCTTTATTTAGAAATATATTGATAATTCAAACATACACATTTGTGAAACCAGACTATGTTGTAGGGCACACTCATTGGTGCAATCGGTCCACACTAAAGTTAATTTTATTTTATTTTTTCAATTTTTAATTAATTAATATGAATTTTAATTGAATTTTTATAAATATAATTAGATATATAAGATATATATAAGTTATATGTGGAAATTAATAAAATTTAGTTGAGTTTAATAAGTTCTAATTGAAAATTATTATATTCAGATTAACGACATAAATCATAATTGAAATGAATTAATCCTAATTGCAAACATAAGTTATAAAAAAAAATGGAACTTAAAAAATGAATAAAAGTTAACTCTCTTTCTGGGCACCAACTCGCACCATGGAAACTGGTGGCACAAGAGTTTTTGTGACAAAAATAAAAGGTTCTATTTAAAAACTCATCCAGTGAATGAACATATGATCCTGTTTGACTTTAAATTTGAATAATACTTTATGTATCTAAGTTTTGATTTAAGACATGCAGCATGATCCCAATTAAATATTTGATGATGTATCTTTACTCTTTGGAATTACAGAATCAGCCAGCATTCTATTTTATGAATCGCACTTCAAATTCAATGAATCGACGATAATAATGTGATCAACCATGTTTAATAAATCCTTCATGTTTAAGTGATGATAAATTCTTAGTCCAAAAACATTCTTGAAATGCCGAAAATCAGAAGGATCTCACCATCTCCATCCCAAAATTCTTGAGTGAGCAAAAAGCTTGGTGTGTAACCGATTGCATCGATACAAACACATCGACAAAATTCACGAATATCAACTCCGTGAGTAGTTTTAGTGAAAAATTTGATAAATGGGTTTTTGTGCTATTTTTTTTAATAAGGTCTTATAGTAATTGTATTTGTTAATATTGTGAACAATATATGATCGTTAGCACTACAATGTAATTTTATGGGTTGAAATTGCATAAAAGTTTATTATTATTATTTTATTTGACACAAAAATTGCAAACAAGTTAGATAAGATTTTTTTTTTTTTTTTTTTGGTTTTCTTTTTACAAGTTAGATAAGATGTAAAATAGTGTTTAGGTGTAGAAACCATTGACTTACTTAATGCATGTTTATCTTCTTCTCTTATCATGTTTTGGCCCCTCCCGTAGATCAACAAGGTCTTTGCCCATGAATGCAAGAATTCTAAACTTCATCCACCATAAATTGATTTTTTTATCCTGCAAACATGCATATACTAATACTACAATTTAAACTATACATTAGTATGACAAATAAAAAATTAAAATGTCATTTTATAACAGATCTGGATAAGTCAACTAGAAAACCTGCACCAAATATATCACACCCATAACAAATAAATTATGTCTCATTTTAAACTATCATGCATATCTCATCTAATTGATACTAGTACTATATCCAAGTTCAATTCACCTTTGCCCTATCAATCTAAAACTAACACATAAAACATTATTAAAATTGGAAGCTGAATTAAACATGACCCACAACTCACATATTAAGCGACGATGCCCTAGTGGTATACTGAGTATTTTTAAGGCCAAAAGTTTCACTTGAGTTCAAATTACACTGGAGCCTTATATTGCACCTGATTTTCAAGTGTGATTTGTCTCTCGTGTGTGTGGTTTGTAAAAAATATACATGAGCCTAATTCGCCCAATGCTCGATCTTAATGGATAGCGGTTGCAGGTTATTCTCTTCTTAAAAAAAAAAGAAAAAAAAAAGAACATGCCTGCTCAAGAAGAGCTTTACTGGATTAGGTGTGTTAACATGCATATCATGCATGAGAATGAGCAGCGTGGAGATGAGCAAGACATGGATAAGGATCGAATCAAGAATATTCCCAAAGGATCTCCACGTGGATTGGGACCACAACAAGGATGCTTGAGTTTCAAGCATGTTGCAGTCAAACCAGACGATTGGAACAGCTATGGAGCTCTTGTTTGCTAGTTGATGCACCAGAGTTTGTTTTCACTTTATGGTTAGAGTTTGCACAAGCTTTAGACTAGCATTTAATGTTCATTGTGCCGTTGCTTTCAGAACCTAGACTAGAGGTGTTGTTTTGTTCTATAAATATGTTAGTTGTGTATTGTAACTATCATTTTCTCAATCAATGAAATAGTAGCATTATCAATACATCAATGTAGATGCCTTTCTTTCTTTCTTTTATCGTTTCTATCATGTTTCTTTCATGGTATCAGAGCAGATCTTAGGATGTGTCTCTGTCACCTCTTCCTATTTTCCTTTCTTCTCTATATTTGAGACATGGCAGAAGTTCAAAACAATTTAGTTGCTGCCAATCCTCTTGTCCTCCCTCAGAATCATCCAATCTCCATCAAACTAACTGATACGAACTTCTTGATATGGAAACAACAAATCATAGCTATTGTGAGAGGTTATGGCCTAAAGCCTTATCTCTATGGAGATCAAGAAATCCCACCAACAACCATACCTGTTGCAGATGCAGATCCACCTCGCACTCAACCAAATCCTCTCTTCCAGACATGGTTTAGACAGGATCAGCTTCTCTCAGCCTGGATCCAGTCTTCTCTCTCAGATCCATCATGAGACGTTGTTGGTCTCTCAACCACTAAGGAAATTTGGAGCAGGCTTGAAATCAGCTTTGCTAGTCAATCCAAAGCAAAGCTCATGCAGTACAAATTGCAACTTCAAACAATCAAGAATGAGTCTCTCACCATGAGAGAATATCTGGCTAAAGTCAAGAATTGTTGTGATCTTCTTGACTCAGCAGGCTGCCAAATCTCAGATGATGATCAAGTTCTTCACATTCTAGCTGGTTTGGGAGCAGAATATGATCCTGTGATTGTAACAATAACCTCAAGGAATGATACTTGGAGTCTTGAAGATGTGAGTGCACTGCTCATGAGTTTTGAGTCAAAACTTGAGAGTGTAAAACCTATTGTTGCTTCAATCAACACAGATGAATCTCAACCATCTGCAAATATAGCTCAAAACTCAGCTCCCAGAAACAACAACAACAACCACACTTCAACACAAAACAACAGAGGAGGCTATGGCAGGGGAGGAAGAGCTGGTTATGTTTTGGATCTAGAGGAAGAAGAGGTGGCCGTGGTAGATCTGGTGGTTTCAACAGCTACAAAAACAATAACAACAGGGCCATGTGTCAAATCTGCAAGAAGATGGGCCATACTACTGATAGATTTTACTTCAAATTTGAGCAGAATCTCATGGCACACAACCAGCAACACCCTCCACACCTTCAGCAAGCTCAACACAACAACTTTCAAGTGCAGCCTGGTTTGAATGTGGCTCAAGCAGCACCTCCTAACTTCCAACCTCCTGCAGATTTCAACTATGACAGCTCCACATGGTACCCAGACTCAGGAGCCTCACACCATGTCTCGAATGATTTCAACAACTTCAACTCTGCAAATGAATATCATGGAGGTAACACTCTTAAGCTTGGTAATGACTTTGGTATAAAAATTGCTCATATTGGATCTTCTGTCTTTTCTCTTTCACCACACTCAAATTCAAAAACTGTCAATCTTAAAAATCTTCTTCATGTTCCTGCTATTTCTAAAAATCTTTTGAGTGTTTCTAAATTTGCTAGAGATAATAATGTTGTCTTTGAATTTTATCCTGACTTTTGTTTGATTAAGGATGTGGTAACTCGGGCCATTCTGTTGCGGGGCATCCTTAACCGAGGAGGTCTTTATCAATTTCTTCTGCACAAGTCTTCATCTTCAAGGTCATCATCAAATAAAGCTTTTCAAGCTTCTGTTCCTACAACTCTTGTAGCCAGTTTAAGTCCATCATCTTCTTTGTCTAGTTCATCAAGTAGAGAGTCAGTTTGTAGCATAGATTTATGGCACAAGAGACTTGGTCACTGTGCTTTTGATGTAGTAAAATCAGCATTGCAATGATGTAAAATTCCTTTCAATGCAATAAAAGCTAATATTTTGTGTCATCCTTGTTGTCTTGCCAAATCTCATAGACTACCTTATTCTGATTCTGTTGCTTCATACTCTCACCCTCTGGAATTGATTCATAGTGATTTATGGGGGCTTGCACCAATTGTTTCTCGAAATGGTTACTCTTATTATGTTACTTTCATTGATCAGTTTAGCAGATACACTTGGATTTATTTGCTCAAAAACAAAAGTGAAGTATACACAGTTTTCAAACATTTTCAAACCATGGTTGAGAAACAATTGAACCTCAAAATTAAAGCTTTGCAAACTGACTGGGCGGAGGGGGGCGTGAGTTTAGAGCATTAACTTCATTTTTACAAGATCAAGGCATTCAGCATAAAGTTTCTTGTCCTTACACTCCACAACAGAATGGTCTTGCAAAAAAAAAAAACATAGGCACATAGTGGAAATGAGTCTCTCTCTTTCAGCTCAATCTGGTTTGCCTACAAAATTCTGGGATGATGCTTTCTCAACTTCAGTCTATATTATAAATAGAATTCCCAGTCGAGTCCTCAAATCTCTCTCTCCTTTTGAAAAGGTTTTTAAAATTGCTCCTGACTACTCTACTCTCAAAGTTTTTGGTTGTCTTTGTTACCCTCATCTTAGACTCTATAACACACACAAGCTTCAGTTTCGGTCTGTAGATGGCACTTTTATTGGCTATAGTTCCATGCATAAAGGTTACAAAATTTTATTGCCTTCTGGCAAGATAATCATTTCAAGAGATGTTCTCTTTGATGAGACCATCTTTCCTCACTTATCTTCTGTCACTCATGGAGCTCCTTCATCTTCTTCTTTTCCTCATCACACTTCTGGTGGACCCACATTTCACACTCCGGCCGCATTAGCACCTCAACATATGCCTCCACCTCCTCCCTCTCATGACTCTCTCATCAAGAAGATGATCACAGTGAATCTTCTCATCAAACTCCACCTTCCTCTCCAAATCATAACTCCTCTTCCTCACATTCTCACTCTCACTCTGCTTCTAATTCTCCACCATCACCACCACCACCACCTCCTCCTCCACCACCTGCTCCCTAACACACTATGATCACAAGATCCAAAGCAGGCATTTTTAAACATAAAGTTTTTACCACTACTTTCGATGCTAACCATTACTTGCAGAATGAACCTGGAAATCATACTATAGCTCTCAAAGTTCCAGTTTAGCATCTAGCTATGGTCAAGGAACGCCTTGCTCTCACCACCAAACAGACTTGGGTAGTTTGTCCTCTACCTCCTGGAAAGAACCTTCTTGGTTGGAAATGGGTTTTTAGCATCCGAAGGCATAATGATGGTTCTGTTTCTCGCTACAAGGCACGGCTTGTAGCTCAGGGTTTCACTCAAGAACCTGGTTTTGACTTCACTGAAACCTTCAGTCCAGTTGTTAAGCCTACCACCATTCGAATTATCCTCAATCTTGCTATCTCTAATGGTTGGAAAATCACTCATCTAGATGTTGATAATGCTTTTCTCAATGGTGATTTACAGGAGGAAATTTACATGAGGCAACCTCCTGGCTTTGAGCAGGGAGATGGTACTTTTGTCTGCAAACTCAACAAAGCCATCTATGGCTTAAAACAAGCCTCAAGATCTTGTTTTTAACCATTAAGTCTGTGCTTTCTAGGCTTGGTTTCACTCAGTCTCGTGCAGATAACTCTCTCTTTTTCAGAAATGTTAATGGTTCCATCATCTATTTACTTCTGTATGTGGATGACATGCTCATTATTGGAACAAATCCTCAAGAAATTCAGCTTGTTATCAATCTTCTCAACAAGCATTTTTCTTTGAAGGATTTAGGGGACAGTTCCTTGGCATTGAAGTGACTAAAACAGCACAAGGAATTCATCTCACTCAAACAGCTTACATCAAGAAGTTACTCTCCAAAGCTCATATGGGAGAAGCAAAGGGTCAATCCACACCTATGATTTCTTCTTGTAAGCTCTCCAAGAATGAAGGAAGTCCAACAGTAGATGGTAAATTATACAGAAGCACTATTGGTGCTTTGCACTATGCAACCATTACTAGACCAGAGATATCATTTAGTGTTAACAAGGTGAGCCAATACATGTCTTGTCCCTTGGATTCTCATTGGAAAACTGTGAAGCGGATTTTGAGGTATCTAGCAGGCACACTAGATCATGGACTCCACATTCAAAAGTCACTTTGTCATATTACAGCCTTTTCAGACTCAGATTGGGCATCAGATTTTGATGACAGAAGATCAGTCAATGGTTATTGTATTTATCTTGGCAAAAATCTCATTTCTTGGTCTTCAAAGAAGCAATCTGTGGTTTCTCGTTCAAGTATAGAGGCTAAATATAGAGGTTTAGCTCACGCAGTTTCAAAGATGATTTGGATGAATTCTCTTCTTGAAGAACTCGGAGTGAAGATGGATAGGATGCCTACACTATGGGTGGATAATCAAAGCACCATTGCTTTAGCTTCAAATCCAGTACTTCATGCTCGAACAAAGCACATTGAGCTGGATATTCATTTTGTCAGAGATAAGGTGGCTGCAAAACAAATAGAAATTAGGTATGTTCCTACTGAAGAGCAAACTGTTGATATTCTCACTAAGCCATTGAGTTTACAATTCTTCTCGAAGCTCAAGAACAAACTTGGAGTATGTCCTTTAGCCTCGCTCGAATTGAAGGGAAGTGTTAACATGCATATCATGCATGAGAATGAGCAGCGTGGAGATGAGCAAGACATGGATAAGGATCGGATCAAGAATATTCCCAAAGGATCTCCATGTGGATTGGGACCACAACAAGGATGCTTGAGTTTCAAGCATGTTGCAGTCAAACCAGACAATTGGAACAACTATGGAGCTCTTGTTTGCTAGTTGATGCACCAGAGTTTGTTTTCACTTTATGGTTAGAGTTTGCACAAGCTTTAGACTAGCATTTAATGTTCATTGTGCCATTGCTTTCAGACCCTAGACTAGAGGTGTTGTTTTGTTCTATAAATATGTTAGCTATGTATTGTAACTATCATCTTCTCAATCAATGAAATAGTAGCATTATCAATACATCAATGGAGATGCATTTCTTTCTTTCTTTTATCGTTTCTATCATGTTTCTTTCAAGGTGGAGTCCAAATAAGCATACTGTAGTAAAAATTGTCGACATAGGATGTGCAATTTTACTACAGTATGCTTATTTGGCATGTCGACATAGATTTTAAAAAGAAGAAACTCGTTTTCTTTGTATTTTGCTTTTTTTTGGTTTTATTTCCCTTCATCTTTGATTTGTTTCTTATTTTTCGTCTTTGTTTTTCCCCCTTTTTTTTGTAATTTTCTTTCTCCTTTTATTTAATAATAATAAACCTCAATTAGGCATGTCGACATAGATAGATTTTAATTAGTTTTGAATTCCACTACGGCTACTAAAATATTCAAGAATGAGACATGTTATTCGTTATTTTTGGATTACGCTTTCAACGGAAAAACCAAACATCTACGAAACATAAACAAATAAGAAGGAAATTTCGTGGAGATAGATTAGTCATATGGAGGAAGTTGTTGTCCTCTCCTCTACCTATATTAGCTTGAATTCATGTGGTTGATACATTAAATATGGCTCTGCTAGCTTCCTGTTGGTTGATCGTCGAATCTTTTGTCGTCCCACATGGATTTCTCAAGTGGTTTTACTTGAGTTTTTACATTCATCCACTTTTTCTTGTTTTCTGTCAAGTTTTCCTATGGTTTAACGAGTTGAAGAAGCTTCTCATCTACTTCTATTATCCTTTAACAGTCGTGTTTCGCCTATGTTTGTTTGTAATCCAGAGGGTAGTCTTGTTCTTGTTTTCCTACGTTAGGCCAAATAGAGTTGATGTCTATTTTGATGCCTTGGAACCAGACTGTGCTCAGACGATTCTCGTCTCGTGTAGGAAAGCGAGAATCGGATTCTATCCAAATCTTGATACTCATGAAGCCAGAGAAGAAACAAATGAAGATAGGTGTGTTGAAGATTCATGGTTGAGTGATTACTTGTATTCTGATCATTATTGCAGTAGTTCTAGTTCTGCATTAATAGATGTTAGTGTAACTGAAGTGGTAGTACTCCTTGATCAGCACAATTGTACAACTTCTGTTGTTAATGACCTCAAATCATCAGATGAAGAAAGTGAAGATTCTTTGATTAGCCCTTCTAATGCTTCCGAGCCTCCGTTGCTTGAGGATACGCTCGCCATCTCGCAAGATGATTATGTTCTGGTTGATGAGGGGTATCCATTGAAGCAAGAGTTTGTTATGAGTGAAGATATTGGTGGATTTCACCATATGTACACATCAAGAGTAAGATTCTTCGACGTCCTCTATCGCGAAAGACTACATGGAATTGGTGAGTAATAGCATTTGCACAAACTTTGAATCAAACATGTTCATGCTATTATGGGTCTAATTTGTATATATGGTGTGTTTACTGCAGATGCAATCATGAACGAGCATTTGACGAGCTCCAACTTGTCAAACTGCATCTGGCAATCGACAGATTACCCAATGCAGTGCGCAGTTTGGAGTAGAAGGGTACGAAAGAGGGTGATGAGGAGTTTGGAATGTGATCTTGAAATGATTTGTGTGGGTCAATCTTGCTTGTTTTGGGAGGCACTTGATCATCAGTATCAGAAAGTTGAGTCTCTTGCATTATCTGATAACTATGGAAACATCCTATTTGATCATAATATAGCAGGCAAATTTCAACAACTTGGGATTCTATTGGGAAGATTTGTGGAGGATGAAAGGTGTGAATCTTCAACTAATAATAATACAAGGAAAAGACTTTCTTTCCAGACTCTTCTCCAGATCCCTGATGTAACAGGTATTGTCAATTACTAGTATTTCATTTGTGCAGAGATGTTATTTTATACAAAGAATAAATAAATTGGAGTATTAGATTTGTTTAGTTTTAGAAATTTGGGGATGAGAATGGATAAAGGTTGACTCCAAATTCGACCAATCAAGGTCTTGTTTTAACGTAAGGAAATATTGGGTTAGTGGGAGAGTTGGGATTTTTTTTTTTTTTTTTTTTAATTTCAATTCCCCCTTCTTCATAATTTTCATTTTTTAACCTACCTTTTATTGGTTAGAATATAGTTTTGGCCATATTGAAAATGTTTTTTTTTTTAATTTATTTTTTCCCCCTTCTTCATAATTTTCATTTTTTAACCTACTGCAGTAAACTGTTTTCCCCCTTCTTCATACGCACCGAAGGTAACGACTGTAGGTTCCCACGATATAAAAAATAAAAAAATAAATAAATAAAGAGAATGGTGCGCGGTAGAAATTGTTGAATAACATTTTAGTGATATCAATAGAGGTATAATGATGTTATACCAGTATGCATCTTTATATTTGACTAATCTAACAGTTTTTTATTTCTATTGCTATTATAGTCCTTATAGGTAAAAATTAATGAAAAACTGTTAAATTTTGCAATATTAGGGGTTAAAATTGTCGCGAATTTAATTCGATACCACCACACTTGACAAATTGCAATCTCATTAGGTAAATAAAGTTTGGTAGTATATTAGTAAAAAAAATTCAATGAATATATAATCCTAATTTATCTATTTTCTTGAATAAATCATAATCAATATTATAAAACTGATTCAAGTAAAAAGAATATTCTTTAATATTCTTTTTAAACATATTTAAAAAGATTCTTAAAAGATGGAAGTCCACAATAAATTCATATTCTTAAACGATTCAAACGTGTCTTTCAAGTCTAGTTACAATTTGAAGTATTTTAAATCTGCAGTTGGGTGTGGGACAGGGGTTGCTCCTTGACTTAGACGAATTGAAGTCGTTCTAAAAGCATTTCATGTCGTTTATATATGTAATACCATTAATTAAATGTTTATTTGTATGCTGTCGTATTAATTTTATGCAACTCTTGCACCTTTTCATACTTTATTTAATCATGATCAGCCTTGATCAAAATTAAAGTTTCCTTGGTATGGTTGAGACTAATTTGACATCTTAATTAATTTGTCGCCTGACAACTTGTATTATATGTGCAAAACTTCTATCCACACACAAATAATGTAGTATTTCTTTTTTATTAATTGTGATTTGTGCGCATGCATGTTATAGTTAACTTATCAAGCTACAAACAAAAGCAATAGGAAAAAAAGACAAGAATATTTTTATGAGACATATATGTATGTTTATATATAGGATTTGTCCTAATGGGAGAACAAAACAAGGCGAGGAGCGAAGATTATTGCATGAGGCCAACTCAATTATTAGAAGCCATTGACAATTGCATCAAAGCTTTCTGGTCATATATCAAAACAGATGAAAAAAAATCAATTTGGAAATATAAGGGTATTTGGAGGAGGGACGACCTTCCACATGTTGAAGATCCCCAGGACTTGGAGCTTCTATACGATGTGGTCAAAAATTTGCACAAGGTACTAACCATGAGCGAAAATAAAAATAAAAAATTAAGTGTTAAATTGGTTTTAAATACACGAACTTTTCCCTTATTTATTGGTTTTTTATGACCTTCTAAAGATGTGTCCAAATAAACCTTAAACACGTTTCTTAACAGTATTCCACAGTTAAACAAACTGCGTTTCTTGGCTAATGAATAAACATGTCATGTGTTCGAGTATGCAAAAATCCGGCTATCGGGTTCAAAATTAGATTGCCGAAATGAGAAATTGTGAAAAATTACAAAAAAAAAAATATACTAATATTTTAAAGTCATTAGAAAAATTAAAAAAACGGGGCATATATATAGTTGGTGTATTTTTTTAAATCAAGTAACCCTTATGCTAATTCAATGAGGGTAACGTTTCTAATTTGATTTATTTTTAATCATATTTGGGTAATTTTGAAGAAAGGGATACTGCTGCGGAATATGCAAGGGAAGAGCAAATGCTGGATGAGAAGGAAAGTGAAAGCTGTTGCAGCAGAGAATGAGAAGAGAAATCTTGTGGTTGCCATGATTGATGTGAAGCTGGTGCAAAGGATTCTCAAAATGTCATTAATATCTAGGCCTCACCTGAATTGGTGTCAACAAAAGCTCGACAACATAGACTTTAAGCACGACACATTTTTTAGGGGTCGTATTAGTCAGTTGTTTCCCTCATCTTGATTCATATGCATGCATGTCTTGTTAAATTAATTGGTTGATTTTGCAATATATTTACTGATATATATTGTTGTATCTCGTATCCCGTCCGGCAAAAGCTTGACCAAGATAAAGAGAAGAGATGCATGCGACTGCGATGTGCTGCTCAACGATATCAACGACGAGTGTCGATGTAATTGGTTGGAGAGCTTAAGAAATAAGAATAAGAATGACGTACATCAAACCACAACTGATGAAGCCAAATGCTAGCTGCCACTGCCAGAGCACCTTAGCATGTTCTTTAATTATAATGCTATAATATAATTAATTGTGTTTAGGATCGGTTTAATTTGTCTTAAGCAACGACCTTAATTAAGGCACGGCTACATATTATATTTTTAACAATTTTTTGGTGAACTCTCATATATTACACCTTTTAAATATTTTTTTATCATTTAATCAGATTTAATTGAATGTAATAAATTTTAATAGAGATTAATAAATTCTAATTTGATGAATAACCAATAATTAGAAATGATATGTCCAATTAAATATTAATAATTTTTAATTGTATTTAATTATATATAAATAATTAGTTTTACATTAAATGGAGGCTCTAGCATGCGAACCCATAAAATTTACATAATATTTTAATGTTGAAGTTAATAATTATTGATTTTTTTTTTTTGAGGAATTGTTATCTTTTCATGCACTAGGAAATCTTCCATATTCTATCTTCACCTCTCTGAAATACAAATTGTCAAATTTGTCCGATTGAAAGTCTATTGTATGTTTTGCGTGAAATTAGCAGTTGGGTCTCTTCATCGTTTCCTCTTTCCTTATAATTTAGAAATTTATGCTGCAATAATATAACGAAAAAACACCAAATCATCAAAGGCATGTTAACTTTTGAACTCAACCCCTATAATAGAGTTTCAATGAAACCCAATGAAGCATATTGATCAGGAATCCAGTAAGGAAATTCTCCATCACCAAATACAACATAGCCACCTGCCACACGACACTTCTCTATCCGTACGCTCACCCATCTTCGGCAGAGGATTGGCCTCTCTGTTGCTGAAAAATAAAGAAAAAGAGAAGAGAAGGTGGAACCAAAACGTAATTAAGAGTAAGAAAGTGAAAGAAGAATGAAAAGGAAAAAGAATAAAAATAGAAGAGTAAAGGGTATACTACCTATTATGGTTATTCTCATGTTTTCTTTCTCTATTAACTCACCATTCTTCTCTTGGTGTTTTTCAA
Source organism: Schizonepeta tenuifolia (assembly GCA_029490685.1). Lineage (NCBI taxonomy): Eukaryota > Viridiplantae > Streptophyta > Magnoliopsida > Lamiales > Lamiaceae > Schizonepeta > Schizonepeta tenuifolia. The sequence goes on from CM055958.1 coordinate 78,523,875, forward strand.
AAGAACAAAGTATCTCATGTAAGTATTATCTACTATTTGAGTTATGCCCATATTAAAGAGAAAATAGTGTCATTTAATTAATGTAATAATAATGTACAATTATAAATAATTATATGTTTAGAAATTCTTTGCAAAGCATATCCTCCAACTAAAACTCGAATAATGTGATCTGCAAATTTAAGAGAGCAAATTTAAGAGAGCAAATTTAAGATAGGGTGTGTAACCTGAGCAAAAACAAAATACATTGTCTAGTATATTAAAATAAAATGATCAATGAATTGAAAATGTGAAATTTGAATTTCAAATAGAGTTCAAGTTCCGAAGCAGTATAATTTTGCTAACAATATCGAGTGAAGAGAGGTGTAATGCTGCTTATGAAAAAAAAAGTATACTTTTTTTGTAGAAAAAGTGGTTGTGGCAATTAAACAGTTTTGTAACCAAAATAATAATAAAATATAATATCAACCTTAGTAGGGAGGTTTAGGCACGTAGTTACTATGTTATTTGATTTGACTTTTATGTATATAGTATGTTCTCCCATGCGACTTGTGGAAAAAACTTCGTAGGTGGGATCGAAATAATAGTTGAATTTGTTTAGAAAGGGGGATAAGGAGCAAGACGCCCAAATATATCAATGGAGGTATTAAGATTAAAAACATATTTCAATATCCTAAATAATTGCTTATCACTGACAATAAATTTAAATACCTTTGTTTATAATAATATTGTTGTAAGTTCCATGGCCGAAAATACAAATATTTCAAGTATCTATGTAATTAGTACTATTTTTTATGCTAAATGATGACTACTAATTTAAAAATAGTAGTGCAATCCAAAATTACTTATATATCAATTATGTTAACATGTACTATTGATTAAGGCAAATAGTAAATTAAAATTATTTTTTCTTGTATAAGTCTTATATAACATGAGAATAATTCATAACTTGTAATCTGGTCCAAAATAAAGTTACATTATGAACTTTAATTTTAACCATCAAGTAATTTCCGGGAAAATATGAAAGAGAATAAATATTAGGGCGATTTTCTCACCATTATGTGCACCGCCTCCCACTAATCTCGTTTCTTTCTCTTCGGAGAATCCTCTTATCGGTAAATTGTAGGTGAAACAACTGGTTAACTAAAAGGGTGTTTGGCTGAGCTTTTAAACTCCTTAAAACAGCTTATAAACTATTTACTATTAGGATTTATGAGCTTATAAGCTGTTCTAAGAAGCTTTTAAGCTCAACCAAACACCCTCTAAATCATATCCTCTCTGCTACTTTCTTCTCACAATGTATCTCTAACATTGTAACTTATCCGAACCATATTCGGCATTTAAGTAGTCGAATACGACATTGCATCTCCATTATATTTCATCGAAAATAGTTTCCTACTGTGAATTTATTTTATTTTCCATATTGTTCAATCTGACATATTGTGTAAAATGCTAAACAAATTAATGGGGTGGGAAATGGATTTCCATGTATGATTTCCAACATATCTCAAAATGTTATATAAGAATTGTGAAATATTGTTATAGAACAAATGTTTGTTTATGGTTGAGCTTTTTAATTACTAACCTTGAATTATTTGATTTCCAGTAGTTGTTTGTTGGCATGTTGCCACATATACTCAAGCCAGGTGGAGTATAGCCGATCTTGGGCTGGATGGAATGATGCAAATTCTCAAGCAAAGAAAATACTCGAGCCATTATCACATGATCGAACTAAATACACAGAAGTAATTTGTGATAAAAATCTGTTTGTCAAATTTGAATTTTGAATTTATACTGAGAATGACCTTCGAAAAGTGTGATATTGGAAGTGTAAAAATGGCTTTACAGTTTCCAAAAAAAAAAAGGAAAGCTGTAATACTACCAACCGATATATTTATTGTTGCAAAAAAATTGTAAAATATTAATAGGATAGTTTTGGCAGAAAAAAAATGTGCTATTTGGTTTTGCTTTAATATATATACTAGTGTGTAACCCGTCGAATTTCGACGGGATCACTTAACATTATGATATTTTATTTTAAAGATAAATGATGGTCCCGATACGAGTTACTGGTGTATGGGGGGGGGGAGAATACACCAGTTAGGATTTTAAAACTAAACTCCTGAAAAATACTTCAACCGAGTAAAAAGACTCAGTTGGAATCTCACAGCTGAGTAAGCAACCTCAGCTGGAAGAGTGGTGCTGTGCGAAATGTGGTGGAAATTAACAACTCGTAAAACAATTCACGCTTTTGTGCAAGGTCGGTCAAAAACCAAGACAGTTGATAATGCTAAGATCAGTTTGTATGCTGGTTAGAAGGTCAGTTGAAAATGCAAGAAATAAACAAAATAAACACTAGCACACAGAGATTTACGTGGTTCGGAGAAACCTCCTACGTCCACGGGGAGTTGTGAGTCCACACAACTCTGTCCAAGTTCTTCTGGACAAACCACTCAGCTTACGCGGGCTGAGCAACCGTTAAGGATAAGTTTGCGGGTACTTATCAACCTTACAGTTTAGTTTTCGGGTACTAAACAACCTATTTACTCAGTTGCAGGAAGAGTAGGATCCTAAACCTTTTCAGGTGAAAGAAAATGGGGTTCCAATTAAAAGCTTGAACACGAAGTGAGCTATGATCTAACTCTCTACGAACTCTCACTAAGTGATATTCTCAAGGTTTGATCTAAAGACACAAAAACTAACTAACTCTAGAACTCTCAACAAGTGATGTTCTAAAAGATTAAATTCAGTTCAGCTCGTGAAGAATATTGCTCTTTCTTTCGCTCTCTGGTTTCTTCTCGCGTGTGTATCTTGTGTCCTTTTTCGAATGAATGAATGCTTCTATTTATAGGCGGAGAGTATCAACTAGCCGTTGGAGGAGCTGTTGATCTCTGTTCTTTGAAAGCGATGACTTGTCTCTCATCTCTGCAGACTTTCCCGATATGGCATCTGTGCTCTTCTGCTTTCCATCTGAGATAGCCTTGTGTTGGGCCAAATGGGGTAATGACTGAACGGTCAAACCCTCACGTGACTTCCTTTTTGAAATTCAAATCTTAACAACAGACTTCCAACAAGGAGTGGTCGGTTAAGACTTTCGATCTTCAACTAACTTGTTCTTCAGCCGATGTTCTATCTGACAACTAACAGTTGAACTCTCAACTGACTTCATCTTCAAGCTATTGATCTTCTTGGTTGAGTTCTACAACTGATGTTCTGAAACTGAACACTCAGTTGTCTTCCTTGTATCTGATCAGTTGGGTTCGAACGCTCAGATGGCTTCCTTTCATCTGATGTTCTCTTCCCCTTTACTGCTTCTCATCTGATGAATGCTCAGTTGTTTTCCTTACAACTGATGTTTTGTCCGAGTGATGCCTTGTTGCCATCTTCAGCTGGAGACCTGTAAAGATAAAATCTTAACAATGCTCAAACAGCGAGCCTACCTACTAACATTAGGTTCTGGCAACATCTAGTCGGTTGGGGTCAGTTGGTTTTGGAATTCATCAAAACTCTTACTAATAAATTTTCCAACAATTTCCCCCTTTTTGATGATGCCAAAACCACTTACAACTTTAAACCGCTACTGATCTAAACCTTACTAATTTATCTAAAATCTCAGCTGAAATTCTAGACAGTCTATAAGATAAAACATCAAAGGGTTAGCACAGTTATAACATGGTATTTAAAAGACTTTGCTTTTCAGAGCTTGGACAATGAGGGATTATTCATCAAGGTGAATCGAATATATATACTTGAAGTTTTCATTACAACTGATGATTACACAGATAGGCACAAAAAACCAAAAATTACAACAGTTGCTTGAAAACTAACTGAGCTAAAATTGTAGCCCATACTTACTAAAGATCCTAACAAAAATATCTCTCTTGGCAGGTGACTCCTTAGAAATGTCCACTCCATGCTCCTTGCAAACCTGCCTCGCCTCAGCTGCGATCTTCGTGCGGTTCGGGTTGCTAGAGTCTGGGAGAAGAGGAGGCCGATAAGTAACCCTCTTGGGAACTGGAACTGTGTTCAAGTCCAGGTTGGCGTCAATCATAGCCAGCCTGAATTGACTGAACATGCCCGGGTCTCCTGAGTGCAACTCGGTCAACGCTTCCTTGAACGCTTTCCTCGGGTCATCAGTTGCGTAAACCTTCCTATAGTAGAAGTCGTTCACGAACTCCTGCTTGAACAACTCCCACTCTTCATTCCACTCGGTCGGCATCCACTTGTCAACATGCCTAAACCGACTCTCGACCTTGGACTTTGCTGGCAACCTTTGTTGCTTCAACCGAGCTTCCGCCTTTGATTGAAGTTTGTTGATGCGGCGTCGGCTGCGGGAGGCAACGTTGCGGTCCAGGTTCTGGGACACCTTTTTCAGCTCATCCTCGAACTGGTTCACCCTCCTCACCTGGCTGGCGGCAAACTTCCTGATCCAGCTCGGGTTCATATAATCCTTCTCCTCTACATCCATAGCCTTGGCCGCTGCAATGCACTCTTCGGTTGTTATCCCGTCTAGTTCAGAATCCAGCTCGGCTGCGATCTCGGCTATGGAGCTGTAGGAAACTCCAAACTTCTCTGCCTGCTCCAAGTCTTTAGACATCTCAGCTCCACCGACTTCAGTTGACTTGGGAGCAGCAGACTTCCTCTTCCTCAACTGAGATTTTGATGATTGAGCAGCTGGCACTCCTTGTTCTTGGGTCTCTTCTTCTTCCTGCGCCTCAACCTCCGTCTCCTTCTCTTCCCCCTTTTTGGCATCAGCAACAAGGCTTGCTACTGAACCATCCAGAGAGTTGAGTTTATCCTCGGTTAGTTGAACATGGTTGAAGAGTTCATCAACCGCATACTCCAGCTCAACCTTCTTCGCCAGTTCGGAGTCCTGGCGCTCTTGTTCGGCCTTCTTCAAGACAGAGAGTTGTCGATGACCTCCGTCTGAAAAGCAGCGAAATCAGCCCAATGCGACTCGAATCTGGACTCCCATTCTGCATCCTGTGTCTGTTGGGACTTGGCAAGATTTGAGTCGGCCAAGGATTTGAAGACGTTGAGCTCCGACTTCAATCCTAACAGAGTTGACTTCAACTCCGACACTTCTTGACTGGTGGAGGAGGAGAAATCATTCAGCTTGGTCTTCAGTTCAACATTCTCCTCCACCAGTTGTTGGTTCTTGACTTCTTGTGCTTCCAACGCCCTCAGCTGGTCATCTTTTTGATGCTGGAGGTTGGCAAGTAGTTCAGTCCTCAGCTGGTTGACCCTCTCAGCTATCAGCTCACAGATTTCTTCAATTGAGGGAGCATGCTGATCAGCTGGAGGGGCTTGAGTAATCATAGCAAGAGGCTCAGCTGTGACTGTGGCTTGTCTGTTGGCCAGGTACAGCTTCAGTTTTTCTTCTTCATCTTTCGCTGCTGCGGCGGCCGCATCGACATCCTCAAGGAAATCAGCAGATTTAACCAACATGCTGTCGAGAAAGTCTACACACTCCTTTCCAGCTGCTTCCCTGGTGTCCGTCCCTTCAGCTCGACTCTGGTCCAACCGACGAGTGAGCAGCGCGATCCGGTTGTTGTAAGCCACCTCCAAGTTGGAATAGTTGAAGTAGGCTCGGATGCGGGACTCTTCTGACTTCAGCCTGTCCCAGCTCTGCACCCTGATCGTATCTTCTTTGACATACCAATGGCTGAAGATCAGGTGGAACTGGTACAAGAGCTCGATTCCCAGAGTGGCGAAGATGGGCATGTTGCGAGCCTCAGGGAACAAGCCTAGCAGCTTTTGAAAGTAGTAGGCCGCCCTTCCTTCGTGCTCCAGCGCAACTGCCTGAAGGTCCTCCGCTTCATTTATTGGGGAGGGTGTGAGATTATATGGCTGAGGTTCAAGAGGTTCATCGATGTTGGCCAAAGAGTCAGTCGCAACATCGGCATCGAGCTGAGAGCTCGGAATTTGGGATTCGATTGGGAGGGAGGTTTTAATGGTTTCCTCAACATTGGCCGAAGGAGCGGTCACGATGTTGGCATCGAGCAGAGTGCTCGAAATATCTGGTTGAGAAGGGGTAGAAAGAGCAAGAGGCTCTGGGGCGGTACGGCATTATCTCCTGCCGTGGGGGAGGTGGGAACATCTTCAAAGTCCTCAGATGAGGAGGACACATCCGACGTCACTTCTATCTCCATTCCCTCAACCTCATCAGCTCCGGGGGCTCGAGGGGCGATCTCATAGATGGCAGCCTCAGTTGAGCGGCTCGACTCAGATGGCTCTTCAGCATGTGCCGACTCAACTGGTGTATCTTCCTCAACAGGAGCTTGCTCCTCAGCTGGCATTTCCTCCTCAGCTGGCGCAGACTCGACTTGTGCCTCCTCCTCAGCTGAAGCTTGCGCCTCAGCTGGCTCCTTAGCTGGTACATCAACTGGCTCCTCAGCTGTCTCAACAGCTGGCACCTCAGTTGGTTCATCAGCTGGTTCTTCAATAACAACCTTCTTCTTGAGTTTCACCCTCAACCTTTTCTTGGAGGGCTCCTCAGCTCGTCGGCGTGCAACTTTGGACTTGGTGGGGCGAGAAACGGCTGGTTCCCCCTCAGCTGTTGACTCAGCTGTCTTTCCAGACTCCTTCTTTTCCTTAGGAGTGTAGACACTCCTGAGCACCTCCTGTGCTTTCTTGGCTGTCGGGAACAACAGCAACTTCTTCAGCGGCGTCTCCTTGCAGTCTGCCCAGACCATGTTGCGGTCCTTGGTCGCGAGCAAGATGAGGGCAGAGATCTTGCAGCCGAAGTTGAGTGTCCCCTTTACACTCAGCAGCTTCTCTCCCGACTCAGATGTCGTCTCGGTGATCTTCGACTTCTCCACCATCAACTGGTTCAAGAAATATTGGAACCAGTTGATCTGGTGTTGGTGCTCCAAGGCCACCAACTGCTTCAATTTGGGTCGGCTGATGTCGCTGAATGCGCCACTGTAACCGAACACCACCTTCGACACAGCATCGAACAACAAGCGATGTTCTGGCTTCAGCTTCGTCCGTTGCATGTTGCTCCTTAATCTCTCCGGCTCGATCAGAGCATTCTGCAGAAACTCATCCGCCTGCTCGTCGGTAATATTCTCCAGGAAATCTGTGGCGGTGTGGTTGACGGGAATGATGTATCGGAGGGCATCGAAAATGTCGATGAGGATGGTAACACGACGTATGGTCCTGGCCGGAACATCTCTTTGCCGGCAGGAGACTTCCGTAGATACTCCTTCTGTAGATTCAAGGAGGGCCTTCAAGTTGACGTAAAACTCCCCCACTTGTCGCCTGAGAAGATGGGATGGGCAGAGCTTGGCCCATTCCAGGAGGCCATTCTCACGGAGAGTATTGGCGAGGGGGGCCAACACCGGCGACTCCAGATCCTCGTCGGAGAGGATTTGCTCGAAGTGAATCTTCGACACTAGCATATCGAACGATTCTTCATATGTGGTAGGGACTAGGGATGGTCCAGATGATATCATTCTCTTACTTTTTGGTGCCATTTATGATCACTGCAAAGGAAATATATAGAGGAAAGGAAAGAAGATCTTTTGCAGAAAAGGGTTAGGCAAAAACTGTGAAGACGATGAACAGTTAAATCAGATATACACGAATGAGGAAAGTAGGAGATTTCTTCCTGATTTTTCGCCTTATATAGGTCTTTGACTCGGATGAAATCGACGGCTGGGGTTAAATGGCACGAATCCATCAACGGCTGAGATTACGCGACTGTTGACTATCTTTGACTTGACGTTTTGATCCGAGTTCCAACCAGCGCATGAGAAGGTGTACAATTTATCTTGTCAGCCCAGTCGCACTATAAAGTAGGCTATGGATGTTCAACCGTACTTTACATTTAATGCGACATGATGGCTATTTTTAATGTAACTGACTAGTTCAAATGTTTGAATTTATTTCAAACATTCTCATTTAAGAACATATCACATTCAGCCATAAATGTTACCTGCCAGCTGATGTCGAAATCAGCTGTGTTTCCATGTTGCAGCATACCATCAGCTGACTCGAGTTCGTCTGTTCAGCTGACGTTTGATGTCTTCAGTTAGCGATCCACATCTGAGATTCCCCCTTCATCTGAGCTTCCCCCTCAGATGGATATCTATCTCTTTTCCCCAGTTGACTCCTCATCTGATGGATCCAACAGTCCAAGGACGTCACATAGCATCTTGAACTGTGCTTCAGCTAGAGGTTTGGTGAAGATATCAGCTCTCTGAATCTCAGTTGGAATCTTTTCCATGGATACATCCTTCTTCTCAATATGATCTCGGATAAAATGATGACGGATGTCGATATGCTTTGTCCGAGAGTGGTGAACAGGATTCAGAGAGATAGCAATGGCACTTGAGCTATCACAATGAATGGGAACCTGTCCAGTTAAAACTTCATAATCTCTCAGCTGTTGCTTGAGCCATAACACCTGCATGCAACATCTTCCAGCAGCCATATACTCTGATTCGGTTGTAGAAGTGGCAACACATGCTTGTTTCTTGGAGAACCATGAAACCAGCTTGCTTCCCATGAACTGACAGTGTCCAGAAGTAGACTTCCTGTCCAACCGATCTCCGGCTAGATCTGCATCTGAGTATCCGGTCAGCTGAATATTGTCGTCAGTTGGATACCACAGTCCAACATTGATTGTACCCTTCAGATACTTAATGATGTTCTTTGCTGCTAACATGTGTGCTTCCCTCAGTTGAACTTGGAACCGGGTACACACTCCAACCGCGTAAGATATGTCTGGCCGACTTGCGGTTAGATAGAGCAAAGAACCGATGATCCCTCTATACTTACTGGCATCCACGAGCTTTCCCTCAGATCCAGGTTCAATCTTCCAGTTAGTATTCATCGGGATCCTTGTTGTCTTGCTTGTCTGCAATCCGAATTTGGTGATGAGCTCCTTTGTATACTTGGATTGATTGATGAAAATCCCTTCTGGCGACTGTTTCACTTGTAATCCAAGGAAATAACTCATCTCGCCCATCATTGACATCTCGAACTTCTCCTTCATGAGATCTGAGAACTTCTTGCACAGCTCCTCTGACTTGGATCCGAATATGATGTCGTCAACGTAGATTTGCAGAACAAGTATTTCATCTCCAACTTTGATGGTGAACAGTGTTTTATCAACTGACCCTCGTTTGAAACCCTAGTTCAGAAGAAAACCACAAAGAGTGTCATACCAAGCTCTGGGTGCTTGTTTTAGTCCATAAATTGTTTTCTTCAACTTGTACACTCTTCTATCTCCAGTCTCAAAATCAAGAGGTTGTTCAACGTATACATCTTCCTTGATATCTCCGTTGAGAAATGCACACTTCACATCCATTTGATAAACCTTGAACTTGTGATGTGCGGCATAGGCTAGAAAGATTCGGATGGCTTCCAGCCTTGCAACCGGCGCAAAGGAGTCCTCGAAATCGATTCCTTCTTGTTGGCAATATCCTTGAGCTACCAACCTTGCCTTATTTCTCACGATGAATCCAATGGCGTCTCTCTTGTTCTTGAAGATCCATTTTAATCCAATAACTTTGACACCATTTGGTCTTTCTACCAACTCCCATACACAGCTGCGAAGAAACTCATTCAGTTCTTCTTGCATGGCTGTTGTCCAGTGAACACAGTTGAGAGCTTCCACAACATTCTTCGGTTCTGGCATATCAGCTACAAAGCAAGAAATCATGGCAACATCTCCAGCTTGCTCGAACTCCTCTAGAACTGCCAACTCCTCAGCATATTGGGCATAAGTGTTGGAATCTTCCTCGGTTGAAACATGTGTCGCAACTCTGCTTCTTGTACACACACCTTCGGTTGGATCTCCGATGATGTTGTCAGTGGAATGAACTTCATACCATCTTCAGTTGCGTCTTCCTTCTTCTTCCAACTGTGGATGTTCCGTAATCTGAGTTGGAGTCTTCAGAGCTGGTGATTGATCAGCTGTTGAATCTGGATCCTCAACATTGACATTATTTTGAACCGGACTCGGTTGAGCTTCGGATGCTGATCCAGTTGGAGAGGCATCAGCTGGAGTTCCCCCTTGAGATGAGCTGGGGTCTTCGCATTCATCTTCAGAGGAGTATGGATCCTCATCCTCGGTTGCCCATACTAGTGGTTCAGCTAGATTCTTTTCCCTTAGAGCTTGTGATCTGATGAGAACAGGTGGAACTTGTGGATCAGCCTGTTGTTCTTTAACCTGTTCCCTGTACTCAAAAGTAGATTCATCAAAACTAACATGAGGTGTTATTTCCACAACACGAGAGTTGTTGTTGAAAACTCTGTAAGCCTTAATCCGAGCGGCATATCCAAGAAATATGCCCTTCGAAGCTTTGGCATCAAAAGTTTTCAACTGAGTCTTCCCATTGTTGTGAATATAACACTTAGAACCAAAAACATGAAAATATGAGATATCTGGCTTCCTGCGTCTCCATAGCTCGTATGGTGTCTTTCCCAACCGCTTGGTCAGAAGAGACCGGTTCTGAGTGTAGCATGCAGTGTTAATGGCCTGAGCTGGTTAACATGGATGTAGCTGCATCCTCTAGTGTTCTGTTCCTTCGCTCAGCTACTCCATTCTGTTGCGGAGTACGCGCGGCTGATGTTTGATGGGTAATTCCATGCTTCTCGCAGTACTCGATGATGGTTTCATTTAGAAACTCAGTTCCACGATCTGATCGGATAGAAATGATCTTCATCTCTTGTTGGTTCGATATCCGATCCATCAGCTTGGGTAGCTCATCTCGGGTTTCACTCTTGTGGCGCATGAAGATGGTTCACGTATATCTTGAATAGTCATCAGTTACAACTAGGGTGTACTCGTTGCCATTTATGCTCTTTGGTGTAACTGGCCCGAAGAGATCCATGTGGATCAGCTGTAACACTCGGTCGGTTGAAGGAGTCGACTTCAACCGGAAGGAGGATCTAGCGAGCTTTCCCAACTGGCATGCACTGCAGATGTGTGTTGTTGAAAACACTAGGTTTGGTATGCCTCTTGCATGTTCTTGTCTGGCAAGTCGGTTCATAATCTTGAAGTTCAGATGGTTGAGCCTTTTGTGCCACAGCCAGCTCACATCTGAACTGCTCTTTGATAACAGGCAGGTGTCAGGGAGGCTGCTGTTCCAGTCAGCGTAGTAGACATTCCCGGTTGGTGATCGATTTCCCAACAATATCACCTACTTTGATCCGATTCCTCTTCTGACTTTTGGAGCATTCCCCCTCGGTAGATGTCCCAACCGATGGAACATTCTGTCCTCCATCTACTGCTTTTTTTCCCTTCTCAGTTGTGGTTGCCTTGGTCGGTTGAGCTTGCTGAGAGGTGGAGGTTGAATTACTTTGTAGTGACTCTGGTTCCACTGTGTTAGGTTCGACAACCTTGACCTCAACAGCTTTGACGAAGGTTGCTGGAGGAATTCCACGATCTTTAATCACATCATAACCGAGTCCTGACACGTCATCCATCTATCTACTGTAACTGATAAGATTCTCGATGATCTTGGATGACTGATACAGCTTGATTAGATTGTCCTTCTCAGTTTGCAACTCCTTGAGGAGGACAATTATCTGCTCGGTTTTCCCATCTGACTTCTTTATCAGCTGGTCAATCTGAGTCTCTTGATTTTTCAATTGATCTTGCTGCTCCTTGATCTGCTTCGTCAACTCCTCATCAGTGGGACCCTTAGCCTCATTCAGTTGACTCTTGAGATTCTCAATCTTCTCGGTTTTGGCTCTTGATCAGATCGTCCTTTTCGATTAAGGAATCTTCAAGTTTGGTGAACTGAGCTTGAAGACTCTTAAACTCAACCGATTGCTGATGCAGTTCCTCACTGAGTTCTTGAAAGTCACTCCAGGAGGGTTCCAACTCTTCGTCCAGAGATTCCTGCATGTTAGAGGTATTGGAAGAATTTAACTTAGCAGGATTAGAGTGTACCTCAGTATCCTCTTGGTCGGTTCCAAGTGCCATGAGGCATTGATCCTGACTGATGGCGTTGTTGGTAGAAGTCAGCTCATCCTCATCTTCAGTGTCAGTGAAGATGTCCATGTCGTCAGCTGCTTCTTCTGCTACCATGGCCTTGTTCTTTCCAGCTTGTTTGGCCCTCATCGCTACTCTCTCTTTCTTTGAGAGGTCTGGACAGTCAGCTTTGAAGTGTCCCTCCTTGCCGAATTCAAAGCAACCGTTGGTGACAGGCTTTGAACTGTCTCAAGTTCGGTTTGATTTGTAGAATCATTTGTATTTCCCGAACCGAGTGTCCATGTCGGCTAGTTTCTTTGACAAGTCTGCAATGTTCTGTTGCAGTTCCTCTCTGCTTGGCTCCTTTGCAGTTGTGTCAGCTGATCTGGTTGGCCTCGATGTTCTCGATTTGGAGTAGTCAGCTCGAAGAGCAACTGACTTTAAAGCTGAACCAACATCCTCAAGTCGACTCGTCTGAACCGAGGACTGAGATCTTCTTCGGTTCACCTTATACTCATTTCCCTTTAAGATTGAGAACAATTTTTCAGTTCCCATTTCACCAAGGTCAGCTCGGCTCTCGTGGATATTGGTGAAAGTATCCCACTCAGCAGGTAGAGCTTGCAACACTTTGAGATTGATTTCTCTTAGTGTGTATTTTCCTCTTCGGATGGACTGGATTCTTCTGAGGATGTCCATAAACCGAAGCTCTAGCTGATCAATTGTTTCATCTGTCTTCAGACAAAAGTTGTCGAAGTCTTGGCATGCATGTGAGAACTTGTTCTCCTTCGTCTCATCGCTTCCTTCACTCAGCGATGCCAGGATATCCCACATTTCTTTGGCAGTCTCACACTCCTCAATCCAAGGGAGATAATCTTGTCCAACAGTGGACTTAATCGTGCTTTGAGCCCAGATATCCAACTGGCTCACCTTGACTTCCTCTGGAGTGTAGTCTTCCGGCTACTTCTCCACAAACTCCACAACTGTATCCCCATCGTTGGGATTTATAGGAGTGCGAGCGATTCTTTCTTTGATGACGATCGGTCCGGATGAGAGTACTTGTTGCATCCTATGATGCTTCGACAGTAGAATCTTCTTCATCCGCGTCCTCCAGGATGTATAATTTACTACCGAGTTACTGGTGTATGGGGGGGGAATACACCAGTTAGGATTTTAAAACTAAACTCCTGAAAAATACTTCAACCGAGTAAAAAGACTCAGTTGGAATCTCACAGCTGAGTAAGCAACCTCAGCTGGAAGAATAGTGTTGTGCGGAATGTGGTGGAAATTAACAACTCGTAAAACAATTCACGCTTTTGTGCAAGGTCGGTCAAAAACCAAGACAGTTGATAATGCTAAGATCAGTTTGTATGCTGGTTAGAAGGTCAGTTGAAAATGCAAGAAATAAACAAAATAAACACTAGCACACAGAGATTTACGTGGTTCGGAGAAACCTCCTACGTCCACGGGGAGTTGTGAGTCCACACAACTCTGTCCAAGTTCTTCTGGACAAACCACTCAGCTTACGCGGGCTGAGCAACCGTTAAGGATAAGTTTGCGGGTACTTATCAACCTTACAGTTTAGTTTTCGGGTACTAAACAACCTATTTACTCAGTTGCAGGAAGAGTAGGATCCTAAACCTTTTCAGGTGAAAGAAAATGGGGTTCCAACTAAAAGCTCGAACACGAAGTGAGCTATGATCTAACTCTCTACGAACTCTCACTAAGTGATGTTCTCAAGGTTTGATCTAAAGACATAAACACTAACTAACTCTAGAACTCTCAACAAGTGATGCTCTAAAAGATTAAATTCAGTTCAGCTCGTGAAGAATATTGCTCTTTCTTTCGCTCTCTGGTTTCTTCTCGCGTGTGTGTCTTGTGTCCTTTTTCGAATGAATGAATGCCTCTATTTATAGGCGGAGAGTATCAACTAGCCGTTGGAGGAGCTGTTGATCTCTGTTCTTTGAAAGCGATGGCTTGTCTCTCATCTCTGCAGACTTTCCCGATATGGCATCTGTGTTCTTCTACTTTCCATCTGAGATAGCCTTGTGTTGGGCCAAATGGGGTAATGACTGAACGGTCAAACCCTCACGTGACTTCCTTTTTGAAATTCAAATCTTAACAACAGACTTCCAACAAGGAGTGGTCGGTTAAGACTTTCGATCTTCAACTAACTTGTTCTTCAGCCGATGTTCTATCTGACAACTAACAGTTGAACTCTCAACTGACTTCATCTTCAAGTTGTTGATCTTCTTGGTTGAGTTCTACAACTGATGTTCTGAAACTGAACACTCAGTTGTCTTCCTTGTATCTGATCAGTTGGGTTCGAACGCTCAAATGGCTTCCTTTCATCTGATGTTCTCTTCTCCTTTACTGTTTCTCATCTGATGAACACTCAGTTGTTTTCCTTACAACTGATGTTTTGTCCGAGTGATGCCTTGTTTCCATCTTCAGCTGGAGACTTGTAAAGATAAAATCTTAACAATGCTCAAACAGCGAGCCTACCTACTAACATTAGGTTCTGGCAACATCTAGTCGGTTGGGGTCAGTTGGCTTTGGAATTCATCAAAACTCTTACTAATAAATTTCCCAACAATAAAATTAAATAATTTGTTTAAGTACGACCACAAATCACTAAGGAAGCGTTTATTAAATAGGATATGATTGATTATTCTTATCTCATGATTCATTTAATATCACATGTGTAGTTCCAAATATGAACAATGATCATGTATTATGACATATCCTTAAATCTAATCATTAAAAGTAAACGCTTGATTATCCTATATTATTTTTATCTATCCGACTTATCCCGCTTAGTAAACGCCCCAAATGAGAATTGTTAAATTATATACAAATGAAAAGAATTCAAGTGAAAAAAGAGGATAGATTCACTCGCTCACCAACTTCATTCAGCAGGAAGGAACCAAAGGAAATCAAAGTAAACACTTCACAATCTATCGCAAATTTCACCATAAACCGCGTTAGTTGTTGTGTTATACGTCTTACCGTCATCTTCATGAGTAAGTATATATTTTTTGCCCGTTAAGCATCGATGGAATTTTTCATATATTATAGTATAATATTTATAAAAAAATTAGATCCAAAATCTAAATACCTATTAATCAATCACATCCAAATATTTATATACACCAGTTCATATCCAATTAAAAATTTAAGTTTGTTTGCATATAAAGTCCGTATAATAATTATATTATATTATATGAATACTTCTATCATAAAGTAAACATTAATAATATATTGTATAAATGTATTGATGAGTGTGTTTTTGGTTGTTCAGAACTTGAGGTTTTATTTTGTGCAGGAATTAGAGAGTCCAAGAGTACAAAAATGTGGATGTGGAAAGTCGAGAAAAGATGAGATTTTGTTCAGTTTTACTGCAGAATTAAAGATGCAAGAAAATATGGGTTGAATTAGTTTTTGGTTATTATTTTTGTTGGATGTTAATTGTAGTTAGTATATTATTATTATTGGACTAATTAGAATTATTTTTATTTAATCCCATAAGCTTTTGATTAAGACGGGAAACTTCAAAAGGGATTTACTCTCTTATTATTCTAGCCGCATAGTAGGATACTACCTCCGGTCCCCAAATTTCTTCATGGGGGAAGTGGCACGGGTATTAAGGAAAAAGTTGATGAGTTGTTGTTAGTGGAGAAAAAAGTGATTAAATTTATTGTGAGTGGAGAAAGTGTCTCATATTGAAGGTAATGATATATTAATTAATTGAGATAGTGGTGGGCCATATGTGGTATTTTAGATAAATAAGTTGATAAAGTAAGGGTAAGAGATAATAATTTATTGTGGGTAATGTCCAAAAATAACTAGGAAAAAACTTGGGGACCATCCCAAAAAGGAAAGATAGGAAGAAACTTGGGAACCGGAGGTAGTATATATTAGGATTAGGATTAGATAGATATATATTAGGTAAATTTTTTATTTCATAGAAGACACGTACAGACTTTTATTTTTCATTCTTCATCAAATTGGAGAACACGTACATTAGGCAGAACCAGAACTTGGAGATTTCATTTGGTGACTATTTCCTATCAATTTTAATTCCTTATTTTGATATCATGTTTGTGTTAATTTATTTGCTTGCATTTAATTTTATTATGAGTAGCTAAATTATTTGATTCAGCGAGAATATTGAAGCACTAGTCTAATAATTTGTGAGATTTAACTGTTTGTATAATTAATTTCTAGGATTTCAATTTATTCCTTGTGTTTAGAATTAATTTCGACTTTGTTTAAGCCTAATCAACTTAGATTAAATTAGATTATAGTCAATTAGTTCCCCCAATCCGTAATTGTTGGAATAGGGTTAATTAGTGATAAAGCTACCATGTTCGTGGTAGGAATAAATTGGTAAACGGATTATTGCTTGCGTTCTTGGGTAATTCATTTAAATTGGGTTCCTTCAGAGCTAAAAGTTATTAGAGCATTAAATCTAGGACTGTCGTTTCCATCTAGGTTATGTTTTAATAAGAGAAATAATTAGGTCTGGCGTCTACAGCTAACTATCGATAAAGTACGTAGGAATTGGGGTATGTCCGCTGCATTCACAGTACCCTATAACTGGTTGGTCCTAAAGAGTTAATTAATCTTTGCGTCGATGACCAGAGCCTAGACTACTGTGGATTTATTCGAAGCAGAATTACTTTCCTTTTGATTAACATCTCGTTTGTAATTTAATTAATTTCTTAATTTTTAGTTAATAGTTAAGAAAAACCCAAAGTTAAGGCGTGGTGGCTACACTAAAATTGATTTACAGGAAAAATAAGTTATATCCCGTTCTCTGTGGTTTGACCCTACTTATTGCTATACGAATTTTAATTTTGAGCAGGATTTGCAGGAATTATTTGGGAGTATACGACGCTCACCAAATTGGCGCCATTGGGAACGGTGTTTATTATTTTATTTTTCCTATTGATCTTTTATTAATTTTTTGCAGTTTATGACCAGGTCCTCTAACCCAGAACTTCTATATCATCCTGAAATCAATAAGTTCGCGAGAGGATTGCTAAAAGATACTCGGGAGAGAAAGCTAAGAGAACTGCTGGAATCGCAACGCGCACAATTTGGCCAAACAGAACACGATTATGACAATAGTTTTTCGGATACTGAAGGTTTCCTGTTTGCCTAAACGGACCTTTTTTCTGAAGCAGAAATAGATTCCGAACAAGGAATTGAGCCTACTTTGGTCGCGATTACTGAAGGCGACATGACAGAAGAAGATCCAAAACTTTCTAGCCATCTGGAAGATGGGGTTGCTGAATGTCTGGCCGAAGTTTTATGGTAAGAGAAGAGATGATCCATACAACTTTCTGAGTGAGTTCGTTAAGATATGCAAGGTGCGGAAACGGCCAACTGGAGCTTCTGAGGAACAGTTCAAGCTAGTAGCATTTCCTTTCACTCAAGTAGGAGAGGCGAATGCATGGTTCAGTAGTCTCCCCGCAAACTCCATATCAACATGGTCTGATATGAAGAAATTGTTCCTGGAGCACTTCTTTCCTCCTACTAAGACTCATGCCTTAAAGAAGGAGATCAGCGGAATTAAGCAAGAATATGATGAAATATTGAGTGCTTACTGGTCAAGATTCAAAAAATTGTTGGATAGTTGCCCCAATCATAAATTTTCTGATGGTGATTTGTTGCAGAACTTCTACCAAGGCATGAATAGCAAAACATAGGATTTTGTCAACTCATCATCAGGTGCAGGAGGATTTTCTCATTGTAGAGAGAGCGAAGCTAAGAACCTCATTCAATATTTGGTGGAAGCAACTAGGGAATGCGAGGAGCCTAGATTTAGCTTGCTCAAGAAAGCTGCACAAACCGAATGGATGGGATGGGAAGAATGGAAAGGATACTGAATATTGTAGCTGAGAACGTCGGAAGTGTTGGAGATATGGAAAAACCGTGTGGAGCATGTGGTAATTTTGGCCACACAAGCTTGTAATGTAATGAGAGTGATGAAGAGCTTCACGCTCAAGTAAACACGTCTGATAATTTTTATAGCTGCTCCGATCCACCACCGAAGAGAGATCCATATTCGAACACCTATAATTCTAGTTGAAGAGATCATCCAAATTTTTGTTGGAGAGATTCGATACAGAAGCAGCCTCCACAAGTGCAGCAACATCAGCAAAACTACCGACCTCCTCATCAAAGAGGATTTCAGCAGACGCCATCTCCACAAGAAAAGCAAGGCAAGTCTCTTGAAGAGATGATGGCTGATTTGATTGGCTCGCAATAATTTTTGCAGAATCATGTGCAACAACTTCATCACAATAATTTTTGCAGAATCATGTGCAACAACTTCATCAGTCTCAAGCTGAGCTAAAGGTGTGCATTGATGGATTAGCTCGTCAGATTTCTCAACTTTCGACTTTCATGAATGAGATGAAGGAAAATCAAGGCCGTTTGTCATCTCAAGTTTAAGTTAATTCCAAGGAGAATGTGAACAAGATCACTTTGAGAAGTGGAAAGGAGTTGAGTGAGCCCTATGTCAGAAGTCAGGAAATCTCTCGAGCAATGAGTCTGGGAAAGGATCAAATCAGCACAAATTCGAGAATTCCAAAGAACATCAATTTCTACTGAGAAGGCTGAAAATCAATCCTGTTTTGGCCAAACAGGACTGTGATCCGGCAGTTGTGCTGAAAGAAAAGGAGGCCGGAGAGGAAATTGCATTGGAAGAGCCGGCTAAGGTTTATAAGCCCTTGAGTTTATATGATCCTAATATTGTGATACCTGCTCCTTTCCCTCGCAGATTAGCAAAGAAGAAGGCGGAGGAAGATCAAATGGACTTCATGTCGATATTCAGGAAGTTGGAGATTAATCTTCCATTTCTTCAAGCAATCAAGTTTCCGCCGTTGAGCAAATTTGTGAAGGACTTCATTGCTAGAAAGTCTAAGGATTCTGGAAAGATTGTAATGGGTGAGAACATGTCAGCCATGATACAAAAGAAATTGCCGCCCAAATGCAAGGATCCAGGTATGTTTTCTTTGCCTTGTAACATTGGTGATACAAAAATTGAACATATTATGTGTGATCTAGGAGCTTCTATTAATGTCATGCTTTTAGCTGTTTATAATAGTATGTCTGGTGTGGAGTTAGTAGATACTAGGGTTGTGATTCAGTTAGCCGATAGGTCATGTGTTCATCCTGATGGTTTGTTGGAAAATGTTCTTGTGAAGGTGCATGATTTTGTTTATCCCACTGATTTTTATGTGGTGAGAATGAGTGATATGCAGTCAAAAGATTCATCTGGTGTTCTTTTAGGTCATCTTTTTTTACAGACAACAAAGTCGATCATCGATGTTTGCAATGGCACTATTTGTTTGGATGATCATGGAGAAAAAATTACTTTTAGTATTGATGATGTCATGAAAAATCCTCTTGATGCTGAAAATACCTTTGCTATTGATGTGATTGACCCTCTTATCCAAGAATATCTTGAGACTGAATTTATGCAGGATAAGTTGGAGCTCACATTGACAAAAAGTTGGACTGATTTTGATGCTCAAGAGATGAGTGATGAAGAGATCAAAGAGGCTATTATGTCTCTTTATGATCAGTCGGAAGTTACAGGTTTTGGAAATATGCTCCGTTTGCCCAAACAGTACCCTTATAACAGACCACTTCGATCCGATGAGAAGCCGCCGGTGTTGGAACTTAAGACCTTACCTGCGAATCTGAAGTATGTTTTTCTGGGAGACCGTGATACCTTACCAGCCATCATCAGCAATGAGTTAACCATGAGCCAAGAGGAGCAATTAATTCGCTTACTGAAGAAGTACAAAAAGGCCATCGCATGGACTTTAGCTAATATCACATGAATTAGTTCCGACGTGTGCAAGCACTACTAGTTTTGCTATGTTGAATTGTGTTGATTTGTTTTTATTGCGGTGTATGCATAGTGGGGTTAAGGTTAATCTAGGGTATTGGATTGCTTATGCCATTAATCAAATCAGCACGCATTATGTTCGCCATCTCACATTGTGTCATTTTTTAGGTATTTATGTGGCACGTAATTTTGATTTGACTGTGCGTGATTGTATGACCCTATGCAAACCACCTGCTCCATTTGATCTTGCCACACTTGCTGAGTCTCGAATGTTTGTTTATAACTCTGAGGGTGAGCCTCGATTTTTTGAGCCGGGAGAAATTCTTCCGAGCTTCTCTACTAGTGCAGGTACCTCGTCTTTGGAAAGTTTGGCTACTGAAGTGCAAGATCTTAAGACTGAAATCGCGCATTTAAGAGAGGAGGTCGCTTCTGTTAAGCAAGATATTGCCGACTTGGGTGCCTCTATACTTGTTGTGCTTCGGTAGCAGACACTACGGTGACATCTGACTTTCTTTTTCTTTTCTTTGTTTTGTCTATTTTGTGTGTGTACTTGTTCCTCTTTTCTTGAGCCTTTTCTTTATTTGCTTGAGGGAAAGCAAAGCTTAAGTGTGAGGAGGTCGTTTAGGTTTTGAGTTGTTTGTTTCTATTAGTTTCGTGTCAAGTGAGCCAAGTATTATTGATTTTGTTGGTATTTGTAGATGAATTTTGTTTGTTTGAGTTTGGTGATGAACATGGTGATTCAATATATTGTCATATGGTGAGATGTGATTTAAAGTTTGAGTATTTATCGAATGATACTTGGGATGATGAAAAAGGGCAATAGTTGAGTTTCTTTAGCCACACTTATATATGATTTGAGCCTTCATAGTAGAGCACTCTCTACTTTATTTCTTTTTTAGAGAATTTTTGTTCACAAGGTTGCGATATTGTGTGTGTCATGTGTAATGAATGATAGAATGCACTAGGATAAACCGATTTTGGCTTGCTTTTCATTGCATAACCCGTACATTAATCCATAGTGAGCCATTTTGAAGCCTTGACCATGTTCTTTCACTTCAGTCACTAAATATGAAACCAAGGCTGTTTTAGACTATCTTTGGCCAGTGATGCATGTTCTAAATTCGGAACTTCATTCCATTATTTGTTAGAGAAGAGGAAGTTGTGCTTATATGTTCTGTATGCCCAAACCGCTGTCTTGTACTTTGATTATATGGATATGTGATCTGTTTGACCAGACAAAGACATTGATTCCAGATTGGATTTGGATGATGATTGCTTGGGGATATATTGAGATGATTGCTGCATGCCGTTGCATTATATAGAGAAAAGAAAGGTGTTGTTATTTATTCTTGTTTATTTGTAATAAAAAAAATTGAAAAGAAAAATTTTAAAAAAAAAAAAAAAAAGTGGGAAAAAAAGAGAGGTTGCACCTAATTGGAATGGAGCATGTGGTTTCAGTGTTCTAGGTGGAATTCTTAACCCCAAGATATGTTGGTTACTTTCTTTCTCTAAGTACTTGAGATTGTGGATGATGTTCCGGATTGGATGTGCACACTTTTGATCTTAATTTCTTATGCCTAGGAACACCCTTAGATCTTTCCAAAGTCATGAATGGTCCTTAGCCCCGTTACGCCAAATGAACAAAGACCTTTTTGAATTACAATTTGACTGCTATATATCGCGACTGCGTGAACCTTGTCTTTGTGTGGTTGTCCTGAATACTATAATGAGTGAATGAGTGATATCAGTGAGTTATGCTTGATTGTTGCCCGATTTTGACTAAGTTAATGATAATGATGCATTCTTGAGATTTCATTTTTCTCATTTGATGGTTGAGAATCTCTTGTGAGTTGCTTGATTCATGTGGGCAGAATAAGTTTGCAATCTGACATGTTGGTTTTACTTGGCTGTTTTAGGTCTAGTCACTCTGTGTCTCATCTCTTTACTTTCCATCTTTCTTTTCTGTTTTTAATCTATTTATTGGGTCAGTTGTTTTAAGTCGTAGTAGTTGATGTTTCTGAACAACCATGTTCTTTGATTTTGTCTTGTCTCCATTTCATACTTGAAGGCAAGTATGATTCAAGTGTGAGGAGATTTGATGAGTGTGTTTTTGGTTGTTCAGAACTTGAGGTCTTCTATCGTTTTATGTGGATATAATGCACGTCTATATGTTATTTTGTGCAGGAATTGGAGAGTTCGAGAGTGCAAAGATATGGATGTGAAAGTCGAGAAAAGATGAGATTTTGTTCGGTTTTGCTGCGAAATTAAAGATGCAAGAAAATATGGGCTAAATTAGTTTTTGGTTATTATTTTTGTTGGATGTTAATTGTAATTAATATATTATTATTATTGGGCTAATTAGAATTATCTTAATTTAAGCCCATAAGCTTTTGATTAAGGCGGCAGACTTCAAAAGGGATTTACTCTCATATTATTCTAGCCGCCTAGTAGGATATATATTAGGATTAGGATTAGATAGATATATATTAGGAAGATTTTTTATTTCATAGAAAACACGCACAAATTTTTATTTTTCATTCTTCATCAAATTGGAGAACACGTACATTAGGCAAAACCAGAAGTTGGAGATTTCATTCGGTGACTATTTCCTATCAATTTTAATTCCTTATTTTGATATCATGTTTGTGTTAATTTATTTGCGTGCATTTAATTTTATTGTGAGTAGCTAAATTATTTGATTCTGTGAGAATATTGAAGCACTAGTCTAATAATCAGTGAGACTTAACTGTTTGTATAATTAATTTCTAGGATTTCAATTTATTCCTTGTGTTTAGAGTTAATTCCGATTTTGTTTAAGCCTAACCAACTTAGATTAAATTGGATCATAGTCAATTAGTTCCCCTAATCCGTAATTGTTAGAATAGGGCTAATTAGTGATAAAGCTACCGTGTTCGTAGTAGGAATAAATTGGTAAACAGATTATTACTTCCGTTCTTGGGTAATTCGTTTAAATTAGGTTCCTTCAAAGCTAAAAGCTATTAGAGCATTAAACCTAGGACTGGTGTTTCCAGTTAGGATATGTTTAAATAAGAGAAATAGTTAGGTATGGCGTCCACAGCTAACTATCGATAAAGTACGTAGGAATTGGGGTATGTCCGCTGCATTCATAGTACCCTATAACTGGTTGGTCCTAGAGAGTTCATTAATTTTTGCGTCGATGATCAGAGCCTAGACTAGTGTGGATTTATTCGAAGCCGAATTACTTTCCTTTTGATTAACATCTCGTTTGTAATTTAGTTAATTTCTTATTTTTTAGTTAATTGTTAAGGAAAAACCCAAAGATAAGGCGTGGTGGCTACACCAAAATTGATTTATAGAAAAAATAAGTTATATCTCGTTCTCTGTGGTTCGACCCTACTTATTGCTATACTCATTTTGCAACTGAGCAGGATTTGCAGGAATTATTTGGGAGTATACGACACTCACCATGTATATTCATTTATATATCCGTTACTCGTCGCAACTCGATTAAAAATATTTTTACATTTTTGTTGTCGTGTCAAATTCGCACAGTAATACATGATGAAATCCTGAATATTATACTCCGTCTTAATCCTGATTAAGAAATAATTTTCTCCCCACCATACCATGTATAGTAATGTCCGCTAGTGATTTGAACGTGCTTATTTATTTACACGTACCCATTCTTTTCCGATTTTAAAAAATTACAACTTCTTCACGTCTTAAACTTCCATAGTAATACTCGCTATCTACTATAAACTTGTATATTTTCATGTAAACATTATTAATATGTTGTATACACAAAAATATTGAATTAATTTTAATTTCAAGTATAAACCCAAAAATTCTACAATGTACAAAATAAGTTTAAAAATTATTTTCGAACCTAAATTGATTAGAAATAGTTTTTCTCGAGCGAGACTCTGTACAGATGTCACAGCCCCAAATCCCGAGGGACGGCAGAAGCCGGGGTGCGACTGGGGTTGGATTAAAGAAGCGGGGAAGAAAGGGGATGAAAGAATAAACATACATACATAACAACTTATCTTCTATGAACAAGACTTTATTGACGAAAGGAAAGAGTTAATCTCGAAAGATTACTCGAGCAAGATACATCAAAAGCTTCTAAGTTATATTACAGAACTAAGACTACAGTGATTAATACACAACATCAAAAAGAGTTTAGAGTCTAGCAGCGGAATTGTGAACTATATGCAAGAGTCTTCCTTAGCTCTATTCAACTCTAACTCAATCGTCGCCACTTCGTCGCTTCAACCTGCACATTTAGAAAACATAATCATAAGTATAGATAATCAGGCATTTCATTTCTGTAGCACATCGGGGTTTTTCATTAAAGGCCCGTGTCTACTAAACATTTTCTTTCTCTTTTTCATAAATTAGCTTGCAAGCATTTTTCATAGGATGTTACGTTCAAATCTTGACCAGTCATAATTCACCGTGGCTGGCTACCCCTCAACAGGATATCACATACACCACAGGCTACAAGTGCACTAACTTTTGAAAGCCCCTTTTGACTAACTCAAAGCCGATCGTTAGTTAACCCTTTTTGATTAACTCATAAGGTACAAGAGAACTCACATAAAACACACAACAGTTCATGCCATAATTATTACTTTGAAAACACGATTATCAAAGCGATAAAGAAAAGGTTTTCGAGCATTGCTCGTTTTGTTTCATATATAAAAGTCCACCTTGATTAAATACAGAACAAAGACACGTGCTTCCGTCTTCTGATCTTCCGTCCTAACCTTGGTGTCGAATTCCTCCTTCATCGTGAAAATCATACTTTAAAGCTCGGTCGCAAACGATAAACGAATACGAAAAATTCGGATTAAGATTTTGTTCTTTAGACGTTTAGGCATTTGCACGTTAACTAAACTCTTTTAGTTAAAAAGAAACGAGATACGAACGCATCTCGTTTGACACTCACTAGGTTCTGTACTCGACACTTTAGGTCGGTAGAAAGAAGGTAGTCAATAACTTGAAACGACTAAAAGGATCGAAAGAGTTCAAGTTGAAAAAAATTCAACTTAAAAATCTAGCTTTGAAGGTTCACTGCACAAGGTCAGGTCAGTAAGTTCTCCCAGAACAGGGGATTTCGAAACAGGGGTCGTGCCCTGTACCAAAAGATAGCCTCGTATGTCTAGTTTACTCTCCAATTCACGGATCTCGATTCCGATAAACGAGCTAGGAGATATTGCAGTTTCCGTGAAGGGTCGCCAAAACTGCCGAGTGAAACCCTAATGCTCGATAAAGTCGACGCACGGTTTTCTAGGTTCGTTCTATGTTATCGAACCTAAATTTTCACGAATTTACTGACTCAATACAGTCTACGCGTATCATTATACATGATAGACCCCTTTTCATTTCTCGTTTATAAACACGACGTTTTAAAACATCGTCTCATTAACTACGCAATTACTATACCAAATCAAGTTCAACCTACTTCTCGTTTATAACTACAACTCATCATTTTATAGCTTGGACGAACATGTCGTCAACTACAAACTCGTTCCTTAATCATTAATAATCATCAATATCCAAATAGAATTATTAATCGACTTTTCTATCATTACTTATCACCAATTGATCGTCTCTTACGAAAAATCTAACATCTTTAGAATTCGTTCAAAATTTACAAACTTATTCATCATCTATCAAGAGTCATAAATACGTAATTCACATCCTCATATCATTATCTATTCTCGACTTATCGTCCGTCGTTCGTCTCTTACGTAAAATTTTACGTTCTCCGTTTTCATTCAAATTTTATGACAACGATTATCATCTAACGAGCATTACTAACATGCAAATCATATTATCGAAATGTTATCAAGCTTCGACTTATCGACACATCTTCGTCTCTTACATTTTTCGTTTTATTTTTAGAAAAATCTCAATTTAATATATATTCATCCTCATGCATCGTATATCTCTTTTCCATTAAACAATCGAGCATACCAACACATTTACTATCCTAAATCGAGCCTCCTTCGTCTCTTAGGTTTAACATTTTATTTTTAGAAAAATCTAAAACAATTCATACGGTCAATTAACATCATAAGGAACACTAATCTATCATTAAATCGACAAAGAAATCGAGCACGAATAAAGCCCCAATTTTTTTCCTAAAAATTGGTAATAACTAGATTTTAGGGTTCTTGATTTCCTCTTTCAATTAAACCATAGAATCACTCCCTTATACATCTAATTGCATATTAAAACTTAAATCAACTACTACATCATCATCATAAAAATCGGTCCTCAAGAAAAAAAGAAAAGAAAGGAATTCTAATTGGATAGATCAATGGAGGAGATGATTAACTTGATGATTAATGAAAGAAGAATGGAAATCGATGGATGATTGAATGACTTATGAACTTGGATCTTGCAAAAGCTTGAACTCCTTCAATGGTAGAAAGAAGAAATGGGATAGAGAGCTTAGGGGGGGGGGGGGAGGGGGCGATAAAGAGGGAATTGTGAGGGAGAGGGAGATGACTCATGTATGGTGAGTCATAAGTAAAGAAAATATCTAACTAAAGTAATGTGACTCGTTAGGGATGCGTTTGGCGTGGAAAAATTTGACGAAATATCTCGTTTCCGGCTCTTAAACGTCGTTTTAAAAGTCGAGAAATACTTTCCTAGTTAGTTACAGAATTGACGAAATCTAATTCGTCCGTTAGATTGGAAATAATTTACGTATTCGGAAAAACTAATTCGTTTTTCAAAATCCGAGAAAAAGTCGGGACATCACAGTCCAAAATTCGTCCGAAAAATCATAAAAACTAACTTTCTCCGGTGAACTCGTCTCGAAGAAAAAGTGAATGTAAATTCTGACGGAATTCGATTCCGAGTTTTCGGACGAAAAACTTACCGGACGCGAAAACCCTAATACAGTAGTCGTTCGTCCGATTTCTGGAAATTATTTTCGGAAACGGATTTCACCGTAAATCTTAGAATTTAATTTCATGATCTTAGGCGTGCAAAGCCATAATTATTATTAACTTTCATTTTTAAAGACTGTAGAAAAAATCTGGGGTATTACAACAGAAAATGGGATCAAGCTCCCGTTGTGACCTGTGGGTGCCTAAAATCAAAATTGAAGTAGATTTAGATATAAAAAAAATTAAGACGTGGTAAATTTAATATTATTACATTGATTAAGTGAACTATAGAATCAACATTAGAAAGATTGAAATTATATAAAAATTGTTGCATTGTTATATTAAATTGAAAATGATGTCAATCATGCATCAAATACTCTGACCCTTACCGTAATCACCTCTCTCCAATTCAGAAATCTTAATTAATGCAAATGCTCTTACGTTGAGCAAACAACTTCCTTCATATTTATTGTGCTTATTTTGGACGGAAAAGTGAAATGAGTACTGAGCATATAGAAAATGAAGTTTGTGAGTGCTTTTTTTTTTGCATGAATATGAAATATATAGGCACTAAACATCTATTAACAATTAACGTAATATCTAGGACGACTCCGAATGAAATATTTGTTTGAAGCAACTTAATTTTATAAAATATAGCTAACATTTTCATTTTCGGACCTTTAGATCCTTATTTTTATAAAATAATTATTTTATTTCATACCCAACATATATAATCAATATAAGGTCATGCAATACATGTCAAACAATACTTTTGATGATTTCCTTCCGTAACACTACTCAGGATTCAAAATATTAGTTGTGCTGTTGGAGCAACATATAGGGTTCTGCATATAAGTACTAAAGTACTATAGGTAGTACATGCTAACAGGCGTTAGCTATAGCTAACATAGGAGTGTTGTTTAGCTCCTCATAGAGTAGCTAAAGCTGCTAAAAAGGAGTAGCCATCCTAAAGGATGTCTACGGTAGCTGCATAGCAACAGTAGCTCATAACTCATAGCTACAGTTATGGATGCCACCCTTTACTCAATTCCTTCGATGACTCAGGAATTGCAGGGGTGGGGTAGTAGCTGCAAGAAAGGTAGTCCCTTATTCCATTTCCTCATCGGATGATGAAATGGTCGGGACGCCAAGCCACTCCTTCTATCTTCGGATGCACTCAGATGGAAGTCGTTACAGTAGCTATTCGGGAGCCCATAAGAAAACAAACAAAAATTAATACAAAAAAGAAAACCCCAATCGCGTTTATTTTGGCTATAAAAAAGCCACTTGATAAGATTAGTAATATTAAAATTAAAGAAAATTCACATATTTTTTATGACTTATCCTACATGTCACAAGCCTATGTATTTTACAAATTATCACAAATAAAAATTAGTAACTCGCTATAAGAATATTTTTGGCCAACATTTCTAGCTAATTGTGATGGAACTCCATTCTTTATTTTCAATAAAAATCTTCGTGGCTTGCGTTTCCCTTGCCAACTATACGTGATATCGATGCATGTAAATATGGATGGATGAAGATGATAACTAAACTATCTTTACAATGTGCATGGTAATTGAGAATAGATATATGTAGATTAAATATTGAATATATATAGGGTTACATGAGGGAGAAATTTGGATAATTTTGGGAGAAAAGAGGGTGGCGTAAATATGGTAAGTACTGATAATTTTACTAATAATCAAGGGCAAATATCCTGAGGTTGAAAGTAAGTAAACTAAATTGCTAATTTTAAGGTTTATGTAACGGCCCGCTACCCGGCCTATGCAGATAACCGGACTGTCACTTGAAACCGTAACATAAATCGTTGACTTACATAACTTAACTTTACAAGAAATGGAGATTTTAAACGAGCTTGGCTTTGAAGGGAACCGAGGAGACTTCGTCAACTTGACATTACCCTAGTTTGGTCGTCTTGGGGTCAAAGTATGAGGACTTTGGCCCCGCACTGCGGAATCGTCGATTAAGACTAACCGTGATCGGATTAGTCGAGTTTGAAGAAGCGTTGAGCTTGAGTTTGTAAATTAACATGCATTCAATAAAAGGGGAGATGACGATCCAAGTGATCGTCATCCGGAACATCTTCGATGCCAACACACCTCCATCTCGATCGTTACTCAACCTGTTTTGAAAAAGAAAAATATTTTGGGCTGAGTACTTTTGGTACTCGATGAGGTTCGTGCCCCTTTTTGAAAATCCTTTTACAGAAATATTTGAAAGATAAAGCATGCTCATTTTGTATACAAGGGCAATAACTTTAAAAGGAAAACATTTAACCCATGCATACGTAAAAACATTTTAACTTAACCTTGGGCGCATCATAGCTCGCCTATCGTGTTACCTTCCCCAGTTCTTCGACTGGGGAGCCACTTCCACTCTCCGAACCGTCATAGTACCAATGTGCGCACTACCTTGGGGTGTACAGGTCCCAAGGCCGATCGAAGCCAATAACATCATATATGGTAAACACGAATAGTGAGCAAAAATATTTAGCATGCATTATCACTTTTCATGAGAACAGTTAAGGCTTATTAACCCGAAAAGTTACCTCCGTGGGGCATATAACCCACAGTTTGAAAATAGAACCCACCTCTTGTCCTTAACGTGGATTTCCTCCTGCGTCCCTAGCTCTTGGTGTCTCCTACAAGACAATCTAGATTCTTAAACATTTGACTCTAGGGGTCAATTAGTCTATCGATAATCCTAAAGGTCAAGCTATTCCCGGTCTTTAACATTTGCAATTGAAAATCCATTCAGGCATTGCCTTGGGGTTTTATAGAAATCGTATCATAGATCATTCGTCAAGACATGTATCTTAGAAGTAAATCAAAACTTGATTTTGAAATTATGTCGTGCTATGCAATGTCGTGTCATGCTTTGTCACGATTCTTATAA
This sequence comes from Schizonepeta tenuifolia, assembly GCA_029490685.1. Classification (NCBI taxonomy): domain Eukaryota; kingdom Viridiplantae; phylum Streptophyta; class Magnoliopsida; order Lamiales; family Lamiaceae; genus Schizonepeta; species Schizonepeta tenuifolia. The sequence goes on from CM055958.1 coordinate 78,553,471, forward strand.
GTATGCATGTCACATAATTTTACTTATACAATTAAACTCATGCATACGTGTCATATCATTTAATCATGTCACATTAAATTAGCGTGCTCCAACAAGTATACTTAAGTCAGTTAGCACACATATTTCATCATATACTTAGTTAAATAATTACAATTAATTAACACGTGCTTAGGTAATTAATCCACTCGTGATTAATAAATGAATAAATAATTAAAAGAAAATTAATTAATTAATAACATAGAAATAATTAATTACCAATTAATTATTAATTAAGATTATTCAAGTCACATAAGTATATGTTAATCATTGAAACATAAGTTAATTAAATAATTTAATTAACCTTTGAGAAATAAAATCATGATCTTGGACTATTAATTAATTAAATTATTTAAGCAAAAGTGGCTCAAAGCCCAATCACATAGGTCCAAGAAACAATATTAATCTTATTGGACTCAACAATCATAAACATATATGACACATTAATAACATGTAGATCGGGCTGACACATAAATTATATTTGGCTTTATAGATTATAATAAAAATAACATGAGCCCATTATCCACATTAATTTAATTTAGTCTTAGTCCAATAAAAAATAATTACATAGGTTGGACCTCTTAAGGAAAATATTTTAATAGGAAAGATATGGCCCAAATTCATATTGAATTAATTAAATCTGGTATAGGCCTAAACCATATAGTACACATGTTCAATTAATTAATTTGGCTCAACAAAAGACATAATTATAAAATCTGGAAAATTCGGCCCAATAACTTTAGTCAAAATCGAAAATAATTAATTTGGCTCAAAACTTAGTAACTGAGCCCAAATTTATTAAATAAGCAATTTAACAAAAGAAATAAATCTACAAAATTCCCGATTAAAACACACGTCGTCATAACATCTTAGGAAATTCCTTAGCACGATTTTGAGGGCACACATACGCATAATTTTTAACAAAATTCGAATTTAGGCACCAAAATAGGATTAAACATTTTTCTGGAAATTTTCAGTGGGACGCCTAGCACCGTAAAATCAACAATAAATAGAAAACAATCTCCAATCGACTTGAAATTTTTACTGGGGACTCCTAACATGTTCATCTTGTTCCAAAAATTTTCATAATTCGAAAATATTAAATTTTAATAGCCCAAACGGGGCTCCGTTTACAGAACAGTTAATCTGTCAAAGACGAGTTTTCGCTGCAAGTCAGTCCACTCGTAAATTCATTTTAAAATCACTCATTTATCCAAAAATCGAGTTTAATAACAATATAGAAACTTCAAGATGTCTAGTTTCATATTCAAAAGGCGGATTTCAACGATTTTGAATAAAAGGAGGCTACTGCCCCAAAACATAATTCTGCGCAGATTTTTGATTCTAACATAGGTCAGATTCGAAACAACTTCACCGAGGGAGCTACACTCATCGGATTAACCTGATTTTTCGGATATGTTTACGCTAATACACACAGGAACAACATGTTAAAAGATGAGATTCAAATTCGACCTCTAACTTTAAAAATCAAGCAAATCAGTTCAAGGGCAGATTTACGTTTTTGCACGAAATTCACACAAGGTTCAAATATTTTAACTAAACTCGACTCAATCGACAAACTCACTCATAAACAGGCCTAAGCACACTCATAGATCAAATATATCACTCATATAGCCACATACATCTACATCATTAATCATAAATCTATCCAAGAATGCCAAAAACGAGCATACGATCAAGACAAGCAACAAATACACACAAACTCGAACGTGGCTAACACGTGCATCACGAAATTCATCAAAACATCGTCTCTTTACAAAAACTCGAACGGCGGCTTTGGAGGCTAGGGTTCTTATTTTCTTGGAGAGGGATGGAAGATGGAGAATGGATGTTGCACATGATGGAGGTGGCGTGATATAGGGAAGAAGATGAGGCTTGAGTGCAGAATGGAAGAAGAATTGCAGGAGAATGATGAGTCTCTGCGTGATTTCATTGGGGAAGAGGGGAGACAGATTTGTTTGTGATTCTCTCTCTCTCCCATGCGGTCTCTCTCTCTCTCTCCTTCTCTCACACGCTTTTTCTCCTTCTTTTTATTAATCTGCTTTCTTTTATTCCTTTTTATTTTTATCGCGATATCTTAACAGTCCGGCCCGTACGTAAATTTATCCCGACACAAATTATCGAATAATTCTAATAAATCGTAAAATCATATAAATAAATATAAATTATTTATTTTCTTTAAGCTCGCCTAAATACTTAATGCGACGCTGAAATTTTACTTCGTATAGTCGAGCTTAACTGGCCGACTCCATAATTACGCGACAGTAATTTACAGATAATTCACATCAATTACTTATTATCATCTAGAATGCCACACGTAGGATGCCATGCAATGAATGCAGAAATTTATGCTCGTGATCGTTTTGAAAATATGATAAATGAAATTATTCGAAAACGAATTTAGATTTTATTTTAAATAAAATCCCTTTTTGACATTATGAATAAAGTCTTCATCTTCTCTTAATAAAATAAATTATTTTCTTTTGAAAATTTCTGGGAATAAGGACCTATCTTAAAAAGTTTTAATTTATTCGGGTTTTTCATAAACCGATCTTTGAGGGTTTTACAATTTAGGCCTCAAGTCTTATAATAATTTATAGTCTTGAGAGGGAACTTCAGTAGTTTGTGAATGCAGAAAGAAAATTCAAACTCTTAGGGACGGTTTGTATGCATAAATAGAATGACACTGGAATGGTCATTACTGCACTCATTCCTAACCCCACGTGCTACATTTTTTAATAAGGAATCACCATTATTTAAGGAATCACTAATCTCATTAACATAGGATTAGTCATTCTTCATCTCTCTCATAATATTAGCTAATCCTTATACTAAGAAATCATTTTTTTTTCTTTGACAAAAATAAATTCACCCTCTTGAAAAAAAAAATTAATAATAAAACCTTGTGATAAAACCAATTAATACATCTCCTTTTTATCTCTCGATGTATCATCAGTCACGAGTTCTATCTCTCTTGTCTTCTTTCTATTTCCTTAATTTCTTCATGTTAGAAAATTCAACAGTGTATACTACTATGTATGCAACAACTTTAATTCTTTCAAACTAATAACTGACTAACAAGAAATAAGAATTTTGAGGTCATATGTTTTTTTGTGTTTTTCAATTTGACTTATATCCATAAAATTGATGATAAAGTTGATAAGATATGACGTGGTAATTTTCTCTTCATTACTACTTTGAATGTGGATGTGAGTTTCTTGAGGCAATATATGTATAATTAGCTGCAGAAACTTATCTTTAATCTTATAGATGTTGTGAGATTTCATTAATATAATTGACCCTGAGACCTTTATCTATACTTCTCTTTAAGGATTTAGGATTAGGAGAAAACAGATACTACATGATATGATACGTACCATATGTCTATTCCAAGATTCATTGATTGGTTAATACACAGAATTGGTTTTCCTCAATAAGAACTCAACGAAATCATCAAACCTGTAAATACTTGTAATCTTCTAATTATTTTGGATCCTCCACCTCATGCCTAATTTTGAACAAATAATACAATTGTTAGTTTTTCAATTGCCTACAGTTTCATTAAAAAAATAATGACACCATTAGCTAGTCTTTCGAATCATACTTTTCCTAGTGATGATTCGCAACAATATTAAAATCGCTTTGCTATTGCCATTCTCGTATATTCCGGCGTCATTTCTCGTACTTTTCCATTACTTTATCGGCTCCCCATGGATGTCATCATCTAAAATATATCGCACATTATATAATAATCGTATAGATATGACCCATTTCTCACACCACCTTATTAAAAATGCTCCAATATTTAGTACTACTATTATTTCAACCAGAAAACAACTTTTGTCATACTAAATTCGAAAACTTATTACATACATAAGATATGTCCTATTTCTTACACCACCCTATCATAAAACAAAATTTGAAAACTATGACATTATAAACAAAACACCAAAAAAAATGTATTTGAGAAAAAGAAGAAAGCTGAAAAGAACAACAAAATTGAAAACCATGAGACACCATCATTCACTCTTTTCTTTATCCTACGACAGTTATCTTCTTTCAAATTGAATGTAGGAGATTGATTATCAAATTTTCTCTTTAAAATTTGTGATCGTGCTTCTCATTAATTTGACACTCGTGTGATATGCGATGACTCATTTGAACAATAAAAAGGGTGTCTTGAACAATCATGTCCTTCATTTGGAAAGTCTAAACTTGCATTATCGGGAGGAGATTTTGTTTCTGTTATATTATTGATAATAGAAAGTTTAACAAAAGCACAGTAAAAAAGAGTGAAGGTTGAAGTCGCAAATTTCTAAAATATATATGCAATATTCTTTGTAAATTTAGGAAATAAATCAATTGGTTGCCATGAACTATTCATTCCATTTTGTAAAGTCTAACATTGAATATATTAACTGGTTTGTATATTAATAATCGTTCCCAAATTAAAGTTTCCTTCCACAATTGATCCCCTGACATAATCTGTAAACATTATTAACCGATATATTTAGTGTTGCAAAAAAATTGTAAAATATTAATAGGATAGTTTTGGCGGAAAAAAATGTGCTATTTGGTTTTGTTTATATATATATATATATATCTTTAAATGTATCCCTTTTCTAATTATATTTTTTTAAATTAAGGATGTCTTTTACTTTTACAAAGACTTCTTTCATGTATATTTCCAAACAATTAAAGAAAAAACTGGAGCAAACATTAAATTATCAAGGTTTATGACAAGAGTATCCATATAATAAAAAAAAATGAAAGGATCAATATTTCCTAATTTCTCGTTGAAATTAATAAATTTTAGTTAAGAATTCATAAATTCTAATTGAAAATTAATACTATAATTGGATTTAATTTAATACTATCAATTAACTAAATCTATAAAAAATGTGAAGCCGCACACCCAAGTTTTCGCCATTCAATTACGTAGGTTGAATGTAATTAAGGAGTAATTAAGATTACTAATCATTACTAGTAGTTTATTTACTTCCTAATTTAATTACGGTAGGTCGTATGTAATTAAGGCTAATTAAGGGAATTAATGGTAGTTAAGGAGTAATTAAAATTACTAATCATTAGTAGTAGTTTATTACTTCCTGATTCAATTTTTTATTTCGCCCTATAATTTAAAAATCTCAATTAGAAGTTTGTTTTTTTTTTTTTTTTGAAAGGTAGAAGATATTAATTTTTCGATTACATATGTTTATTTAGCTTAACTATAGAATAAAATATTTATTAATAATCAATTAAAACATAAATAAAGAACACACGGTCTTTGAAATGAAAAGATGAAAAAGAGGTCCCAAGACTCCCCAAAATCCAAATACATGTGCAAGTATTTTGTTGCTCATTTTTATGCATTTAGCCGAGAACTCAAATCTTATCGTTCGAATTATGCTCCCCTTTCTTTAATCGCACTGAAATTGATCGATCCAGTTCATAATTCATTAGGTGAGCAACTATCATTGGATTGTAATTTTGTAATTATTTTTGGCTTTTCGAATTTTATTTGGTCCTTCTGTGTGCTGGGATGGGGATTTCTTTTTGTGTTTGCTGTTCTACTACTGGCGCGTCGAGTTTCCGGCCTCCGTGGGTTTTTATTGAGCTTTTACTTTTCCTTTTTCTTTTTCTTTTTTGTAATTGAATTGAAACAAGAAATTTTCATGATTTGATTGAGCTTGTGTTTTGGGCGGCTAACTGCAAACTTATTTTCTGATAATTGATTTTTATTATTTTGTTCGTGTGTGATATTTATTGATATCTGGTGTTGTTGAATGCATATGTTTTACGATGTATTGTAAGTTTGTGCACACGATTGCATGCGTGGCTCTGGGTTCATGTTCGTGTTAATAGCTTTCCTTAACGTTTTCTAACATTTGCTTTCTCTGATTAAAAGTTGGAAGACAATGATCTTTGTGTGTAAAATAAAACCATGCTCTGCTTACTTGTTTTTTTTTTTAACTTTTTTTGTTTATCTTGAAGGTCTTGCAATTGAGTGCTATTTTACAAGCAATAATGACTTCGACTCGCTCCAAAGCAATATAATTATTAATATATCGTAGATCAGCATATAACTATATGGCCAATGACTGTTATTGAATGCTGCTGCTCTTTTGGAGTCAGTTTCTATGACTAATTATATCGCCAATTTTCATGTCTAGTGTAGTGGCAAGCACGCAGTGAACCTAATTGGTGTTAGGCTATGGACAAGGCAACAGGTCATGGGTTATTTGTTAATGATGGATCATTCTTGGAGAGGTTCAAGCAACTTCAACAGGAGAAGGGTGAACTGCTTGATAAAACTAAGTCAGGCTCAAATACACATGTGACTCAGATTTCAAAGACTGACGTCAGTCAAAAAACTATAGATTCTAAGGATAATAGCTCTAGGAGAATGATTCAAACACCTTCAAGTGGGAAACTTGCATTCAGCTTGAAACAAAAGTCAAAACTTATTGCAACCCCTGTTAATTTTGGCGAAGATTTGGATGAAGACAAAGTGGATGGTCGAAATTCCTCAGATGAAGGGCTAATAAAGCGACCAAAGTTGGTCCCACTTTATGCCTCTGACCAGTCATCCAAACAAATTAGTATTGGTAATTTACTTCTTTTGGCTGAATGGTTATACCCCATTATGTGTAAAATTTTGCTTACCAAGTGTATTGACTGTCATATTTGTCAGTTGGAGGAGTTTGCAGGGTTATGCTTAAATTATAGTTGGACTTTCTGATTTTTGGGAAAATCTGTTGTCTTTGGTCATTATTATGTTTCCTCACATCTAGATTTTGTAACCGGCGGAGTTTCAAGTTTTAGCATTTTTTTTTTTACCCAGAAAACGAGTTATATAACTAGTTGCAGCTTACAGCCTTCTTTCTGGCTTGAAGTGGCCTATAAACTCTGTGTAGATTGAAAGAACGTTGAGAAACTATTGATCACGACTAATTTATTTTCTAATTGTGCTAGTTTGTCTTGCAAGGATCACAGGCACATTCATTTTGCACCAGAATTCCTTTAGTATGTTGCTTGGAATCTTGGATTCACTGTTCTTTTGTGATAATTAGTCTCCATGCTCGCTACGCCAGCCTTAGTCATTTTCTTTCTTCACTTTACTTTTCTGGATCTGCTGGTCTAAACACTGATTACTTCTATTAGAGCTTCAACCGAACCAATACTTGTCTGAGCTCATTGATTGAATGGTTATTTGCTAGATTATTATTCTCAAACCTAGAATTTCTGAAGTGCATGTTACTGATAATCTGTCCTATGTGTTGAGTTTTTCTTGCCTGAGTAGCAGTTGATCAGATAATTAGAGCAAAATATTCGTAAATTACCTTTTATTTGGTGAATGCAGCTTATATTTAAGTTCATATCGACGTTGGTGGAAAGAGATATTCAGTGAACGATTTGGAATATGTGACACACCTGCTAGAAGAGTAATTTAAATTCGCTTCATGGTGTCAGTATTAATCAGTTCTTTAAGTGACATGCAGCACCGCCTTCCCCTAGTGATCCTACAGTGAAGAATGTTGCTGATAAATTAGCAAGTTTTGTGGCTAAGAATGGAAGACAGTTTGAGCATGTGACAAGACAAAAGAATCCTGGAGATACTCCTTTTAAGTACGTCAAATTTAATTTCTGGGTGCTCTTAATTTATTCAGACGTCAATTACTTTTTCTTAGCTTCATTCTGCATTGTTAGATCGATATTTTTATCCAGATAAGAATTCTCTGTATATTGGCATTACTTAATAACTTCTCTAAAAAGAAAGGCCGTTCTATGTCATTTATGTAATTTTTCTGAAAGTTAGTAATTTTTTGTCTTTGCTCTTCTTCAATTATGTTGGGCTTACATTGGAAAAATATGAATGTATAATATTGTTTCCCTTTTCTAACTTTCTCAATCTTGGAAGTAATTGCTCTTGCTAAATGTCATCCATCCTTTTGTTTTTCATTTCTTTGACCTGTGAAAGCCTGCTATGTAGCTTTTATGATTTGCTTCCATTATTTTGATTCAACCAAGTATTCTTACCTATGTTGCTCCTTGCCAACAGTTCTATTTAAGTTGTGTTGCTTCTGGATCACAATTGCTTATACTTTTATTTCCATTGAGCACCCTTAGATGCAAGGAAAGATTGTGTTCTATATTTCCTAGAGTTTGATGTTTGTACACTTGCTTGTTTTTATCATCACGATTGAATTAGTTTCATTTGCAGGTTTTTGTTTGATGAAACTTGTACAGATTACAAGTATTATGAATATCGACTTAGTGAAGAGCAGAAGGCTTTGCCCCAATCAAGAGATTCCCAGACATTACAAAGTAACGTCTATTGATTTCAGTCATTCTGCTTCAAATTATAATCTGGAGACCTTTTAATCAGAATGATTGAATAAATTGCCATATAAAGCACATAATTACGAATTTGTGATGCATAGTTTCAAGAAAGCTGCTTTAGATAATCTGCACATTTTGTGGTGTTTTATATGGCAGTTTTGCATGCAATATTTGAGTTGAATGCTAAAACAAACAAGATAATGAACTCAAATCAATTGTGGTTTGTAGTTTTATTATGTTAATATGGATTTGTTCGATGAAGGACCACGTCCAGATTTAATTAAGTGACTTGTGATGTTTACTTGTGTTAAAAAGTGAAGTCGAATGCATCCTGGGATTAAGAATGTTGCCCTTGTCATCCACCCTTCACTCTTGCTAGACCTGCATATTTGTTTGGATCTTTCTGGATTATAATATATGCATCTTCTAACTGAGTTTAAAAGTTTTTGATGTAAAAATCAATATCTATTTTCCATTTGTCCTAATCTGTTTCCTCACTTGTTTACAGAAGCACCACTTTGTTACTGCATGTGTTGCATAGTTAAACTTCCATGAACAATATGTGTAACCCTCTGATTGGTTGACTGTGGTCCTGTTGTATCTATTGGTGGTCTAGGCAGTACAACTATTCATTCAGTGGCCATGTCAGAGACTAAGTACGGGAAATATCAAACTCCTGCATCGGCCTTATATGACGCCACAGAAAATTTAGAATCTCCCCATGAATCATCACAAACAACAAGCAGAAGAAATGGTACTTTCTTGTATCCAACCTATGTTCCTGCATTTTCTTTGTTGAAGTTAGACCTCCCATTCTAAATTTAATTATCCATTTGCATCAATGGATAAAGTTATGCTAATAAATCTCTCCTTGGTTCAATATTCTGTAATATTTATTGACCTGCTTAATACATAATTGAGGCTTCTCTCTCGAGTTGGAATAAATTTGTTGGAAACTGAAAGAGTAAAGGGCCCAAAGCAGGACGAGTAACGAGAGGAAAAAAAAGGAAAAAGATGAGGAAAATGTCGGGATGTTTGTTTCCAGGAATCAGATATAAACAAAGTCTGTGAAGTGTTAAATCCCTGGCCAGAAATCTTTCAAAATAACTAACTCAGAAAGATACTAGCAAAAGATATGTAGAAGTAAAAGACAACGCCTTATCAATAATAAATGAAAATTAATCTAATCTTCCACTCAAAACCAGATCAACGTACAAGTACTAAGAATTTCTGGGAAAATGTTATTATGGGCAAATCTTTTTGGCCTTGGGTCTGAAGAAGCATTTCCTCCAGGCACAAGATGTAGCTGTGTCTTTAGAATAAAAAGATAGGCATACCATGAGTATGGTTTATTAATACAATATTATATGTATTGCACCATCTTGTAATCCTTTTCTGCATCAGTGCATGTCATGTCATGGAGATGTTACATTTTTTTATTATATTCTGAAATCTGTTGATGTTGCATTGCCACTCCCACAACATCTTAAAATACATCTCCCTATTGGAGCATGCTGATCCTATTAACACATAGTTTCTGCTAGTTTTGGTCCCCAACTATTTCCGTTATCCATTTAATCTGGTGTCTATATGTACTAATACTGGTAGTAGTAGTAGTTGAATCAAGTGCGCCACCTGCTTCGGATCCAATTGCCATGATGGAATACTACATGAAGAAGGCTGAACGAGAAGAGAAACAGAGGCCATTTAAATTGTCAAAAGATGAGATGCCTCCAACTGCTTCCCTTCAAGGTTAAGTTTCTGTTATCTTTTCTTTTGTAGCCCGTGTCTACTAAATCCAGAAAAATCACTCGCATTTGTGGATGATGTCCGTATCATTCTTTGTGCAGTTTCTGATAAAAAAGGGCATCACATGGGCGATTATATTCCTCTCGAGGAGCTTGAGATGTTCATGGCTACCTGTAATGATGTATCTGCACAGAAAGTTGCAGAGGAGGCTGCAGAGAAGACAAAAATTCAGGCTGATAATGTTGGTCATAGACTTCTATCTAAAATGGGTTGGAAAGAAGGTAAAGAAAGTTGATCATACCAGTCTACTTATATTTAAACTCTTCCTTTTCATCATTGGAATTTGGATATTTGTTTCCATTTCATTTCTACAATCCCCTCTATGTGGACTGGGGAGTATTATTTTAGTTAGTTTGGCTTTACCTTGAAAATAGCAAATAAGAGATATCAATACAGAGGTCTTCCTTGTGCGTGATTTCAGGTGGCTGTTATTCAATCCTTTGTATCGTGTCCGAAGTGATTTTTGGCATGATGAACTACATAATTGAGACTATAGTGTGGAACCAGTTGTAAATGATTCTGATTATTGCTATTTTGCTCTGCTTGAGCTTTAAATGAACTATCATAGAGAATATCCTTAACTATAACTGCATATAGGTATGTTAGGCTGTTGTTCTGATTGGAGTTTGGCCAAGCCAACGCCACCCCAACACCACCCCCCCCCCCCCCCAAAAAAAAAAAAAAAAAAAAAACCCACTTCACGTCGTAGCTAGTTAAGTTTTGTTTCTACCAGCTAGCTATAGCTAGTTCTGTGTTTGTTTGTCTTGGCATGTGATAGGCACGATAGTGATTGCAATCTATATTATTCTAACACGATAGAGATAATTGCAGGTGAGGGTCTGGGGAGCTCAAAAAGTGGAATGTCAGCTCCTATTGTGGCTGGAGGTGTTAAAAAGGATCACTTGGGTGTTGGTGCGCAAGCTCCAGGCGAAGTCACTCCTGAAGATGACATTTACGAGCAGTATAAGAAGCGAATGATGCTTGGTTATCGTCACCGGCCAAATCCTTTGGTATGATTTTTCATCTATTCTCATTATTAAAATTTCATGGTGCAGCTGAGGTGATTGTTGACAAGTCCCCTAGTTGCATTCAAGAGAACATGCAGAGAATCGTCTAAGGATGCCTTTCGTTTTACATTCTTTGCAGAATAATCCACGAAAAGCATATTACTGACAACATTTATCAGGCTTCCCCTTTGAGGATCACCGGAGTTCTCCTAATAAATGAAGCTGCTTGTTTTTGTGTATCCTTCGTAACTTCTGGAACTACTGCGAAATTTAGTACAAGTTGTATAATACTTGTTGATGTTACCTTAAATCTATTTTCTGTCACTTGGCGTTTTATTTTCCATTATTTTGCCCCATAGTGAATCATGTTGCTACCAGTCAAAATAGTCTGATATTTAAGGGGCGAGGATGGAGCCGAATGCTGTTGCTCTGCTTGCAAGGTGGTCTTTGTTTACTCCAATTAATTAATTTGAGCTTAATTAGTTTTTTTCGAGTTCTGTTTCTGGACCCTTGTTTGTTGGTCTTCAAATAATTTTTTTTTTTCTAATTAGTGAAAAGTTAATTCCAAATGAAAGGATTGATCTATCTAGCCTAATTAGGACTTCTAAATTCTATTTGGAGTTAATAAATTTTAATTGACAAAATTCAAAAACTGTAATTGAAATTAATAGACTATAATTGTTTTTCATTTGATATCATTAACTAAATTAAAAAAAAAATGGTGACCGCACTCCCAAAGTTTTGCTTTTAAATTACTCGGGTGGACTACATTAGAACTTAATTAGATTTCTTAATCTTATGTTCGAATTCCAAAAAGCACCTTAAATAGATCGAGATTGTCACGGTGTACACCAATAGTGGCTTTTCTCTTTTGTATGATTTGCAAATCAATTTAATTACACGGGAATATGAATGAATGAATGAATTAATGAAAGAACGATGAATGAATATTTGTAGTGGGTACTTGCTAAAAGTCGAGCGTTTTCTGCGACGAGACTTTGGAACAGTTTAAGTGGAAATTATATTAATTGGATATTATCATCATCTATCTCACATGGTCTTTTAAAAATGCAAGAATACGACTACAAGTAAGTCTACAACTCTACAATTTCTAGGAATAAAATATCGAATTTGACTCAAAAGGGCAAAACGAGTTGTCAAACTTAGATAACAAATTATACGAATACAGAGGTGGTTGACTTTATTATTATTATATGTTAAACATGCAAGCTAATACAAGAAAAACATGCTAATACTGCTGAACTTGTGGAACTATTTGACTTGGCCAATCATTAATTTATGAAGCATAGTGTCTCTTACGAAATGCTAATCTTACAAGGCTAATTCCATTGTCTCAAGAAGGTGGGGCATTACCCTGAGTTCATTAAATAGGTAACAAGGCTAATTCCATTGTACTAATATGCATACATATAATTTAAAAACACAATGAATGTGGTGAAATATCCCTTTTTTTAAACAAAAGTTGCAAAATACCACCTTAAGTTTAAAAGTTGCAAAATACCACTTTGAGTTGTAAAAAGTCTAATATACCCTTAATGAGTATACAAGAAGGCTAACTTTCATTTGAATCATACAAGAAGACTAATTTCATGTATGAACTTCCGGCGAAATTTTCCGGCGAAAAACTTCCGGCGAATTTCTCCGGTGAAAAATTCCGGCGAATTTCTCCGGCGAAAATTTTCCGACGAATTTTTCCGGCAAACATTTGAATCATACATGAAGCCTAACTTCATGTATGCATCATACACGAAGACTAACATTCACGTATGGATCATACAAGAAGCATAATTCGTGTATGCATCATACACGAAAATTTTTGCCTCCAAAAAGTTCAAATTTGTAACATACATGAAGATAAGTTTTCATGTATGATACATACACGAAGACTGACTTTCATGTATGCATCATACACGAAAATTTTGCCTCCAAAAAAATCAAATTTGTATGATACATGAAGATAATTTTTCATGTATGATACATACACGGAGATAATTTCATGTATGCATCATACATGAAGTTAGGCTTCGTGTATGATTCAAATTTTCGCCGGAAAAATTAGCCGGAAATTGTTGCCGGAAAATTTTCGCCGGAAACATTTCACCGGAATTTTTTTAGCTGGATAATGTCGCCGGAAATTTCGCTGGAAATTCATACAAGAAATTAATCTTCGTGTATGATACAAATTAAATGCAATGTTCTTGTATACATGAGGGGCATAAAAGTCCTAAACAAACTCAAAAGGGTGAGTTTTTTAAAAAAAAAAGGGCTATAATTTATCTTTTGTGTTTGAGAAGGGGTATTTTGAGTTTTTGCTCTATATGTTATCTAAATACTCTAATTCATAATAGTATATGACTAACGTTTTCTTTAGCCCCGTCCATGTACCTATATATTTATTTATCAGCACCATTTATTTCTTGATTCGACAACCTCTACACAAAATTTATTCTTTTCCTTTGACGATAATTATTTGTTTGGTCCCCTCACCACATGTTATGTCGAAAATAACATTTCCTTAGCAATTTTTAAAATTATACTTGCATACAAAAAAGTTTCCTCAAAATAAAAAATTATCGTAGACCATTATTCTCAACACAGGGAGATCGCAAAAGGAAATACTAAATACACGAGTGTCCCATGCCATAGAAAATGCAGACCAATATAATATATAAATTATCATACGTACCCTTAGTTTATAGTGCTCCATCCGTCCACGAAATAAATTCCTGTTTGTTCACTTTTTTTTGTCCACAAAATAAACTCTTACTCTGCTTTTTGGACAATTATACCCTCTATTGTTTCCTCTTTTTTCTACCCTTTACCACTAATGGGCCCACCACTACCTATTAACCCATTATTATTACTGCCTAATTAAACCCACTAATCACCCAACCTAATTAACTGAGATACCCCACAACCCACTACCCTTTAACAGACAAATCACCTCAAATCTCTCCAATCCCTCCCCCAAATCGGCACACTCAAACCCTAGCTCACTTCTTCTCTCTCACGCCGCAACCCTCTATGGCATCATTTCATTCTCACTCTGATTCTCTCTCTGCACCTCCCGATGTAAATGATATTCCTTCCTTCATTTCTGATTTAACAATCCCTGTTGCAACTCACTTCTCTCCGATTCCTGATTATTCGTGGGAGTTGGAGACTGACTCCATCGATATGGTGCCGGAAACAGCTTTTCCGGTGATGGAAGCGGAGGACGAAGCTGTGCGGCTTGATGATTCGGAGGACTTCATTCCTCTTGATGATTCGGAGAGGAAATCTGAGGCGGAGGAGGTGGCTGGTCTCTCTGATTTCGAGTCCACCAACGATGAATCTGCTCCGATCTATGCAGATTCCGTCGTCTTCCCTGAAACTTGGGTGCCGGAAACACCTGGATGCTCCGATATGCCGCCATTTATCCCGGCGGGGTGGAAGAGCGAAGCAGAGAGAGTCCGATATTTGCAGACTCTAGGGATCTTCGTCCCTTCTGTGTTATCTCTCATCTAGGTGATTGTGTTCTTATCTCTGACCTCTCATTTATGATTATTGTTGTTTAATCTATGATTGGTGATTTGTTGATCTCTGATTTGTGATTGGTGATCTAAGCTCTGTTATGAATGGGTTGGCTGGTGATGCCTTGTTCTGTTGAGCTTTCCCTTGCATCTGGCATTTTTTAAATGTAATGAAACTGTTAGTTTTAGCCTGTTGACACCAGATTTCCCTCTTCGATGCTCTAGTGCTGGTTTATGTGTTTAATTGAACTCGATACTACACTTGACTGGAATGGTTGGCTGGTGATGCATTGTATGTTTGAGCTTTCCCTTGCATCTGCCATTTTTTAAATGCAATGAAGCTGTACTGTTTTTGGTTGTTGAGACCATATTTGCCTCTTCAATGCTCTAGTGCTGGTTTATGTGTTTAATTGAACATGATACTACACTTGATTGAACATGATACTACACTATCTGATTGAACATGATACTACACTTGATTGTTTCTTCCCTGTGATGACATTGGTTTGTGATTTATTTGTCTGAGGGGTTAGATGTTCATGCACTTAATGATGCCACCACTAGGTGATGATCCATTACCTAGTTTTGGAGGTTGATTTAAGTGTTAAAAAGGCCCAAAATAAAGTCAATGATGCAAAAGTTTGTGCTGAGACTAATTCCATTAGTAAAATGCCCACAAAATTCAGTTTACATTCCAAACACAATCCCAAAAAACCTTAATAGTGTTTGTCCCTGCAAATTTGATGTTGTACATCCTCTGAAATTTGATGAAACCTCCCTCAGTGACTGAACTAAGCTGAGAAAGGCTCCAACTTAGCCTACACAGCTTATTTTGAGGGGTGAGAAATGGTTTGATGGCATTGGTGTGTGGTTTAAGCTGTCTGTCTTTCACCCACACATGAATAAGTGATTTGCTTACTCCAAGGTTGCCTGCCATCACTCTAAGGGAGGATCTCTGTAAAGTAGACAGTTTCTTCACTTTATCAGCATCCATTTTCCATTTATCCTTATGCACTGACCCTTTCTTCATGGACTTTAACTGTATAGGTACTCCGGAAGCTTGCTGCGATGATGCTGATTTCCATATGGACCATATGGTCCTCAAATCCACATGGAAAATCTGAGCAGCCTCTTTTTTGCAACCATAAAGGAGCTTCCCCCCACTGCTGTGCTGTAGCAACCATTGGGCGATGGTGTTTTTCTCAGCATCTGTTAGTTTTGGCCTTGCTCTTGCATCTGCCATTTTTTTTTTGTGATGAACCTGTACTGTTTTGAGTAGTTGAGAGCAGATTTGCCTATTGAATGCTCTATTTATAGTGGTTGTAAGGTGTTAGTCCAGTTTGAAATTCCCCCCAAATTATTTGGTCAAATCAGTTGTACTTTTTGGGATTATTTAATGAATGAAATTGTGTTTTGGCTCCAAATTGTGCTGATTTCCCTCTCTTTTTTTTGTTTAATGAATGCCATGTTGTTTTTGGAATTCCCTCTCTTTTTTCATGGTTAAATCTGTCTTGTTGGAATAGATTAGGTGTGATGCAACCTAATTAATGTGAACAGGTTGTTTGCAAAAAAAAAAAAAAAAAAGGAAATGGAAAAACAGGAAATGAAAAGTTTCGATCATAGCCAAAAAAAAAAAGAAAAAATCTGCTGTTAATAAAAAAAAATGAAAGGAAAAACAGGAAATGGAACCATGTGTGCAGCCGCATTCCTTCTTAATTTGTCATTAACAAAAGTAATCTTCTTATTAACACTACCCCTACTTTTCAATTTTTACCCTACTCAAAACACCTTTTTGAGTTTTCTTAGTCTCCGTGCCGTCCATGAAATGGGAGTTTATTTCATGGACGGAGGGAGTAGTAATGTTTTTTTAGGCACAATTTCTAGTTTTGGAGATTATTTAATAAGGATTAAATGAAAAGTATTTCACTATTTTACCATAAATTTTTAAAATATAACAACTATTGAGGGATACGAATTGAATCAAAATGAGGCAAGTATAAACAGATGGAGGGAATGAAATATTAAAACATTTTAATGCATATATAGAAGTTAATAAATTTAGGGTTAAATTTAATTAAGCAGGCGAATGAAAGGTTAATTTTTTTTAGGGGTGAAAGTGAAACTATACGTGTAAGATTTTCTTCTAGACTAGTAACACAACAAAAATATCTGGATGCATGAATCTTGTTAGAAAATCAGTAACCTAGGGCTGTAAACGAGCCAAACTATTCGTGAGCTATTCGGAACTCTACTCGATAAACGTTCGTTCGAGTTCGTTTAGAGAAGATCGTTTGCTAAACGAGCCGAGCTTGAGCATGACGATATTCGGCTCGTAAGCTCGTTTAGTGATTAAGATTGAAAATATAAATTATTATCTAGTCAAAATTATATTTTTATACTCTAATGAGTCCTAATTGTATTAATATTTAACTAAATTTATTTGTTATAAGAAAAATATTAATTTAGTTAATATATTATGTTAATGCTAATAAAATGATTAATTTTAAATTAAAATAATAGATAATTAAAACATAAAGCTAAATTTAGAAAGTTTGTTTGGCTCGATTAAGCTCAGGAGCCTCGAAATATTCGATAAACTAAACTCGAAATTCGACTCAATTATAAACGAGCCGAGTTTGAGCATGATAGTATTCGAGCCTTTCGGCTCGGCTAGATTCGAGTACACCCCTATAGTAACCTAGTTAAGAATCTTTGCATGACTAAAAGTTAAAAGAGTGTATAGCTAGCCCCACCTACTCTCTCCTGTCAATTAAAAAAAGGGACTAACCACCATTAAGTATAACCAAAGATTAATTTCGTCTTTAAAATGGGATTCGTGACTAATTACAGCTCGCAGAAGTTCCTAATTGCCCCTTCTCACTCCCCACTAGTCAAAAGTTGATATCACTCGCTCACAGCCATACATACCCCCACCCCACCCCACCCCAGTTGGAAAGAACAAGATAACGTTATCCTATAATAAGCCAAAGTTTTCTATGCTTCGTAGGTTTTGATAGCTTTCAAAACTGGTTTGCAAAACCACCAAACCATTTGGAAATCATGGATTTTTTCAATAAACATATCATGGATTCAAAAAAAAATATATATTTCAATTTAAATCATACAATATCCTCAAAGTTGAAAAGTAAAATCAAGTATTTTAGAAATAAAACTACAAAAGCATACTTGTAGTTCTTTCGAGGTTTCCCTATTAGGATTTTACTCAATTTGTTTCACTTTTTCTTTCATTAATTTTATTTTTTTTTGGAGATCAATGGAGAATTTTTTATCAGCCACACGAACCATGCAATATGAAGACGGGGAATTCGTCCAAACATAAAATGTATAAATATTAATAGCAGATTTTGTTAAACTATAATGTCGTTCAATTCACGATTAATATATTTAATAAGTTTCAATTCTAATTGCAAAGTCATTTTTGTTCAACACAACAAAACAAAACGTAGACTTCTAACCCACTGTCATTCATATCAGCTGAGAGGATTGCATCCCAAGCAACTATGCAATCTGTTTGAATCCAAATTGATGTTAATCTCATTTTCTTAACCTATGAAAGAGCCTCATGCCCATAATCATTTACTATCATTCTTTGGGAATCAATTTTAGCGATTGGTGAACTAAATAACTAATGATGAATGAGATGACGTGGGCCCAGTGACATGGCAAATGGATATATACGGCTGCCGTTCATTTTCCTTTGGCACCTGACCTGACCGGATGCAACGCACCAATTCGACAATTTCACGTGTTTTATTTTTTCATACTAAAACTAAAACCCTATAATTCCGCACCAAAATTTAAAATTGTCGCTCTCCTCTCCCTCTCTCCCTCTCTCTATATATATATACTCGCACTCGCACGATAACAGGTAGATCCTTCTCTCTAGATTCTGCATAAAAAAGAAAGTCGAATCCACCCACCCACCAATTCTTCTGCATCCAATCTCATTACCTTTTTTCAACAAGAGATTGAGAATAGTCAAGAAAAAATCCATATCCTTTGAATCCATTCGTTTCTGAAAACAACCTCATCTTTTATTCAACTATGTTCAGCTCAGAGACAATTTCGAGAGATTTTCTTCACTCTAATCCCCCCTCTCATCAGAGCAATTTGAAGCATCGTTCAGCTGACGGCGAATTCTCAAAGAGTAGAGAATTCATGGCCTCGGAGTTCTTCAACAATAATCATCATCACGGACAGCAGCAGCAGAGCAACGGGTTAGCTCGATATCGATCGGCTCCGAGCTCGTTTCTCGCGGCTCTTTTGGATTCCAACGCTGATAACAGCAGCAGCGGCGATGAATCCGACGCTTTCTTCTCCGCGTTGATGGAGGCGCCGCCGCGCGATCTGATTCCGAATCCGAAGAATAGTGATCATCAGATTTCAAGCGGTATGAAGCGGGAAGATGAGGCGGAGCTCCGACCCGGGCAAATCAGGTACCCGAATGGGCAAATGGGCGGGTATGAGAGTGGATCTTACTCTGTGGGAGTGGAGGAGCTTCATGTTGATGTGAGATTGATCAGAGATGCAAATGGGAATAGGTCCAATCTCCTCCGCCAAAGCAGCTCTCCTGCTGGATTCTTCAATGGTAATTTACTTCCTTTTTTAATTTTGATTTCTTCTAATTAATTAGGGTTTTCGCATATTAGATGGTTTTGAGGCTTGATTGATTTAGCTGGAAATTAAGTTTTGTTGCTTAATTTTGGGGTTGACTTTTGAGCTGGCTTAGCTTACTTTTCGATCCTCAAAACAACTATTGTTCTCACTTCTCAGATGTAAGATTTTTTTAGTTTTTTTTTTTTTTTTTCTGTTTTTATTATTTGGGATGGGAAGGATTCGAATGTTTTGTGCAATTTTTGCCAAAATTTGGGATGTGATTATATATTCTTTATATTATTGATTTAGATGTCACCATGCTTTCTTCCCTCTTTTCTTATCCGTTTTCTTAGCTCTAGTTCTTGAATATCAAATCCATTCTTAGGTTTTGCCCTGTCTTGAATTGAAGTAATTTTACCATTACTCCATTTTGAAGTGAGGGAATCTCCATTAGTTTTGCCCACCTGTTTTAGGCTTAGCATGACATGGTTTATTGGGGAATGATTTCCAGTAGTAGTGTTAATTAAAATATAAATTGGTTTAAGCTAATAAATTTAATTTGGAGCTCAGGTCAATGATTTCCAGTAGTAGTGTTAATTAAAATATAAATTGGTTTAAACTAATTAAATTTAATTTGGAGCTCAGGTTTTGGTATAATAGGAGAGGTAGGAAACTATAGAGTCCAGAATCCTGCAGAAGACACTTCATCAGCTGCTGCTGGTTCCATGAACTTGCCATCAGCTGCGTCTTCTAGCTCCAGATTCATGCCTACCATACCCGAAACTCGAAATCATGATATGGTTAATGGCAGAGCCTACGAGGCTGAGGCTGAGGCTGAGGCTGCTGCTTGGAATGAAGAATCTCATTTCAATAATTTGAAAAGAAACCGACATGGTGATTTCAAGTTGTTTTCTGATTTCAATGGATTGGCAAATCAGGTACCCACATTTCTTTTTATGTTTTGCTCGCCATCTGTTTGAGCCTATTGTCAATATTTCTGTTGCTGAAACCAATTTTCAATCAGAATGGAGAAACTAGGAAGAAGTCCTCTGGTTTAGTATCACATTTTAGCTTGCCAAAGACATCTAACGAGATGGCTGCAGTTGAGAACTTCCTACAGTTTGAACAAGAGACAACCGTTCCTTGTCAAGTTCGAGCAAAAAGAGGTTTTGCCACTCATCCTCGAAGTATTGCTGAAAGGGTATCATTTCTTCTTCACAAAGCAGGCTGAATAGTTCACTTTTTACCTGCATTTTCTAACATTCGAGGTTGAGATTAACAGCTTCTCTTGTACTGAATTTGCAGGTGAGACGAACGCGGATTAGTAAGAACATAAAGAAGTTGCAAGATCTTTTCCCCAACATGGATAAGGTAAATGTTCTAATCCTACTTAGATTTACCCCCTTTGTGTTATTATTGTTCTAGAATTCAAACTCTTCTTGTTTGGTCAATTCCTTACTTCCATTTATATCATGTACAGCAAACGAACACGGCTGAAATGTTGGACTTAGCAGTTGAGTATATTAAAGAGCTGCAGAGGGAAGTGCAGGTAGTGTAATCAAAACAGATAGATGCATCTCTCTTTCAATTAAAAATCTGTCCAACGTCATCTTCCCTAGCTAAATATATATTTGTTCTTAATTTGTATGTAGACGATTAAGGATGCTAGAGCAAGGTGTGTTTGTTCAAGTAAACCTCAACAATGAAGTCCTGTGACATAAGCAGGACCAAACCAAGTGCCGTAGATGAGAATATTGTTCGTTCTTGATTACCTGAGAGTACCTCCCTATCCACGTGTAAGAGCCCAATTGACATAATAGTCTTGAAGTTTTGTTGCATAAAATGGTCAGAAACCTATTTGCCCTGCATTGCATGCATGTTCCAACTTTCACCCTCCATGAAGAGAGGGGGACTGATAAGGGGAGGAAGGACTAGACTCCATGCATGTTGTATTTTTATGTAAACTGGTAATTAATAGTGTTTTTATGAATACTTCTTGTATAAAAAGCTCTCTCATTTTTTATGTCATTTTTTGGTATCCTAACTCTTTTCTTGTAATGCTAGCAAAAGATGAAATTCGTCATCTTTGAAATAGTAGAAAATGGAAATTAGGTTCCCCAAGATCAGCTCCGAAGTCACAAGTCCAACCTAATTCGTTGAATAAACAAATTTCCATTTATATCCCACCACATAAATAATTAATCACAGTATAATTATCTTGTGATTTGACTTGCAGTTTCGTAAAATCGAATATGTTCAATTTCTTGTGGATCCCAGTTTCCCAGGATATAAACAATTGTATGGTCATTTCATTTTGTGGCTGGGATTTTGAGTGATTGGATTATGTCTCAACTTTTCCTGTCGGAATGTTGGAAAAATTCAGGTGGATAATAAGAATGAGAGAGTCAGGTTGCATACATAATAGGGCAAACTGCTGCTGTGAGCTTGACAATTAATATAGAGAAATTATTTTTGCAGCAAAGCAAGAATGAGAAAAGAAGAAAGACGACAATCACTCAGAAAACTCAAAACAGAAAACAAACTAGTACAATTTTCTTATTAATTCAATATTTCCATCATAGTTGGTAGTAGATGCAGACTCATAGCATAGCAGCAATCCACAGCTCTCTCACTTTGCCATTTCACCTGCACAACAAATAGACATACATACATAATATAAAATCAAAACACAAATTAAATACGAAACTGCACTGTGTTCATGCGCATACATGGTTCAAAGTTGGCAGTGCACTTCTCGGGAAGCTGCATTGCCATGGTGCGATCAACCCCGGAAATCGGGGGGCCGTTGACAAGCACGCAGAGGCAAGGCTGGCCGAGCGCTTTGATGGAAGCGCAGCAGGCCTCAGTCGGGGGGATGGGGCTGAACGGAGCCACCGCCGACCTGCATGGTATGAGCTGAACCAGAGCAGAGAAAAAGGTGCTCCCGCAAGGGTGGGCTGTGGTTTCCTGCACCAAGCCAGCCACCAGCACTACCACTGCCACCACTATCAAGCAAGAAAGCTTCATATTAATAATTTTATTGCCTTTGTTTTTGGTTAATTTGGGATGGCGTGTTTAGTGTTCGTTGCCATATATAAGAGTTTGAGGGGTTCAATGAAATGATGATCCCATGCCTTCCTGCGCTTCTCTCCTAACTCTGTTTCACACTTGATTCATGACTTGTAACTTGTCAAAAACCAACCATGTGTATTGCTTGAACTAGCACCCGCACCACCAAACTAGAACGCCAGAAATTGTGATTGTATTTACTTATGCTATGATACTATTATATCAAATTTGTATTAAGTAATGAAACATTATGATTTTTTATAAAGTATTGACAAATCATATTACCACGTGTATCTCAATTTGTAATTGTAATACCACATATACAAGATCTATTGATTTTTGAGCACGTCCAGTTTTTCCGTTCTACTTTTATGCTTGATTATTGTTTGTCTTGCCCACATCAACAAAAACATTATCTACATACATGAGTAAAATAGGCCACATCATAATTGTGGTCATAATTTAGGCTGTGTGCGTGTTTGCAATACTTTGAAAGTGACGTTGCAATTGCATATTGTGGTATAAATTGTGATTTACAATAACCATTTTTTATTCTTGTATCTCATAAGATAATAACTAGGTATTAATAAATTCTAAGAGCATCCACTATGGTGGAGTTGATAGACCTCCTTAAAAATTTTGATAATTTTGGTGGGATCCTCGATAGATTTAAATAAAAAAATTGATAATGGAGTTGATATATAAACTTATGTCTATCCAATAATTAGTAATGATTGAATAATTTTGTTTTTTTTTTTTGTATTTTTAATAAATAATACTAATAATAAGAATACTTAAATAAATTAGAAAAATTTAAAAACGGACAATTTTATTGAATTAAAATAAAAAAAGATAAACCGAACAATTTTATTGAGAAAAAAAAATTACTAGTTGAGTAGATCGAAACGTGTCCAAATTTCTTCAATCATATCGTCCATAAGACGGTCGTGGGCACGCGCATCCTAAAGCCGAGCTTGTCTCTCAATATCTACATTGAATAGCCCTGTTCCACCTTGATGTATTGTTGCCGTATTCACGTCGCGATCGCCCCGTGCGCTCGATTCAGCACTGAATTGACTTGCTCTAGGTCTTTCATCTTCAATGATCATGTTATGCCGATGCAAGCATACATGATGTCACATAAATATTTTCGAAACCACAAGCGAGCAGGGTCCTTTATCAGTGCCCAACGAGCTTGGAAGACACTGAAAGCCCTTTGAACGTACTTACGAGCAACTTCTTGCATCCAAGCAAATCGGCATCTCTTCGGATTTGTTGGCGTTGGGAGCGTCTTCACGAAAAAGGTCCACTTCGGATAGATGTCATCTTCACAAAATCAGCATCTCTAAATTGAAAAACGAACCTCTAAAACTCATAGTATTTTTTTATGCGAAAATTAAAGTGGAACTGAGAGAGAAGAGAATAGAATTGAAGTAGAATTAAATTGAAGTGTGAAATGAGATGAAGATGAGTGTGGTATTTATAGAGAATTTGGAAAAGTAAACCGTTGGAAAATTTTCAAAAATTAAAAAAGGGGGGAATAGGGACATGCCGCGTGTCACCGCCTACGACTCCCTCCATTGACACTGGCTACAACGAGGATCGACCCCGGCTAGGTCGATCGAGGGGAGTCGATCTTCCCTCGACCCCAGGTATCCAATTCAATTCATTGTTAATACTATCACAAGAAATTACTAGTCTGGTTTTTGCGTAAAAGAAGTATGCAGATATTCGCAGCAAAACTAAATTCACTATAGTATATAGATACATTAGTACAATAATAGAAGATGTAACACTTACACAATGTACATAGAAAGAGGAAATAAAAATGCAATAAACAAGGCCTTTTAACAGATTAAGTACACATGCGAGATTCAACTTAAAATTGATACAAATTGCATTGTTTGATATCAATTCAGAATACATTTTATATAAATTGTTTTACTAATACGAGATGTGATCCATAATATACTCAATCTTAAGACAGTGGTCACAAGAGTAGTAGTCACTCTAAAGTATTTATCATATTTGTTCATGTTTCAATACAGCATCAGTATTATTTTTTGTTAATTGCGGAAATTATGGAAGGATAGATTAATCAAGTTATGCGTTCAACTTTTCTGACCCCACCACATCAAAAATCAAGAGATGATGTTGAAACTACGTAATCCATCTTAGAAAAAAAGCAACTCCTAAGAGTAAATCAAACTTCTTCCAAATTTCAATTTAATAAATTCAACTAGAAAAAGTTTCGCTAATTTTATACTACTCCACAAACTGAAACTAGATTTCATTAAAATAACAAAGTAGAACAAACTGCACGCAGTAACAACGCTAACACTGAAACATATTTTTACAATAATACTGCTAAATCAAATCAAAAGCATTCAAATTAAAACCCAACCGAAACCAGAACACGAGTTAAACCGGAGTCAACTCAGTCTAAGCGCGCTCGCCCCTGATCCTCCTTGCGAGCTGGATATCCTTGGGCATAATAGTCACCCTCTTCGCGTGAATAGCGCAGAGGTTAGTGTCCTCGAACAGCCCAACCAAGTAAGCCTCCGCCGCCTCCTGCAGCGCCGACACGGCGGAGCTCTGGAACCTCAGATCCGTCTTGAAGTCCTGCGCGATTTCTCGCACGAGGCGCTGGAACGGGAGCTTGCGGATCAGGAGCTCGGTCGATTTCTGGTACTTCCTGATCTCACGGAGAGCGACGGTTCCGGGGCGGAAACGGTGGGGCTTCTTCACGCCGCCGGTGGCGGGGGCGGACTTCCTGGCGGCCTTGGTGGCGAGCTGCTTCCTCGGGGCCTTGCCGCCGGTGGACTTGCGAGCGGTTTGCTTGGTACGAGCCATTGATTGAAATGTGCAGAGACAAAATATGTGTGTGTAGATGAGTGTGTGATGAATTGCAGGAGACGGTGGTAGGTTATAAGTAGAAGGAAGAGGGCGGGAAGGGTGACGATTTTAGGGATTGTTTGAATTTTGGGGGGATTGGAATTTTGGAATTGGAAGGTCAAAAATTATTTCACTAAAGATATTTTTTGTGATTAAATTTCAATTAATTGGTTTGAACAATCGCGCGGGATTAATAGGAGGGAAGGGAACACAATTGGGATTTGGGTGGGAGACAAAACATATGTTTATAAGTATATAACAATTTGAAGGGGTAGTTAGTGCTTGGGTGGGATTTTGGGGGATTGTAAAAGTCCTGTTTCACGTTTTTTCATCGTATTTTTATAAAAGTCATGTTCTGTTTTTTGTACAATTATATCCTTATTCCATTACCAAATTACTATCTTTGTCATTTTGACCCCACCTTCTATCAATATTAATTTCACTAATTTTTCTAACAGCACATAATTAACCTACAGGCTACACTAATTAAATGGATTTGGGCATAATTTTCCAGCCTAAGTCCATTTCACTCGATCCACTCTCCTTCTTTTTCATTTTTATTATCCAGCCCAAATCGATCCATTTCTCTCTCTCGATCCATATTGTATGTCCATTTGTCTCTCTCGATCCATTTATGGTCTGTTGTCTTCACTCTCATCCTCCAAACCCTAGATCGGAGTTGTCTATCCATCTCTCTCTCGATCCATTTCTCCATATCTCTCTGTCTCGATCCATTTCTCTCTTTCATGATGAACTTTGATGAACACCCTTCACATTTGAAACTTGTTTCTCGCCGGCCGATGATATCAGAGCTGAGGTCGGAGTTGTTGCCTCCCTTCTGTCTTTTGCGACGCCGCACGGATCTGCAGATCTCCGGTGCTCGGTGCCAAAAAAGAGGGCCGCCACACCCTTCTGCGACGTTGCACCCCACGTCAGTCTCCCTTCTGTGACGCCGCACCCCACGTCAGATCGGTGCTTGGTGCCGGAACAGGGAAACCCTTTTGTAATGCCGACGACATCTGTTGATCCTTCTTCCTTGTCTGCAAAAAACGAGGCAAGATCCTGACTTGGGGCGCAGCCTGCCAACGCGAGCTATATTAACCACGAAACAAAGAATTAAACTTAGTCGAGCATATCACCTTAATTAACAATCACCAACGAAACAAATCATTTGTCTTAATTAAAATAAAATGAATTAAACTTAGAAGATCAAATATTAAACTCAGCATATTAATTTCAAAATATCAAATTAATATAACATGCCTTTCATTTTTAAAAATGAAACTAACTCATTTGTTTTGGTATATCCACACTCTTCTTTTAAATTGCTACAACCACACCCACTTTATTAACGAACTAACAACCTCATTAACAATACCTCTATTTTCTAACTTTTACCCCACTCAAACACACTTTACCAGCTTTTCTTAGTTTCTGTGACGGGTCAAAGTAGGGTTTTTATCCAAATACGGAGGGAGTAGTAATAAAGTAATAAAGATAGTGATAAAGTGGTAGTTGATGGAATAAAAGTTGTTAGTGGTGGGCCCATAGTGAAAAAAAAGGTACTCCCTCCGTATTTTTATAAAATGTCCTATTTCACTCATTTCTACCGTATTTCTATAAAAGTCCTACTCTATTTTTTACCATCATACCCTCCTTACTTTTTATGGATTTTCATTTTATGGGAGGTAGTATGGGATCCGAAGTCGGGGAGAGGAAACTCTTTTTTGAATTATTATTTTGAATTCCATTTTTTCGTTCAATATTTTCAAATAAAGCCTCTACTACCCTTTGTCATTTAGGATCCCACCTCACATCAACTTTAATTCTATTTTTTTATCATCCCAACAATTTTATTCTTACTTTTTGATCAATACCACCTCTTTTTTATCATTACCACTATTTTTTTATCATTATCTCACTACCCCTACTTTCTAACTTTTACCCAACTTTTCAACACTTTACCAGCTTTCTTAATTCTCGTGTCAGGTCAAACTAGGACATTTATATAAATACGAAGGGAGTAGAAAATAGGGTGAAGGAATGAAGGTATATTTGTAATGTGTTAGAATGGGTACAAATAAAATGAACAAAAAAAAAAAGGATAAGTGAGAACAAATAAAAAGGACGGAGAGAGTATTATTTTAAACGCAAAATAAATAGATAAGTCAACCTAGTTTCTTAAACTATTTTGGGGTAATGGCCAAAAAATATATTATGAACTTTCATCAAATTCTGATTTTTCACATGAACTTTCAATTTGGTCAGAAAATACATGAACTTTGGATTTAGTTATGAATTTCATATGGTTTTGACTTTAGATAAAATTCAATTAAATAAATGAGATCTGTTCAATTTACAAGTATTAAAATATATAAATAATTGGGTGTAACCAATGGTAATCATCACAAATTTCCCAAATATCTCTAATTAAATACATAACTGGATTTAGCTAAAATTATATGCTTGGACTACAAATTTTATATTCCTAATTAATTAGAAATTTAGTGACATCAGTTTTTATTTTATAAATTGCTTAATATATCTGTTTTAATTATGTAAAATTTTATTCTATATTTGAAGTGAAATGAGTTTTTAACTACGATCATAACTTTTGAGTTTAAGTTCGATTCTTCTAATATATTTTCACAAAATTCATTTTTATCAATACACATGTGAATATGGATCTAATGTATCATATATTAGTAATTACGAATAATAATTAATTAGCAATATTTAGAAAACTCGTGATGATTATCATTGACTTTTTTTATATGTTTTACTGCTTGTAAATTGAATGTAATTTATTTTTATTTTAGTTTGATTTTACCCAAAGTCAAAGCATGTGAAATTCACAACTAAATCTAAAAATTCATGTATTGTTTTGCTAAATCGAAAATTTATGTAAAAAATCAGAATTTAAGAAAAGTTCATTATTTTATGACCATTACACCAACTATTTTTAAGGACGTATCAGATTATGGCCTATTGTTACGTGGCCGGATAGGGTGAAATCGGTTCAATTAAATGACAATTTCGTATAAAAAAACAGATCATACAGTTTATAATTAGTTCGATTAACTGTTAAGAATGATAGCAATTAACTTCAAAGTCAATTCGTCTACCTAATTATTCAATGATTAAATAAATTATATATTTGTTTATAATTTACAGCATCAGATAGTTTCCATGTAAGTACAGATCATAAAGTGATCAAAAATAGAAGTCAAATTTTAACACATCTAAAAAAATTAAATACTAGTGTAATAAACGATTAAATTGCTTCCTAATAAAAAGATTAAATTGTACAGTTATGTGTGCATGTAATGGAATTATCAATTAAGTGACATGCATTGTGTGTGTATTAGCCTAGTTGTCGTTTGGTTAATGCACGAGTCAAAGGTCATGAGTTCGAGTCCACCGTCACGCGATACTTAAATTTCCTTATAATGTTATTAAAAAAAATTAGTTTATTAATGCCTAAGAAAAAACCCTAGGAAAAAAATTAAATTAGTAAATATAAATAACGTAATTGATCGTAAATTTGTAATATTTAGATAATTATAATTATATAATAGGTAGGTATTGCTCGGATAATCTTTTTTTTTTATCGAGAAAAAAAATGTTCTTATTATTGGTAATCATTGATTATATAAATAGTGTGTATATATATATATAGGGAGAGGATCATATGAAAACTACTTTTTATATAGGAAATAGGAACTAATCTACACCATCATTATTAAACTATGGATGATATTCATTTTCAGCCTTTAACTCAAATTAGTGGATTTACATATCATAAAGGTTAGAATTGTCATTCAACATAAGTATCATTACGGTGAGCTATTGATTAACACGATCTCATTTCTTTTAGTTTTCTTCATTCGAAAAAATCTATTACTTCTCATATAGAACGATGAAAAAAATCATAAAATTCGGAAGCAAGAATATGGAGATGGAAGATTGTGCGAGGAGGATAAAGATAAAGCTAAATCTGTTTTTCAATTTTCCTGGATTGCTCCGGGGAACTATTCTAGAGCTCCTGCATTCGATAAACAACTCCATGGATGATGAGGAAATTTCAGATTCAGAGGATGAATTGATTTCCAGTATACAAACAATCTTACGTGGCAGGAAGTACCTTATTGTACTCGATGATGTATGGAGTTCCGTAGATATCACGAGGTTGAAGATTTTGTTTCCCGACATTGATTCTCAATTTTATTGTTGGGTTTCTCAATTTTCCTGGATTGCTTGAAATTTTAATGATTAAGCTTCTGCGTTTATTGATATTTGAGTTGTGAAGAGAAACTTATTTGGCTTGTTGGTGAAGATGATGATCGTGTCATGTTTTATTTCTATCAATATTGACAATTGTTTTTCCTCATTGTGTACGTTTCTTCTCATTCTATTGATTCTTTTGCCTAATTTCTGCTATGTATTTTGTGAAATAGAAGGTTGTTGGTTGATTAATCAAAATAATGAATGCATCGGATTTCACTTTTATCAATCTATAATTTGTATTTTCTAGATTTGTGTCATTTGTAGAATTGAAACTTTATTCTGGTTTTTTTTTACCTTTTTGTTGCAGCTCAATTTTGAATAGTTTGGATAAGTTCTAATATATGTTAAAGTTTAAATGCATTAAGTTCTATGTATTTGTGCATTTTACTAAAGTATTTAGTGCATCTATATAAAGAGAATATATTTTGTGTCTTATCTATTGTTTTTTTTTTTCATTGTTTGATTAGCTATTACTCAAGAAAATGAACATATTGTTGGACATTCACAAGAATCGAATGTTGTTTATATTCTAAAGTACAATGAATTGAAACCTTATGTACGTTAGAGAAATATTTATGTGAGTAGTGATGACTGATTCGACAGTTTATTTGACAGTCTTATGAAGAAGCTATGAGTCCAGGAAAGCTGCAACATCATGCTCATGTTTGATTAGATACATTGGGGGTGGAGAGATATTACGACAAAGGTGAGCAAGTGATGTAATTTTAGGGAAAATTCACATGTGATGATGTGGCTTTCTTATTTTTAGTTTGTAGATGTTTTCGAGATTTTTCAGTAACAACTTTATAGTAAACATATAGACTTTGAATGTAGAAACAAGATTTACATTCGTTTGTTAGATTAGTTAGGTATTTTAAATTTATTTATTATACTTAATGCATTTCTTTTCGTGTATTTATGCATTTAATACAAGAACTAAATGCATGTAATGGACCCTGTAGTAATTTGATGTTTTGATGTAATTTTATGAGTGAGATGAGTGATAAAAATAAGATATTTAGAAGAAATATGAGATAGATGAGAAAAGAGAGATATAAGAGAGATAGGTGGCGAGGAAATAGAGATTCATTACTTAGGGTTCTGTTACATTCCAGCCCATATTAATACTATGGTACTAATAGTACGAGCATAGCTCATTTTTCTTCGAAATTAAATAACAAAATCATAAAGCAAAGCAAATAATATAAAGGGAGTGCCACGCTGGAATTCACACACTTTCCTTTTCTTCTCCATACGTGCCTTCCCAGAAACTTCCTTTCCTTTGGACCACCAGCTAGCCACGTATACCTTGATTGCTTGTTGATTCATTCCTTTCATTTTGAACAAATTCCTTCTCATCTTTCTCCTCTTCGAGCCCTAATACTTCCTTCTCCAAACCAAATCCATTCTTCTCATCATCAATCTGATCTGCCTGATTCATTCTCATTACAATAACCTCCCCATTTTTAAATCCTTGTCCTCGAGGATCAAAGTTCGGAAATTTCCGATGGAGAAATTTAGCATCTTCCCAATTAGCAGTGGCATCGTCGACGTTGATCCACTGGACCAATACTTGCTGAACTTCCTTGTCACCACGCTGCACGAAACGAGTAGCCAGAATCGTGAAAGGCGCGACCTTGAAATGTCTGTCAGCATCTAAATCTGGTAAATCAGAAGACGAAGTAATACCTTTTCCCAAACAACGCTTCAAGAGGGAAACATGGAACACTGGTTGGATGCGCGAAGAATTGGGGAAAGCGAGCTTGTATGCAATTGCTTCTATTTTAGCCAGAACCCCATATGGCCCATAGTATTTTGCTACCAGCTTCGAATTCCGGCGCAGAGCGACTGAATTCTGTCAGAATGACTGCAATTTTAGGTACACAAAATCTCCCACTTCAAAAACTCTCTCACTATGCTTCTTATTAGCATAATACTCCATACGTTCTTGAGCCAATTTTAGATTTTCCTTGAGAATGTGAATAGCTGATTGCCTTTGTTGCACTCATTCTTTTACTTCCTGGTTGGTGGTGTTAATTATAGAACTAAGACCAATATGAGGTGGGGGTAAGCCATATAGAGCCTGACAAGGGGTGGATTTAAGCCCACTGTGAAAATTGGTATTATACCAATATTCTGCTAAGGGAAGCCACTTGGCCCACTGCTTAGGAGCAGATCCTACCATACACCTCAGATCATTCTCAAGGCACTGGTTAAGTCATTGGTCAGACTGTGGATGATAGGCTGAAGACATATCCAATCTAGTGCCCAATAACTTGAAAAGTTCTTTCCAAAATTGACTGGTAAAAATCTTGTCCCGGTCTGAGACAATGCTCATGGGAGGGTCATGAAGCTTGTATATATTATCAAGGAACAATTTTGCCACTGTCTGGGCAGTGGAGAGTTGTGATAGTGACAAAAAATGTCCATACTCGTTGAATCTGTCCACCACCACAAAGATAGTATCTTTTCCTGTTGATTTGGGCAGACCTTCCACGAAATCCATAGAAATATGTGACCAAGTTGTGCTAGGAATAGGGAGTGGTTGTAGTAACCCTGGGTAGGGATCATGATCACTCTTATTTCTGTGACAAACATCACACTCTCTGATCAAATTTTCCACATCTTTCTTCATAAAGGGCCAATAGAAGAAGGTCTTGAGCCTGATGTAAGTGCCTTGCACTCCATAATGCCCACCAAAAGGAGAGTCGTGCACCTTATGCAAAATTTAATTTCTCAGGTCAGTGCTTGATCCTACTACAATTCTACCTTTATATTTGAGCAGTCCAACCTTTAACTGAAATTTTGAATTTGAATTGGGTTCTATTGACTTAGTGACCAAGACTTGAGAAAAATGTTTATCCTCTTGGTAACTTGCTCTGACCTTCTCAACCCAAATAGGAACAACCGTAGTCAAACTTAAAAAATCAGTAGTATTATCTATGCATCTTGATGGTCCCGATACGAGTTCTGGTGTATGGGGGGGGGGGGGAATACACCAGTAAAGACTTTTAAAAACATCCCCCTGAAAATTATCACAACCGAGTAATGCAACTCAGTTGGAATCACAACTGAGTAAGAAACACTCAGCTGGAAGTGAAGTGCTGTGCGGAATGTGGTGGAAAATAACAACTCGAATAAATATAACTCACGCTCAGATGCAATGGTCAGTCAATAACCAAGACAGTTGATATGGAAAGATGCAGTTTGTATGCAGGTTAGTCGGTCAGTTGAATAAGCAATAAATAACTGAATAAAAAAACACAAACACACAAGGATTTACGTGGTTCGGAGATAACTCCTACGTCCACGAGGAGTTGTGAGTCCACACAACTCAGTCCAAATTCTTCTGGACAAAAACCACAAAGCTTACGCGGGCTTTGCAACTGTTGAGATAAGTTTACGGGTACTTATCAACCTTACAGATAAGTTTACGAGTACTTATCAACCTATCTACTCAATTCCGGGAAGAGTAGGGTCCTAACAATCCTTTTGAGAGGATGTGTGAAAGGGTGGGTTTCCAACTAATAGCTCGAACAAGAAAGTGAGCTAGGATCTAACACTCTACGAACTCTCAACTAGTGATGTTCTCAAGGTTGGATCGAAAAACGCAGAGACAGAATCTAACACTCTAGAACTCTCTACTAGTGATGTTCTTAGAGGATAACTGTAGTTTTGCTTGAGTGCAGAATAAAGTCGTTCTTTCGCTCGTATATCTCTTCTCGCACTTGTCTGTCTCGTAAGTCTTCTTAGTCTTAGTGAATGAATGAAGGCCTCTATTTATAGGCGGAGAGAATCAACTAGCCGTTGGATGAGCCGTTGATCTCTGTTATTTGAAAGTGATGGCTTGTCTTTCATCTCTGCAGACTTTCCGGATTTGACAACTGAGTGCTTCTGCTTTCCATCTGAGACAACCTTGTGTTGGGCCAAATGAGGTAATGACAGAGAGTCAGACCTTCACGTGACTTCCTTATTTGAAATTCAAATCGTAACCTTTGACCTCCAACATTTGATAGTCGGTTGAGTCGTTTGATCTTCATCTGATTGGTCTTCAGCTGATGTTCTATCTGAATGCTTCTGTCTGAGTAGGAACAGTTGAACTCTCAGTTGACTTTGAACTTCAAGTTGTCGATCTTCTCAGTTCGAGTCCTTTAACTGATGTTCTGAATCTTGAACGCTCAATTGGCTCGAACGCTCAGATGACTTTCTTCCATCTGATGTTTTCTTACAACTTCTCCCTTTTTAATTCTCATCTGATGAACACTCAGTTGTCTTCTTTACAACTGATGTTCTATCTCTTGAACGCTCATTTGTCTTTCTTACAACTGATGTTCTCTTGCATCTTGCCCCTTTGAATACTCAACTGTTGTTCTGAATCTTGAACGCTCAGGTGTTTTTCTTACACCTGATGTTCTATCTGAGTAAAGCCTTGTTGTCGTCTTCAGCTGGAGTCCTGTAAAGATAAAATCTTAACATTGCTCAAACAGCGAGCCTAACTACTAACATTAGGATCTGGCAACATCTACTCGGTTGGGGTCAGTTGGTTTTGGAATCAATCAAAACTTTAATAAATTTCCCAACACATCTAGAAAGTGCATCAACAGCTCTGTTCTTAGCTCCTTTTTCAATATTGGATCTCATAGTCTAACCCCAACAATTTGGTAATCCACTTATGCTGCACAGGATTCATGATTTTTTGATCCAATAAATGCATGAGGGCCTGCTAATCAGTCCTAATTATAAACTTATGGCCTTGTAGATAGTTCATCCACTTCTGCACCGCCATAATCACAGAAAAAAATTATCTTTCATAAAGTTTTACTCATATATGCTATGGGTTTCTGTTGTTGCATGAGAACAACTTCAACCCCTGTGCCACTTGCATCAGTCTCCAAGATAAATGGTTGAGTAAAATTTAGCAAGGCCAAAACAGGGGCAGTGGCCATTGCTTTCTTTAATCCAGAAAATGCTTCATCGGCTGCTTGTGTCCACTTGAAATTATCTTTTTTTAGCAAATTAGTTAGGGCACTGCTGATAACTCCATACCCTTTTATGAATTTTATGTAGTATCCTATCAAACCAAGATACCCCTTCAACTGTTTCACTGTCCTTGGAGTAGGCCACTTTAACATGCAAGCTACCTTCTCAAGGTCAATAGATATCCCATCTTGTGATATTGTGTGGCCCAAATACTCCACTCTTCTTTGACCGAATTGGCATTTACTAAGCTTAGCATAAAGAATATTTTCCCTTAGCTTAACCAAAACTTGCTTGAGATGTTTGATGTGTTCTTCCCAATCCTTGCTATAGATGAGTATATCATCAAAAAAGACTAACACATTTTTTTCTCAGGTATGACCGGAACACTTGATTCATCAATGATTGGAAAGTTGTCGGAGCATTGCACAAACCAAAGGGCATTACCAGAAATTCAAAGTGGCCACAATGGGTGCTGAAAGCAGTTAAGTATCTATCTTCTTCGTTAACCAATATCTGAAAGTATCCAGATCTTAATCCATTTTTGAAAAGAATTTGGCACCATGCAATTCATCCAAGAATTCATCAATGAGTGGAATAGGGTAATCATGCTTGATATTGAGAGAGTTAAAATACTTGTAGTCCATACACATTCTCCATGTCCCATCTTTTTTCTAAACCAACAAAACTGGAGAGGCAAAAGGGCTTCTACTGTGTTGAATGACACCAATTTTAAGCATTTCTTGAACAATTTTTTTCAATTTCATCTTTATTGTTGTGGGTGGTTCTGTAGGGATAATGGTGTTTTGGTATACTCCCAGGTTTCAAGAGGATTTGATGCTCTGTTCCTTTTGCAGGAGGGAGTGTAGTGGGCTCTGCAAACATATCCTTATACTCCTCCAGCAGTGAAGCCATATCAGCAAATACCTCTCCACCTTCAACTATGATCTGGATTCCACAAGGTATATCTCTTCCACCTCTTCCAGATGATAATGAATTAACTGATACAACCCTTGGGCAGTTATACATTGAAACTCAGTAGTATCAATGATTGCCTTCAATTTCACTTTTCTTCCCTTAGAAAAAACAGTGAAGGTCATCTTCTTGTAATCAAGACCAATTATGGAGCAAAATTCTAACCAATCACTTCCTAATTTAAGGTCATAGCCTTCATTTCTCAGTACCCTAGGTGAAAAAGTGAATTCATGTCCCTGAACAGTCCAGGTGAAATCAGGGGCAATTTTGGTGCTCACTAACATGTGTCCATTAGCTACTTTAATAAGCAAAGACTTGTCATGTTCTAGGGGAATGCCCAACTTCTTAGTTGTTCCTTCCTGAAGAAAGCTTAGGGTGTTTCCAGTGTCAATGAGGATCTTCAATTTATGCTCACCCAGTTCTCCAATTACCCTCATAGTCCTAGAAGTGGTTTCTTCCATCATAGCATGCACAGTCATATGCACTTCCTCCATTGACTTATTTTCAGCTAACAATACCTCAACCAATTCATCTTCTACTTGAACATGTGCCAACTCTTGCTCTTCTATCATTTCCATATAGAAGATTTTGTGTTTACACTTATGTCCCATCATATAAGGCTCATCACAATTATATCATAGACTTTTTGCCCTTTCTTCCTTGCTGCCATTTCTTCCTTTGTGAGTAGCTTGATGGGTGTTTTGGTACTGGTTGGGGTATATGGTTTATGAACTGCAACCCCTTCTTGCCTCTTATACTCTGCTCCTTGGTTTTTATAAGCTTTGGTTATCGGCTTAACCCTCTTGGCTATAGCATCCAAAGTAGCAATCTGCCTCTGCCCTATTTCTATGGCCTCCAGCAAGGATTTTGGCTTAAACAATAGCATAAATCCCTGCATCTCCTCAGACATCCCACTTATAAAACTGGCTACAAAAAATTCCTCGGTGTAATGCATGTTGTTACTCAACAACAGACAAGCTCTTAACTCATCAAATTTTTCCACATAATCATCACAAGACCCAACTTGTTTCAGATTTTTGAACTCCATAATAACTTTCTCTTCATTCAATGTAACGCCCCAATTTTACTTAATAAAAAGAACTAATATTATTGAATATTTAGTAAAAATAAAATAAACATTGTCTCATAAATTAAGCAGCGGAAAAGAACTTAAAACTGAAAAATGTCATAATTCTTATTAACTAAACAAATTCTCGATTTATTCTTTCTTAAACTCGTCCTTGACCACCATCACGCGCCACGCCGGTCATCGCCTGAGTCCTTTCCTAAAAAGATTAAAAGTTTGGGGTGAGTACTTTAGACTCAGTGGGGGCATTTATCCAGATTATATAACTCACAACAAGAATATACATGAATTAAACTTTCATAGTATCATCCGTAGACGAAAACTAGTAGTCCGAAGACCACAACTTCCTTTCGTATTCGACCTGAGACTAACACTGCTTTTGTAATTAGTCCCAAGACCATAACTTCCTTTCCTTTCAATTTTAGCCCAAGACTAACACTGCTTTTGTAATTAGTCCCAAGACTATAACTGCTTTTATAAAAACCCGAGACTATCACTGCTTTTGTAAATAGTCTCGAGATTACTACTTCTTTCTCATATAGCCTGAAGGCTATGCCTGCATATCACATATATAACTTGTGCAAAATATATAATAGGGATAAATGATAACTGCAACTTTAAAAACAAACCCCACCTTAACCTGAAGAATTGCAAATTAATTAGTCAAGTCTTGCGCGCCAATCCTAGATAATAATTATGAAAAGTCAAAATGCACGCTTTTGTAAATGATCAAAACTTACAAATAAAAGACAAGACCCATCTAAATCGATAATTTATGCTTCTTTAGTTATTAATCTTGGACCACACAAACACATGAATATATAGATACACACAAGCTTAATGAAAGAAAACAGCCTGACAACTTTTAATCATTCTTCCTATTAATTTAAATTTGGTTTCAATTCTTCTATCTGATTATAAATAAATAGAAAATTCATGCATACACACCCATAAATGCATAATGATTCTACACAGACAAAGATCATACATTACATAATAATTTATACTAACATAAGATAGAAAACATGATATATATATATACATACGTTATAACTAAAAGCACCTTACAGAACAACAAACTTAATTACCACATAGTTATACATAGTATGTTAATTAGTATATATTGTAATCTGATAACTTGTTTTCTTTTGTATATTGTAAAGAGCACACACACGCACTGACTCCTTCAATAAACTTAAACTTATATACACACATGCAAATCCATGAAAGAAAATATTTATCAATCTTGTATGCTTAATACCACTATCTGATTCAATATAAAAGTATTACTTGAAGAAAAGTCAAGACTATAAAAACCAAATCAAAATAACTAATGTATGTGTGCTCACGTGTGTTAAACAACAACAAAATACAAAAAGTGACAAAGCTACCACATAAACTATTAAATAAATTCTTATCATTAATTTGAAAAGGAATTGATACAGTCTCCACGTAATTAACCTAAGAAGAAATACACCAAGGAACATGCAAAGAAAACTAATAGGAAACACAACCAATACTATTGGACTTACTGTTGAATCGGGTGGACGAGTAGAATACTTGAGGAAATATCTCTATCAAAACATAATTTGACTGTGTAAAGAAGATAACCTAATGACCCCCTTATCACCTATATATACTACTAATTGAGAGATTAAAGGAGATAACTATGAAACTTTGCTAACCCTCCCGCCAAGAAACTCTAATACCGTACAATAGATAATAATTCAAAGAAATTTGATTATCTTGACTAATTATATAAATTTGCACTTAATAAATTAATGACTAATAATCATAGATAAACTAGAAATATAGACAAGTAACCTATTAGGTCTATAGGTACACACTATAAGGAAAATTAAATAATAAAAATTACTTAACCATTAATCAAATAAATCAATAAAACCCATTTAACTTAATCATAGATAGCCATGCAAAAATAATAAAATGCCATGCAAATAAATAAATAACATGTCATGCTCTTGCTCGTGAACTACTTCTAGGCGCGACTTATAAGACTTAAATAATTAATTGCATAAAAATTATAAAATAAACCTTTTAAAAATAAATAAATTTTTGGGGTGTTACATTCAATTCATCAAATCTAGCAGTAATAACCCCCCAAAACTATTCCCAAGTGATTTCCAACACATTATCACTACCAAAATTTTGTAGCCACAATAGAGCTTTTCCTTCAAAATTGTGTATAGCTAACTGCACCATATGTTCATCACTCATGGCAGATGTCAACTTAAAATAGCTATTACATTTTAAAATCCAAGCCCTAAGGTTACTTCCACTAAATTTTAGGAAATCAGCTTTATGCAAAGAGCTACCACCACTATTCTGAGAATAATCACTTTTAAACCATGAAGAGAAGGATGAGTGTTTGGTGTTGCTACCTAATGTTTTTGCAGATGAAAGAGGCTTCCCTAAGATGGATGGACCACCATGCTGCATCTTTCCAGCTGCCATATGCATAAGTTGCAACTTGATATCAACCAAAGTAGTGGAAAGGTAAGCATACTTCTGATCCGTATTCACAAACTTTTGATCCAAGTTTGTAAGGTGCTCATGGAACTTTTCCTCAGCTGCAGTTCTCTTCAACGTCTCAGCCTGTAATACTTGATCCATCTTCTTCTGAGCCTCATGAAGCTCTTTGAATCGAGTGTCGTCTCCCATATTCCTACCCAGATCTGCTAAATAAAAGCAACATGAAACTCTGAAATACCAATCGTAATGGACCGTAATGGACCCTGTAGTAATTTGATGTTTTGATGTAATTTTATGAGTGAGATGAGTGATAAAAATAAGATCTTTAGAAGAAATATGAGATAAATGAGAAAAGACAGATATAAGAGAGATAGGTGGCGAGGAAATAGAGATTCGTTACTTAGGGTTTTGTTACATTCCAACCCATATTAATACTATAGTACTAACAGTACGAACATAGCTTCTTTTTCTTCGAAATTAAATAACAAAATCATAGAGCAAAGCAAATAATATAAAGGGAGTGCCACGCTGGAATTCACACACTTTTCTTTTCTTCTCCATACATGCCTTCCCAGAAACTTCCTTTCCTTTGGACCACCAGCTAGCCACGTATACCTTGATTGCTTGTTGACTCATTCCTTTAATTTTGAACAAATTCCTTCTCCTCTTTCTCCTCTTCGAGCCCTAATACTTCATTCTCCAAACCAAATCCATTCTTGTCCTCATCAATCTAATCTTCCTGATCCATTCTCATGACAATGCATTACGATCAAATATTCTTATTGAGTTATATATTACTTTTATATCATTATTTACGTAGTTATTTGTAAGACAATGAATATAATGAATTAATATATATTGTCTATATTCCAGATATAGGAATGAAACGCATGCTTCGATACTCATATCGATCATATATATTTAGTAATTTTGTTGTGTTCTCCTTTAACATTCTAAAGCTTGAATATAGTTATTTATATATTTTAAATGCTAATTTATATGTAAAAAATTTTATTTGATATATTTTTTTTCTTTCTATTTTTATGTAATTTTTTTTTGTTTCTGCAATCTTATGATATTTGAATATAATAATTTATTTATTTTATATGAATTTTTACTTTTGAAGATATTAAATAGTTTTTGATATATGCTAAAGTATTAATGCATTAGGTTTTCTACATTTGTGCATTTGTATATAATATTAGATGCACTATATTAAGAATATCAATTATTCTATCCGAACACAATGTGGTCAGCCACATGCATAAAAAAAAAATTATAAAAATAGAAATAAACACATTTTTTCTTAGGGTATACATTCCTCAATTAGGGTATTTTTTTTTTCAAAATCTATATTACTTGTTTTAGTAATTTATTTATTTTATGCGAATTTTTACTTTTTGAACATATTTTGTAGTTTTTTATATATGCTAAAGTATTAATGCATTAGGTTTACTGCATTTGTGGATTTGTATATAATATTAAATGCATTATATTAAGAATATCAATAAGTCTATTCGGACACGCTGTGACCAACTACACGCGTAAAAAAAATGAAAGTTAATTATAAAAAGAGAAATAATCACATTTTCCTTAGAATCTACATTCTCTAATTAGGGTATATTTCCTTTTTTTCAAAACATATATTACTTTTTTTAGTAATTTATTATTTTATATGAAATTTTACTTTTTGAACATATTTTATAGTTTTTGATATATGCTAAAGTATTAATGTATCAGGTTTACTGCATTTGTGCATTTGTATATAATATTAAATGCATTATATTAAGAATATCAATGATTCTGTTCGGACACATTTTTGCCAGCCACACGCATAGAAAGTAAAAATTAATTACAGAAATATAAATAATCACATTTTTTCTCTTAAATTTTACGTTCCCCAATTAGGGTATATTTCTTTATTTCAAAATCTACAGTACTTTTTTTTTTATCTCGTATGGTTGAAACATTGTATCCAAATAGCACTATATACATCTTTTATTTTATATGCATTCTTTTTCCAATGTTTCATTTGTTATTGGTTAAGAATTGAACATGATAGAGCTTCAGAAGAATCAGATATTGTTTGAAATTTATTATGGCTCGTACATTGTACTGATTGAGTAGTTTTTGATATATATTAAAGTATTAATGCATTAGATTTCTTGTATTTATGCAATTTTATAAAATAATAAATGCATTATATTGAGAATATATCTTGTGTTTTATATGCATTGTTTTTTCATTGTTCCATTAGTGATTGGTTAAGAGACTAAATATGATGGACCTTGAGAAAAATTAGATGTTGTTTGAAATTTATTATCGCTCGTCTATTGCCTCTTGATCTCGTGAAAACCAAAAATAGTGTCAACATATTGAAATCTTCGAAAGAATATGCATTTATAAATATGAACAAGCCTAAGAGATGAGTAACAAATAACAATTGATGGCCAAAGATGGTGTTATCTAACAACAAGACAAAATAAAATTATGAAAATTTAAAAATTCCCATCATACTAAATTTTCTGAATTTTCGTACAATGTTAATTCTTTCTATTAATCAAACTATATAACAAAAATATACAATTAATAGTTAAAAATTAAATGCTAATAAACTGACGCATATTATACACCAATATATGTACCAATATTTAAACAATAATTCCAAGAATATATGTACATAGAAGACATAATCTAAGACACAGAGCTTCATTTTAACAACATTATTTCTATTGGTTGCAAGAACATAATTGAATTTATTATATAACAAAGTGGTGCCAAAATTAATTGGAGCAGTTGCATTTCTTGTCGATGTTTAGCTGGAGAAAGATGAGATTATGGTGGTGCGAGATGAAAGAAGCCATGATGGTGTTACTCGTGGTCAGGTGGCGCCAACCTGTGATCCTGCTATTGTTACTGAGTCAGAGATTTCTGAAATTGTGAATAAAGTTAACAACAAAATTCTGAACAATTGGCTATTAATCGTGAAAGCCAGCGACAAGAGCTTTCCAACTATTAGGACGAAATGTGATGACTATTCTTGCTTTTATGGCTGAAGGATACTAAAAAGAGAGGTGACAATGCACAAATAAATATTATCTAATGCAAATTTTAATTAGTAACAAGAAAGGATGCAATGCACAATTACACTTTACTAAATGCACAAAATAGCTTGGATAAATGCATTATCATCTAATAACTACAACTTCGTAATAGAACTAACATCAAAACCAGATCATAATTAGCTAAAAGTCATAACAATAATAATTGTTGAACTGTTTGAGCATGAAAAAACATGTGAAGAATAATTTGTAATAAAATAATTGATTAAAACTAAAATCATGATTATCGAGTTATTATATAGCCCATCGCCGCCCTAGCCCTAATTTGCTCCACCTGGCTCTTTTGGCTATTGGCATATATTTACTCCTGCGTCAAGCACTGCCTCCGCCCTCCCCCCGCCACCACCAGAAATGCCTCCATTTCTATCTCCGCCGCCCATCAACATGGCGCCGCCTCTTCTTGCTCCGTCTGATCATATGCATGCATGCACATCAACAAGGGTTAACGGTAATTAATTAATCCATCATTTTTTTCCCTTTGTTAATCATATCTTTGTATTTTGATAATGATACAAATTTTATGATAATCCAACACCAAAAATTAATTCAATCCAACCCCACCACTGTTGTTTAAATATTCTGTTGGATTTCAGACAAATTATATGTGTCCAATTAACGTACCCCAATTTAGTTGTCTTTATTTATATATCAATTACTTCTATAACTTAAATGTTATACTGTATCCAACTGAAATTATAAAAATCGAAAGGACAAAATATTATTCGGTCTTGTAAATGTTGAAATTTGAAAAGTATATATAGCCTTTTTAGTTTCGAAGTAAGGATAGTGGTAATTTAATTAGTTCTAGAAGTTTTCAGTTCAGTCTTTTTCTTCTCCTTTTTATAGGAAAACCAAGCCAAAGATGTTACACAGATTTCTACATTATCATAATTATTTATGTAAAATATATTCTCGCAAAGAACGTATAAATTTATAAATGATTCAAATTTTGTGTTAACATTGAAATGATCGAATATTATGCGCTTTAATATTGTGGTTGAAGGATCCAAAGCCCAATACTTTATGGGTTTATGCCTCTCTTGTCATCATAAAATTGACTAGTTTTTGGGCCCAAAAATCATCCGAGTGTTAAATTAGCACTCAGTGTTTCTTTTCTTTTTGTATTTCAATACTATTATTATTTTTATAATAGTGTTCTCATGAATACCACGAGTTTTTGTATTCCTATAATACTCCTCACATTTATGATGTGAGTGATTCCATTTCCAGTTTCCCCTTCGCCTAATTCAAAAGAAAAAAAAAAAAAAAAAAAAAAAAAAAAAAAAAAAAAAAACTGTGTCTTTCTGTTTTGCAATATTTTATATGAGTCTTGGTTGGCAACCATTTTAAATTAGAATTGAGTAGTTACGGTAGCTTTATAATTTAAGACAAATATTATGGCATGCTTTAGTTTAAACTAAGATGGGAGATCATATCATTAAAGTATAGGGAAAATATATTGTACTGTTACTGTATCAATGTTTGCGAACTTTTCTAGGAGATATTCTAACGTTTAAAAGTATCATCAAAGATTTTCTATTGACGGTCCACAACATATCCGCTCTTAGTAACTACATTCACACCATACATGTCGTCATTTAACACCACATAAAGAAAGTATTTTTGAGCTTTATGACAATCTTCCAAAAATACAGAAACGGTATGTATAAATTTATCAAGTTATAAACGTTATGAAATTGCTACAAAATTGATCTTTATCCTAAAATATATGTACTGTTCCTCTAAAGTTCCAATTGCGAGATTTTAATTTTAACAGATCTTATTACTAATCATATAATTTTCTTTTGAAATTACAAAATTAACATTAACATGGTTTTATTGTTTTTTTTTTTTCTTTTTCTTTTTAAGATGCAATGTTTTTTTATTTAATTTAACCAAAGATCGTACGTAAATCGTAATTTAACCAAAGAATTAACATTATTGGCTGGAAAATCGACCCCCAAGCGCAATAGTGAAAATGTTGATAGTTTGGGTATTTAATACAATCATCAAACATTAATTATTCACCACAGGATAGAGAAGTCCAAAATCTAGTAATTAAATTCCATATGTTGGAAGCCTTTTGTCAACAGATATTGAAGTTTAACAATTGTCCTATATACTTTTGAAATGTTTATTAGCCAAAATGATGGTTGCATTAATTCATGCAAAACCTACTCCACTTTGGCACATAAACTGGTCCAAGATAAAGCTTAAAAGGCAAGGCAAGTCAACTACCTTTGATATCAGCATAAATCATTGTCTTCATATAAAAGCTTTCCCAGCAGCAACAACCCTCCCCATGGCTGCTGCTAAGAAACACTGCAAAAACAAAGAAATCAGCATCGACAAAAATGACGACAACGAGCAGCTTCACCCACAAACAGAGTCAGTCTTACTTCCCGGCTTGCCAAACCATCTAGCTAGGCTTTGCCTTGCACATCTCCCACCTTCTCTCCTTTATAGAGTCTGCATGTCATGGCGTCGCTTCATCTATTCTCCCAACTTTCCTCCGTTCTACGCTCTTTACGCTCTTCT
The DNA here is from genome assembly GCA_029490685.1 of Schizonepeta tenuifolia. Classification (NCBI taxonomy): domain Eukaryota; kingdom Viridiplantae; phylum Streptophyta; class Magnoliopsida; order Lamiales; family Lamiaceae; genus Schizonepeta; species Schizonepeta tenuifolia. The sequence goes on from CM055958.1 coordinate 78,598,280, forward strand.
AGCACCAATTACCCCTTCAGCCAGTTATGTTGAAGACGAATGCAAATTGCATTCTGCTAGTTTCTTCTCCTTCGACCCCATTGCGCGGAAGTGGAGATCCCTTCCAAGCCCTCCTTCGACTTCTGGTCCACCTCTCTGCATGCTCAGCAGACACCCATCTTACATATCAAGGATTCTTCCCATCCAATCTATAACGGCATCAGGCGGTCTAGTTCTCATAGCTGCCAACACTCATAAATTTCTCCCAGCACTTATCAATCCATTGGCTTTTGACCCTTTGTCCAGCAAGTGGAGCTTTGGGCCTCGGTTTGCCTCTCCTAGGCGGTGGTGTGCCACTGGCTCGATAGATAGTTCAGTATACGTGGCAAGTGGTACAGGCGCACAATACCACAGAGATGTAGCAAGATCTCTTGAGAGATGGGACATGTCAAAGCCTGAAACTGACTGGATTTGGGAGACAAGGGCAGCATTTAGAGACGGGAAGTTTAGTAGAGAACCCATTGAAGCACTTGGGTATAGAGGTAAACTCTGCATGGTGAACATAAAGGGTAAAGCAGTAAAAGAAGGCGCTGTGTACGACACTGTGATGAATCAGTGGGAGCAAATGCCAAGAGGAATGCTGGGGGGATGGAGTGGGCCAGCAACTATAGATGATGAAGTTATGTATGTTATAGATCAGGAAACTGGATCCTTGAGCAAGTATGATGATGATAATGATTGCTGGGAACAGCTTATTGGGCCTACAAACCACCTGAAAGGTGCTGAGCATATATGCGCACGTCGTGGAAAAGTATGTGCTGTTTCAGCTGATGGTGGCAAGATTATCGTGATGGATATTTCGACAAGGCCTCCAAAGTTTTGGATGTTGGAGCCGCCGCAAGGTATGGAAGTCATTGCAGTCCACATATTACCAAGGATGAGCCTACCAGAGCATTGATCAATCTTCTTGTAAAATTCTCCAAACTCTGCAAATCTGAAACAATTTCGGATAAAGTAGAATACTGTACATAACAAAAGAGATGAAAAGATATTTTTTCTGAGAGTGGTAAAATGAACAAATTATGTCATACTCTTTGCTTCCAGTTACAAACTCTTTTTTTTTAATTATTATTATCAATTTAACTATTTGCCACTTAGAGATTACAATAGTTATCAAGAAGCAAGTGGAAATCAAAAGTTAACTTCTTTTAGCAACTTCACTTGAATTTGCTGCAAAGAACTCAAAAGTTGATCCTAGTGGGTGTATTTCAAGATTATTCATTTGAAGTATAATTAATTCATATACCATATTTGGGTAAAATTTACAGAAATAGTGAAATTCCCTTGAAATAACAAAAGAGGTAGTCGCGGTTATAAGAATTTAGCTTAGTATATAGAGGATAAGTCCTTGATCACTGCAAGTATAAGTGAAGGACTTGAAGAAATTAGCATCTAGATAAAATATAAATAAATAAATGAATAAAAACACAGTGCTCACTACAGGATGGCTACAAGTTGCGAGTTTTAACTCGGCCAGGTGAAACAATGACGGGGCGGGGACTTTTAAGAATAGAATATACAGGACATGCATGACATTAAACAAAAATTTGCTTTTGCCAAAAGCATGAATGTTCTCTTACATGATTGAGGAATCAAAAGCCTTTAGCTTCTGATGTTTGGATCTGCACATAATATTCACTTTTTGACGAAAGAAAAATGCATCCAACATGGAGAATTTCTTGAAAGCACGGGATTGCATGAACTGAGTCTACAATAGGACAATGACTAATGTTAGAAGAATAAGTGTTTGATATAAACAAGTATTAAAATAAACTTCAGCAATCAAGAAAATGCCAAGATGAAACCTTCCAGTTGGAATTGTAAAGCATGTAACTTTTTATGTCCATTTAAAAAAAAGGTTTTTGAACAACTTTACAGTAAACTTCTCAACCACTAAATCAAACCCCCTCAAACTACTCCACCATCTTCTTGTTTGCATTATGACTAGGATATTATACAAAACAAGACCAACCAGAACTTATGTGTTTATCTTGTTCACTCATCCACTACAGGTAAAAAGTCACCTAAATGTTAAAACTAGAATCTGAAATGTTATTAAAATAATCACCTAGAGAGAGGCCATCAGATGCTAAGTTAGAGTATTCTAACTGTCCCACAGTTATGATTATTCATTATCGTTTGTGTATCAATCACAAAAACAAATTAATGTATTGGTGGCATGAAGTTTTCAAGCATTTGAAACTACAAAACTTTACAAGATACTTTAACAGATTTTAAGAAGAAAATGCATTATATAGTATTCTGCTTCATCAGCCTGCAGAACCGCATAGCGAATTACTAAAGTCACTTCCTTATAAAGAAAGCATATGCCACTACTTTATAGTCCATCAGAAAATCAGCTTTTACCTCCTCAGTTGGAAATAGATGTGTAGCCGGAGAAAAGTTCGGGTGAATCAAAAGTCAGATACATTTCTAAAAGAATGTTTGAATTCCAAGCTATTTCACCCGTCACCTCCTCATTCATAAAAGAAAAACACTTGAAGATCAGAACTGTCACTTTCTCCTGTACATCAATAAAACTCTACTTCTTTCAGTTAGTACAGAATAAGTGCAGAAGATCACTCGGTGAAAGATTTAGTACCGAAATTATGAATTCCCGGATAATGTAGCAAAACATGCTAATCTATTCAAACTGTAATGAGTACGGAAAGCCATCCAACTCTCTGTACCTTTTTTTGCTTCATATTCAGATTAATCATTATATAAGGAGAAGAAACACCTCCATTTATGTCAATCCAGCTACTTCGCAGTTATTTCTTCATTTTCCCGTGTTTTACTTTTCTCTCGTATGTGCTGCATCCTTCCACACGCCCCGTGAAACATATATGTTTGTCTGAAGCAGACACCTGTGTATCCCAGTCAATTGATTGGATAATTTAAATGATTTATCAAGCAAGACCAATCTACTACCAAGATTAACAATTGATGCAAGATTTTCTGGCCTTGGTGTCGAATTCCATCTCGCCATTAACTTGAAATATTTCAAACCGATTAGTGACTAGTCCAGAATGAGCAGATGTAGTCAAGAGAACTAAAAAGATACCATGATCAGATTGATAACCAGCATAAGTCATACAATCGAGAAGATCAAAGGCTTCTTAGCAGACGGGCTTAAGAGTAGTCCTTGGACGACAGGAATGAAATCTCCGGATCGGCACATACGACATTATGTGCTTGGGATACAATCATGGAATTCTATGATGCAATATCATGGCCTTGTATTGTTCTAAGAACGAGGGAGGCGTCATTTACGAAGCCACATCTTGAATACATGGACATCAAAGAACTCATTACCATGACATCATTTTCATGACCGGTCTTGACAACAAAAACATGCATTGCTCTTCCCCACCACTGTGTTGCTAGAATACCACAGACGGATATCACTATGGTTAAGGTATCTTGATCGGGCTCGAATCCATCAGACAGCATCCGCACATACAAAATCAATGCCTCTTCAGTCTGATATCCAGAAAGTAGGGTGTTCCACGAGGTCTCATTCTTATTAGGTAACCCCTCAAAAAACTTACGAGCAGTAGTAATATCGCCTTCCTGAATATATCTCCAAAGCATCAGATTCCACGAAACTATGCTTCTCTCTGGCATTCTCGTAAATAGATCAAGAGCATTTTCCAGTTTCCCGTTGCAAACGTAGCCAGTAAGCATTGTGTTCCATGCAACGATATCCTTGTGGGGCATTGCATCAAATAATGCTTGAGCCGATTTGATATCTCGGTGATCCAAATATCCCTTTATCATCACAGTCCAAGCAACTGCATCCTTATCCGGCATCTGCTCGAACAATCCCCTAGCTCTATCCATTTCCCCCACGCTTATATAACACTTTATCATACATGTCCAAGAAACCACATCGCGCTTCGACATTCTCATAAACAAATCAAAAGACCTGTCAACGTGACCTGCTTCACCATATCCTGCCAACATAGCATTACAAAGCAACACACTTTTACTGCAAGCTTCATTAAAACATCTCTCAGCTTCATCCACTGCACCATACCTAAAATTCCCTTCAATCATCTTGGCCAAAGAAACGTCATTCTTCACCGGCATTGCCTCAAAGAGTGCTCTAGCTTCCTCAAGCATCCCAAAATTCATATATCCCGAGATCATAGAATTCCAGCAGGCAGCATTCTTCTTCTCCACGAAATCGAACAATCCTCTCGCCTCCTCCAGCCTCCCCTTCTTCGCGTACCCATTCAACATCGCAGTCCATGAAACTACATTCTTAATGGGCATCGAATCAAAGAGTTCACGAGCTTCATGAATCATTCCGTTTCTTATGTAACCTGAAATCATGCAGTTCCATGTGACTACATTCTTATGGGGCATTTTATCGAACAGCTTGCGCGCACTTTCTACATCGCGTTTCTTGAAACAACATGTGATTTTTGAATGCCATTGGAATAAAGAGCTTGCTTTAACGCTTAAATGACGAACTAAACAGTGGGTGCTGCAGAATTTTTTGCCCAAGAATGGCGTAAACTTGAGTTTTAGAAACATGTATATATGTGAAAAATACTGTAATGGAAATACAATCTTAAATGGTGTCCGAAGCTTGGTGCAAGAAAGTGAAATACTACTACTATTTTGATTAATCGACACTAAGAGATGCAACTTGAAATTAATTTTTATAACAATTTAATTATAATTGATCAAATCTACATCATTTTGATTATCGAGTTCGCCACAACACCACCTTTCTCCGATGCCACGTCAACTTCAATTTAGCCGGAATTTCCGAATTTAGAAAAGTTCGCTAATAGGGCTGTTTATTTTAATTTTGAATTTGCAAATAAAAGAATATAATTTTTAAGTAATTTAATTTGGTAATGGCAATTTTACATAATAATTTACAAAATATCAATATTTAATAATTTTATAAGAATCGGCATCATTATATTATTAAAAGGAAAACGAAATATTTAATAATTTTATAAGAATCATCATCATTATATTTTAAACGATTCTTATTTTAAAAAATTGTACATGACACCTCTGTTAATCATCCATTCCTATATATCTAAATTAATGTCTAACCCGTTAAAAATCGATGAGAACTACATTATTGTAGTTATAAGTATGTAATCATAAAATTAATACAATATTATCTATATTAGAGTAATAATTTTTTTTAAGCGATTATGTTAGAGTAATTTTTTTTTTTTGAAGGGACTATATTAGAGTAATATTATTTTTATTTTGTCTTGTCAGTTGTTAGCAATTTTTCTACTCTCCTAATGTTCATCCCCAGGATGCGATATAATATACTATTTAGCAATATGTAAGCATGAACTTAAAAAAAAATTATTTTTGAGTAATAATATTTCGACAATTGATCAAAAAGAGTAATTCTTTGATATTATATTTCTTTAGCTGCGAGAAACCAGACCAATTTTTTATTTTTATTTTGTACAAACTAAACATAATTTAAAATATGAAAAATTGCATATGATGTTAATTGTTATTCACGTGTGATCATCTCGTCACAAATTAATATTTTGAGATCTATTTCGTCATTATACTCAAGAGATTGCAACATATTATCAGTCATGCTTAGCTTTGATCATCTCGTCCTACATCAATTTGAGTAATACTTACAAAAAAGATTATACTACCTCCGGTCCCTAAGTTTCTTCCTATCTTTCCTTTTTGGGATGGTCCCCAAATTTTTTCCTAACCATTTTGGGACATTAACCCACAACAAATTATTATTAGGCTATCCACATCCCTTAGAGCACCCTTAGGGTGCTCTAAGGGGTGCTCTAGCACTCGAGCACCCTTAGAGACTCTACCCCTGCAACGCAAGGGTGCTCTAAGGGTGCTCTATCTTTAATATTAAAAAATTCTCCATTTTTATTTATTAAATTAATTCATAAAATTCCATTAATAAAAATAACATTAAACATTACATTAATTAAAAACAAAACTAACATATTACAATAATTATAATAAAAAACATTACATTAATTTAAAACGTTAGACTACTCCTGAAGAGGACCAAATTTTTGGTAGAGGTGCTCGGTGAGATCATTGGTAAGCCGATGGTGCTTTTTTTGATCTCTCAAGTCGGCATTCCGTTGCATAAATTGCCGAAAGCATATCGGAGTTGTCTGCAAGTGTACCCCGCTACTGGACGGAGAGTCGGAGTCCTCTCTCCAATTCTCCACATCTTCCCACTCGTCTTCGATGATCATGTTGTGCAAAATAATGCACGCGAACATGATGTCTCGGAGATGCTTCTTGTACCAGCACCGACCCGGAGCCCGGATTATTCCCCATCGGGCTTGGAGCACTCCAAAGGCTCGCTCTATGTCCTTTCTGGCAGACTCCTGCATCTTCTTGAACCTCGCCGTCTTTAGGTCGGTTTCAAGCCTCGGCGATTTGATCAAGGTAGGCCAACAAGGGTAGATCCCGTCGGTCAAGTAGTACCCCTTGTCGTAACGGTGTCCGTTGACGGTGAAGGTGCACGGTGGAGCTCTATCCTCAAGCACGTCGGTGAACAAGGGCGACTGGTTGAGGACGTTGAGGTCGTTGTTGGAGCCGGCAACCCCAAAAAAGGCATGCCAGATCCACAAATCCTGTGACGCCACCGCCTCCAAGATTAAGGTAGGCACGCCGTGATCGCCGCGAGTGTGGACACCCGCCCACCCTTCTGGGCAGTTCCTCCATTCCCAGTGCATGCAATCCAGGCTCCCGAGCATCCTTGGAAACCCATGCCGCAACTCGTGCATTTGGAGCAGACGCGCAGTGTCGGCAGCGTTGGGCTTCCTCAAGTACCGCTCGCCGAAGAGGTCGATGATTGCCCGACAAAATTTTTTGAGGCAAAGCCGGCCCGTGCTATCTTCGATCTTCAGATACTCGTCGAACGAGTCGGCAGCACCACCTGTCGCCAGTTGTCGCCATCGTGCATTTTTGCACCGCCGTTAGCCCCCATCGCCCTAGTGCATCTTGTCGATGCGTGAAGAAGTGGACGTTTTCCTCCAAGGTCCTGCAGATGCGCAAGAACAGATGCTTGTGCATCCGGAAACGGCGTCGGAAAAACTGCTCACCGTAGGTGGGGTGGTCGGCAAAGTAGTCGGCGTGGAGGATCGCACACGCCGTTTCTCGGTCGCGGTCGACGAAGTCTCGCGCCCTCTTCTTCTTCTTTTTTTGCTCCGCTTGGTGTGCACGCATGTAGCGATCCACGTCCGCCATCATCTCCAGCACCTCGTCGTCGGTGCCGCCCTCGACATATTCCTCCGACGAATCGGAAAAAATAAGTTCCTCCGATGAAGACATTTTTTTAGGTTGAATTTGAGAGAGAAAGAGGATGATAAAATGGTGTGAGATATATGAGGGGGTGTGGTGGTATTTATAGGTGAAGAAAAAAAAAATTAATCACGGCATAGCCGTTGCCGCAACGGGCAAAATTTTTCGAATATATACGTTAGGCGCGTGCAATGCACGCGCCGTAATTTTTTTTTTTCCCTCCGCCCTCGCGCGTGACGTGCACGCGTCGGACTCGAGCTCGTCTCGAGCGCTCGGGCACGCCTCGAGCTCTCGCCGTCTGCCACGTAGGGTGCTCGAGCCACCCCCTGCTCGATGTGGTCTCGAGCACCCCCGCTCGATGAGCGTTGTGGACAGTCTTACTTACCATTACTTTATCAACTTATTTACTTAAAATACCACATATGGCCCACCACTATCTCAATTAATTAATATATCACTACCCTCAATGTGGGATCCTTTCTCCACTCGCAATAAATTTAATCATTTTTCTCCACTAACAACCAACTCATCAACCTTTTCCTTAATACTCGTGTCACTTCCTCCTAGAAAGAGACTTGGGGATCGGAGGTAGTATATTTTTGTGAAAAGTAATTTTTATAGTAAACTATTGCTCCTTTTATATAAGTTCTCCGATTAGTGATGAAAAAATAAATATTGATCTTGAGAATTTATAATATTTCTTCAATAGTGTAGTATTATTAAAAAATGATATTGGATATAAATTTCTATATAAAATTATATAAATATGAAAAATGCATAAGATGTAGATTTAAGATAAATATGAATAGTGAATGAATAACGCATTACATGTGACTTTGAATTTGTCATCTTTCTACTAATATATGAATTTAATATAATAAAATATATGAATAAAAATGCATAATGTGACAATTTAAGATAAACAAAAATGAGGTTGTTGAGTCCATGATACACTCCAATAGTTACAATTAAAATTTAATATTGACAACATAATATTGACAATGCTAAATTTTAATTTTACTTTGAATCATCTCGTTCAATTGTAATTACAAATTTAATATTAACAACATAATAATTGAAAAAATTAATTAAATTTTAAATACTAAAAATTAGATTATTTTTGGCCCATTAATTAAATGATCAAATTAAATTGGTTGTGCGAAAAAATTGAGGCCTAGAAAATAATATTGATTTTGGGTATTATATAGATGGTCCAAAATTGAAGTCTTATTAAAAAGTAACGTGGGATGGAAAATTTATAATATTGATAATAAAATATATGTATATATATACTTTCTACATATTATGAGACGTGAAAATTGATTGAGATTAGGGATATATTTGCTTATTGAAAAAGATTTTAATGAATTTTCTGAACTCTACATTGATTCGAGTAACATTTTTTATCAAATAATTCAGTACAATGTATTTAGGATTTTCTAAATTCATTTGAAATTTATATACTCGTACCTGTCCCAAATACGATAATAAAAGTTATCACATTTTTTATTAAATAATTCGGAACGATGTGTTTACGATTTTCTAAACTTATTTGAAATTTATACACTCATATCTGTCCCAAATACGATAAAAAAAGTTATTCAACTGCATGTTCATTTTTCAAAAACTCGTTAAGAAATACCCGTTAATCTTCCCGCTTCATTTTCGGATTCTAAACAATGCTTCATCTTGCTTCAAGTTATTTTAAAGTATTTTTTTTTCCTCTCGTGCACTAATTAGTAATTAGGAAAGATTTAAAAATATTGATAACTATTCAACAATTTTTCGATTTTTTTGCCTTATGAACTTACTCATAAAAATTGGTCAAAGGAAAGAAATATAAATTATTTATTTGACCAAATAATAAATTAGCTAAATTAAATTAAATTATAAATATAATTATTTATTCAGTCAATTAATAAATTAGTCAAATTAAATCAGTAATGCAAAATATGATAATTTTTACTTATTGATTTTAAGTATATATCGACTTCTCAATGGATAAAGTTTCATTGAAAAAATGATATGGGATAAAAAATTAAGTAGAATATTTAAATTCAAATATTTTGTGTTTGATAATTCGAAAAATTGGAGAACATGCTTAAACTCAAAATTAGTATAGCTTATTATTCCGTTATGAAGTCTACATTTTTAATAAAAATATTTACTCAATTTCAAGTTTCTTTAACATTTAAAATAATCGTAATGTAATATTTTATATTACCTCTGTCTCATATTACTTGTCTCACTTTCTATTTTGGGCGTCTCACTCTACTTGTCTCACTTTCCATTTAAGGAAATAATTAAGAAATCACTTTATTCACTTTATATCACTTCAGCACCATCTTATATATCACTTTATGTCACATCAACACCACTTTATATCACTTTATCAATTAAAAAATATTTTATATCACTTTATTAACTATACTAACTACACTCTTTATATCTAATCTCTTTTTTCTTAATCTCCGTACCCGGAGGAAATGAGCCAAGTAATATGGGACGGAGGTAGTATATTATTTCATTCTTTTTACTTTTTTGCATTCTCTCGTTTAGATTTAAGTAATACAATAATATAATAGCTTGAGATACGAGATTAAAGTATCAAATTAGTAAATTTAATTAAAATATTAAATAGTACGTAAGAATGAAATATTAGACGCACCATGAACATTTAATTGCATTCACCAATATTTCATTTTGTCTTAAAAATATTCAGTAAAACTAAAACTACTTGTTTAGAAAACTAATTATTTGGCAAATTAAATTGATTGTGCACAACAATTGAGGATGAAAAATACACATTGATCTTGAGTATTTATATAAATTTTTCAAGAGTAGCATCTTATTGAAAAACGATGTGGGATAAAAAATTTGAAATAAATATGAATGAAGAAAATTAAACTTATATACTATATCAATTTCAAGTTTCTCTAATATTTATGGTAAATAAGAATATACTATATTTCCTTTGTTATTTTCTTATGCCTTTTCGTATATTTAATAACTTGGGCCAATATATAATCTATATACAAGATTAAATGACCAACTTAATAATTGTAAAGTTGGACAAATTAAACGAATATGGAATGAAATATACGGCTATCAATTATTCTCTAAGATAGTAACACGCGTATACCCCATGCATACATTCCTAATTAGAAATGTAATGTCATATTATTATAAAAGTTTTGAAAATATTAACTTAATAATAAAATATATGAATGAAAATAGTTATAATGGGGACCTAATTTGTATGTAGAAATTTAATAAATAATTCTAAGCATTCGATCAATTTTACAGGAAGTCTTAATCCACCAACAATTTATTGTACTGCCAAGATTTTTAACGTTTCAAATAAATTGACGAATAAAACTATTTAATAAGGCGAGTAGTTCTTCAGAATGTACTTAATTACACATTTAAGCTTTTATTTTCTTTCCAATTGTTTGTCCGCACTTAATTTAAAGTTTCAATGTGGGATACTATTGATTAACAATTTATATGAAAGTTGTGATTTAAAAATTCAAATATTATGTAATTACGTAATGGTCAAGATTAAAATAAAGAAATATAATTCTATATTTTTGTATATGTACACCAACTTTAAAATTTGTCAAATGAAATAAATTAATATTGACAACTTAATAAATTGCCAAATAATATTTTTATTTAAAATAAAATAATTTATTTGGCCAATTAATTAATTGACCAAATTAAATTGTTGGTGCAAAATGCTTGCAAAATGAAAAAATACACTTTTTTTTTGGTAAAATAGCTTTTCTATTATATATACCAAATCGAGGAGATATATACAAACACATAAGCAAAACAACTCTTCAACACCTACAGCTATACTCTACTCAATCTTTCAGCATTCGAGCAAGCTTTGCATCTTTTCTACTTACTATCGTTGCATGGATCTTGCATTGTCGTATTACTTCTTCTGCAGTTGATGATTTCCCTTGAAACCTTCTCCTATTGCGCTCCTTCCACACAAAATAAATGGCGATGGAAACCATGATCCTATACATAGCCTGTTGCCCCGAATTTGAATGACATTGTGTTATCATATAGGCCAGCTCTTGCTCCCAATTCCTTACTCCTTCTCTGATGCTGCTCCATTTAGTTAGCTCCTTCCAAACTGTGGTAGCAAACTCGCACTCAAAAAACAAATGATTCATGCTCTCCTCAGCTTGTTTACACAAAATGCACTCCATATTCACCATCATTCCCAATTTCAAGAGGTTCTCACAAGTTACAAGCTTTCTCATTATTGCCAACCATGTAATGAAAATGCATTTCGGCGGAGCTTGATTATTACAGATCATTTTCCGCCACTCCACCTTCTGCACTTCTCCGCGCAATGCTTTGTACAGCTTATTAGTAGAGAAGCTGCTCTTTTGAAGCTATCCCATTCCATCAGTTATAGTACCCAAATATTCCCCGGCCTCTATAACTTTCCTTACTACCCATGAGGCTTGTTTTGGTACCCTCATAGTAGTGATATCTTGCCCCTTTATATAATAAATATGGATCCATTTAACCCAAAGTTTATCAGTTTTCCGGGCTAAGTTCCACAAGAGCTTGCATATAGCAGCCCTATTCCATGTCTTGACTTGAATGATATTCCAACCCCCAACCACTTTTGGTTGGCACAGATAATCCCATGCCACGAGGGCCCTCTTAGTAATCCCTGCTGAGCCAGACCATAAAAACGAGCGGCAAGCTGATTGTATCACACCTTCACAACCTTTTGAGGTATTAAAAAAATTTGACACCATTAGGTTTGAATGCTAATGATAGGACCGGCCTCATCTTGGGCCTGATCTAAGGCCCAATCTAATTGAGCCTATATATTAAGCTCGGCCCAGACGAAACTACTACCTGTCTTGAAGACCAAGTAATGAAGCCCTACCTTGGATAAGAAGGAATCTGATTATGAGGGAGATTTGGATGTGTACAAGGAAACAAGATATGTATAAGGAATCCTAGGAGGATTAGGGCTCAATTCAAGGCCTATATATAGTTGATAGATTAGACGATCAAAGGCTCATTGTACTCTCAAATATAATAAAAGCTAGATACTCTCTCCCGTGGACGTAGATCTCATTGATCGAACCACGTAAATACTTGTGTCCACGTATTACTGTTATTTCTAGCTACTCTTGCAAACCCTAGATTTATCAGCTAAAAAGCACGACTTTTATCAATTGGATTCTTCCTGCGTAGGTTAGAAGTTTAGCTGTCCAACATTCAACTCTGGCTAATATCTTCTTTATCAAAGGCTGACATTGCATCATAGATAACTTCTTCGAGGAAAGCGGTACTCCGAGGTATCTAAAAGGGAGTTCACCTTTAGTCAGTCCAAATTCCTGCAATATACTCTCTTGAACTTGAGCACTGACCCCCCTCAAAATAAATGTTTCTCTTGGTAGGGTTGGCTTGGAGTCCAGAGGGTTTAGAAAACTTTTGGAAAGCTGTCATTAACCTTCTCACAGATCCCTCATCTCCCCTTGTCCCTCATCTTCCCTTGTGAACAACAATAAGTCGTCCGCAAAACATACATGCACAAATCCTAGTTTTCTACATCTAGGGTGAAAATTGAAGTCGCCATCGTGGTGTAACTCCTTCAGGCACCTATTTAGATACTCCATGCTTAGGACAAACAGATAAGGTGAGAGGGGATCACCTTGTCTTAACCCTCGCTTGGCCTGAAAAGGAGAAGTGAGCTCACCATTCACATTAAAAGTATATGAAATTGTTGAAATGCAGGCCATAATCAATTGCATGAATCTGTATGGGAATCCCAATTCCAGGATAGATGCCTAATGAATACCCATTCAACAGAGTCATACGCGTTTTGTATGTCCACTTTGACCACACATCTAGGTGATATATTCTTTATGGTGTACCCCTTAATGAGCTCGTGACTAATAAGAATATTATCAAAGATGGATCGACCTTTCACGAATGCAGATTGGCTTTCACCCACAATATCTCCAAGAACATTTTGTAGCCTATTTGCAATAACTTTAGATATGATCTTGTAAAGTACACTGCAGCAGGCTATAGGTCTGTAGTCCTTGATATTACTTGGATTTGCAACCTTTGGCAGCAAAGTTACCAAAGTGCTATTAATTGTATTTGGCATGAATTTCGTCTTAAAAACTCCTTCACAGCTTCAATGATTTCTTTGCCAATAATATCCCAAGCCTTCTTAAAAAAGAAAGAGTTAAAACCATCCATCCCAGGAGCTTTGTCTGACTCCATATCAAACACTGTCTTCTTTATCTCCTGTTCTGTCACTGCACCATTAAGCTCATTTTTTTTAGTGGAGATAGAATAGGGCCTCTCTCAATGATTGATTTGTCCACCATAAGTAATTCCTCTGCAGCTGTTCCCATTAAACTCAGGTAAAAAGACCTCACTTCCTCTTTTATATGATAAAATTTGTGACATTTAATTGCTTCAAAGGGTGCTTGAGGTGCTTTAATTTGTACCAAATATCTAGCAATTTATTTTGGTGATACTGCACCCCCATTCAGTTGTAAGAATTCCTCTAAATTGTGGATGTCCTGCAAGCACATTTAAAAATCTAAAAGGAGTGTTTCTGTACCCATTTTCTGATGGAAATCGAATCACAAGGGGGCAATGGTCTGATACATTCCTCTCAAGAATTTCTACTACAATACCAGCAAATTTTCTGAACCACTCCCCATTTTCCAAACATCTATCAATCAATGAGTGTATTCTATTCTCTCCTACTTGTTGATAACACCAAGTGAAGCTATTGCCCACCATAGGAAGAGTATTTAGCTCATTCTGGGCTAAGCACTCAGAAAAATCCTTGGTATCTGCAAATGTTACTGGATTGCCTTGATATCTGCTAATATTACACATTAATCTTGAGTATTTATATAGGTTCTCATAGAATGAACTCGTATTGTTTAGCGGTGTGGGACAACAAAATGATATTATGCTTAGATTCCATCACTTCACTAATTTTCTTATATCCTTAATTGCATTATTCAAATAATAGATATTCATATTAAAACCATAAGCTATAATAGGATCCATCGATATGCTAGAATAATAGGTCTTATTTAATAGATAGATAACATCGAAAATATAAGATTTCTTACCTTATTAAATACACACACACACACACACACACATATATATATATATATATATATATATGAATTTACGAATTAAAAATATATAAAATGAAGATTTAAGATAATTAAGAATACCGAATGGAGAGAGCGCCACGTAGGACCTAAATTTAAGGGGAGGCTTCGAATCCGCGTCAATATTAATGATATATAGATTATCAAATTTTTGAATTTTTAAATATAATATAATAGATTTTAAATATCTACTAGAAACGATTCTTGCTTTGAAAAAATCCTACATGACACCTCTCTTAATCCTCCATTCCTATTTATCTAAATTCTCAAATTTTTGAATTTTTAAATATAAAATAATAGATTTTAAATATCTACTAAAATCTTGTGTCTCACATCAGTTTTCAATGAAACTTCACCTATTTAAAAGGTTATAAATATCTAGAATCAATATGTATTTTCTCATCTTTTGCACCACCAGTATTTTTGGCCAATTTATTTATTAGTCAGTCGAATAAATAACTATATTGTTATAGTTTAAATAATTTAATTTAATTTGGCCAATTTATTAGTTGGCCGAGTAAATAATTATTTTTTTAGGGAACACCGAATAAATGGTTCTAAAATAATGTGACTAATTTATTGGTTGACTAAATTAAAATTTGAAATACTCTAATAATTTTTTATTTAATTTGATAAAAAAATAATTAGTTTTAATTCATCCAATTAATTAGGTAGACGGGCCAATTCCAACTGATCGATACCTCAACTCAGGATCCCACGTGATACATCTCCCTACGTGGCACCTCTCTTAATCCTCCATTTCAATTTATCTAAATTCTCAAATTTTTTTGAATTTTAAAATATAAAATAATAGATTTTAAATATCTACTAAATTCTTGTGTCTCATATCGATTTTTTAATGAAACATCACATATTGAAAAACTTATAAATACCTAGAATCAATACGTAGTTTCTCATCTTTTGCACCACCAGTTTTATTTGGCAGTCGGTCGAATAAATAACTGTTTTTTATAATTTAATTAATTTATTTTAATTTGATCAATTTATTAGTTGGCCGAGTAAATATTTATTTTTTGTAGGGAATCAATTGATTAGATGGTCGAATAAATGGTTCTAAAATAATTTAGGTAATTTATTGGTTGCCCAAATGAAAAATTAAAATAGTTTAATAATTTTTAATTTAATTTGATAAAAAAAATAATTATTTTTAATGTGCCTAATTAATTAAGTAAACGGACCAATTCCAATAGATGGGTACCTCAACTCGGGATCCCACGTGACACATCTCCATTATTTATTTTTATTTGTTTAAAGTTATCATTTTATACATTTTTCAGGTATTTTCTAAGGTGTAGAACCGTCATCTATTAATTAATTTTTACCTTATTTGTAGTTGGGTTTCCAACTTTGCATAATCATAAATTATGCACTTCTAAATCAAAATTGTGGTCAACGGACCGATTTCGGCCCAAAACCGTGCATGGCGGTAGACGGGCCAATTCCAATCAGACGGGTACCTCAGCGTGGAAAATTTTTCATTTTATGCATTTTTTCATGTATTTTCTAAAATTTAGAATCGTCATCCATGAATTAATTTTTATATTATTTGTAGTTGAGATTCGAACTTTGCATAAACTATAATTGTAAATAGCGAACATACTATACGGTTAAGGACGAACGAATAGTGCAATCAATTTGTTTTATTAAATTTTGGGTCTATATAAATTCTAAACGAGTCCTAAATTAGGCCTTATAAATCACAGTCGTGGTCAACCGGCCGATTTCAACTCAGAACCGTGGCGTTAGACGGGTCAATGAGCCAATTCTAACCCTAAATTGTGCGAGTAGAGGGGCCTATTCTGTACCAGCAGAGCAACTTTTATTTTTATGTTAAACTCTAAAATTAAGGATATTTATGGTCAATTTTTATTTTATATCATTGGCTAAGTTATTTTACGAATTCAATCAGTCCACGTAAAGTTTTGTAAAAGGCCAAAACTATCAAGGATAGTGAAACCAATTCCTGAAGTTCTATTCTTATTTAAATCAAAATTTTTCTTGAAGTTGGTAAAAATGAAAACGAATATTATCATTATTTTTCTGTGAATATATTCTGAAGATGATTATTTATATAATGCTATAATTTATAACATGAATTTTTAGAAGATGATTATTTATATAATACTACAATTTATAACATGAATGTTTATTTATTAAATATATTATGTGAATTTTTTTTGGGAGATAGTTACTACTTACTTATACAATTACTTATATAAGTTACTTATATATATAATTTCAGGTAAAGAAGAAAACAAATGTCATCATTAATTTTTCTTTGAATATATTTGGAAAATGATTATTTATATAATACAAAATTAGTATTGTAGTCAATTGGCCAGTTCGGTTCCGGATCGAAACTGTCAGGGTAGACTGGATGATTGCGAAATGTTGGTTTAATTTTTTTTTCTTGCGAATATTGCTATACAGTTAATGGGAAAAAAATAGTACAATAAAAAAAATTATTAAATTTTGGGTCTATATAAATTCTTATCGAGTTTCATAAATTATGCAATTATAAATCAAAACCATGGTCAACAGGCCGATTACGACCCGAAACTGCGGACATATAAATTCTAAACGAGTTTAGTAGATTGTATTTTTCTTAATACATTGCATTTTACTATTTAATAATTTTATTAAATATAATTCTCCGTCTATTTTTTCGATGGGTAATATGCTAGTTAATATACAAAAGAAAATGTTTGGTCGGGTCGGAGCCTCTCCTTGCCCCTACTTGAGCCCATCACTGAGTGCAACAATAACTCTTCTGGACAGGGTAACTGAACTACATCTATATAAAAATTTAAATTTTAAAATTTGTACGGAGACGTGAATCAAAAACTAAAAATACAGGGACTTCATGATGCATCTTGCCTAAAACTGAAAGGCAAATTCTTGGGTGAGACGCGTCTCACAATGTGAGACCGTGCGTGGTGCGTGCACTACACGTGCACACTTCCCACGCGAAGCACGTGTTGTGCACACGCCCTATTTTTTTTTTTTCAATAAACCCATATGTACACCACCATATATTCATATGCACACCACTTAATGTTCATATGCACACCGAAGAGTATTGATATGCACCAACTTTTTCTAGTTTTTTTCGATTTTTGTTTTTTAAATTACCAAATTTATTTTGCACTTTTTTTTTTTGTTTGTCTCTTCGTTGTTTTGTTTGCCACTTCTTCTTTGGTCAATATTCGAGCGAGGGGAGCCGAAAACCTCGGAGCGAGCCAAAAAATCTAAATTGTTGCCCAATGATTATCCTTATATTAGTAATCGGAGCGAAGGCGGAGCCGAAGGCTTTGCCGAAAAAAACCGTTAATAAAAGAAAAACTGGAAAATAAATGGAAAAAAGTTGGTGCATATTAATACTCTTCGGTGTGCATATTAACATAAAGTGCAGTGCATATGAATATATGATGAAGTGCAAATGAGCTTAATGCCAAAAAAAAAAAAAAAAAAAAAAACTGGACAAAATGAAATTGGAAAAAGTTTTTAGTGTGCATATCAACATAAAGTGAAGTGCATATGAATATATGGTGGTGTGCATATGGGTTTATTGTTAAAAAAAACTAAAAAATGAAAAAGAAAATCGAAAAAAAAATAGGGCTCGTGTTGGTGTGAGAAGCGCGCACTCATCTCATGCTGTGAGACCTGTTGCACCAGAGAGTAGCTCAGACTAAAATAATGGAGTATGTGACTAACCATAATAGCCACATCATTAAATTTAAGTATTCAAACTTTATCATGATAATAGAATATGAGTTAATTGTCAAAAAAATCCCCACCAATTTTTAAAATTCTGATTTTAATTCTCACTAAATTCTCAACCTTTTAATTTTATCTGATTTTTCCCACAACGATAATTTCCCCCCAATTTAATAATGAGCTGGAAGTCGGAAATGCCGACGTGGTAAATCGTCAGAACACATGCAACGACGTCGTTTAATAAATATCATACGTCGTCGTTTAATGGTAAATAAAAACTTGGATTAACTGCCAAATAATTCCCGATCTTTTTATAAATTCCGAATTTAATCCAACCTTTTCAATCTGCCTCCAAATTCTCCAACGTGGGTTAACGCCATACGTTGTCATCGTCGTCATTTTGTTCTTGCCACGTACGTAATATATTAGGCCACGCCCGCCAATAATATTAATATGTCAGTAATAGCCTTACCAAAATATGTCACAGTGGGAAATCAGATAAAATAAAAATGTTGAGAATTTAGAGGCATATTTAGAAAGTAGAGATTAAAACAAGAATTTTGAAAAAGGTGAAGAATTTTTCGGCAATTAACCTATAGAATATTGATAAATAATGAAGTATTCAAGATTACAAACTACAGAGACATAAAAAAAAATACAAACATTATAATTTTAAAAATTCGATGAATGGCCTTTCCCCTTTAATTACATCCTTTCTAGTTTTTGCTAGCGCTGCAATGTGCAGGTTTAAAGGACACAGTCTTATTTTGTAAGTCATATCCTACCAAGAAATCCATTTGTGCCAAATTACCAAATATTGCTTCACTATTTGTTGGTGCAAAAGCTAGGCACACACAGTTTTTCCTAATCTTCACAAAAGTGTTTTGAGGCTTCAATTTCACATTAGCCCCTTTGAAATGAAATATGATATCTGGAACTTGTGTTGCGCTTTCTGAAAAATAGCATAAATTCAACAGCCCTTTTGGATCTTCCATTTCTTTCATCTTCATCATTTGTCTTTTCACTTCCGATGAAACTTGATTGTACAATTCCTTTGGGAGAAAAGTCAATGTTGTCCCTGAGTCTATGATAATATTGCCCTCTTCAATTTCCTTGGAATAATTTGATGATGAAGAAGTTGGAGGGCTATAAAAGCCAATTCTCCGATCCCCAACACTGATCCCTTCTAATGTCAAGAAGTAGAAGGTCCTAGGAATTTTAGCAACTAAAGGTGTTATTGTCACGTCATCGCCGAACACAACAGCATCACCGCCGAAACTCATTTTACTAGAAAAAGAGGACCCACTTATATATGATCCGAGACAATATGAGAATCTGCCTTGGGTCAAAGAGCCCATTTGGGTTACTAGCGACAATGCGCCACCACCTAGGCCCACAATCCCAGACGCGTGAGCACCAAAGGTGCCGCGGTCTTCATGCCCGCATCCAATAACAATGTCGGTAATTGCCACGGAACCTAATCTGATAGTTTCCGTGGCAAGATTACCTTTGCTAAATGATGCGTCATCGTATCCTATCATATAGTGACACGTGCCCTCAAAATTGTCACAATAAGTCTTCCCAGGAAGCGCATTGCATGGACTACAAGTACAACCGATTGGTTTGTACGTGGAAGAAAGCTTAGGTTCAAAAAGTGGTGCTTTTTGGCGAAAGCATTGTTTGCAAGGCTTGCACTGAATCCAAGTGAGGTCACTGCCGGTGTCCGCAACGGCTAAAGTTTCCACCGGTGGCGTACCAATGGAGAACTTCATGAGGTATTCTCCTCTATCTGAAAGAATATCAACTGGCATTGTTCGTAGACAACGGCGGTGTGTTGGAGTGTTGACACGGTTGAGAGAGCGTTGCAAAGCGTTTATTAATCGTTGCGACGGAGATAAGGAAGCAACTAGGGAAGGGGATTGTACGAATTCTCTATGAATTAGATCGATGGTTAGGCCTTGTGTTGTGCTAGAGTAAAGTGTTGCAGTTGTAGTCATCGAAATGATAGCAACGATTAATGTCGTGAAAGAATTGGGAATAGAACCAAATTTCATGGTGCTTCCCCTTTTGAAGTTGTAGAGATGATTATGTGTAGTGAGATTAAGTGATGTAGAGATGATTTTATATTGAGAATTTTTTGAATGAATTTAGTATTTCTTTAATAATCTTTTGAGCCATCATTATTGTAACAAAATAGTATGTACCCATTAATTGTAACAATATCACTTTCCTTTGTTGATGGTATATAATAAGGGTACTCAATTAATATGTACACAATAACACTTTCTCGTATGTATCCATTAATTTAGATTTCAAATATAATTTAATAGATGGTATATGAGGGTACTCAACACTTATTGTGTTTCTTTTTTAAAGAAATGGATAGTAAGTATTAAATATTTATTTGTTTCAAAATATTTATCATAGATCCCATTAATTAATATAGAATGTACTTATATTGAATCTCGAGTAGTCAAAATTCAAAATTGAATGTTCAGTTAATAAGCGTCTAAAGTTGGATGTTGCCTTTTTTGAGAAATGCTTCTTATATGGTATTTCGACCAAGTTTGATAAAAATAATAAAACTGCCCCGATTGCCAAATTGTGGATTTTCAGAAGGACGACCACTCTTCAAATTTTGAAATAGTTTTGAAGTTTATGAAATAATAAATGGAATTATTCTTTGTTTCTCCAAATCCAAAGGAGTTGATGGTCTATGGACTTTGCGGTAGGTCATAACTTGAAAAGTTAAAGGGAACATATTTTTAAAAAAAAAAAATCAAAGCTAATACCATAAAATCATTGGAAATTTTGCCTCATAAGAAAATCAATATCTGTCCAATTTTTGAGCTCTCGTATTTTCTAGTTTCAATGTATCTTCAAAACTAGGGAGTATATTAAGATTATTGTAATGTGTAGAATCAATCATTTGAATGGGAACGGAGAGTATTGACATGAAGCATCCATAAAGCAAAACATAAAATGGGAACTTGATAAGGAATTAAACAGAAAATATGATCAACGAAATTGAGATAGGAATTGAAGACATGGATGTAGATGCAATTGTAGAATTGGAGAACACCTCTTCTTCGTAACTACTGGTTGCTGCAATCAGTTCGCTTGAAGGAGACGACCTTCCTCTTGAGGTCAAACCCCACCAAGAAATTGACTTGTGCCAAATTACCAAGAATGGCTACCCCTTTATGTGGCTCAAATCCGAGGCAATGAACATTCTTGGAAACTTTAAGGAAAGTGTTTATGGGATACAACTTAACGTTTGCACCAACAAAATGCAGCGTAACTATAGGACCTCGGATTCCCTCATCGCCCGTCTTATAACACAGCCGCATCATCCTCTCCGGATCAGCAATGCTTTCAAGATTCATTTGTTTTTTCATTGCTGCTTCTAAGGAAGCATGGAGATTCTTAGGAAGATATGTGAGTCTTGTTCCAGAGTCGACAATGATCCTTTCGTTGAAGAAACCGAAGATCTTTGAAGAGTACGAAGAGTTGGAGAGACTCGTTGCCACCAATCTCGTATTTCCAACACTTATTCCTTTCAAGCTGAGTGCATAAGAATTCTTGACAAATTGCAGAGCAGTAGAAACTATTGCAGCACCAGTAACTGCAGCTCTGCTGCCAAAATACATTTTGCTAGACTTGGGATTGCTGTATGCCTTATGGACTAAGCAATAAGAGAATTTACCACCAATCACAGAATTCATTTGGGTGATAAGGGAGCTAGGTCCTACCCCCATCCCCACTACTCCAGATGCCTCTTTGAACTCAACATAATTATCGAAACCACATCCAAAAACCAAGTTTGGTAGAGACGTGGGCGTACCTGAGGTGGCTTTCATGGTGAGCGTGTCCGAGAAGATCACTCCATTAGAGTGGTACCTTTGTAGATAAAACAAGGAATACCTGCACGAGTTCTCTCCAGAAGTCGAAGGCTTCCCTCCAGACAACTTGCAGAGCTTGGAATTACCAGGCACGACTTTGTAAGTCGAGGATTTCTTGGGAGTAAAGAGAGGTTGCTTCTGGGCGAAGCAATGCTGACATGGCGCGCACTGCATCCATGAGAGAGCACTAGTTGTATCAAGAATGCCAGTTACCTCAATAGGCGGTGTACCAACGGATAGTTTCATCAAAAACTCCCCACCAGAAGCTATCAGATCAGTAGTAGGAGTCCCTGCTGCTAAGTTACTAGCACGACTCTTCGAGCGATGTAAGGCTTTGTTTATGAGGTTGTTGTAGCTTGCTGTTGAGTTGCGCAGAGAAGAAAGTAAGGAGTCTCTGTGAATAAGGTCAGTGCTAAAGCCATCACAGTTTGATTCCGATACAGCAAATGTACACAATAATGGAAAGACGATAAAAACTGTACGAAACGACATTAAAACTGCTAGAGTTACAAAGAAAGAAGATGTCTTTATATGAAAACGTGCAGCTGATTCAGGGAAATGCAAATCAAAGTGTATTTATGAACACTCCAATAATATTTCAATTCAATCCTCTGCCCTCATTGCTAGATCCTCACGGATAACAAAACTTATCTAGATGATGACATTCATAGTTGTAGTTAATGCAGATATTTCAGAATATTAGGAGATAATTGATGAACTTTGCCAATACAATAACAGAGCGAATACCACAACACACAATCGCTTGAAGGAACTAAAGAATGAGATACACATTTAAAACGGTAACCAACTCTATAATACATTTACAAAGATGCACCCTCGCCCTTCTCACGAGCAATGGATGCAGAGAGGATTCCAAGATCCCTGTTCAAGAATGTCAATGCAGTTTCACACTCTGATATTATTCTCATTACTGAGGATGGCTCACCAGCAACTGTTTCAGAAGACCCAACTGCTACTGCTGCATGTGAATCCCGAAGGTTCTTCAAGTTTCCTAGAAACTGTCACAATGAAACAGAAATGTGTCTTAAACTAATTCCATCAAAGTTCAAAATAACAAAGCAGGACTTAAAGAAAAAATCATAACATGAGACACCCACTAAAAGTAGAAATTTGTTAACACTTCATTGAGCCCAACACATTATCAGCGCAGAGAAACTTTCCGTTTTATGGATAGAAGTAAACCAGTATTAAGGTACCTTCAAAAGCATCTTATACGCCTCCAACAATCGATTTGCAGCTGGTCCAAAACCATGAAGTTGAGGAACCTCCATCATATGTGTCCAAGGACGTATTTCCTGCAGACAGTAAACTAGTAAGAACAAAGTTTTAAACAGAAATGATTACGTAAGCAGACTTTATTAAAAATTTGACCCACAACCAGCGGAATGACTAAAATACATCCAAAATATACTAATGGTCATAATGCAACGTAATAAATAGTCAACTTTAATCACATGATGCTCTAAAACTGTATAGATTAATAGCTCCAAGATTGATAAAGTGCATGAGACCATAGGAGTTTACATCACTATAATAGAGTTAAAAGACATGCCAATCGGAGATACCTGTCCAGCTAAATACTGAGATTTAACCTGATTTAATATTCAAAAACCAACAATCAAGCTCAGCTAACTTTCTCTAGCTAATATTTAGAAGTCAGCATAGATTATTGAATAAAATGAGAATCTTTTAAGATGGCAAATCAAAAGCTAAACGAGCTTAGTGATCAAGCACATGTTAATATAAATGAGTTGACACTCAGTATTTAACTGAGAACCCGAAGTTTTAAATTCTAGCAGCACTTTCACTCAGATTTCCCTGGCAAAAGGAGTACGATGCATGTAAAGATTTCACAGAATAGTAGAATTCAAAAGGTCAGCCAAAATCAAGATTATAATTATCAGCTTTGCTTATTTCATGCATCTATAGTAGTTTTTAAGTATAGACACTAAACATTTTGTATGTCATTAAATCTAGGCATATGAGTTGAGCCACCCAATGCAACTCAGAGAAGATAAGGAAAAAAAAAGAACCTTGGTGTAAATGGTGTTGAAAGATCTTGCAGTTTCAAGGAAAGATTCCAGATGTGCCCGTAATTTTGCGTCAACTTCCATGTAATCTTCATCTGGATTATATGGATGCTACAGAGGGTAATGACATAAATACTTATAATTAACATCGATGCAGCAAAGAATGATGAAGCTAATGCCACAATCAGGTGCAGCTTGTATTATCAAAGAATTAGATTATAAAAGCTTGATAAGAACCTTAGAAGCCAGATCGTCAACCATCTCTTGAAGGTTCAGAAGTCTGTTTGATTGATCTGAGAGTTGTTTCTCCAAATCAGATATATCTGGCCTACAAGAAAACTTTAAATAAGGGAGCAAAAAATAAATGGAGATACGAGAGTCCAAATCTGATATTGAAAAACCCCAGGTGGATAACACTTCATTCTAACAGAAGGTAACGATGGCGGTATTGCAAACATAAAAAAAATGCATAATAAGTAGATCAATTAAGAATATCAATTGTTCCAGAAGCAACAGGCAGACCGTCAAGCCAGGAGGTAAGATTGTCAGACGTTCAGAGCAGATGCATTTGTAAAACTAAGCTAGTTCACAGATTGACCTTCCATTACTAAAAGGCAAAAATGGAATTCAAAGCAATATCACTTCTTAATGACAACAAAGAGTCTCTGAAAAGAACTTCGAAGAAGGATAACTTAAAAGAGGGCAGTAATCTGGAAAAGAACTATGTCTTACAGTGGATATATCGATTGGATCTGCACATCTGCTGGAAACAACTTGCATTCTTCTGAAAAAATTTGAGCTTGTTTCTCAGCTATAGCATCAATTAACTGAATATCTTTAGCTACTTGCTCGTCTACACTGGGAAAATGAAAACAGTAAAATTAGCTGCAAAAATATAGTTAAAGATCAACAAAAAAATAGGATATGCTCATATAACAATGCGTAAACTAGACATAAACACCTCCACTCAGGATTATCAGCATAGATGCTTGCCTCCACAAGATCTACGATAAGACGCAGCATCTCGGTACGATCTTCATAACTTCCTCGGCCCTACAATAAAAGTACCATTTATTACCAGCAAGAATTATGAATAAATAGCATGTGTTCAGACATTTTCAGAATCAATTGCAACCTTCATGGCCAGGCAGCCAGGGACATAAGAATTACATCAATGTCGCTTTATGAAACACCAAAATGAAAGAAATAATTCTGGTTTCTATAGTTTTAAACGTAAGACGAGAAAACAAATTGTGAGCATACATAGTGGGTTCATAAGTAGCTCAACAAGAAAAGGGCTTTCCAAATATATTTACCCTTTTTCGTTCATCCAAATGCAGAAACTGAGAAAACTAAATAACCTCATGTAGACTAACAATTGTTCAAACAGTGAACAATTACAGGGGCATATTTAGACTGGAAGAAGTAGGGATATCAGGAATAATTGGTCCTCCTACGATCTTGTATTACTATTAATAGAAATGAAGCATCAACACAGCGGCAATTCAAACTCACTTGGATGGTTTCAGTGTCTATTGTAGTGGTAATGCCCAAAAATTTTGCAATCTCTGCCAAATCTGCAATAAGAAAAGAATTGAAATAAAAAGTTATGTGACAAATAATCACATGTTTCATTCATAAAGTATAATCCAAAATATATTCCAAAGGACAGATTCAAATACTGCACAGTAGTCAATCTAACACAATCCCAACAAATACTACATCAAACTATTTTCTGACGAAAATAAGAAATTTAAAAAGGAGAACTTCAATAACAGCCATAAAAACTGCCGAACACATTCAATCCAGAAATGACGCTGAAAGGCTAAAACCCAAAGAGAATTATGGAAGGCACAAAAAAGTATAATTACATTGTATCCTGGAGGTTTCTTCGTCTCGATCCACAGCATCTCCTTGTAGGTTCTGCTGCGAAAAGGGAGATTTATCACCCAATAATCTGCAAAATCGATCATAAATATCCGTCATAAAAAACCAAACACAATTCTTCGAACAGTAGAATCCAGAAAGGCGAAGTTTCCTTACTTGAAGAAGAGCCATTCAAGAAGGGCGTAGCGTTCCATGCCGGCAAAGAGGAGCGACTGCGCCGGCGCATTGGCTCTCGGGTAATTCAACACCGCTAATTTCTTCTGAACATCTTCCATTTGCTTAGCCGCCATGCAGTGCGATCCAATTCCGACGTGAGCCCAAATCAAGGGCGGAAATTGGAGTCGGATTTGGGGAAATTTGTAGGAAGTGAAAGGGGGGGAATTGGATCAGATCAGATAGATTTGAAGTTTCTTTTTTATTTTTGTGCTGGAGTTGAATTGGGTTATTTTCAAATCGAAGTTGTTATATTGAACGCCATAATCCAAAATCGTGTCATATTCTGTGAAGTTGCTATTTCGAAATGCTTACTCAAAACTCGAAACTTTTTTTTTTTTTTTTTTTTTTTTTTGATATCGTGGGAACCCGCAGCCGCTTCCTTTGGTGCGCACTGGGTAAACCCCCGTCCCTTGTGCAGTAGCCTGCAAACCACACAGGGCATGTAAACCACACTTTCCAAGTACAGGTGTGACAGGCTCGACCTATAGAGGCGTTTCATGAGGTTCGAACCTGAGACCTCTCAATCTCAAGCGCTCACTTTTTACTACTAGGCCATCCCCAAGGGGACACAAAACTCGAAACTTGTTTATTGGATTGCGTGTTTAGAGATTGATTTGATATTCATACTTAAAATGTGCAAAAAGTTAATTAAAACACTAGTGGGTTAACAAATTATTAAGTCTAGCTACTGACGTAATATACACATTTTTATCATTTTAATTGCATATCACTTCATAATTTTATTAGGGTCGGTTTGGTAAGGTACTAATATTAGTAAGGGTTTATCTTGTGTTTGATACACCACATATATAATATGGGGATACCTCTATTCTGTTGAAGTCCAATGCTATTACATTGTTTTGTCCACTTTATTAATCTCGCCCCTTTCCCCAAATCTATTTTCCAGTTTTCTACAGTAACCCCTACTAAATTCTTGGGAGACAAATATACCCTCAATTGATTGTCTTCTCCATTTCAAAACCATATCTGCAACACCACGAGAGAGAGCTTAAACCTCAACAGTCAAAGAGGAGGCGAAACGCCACCAAAAAAGAAAAAGTGATTACTCGAGCCCTGTCGAGTTTCTCAATTCGCCATTACCCATCATTGTTTGCTTATTATTTTTGTTCTTGCTTTCTATAGGAAAAATTAGGTAATTTCGAATAATCGAGAGAGCAAAACCCTATTCTCCGATAAGAACCTGACGACGTCGTTGCCGGCAAACCAAAGCAGCCGCCGATTTCGCCTAAGCTCCCTCTTATTCTAACGATAACAACATATATTGTTGGTAAAAAAATCTAAATTAGAGATGTGTTTAATAATCCTGCTTAGGATTCATGTTGGTAACAAAATCAGAAATGGTGGTAGCACTAATTTTCGTTTCTCTCAACCAGATTTGAAGGTGCGAGCAACTTGCATGTGCCCTCGATTTCATTTTAATAGAGATCTCTTTTCCATAATTGAAGGAATGCATTTCAACAGCTTCTGCATCAGTTTTAGTCAACGGAAGCCCGAGTGGAGAGTTCAAACTACAAAAGGGCTTGCGCCAAGGTGACCCACTATCTCCTTTCCTGTTCCTAATTGCAGCAGAAGGCCTCAGTTTGTTAATGAATAAGGCAAAGGAAAATAGCACATTCTCAGGAGTGAAAGTGGGGAAAGACAAAGTAGAAGTTTCTCATCTTCAATTTGCTGATGATACTTTGATTTTCGGAGAAGCTTCAAATTCGAATATCTAAAGTGTCAAATGCATAATTCGGAGCTTCGAATTGATCTCGGGGCTGAAAGTGAATTTTCGAAAAAGTACACTGCTTGGAATCCATGTCGAGGAGGGAAAATTACAGGAGTTCGCAAAGGAGTTAAATTGCAAAGTTGGGAACATGCCTTTCAAATACCTTGGTGTCCCCATAGGCGCAAATCCAAGAAAAGAAGCTACATGGCAGCATGATTGTTTAACTAAAGTCGGTGTTGTCAAATCTGCCCATTTATTATCTTTCTCTTTTTTGTGCGCCTTCTTGTGTGATAAAAAAAATCACCGAACTCCAAAGAGATTTTCTATGGGGAAGGGAGGTTGGGGACAAAAAGAATATCGTTTGGGTGGCGTGGGAAAAAGTTTGCACAACAAAAGAAGATGGAGGGTTAGGGGTGAGAAGAGTTGAATAGTTTAATAAGGCTTTGTTGGGAAAATGGGCTTGGAGACTAAGGGTAGAGAATCAGTCTTTTTGGTGCAAAGTGATATTGTCAAAATATGGAGTGAGAAAAGGGAATGAGAGGGTTCTAGTAGAGGCTGAGAATAGAGAGTTGGGTAGATGCTCAGTATGGTGGAGAGACTTGTGTAAATATGTCATCTCATCTGATTGGTTCCAGAATAATATAATTAAGGAAATTGGGGAAGGTGACAAGACAAGATTTTGGCATGAAAAATGGGTAGGGATTGTTGTTTAGCTCAAAGTTTTCACAGATTGTATAGAATAGCACTTGACAAAGATGTTTATGTCAAAGATAAAGGAGAATGGGCAGGAAACAGTTGGGAATGGAGGTGGAGCTGGAGGAGAGAATTGTTTGAGTGGGAAAAAAATCTTTTTTCCTCCTTACTTTCTCTCATTGGCAGGTTCAAGACAGTTCAAAACAGAGAGGATACCTGGAAATGGCCTGCAGAAAGCAATGGCATATACTCTTCCAAGTCTGCTTACAAGGAAATTGAGAAGCGAGCAAACCAAGGCATATCTTCGCGTGGATTTTTGAAGGCTATCTGGTGTAAACTTGCTCCAAGAAAAGCTGCAGCTTTTGGGTGGAAACTTTTGCAGAACAGAATCCCGACTAGACAAAATCTCGCAAGAAGAGGAGTGCTTCGCGAGGTTGATGGTGACAGGTGCCCATTTTGTTTATGTAATGATGAATCTGTTGAGCATCTTTTTTTCTCTTGTGCATTTGCTCATAAAGTCTGGGTTTGCTGCTACAATTGGTTTGGAATCAAGTATGTCGGGCATGAGAAACCGGTATGTCATTTTGAACAACATATGGAGTTTGCAAGGAAAAAGAAATCATCGGAGGGGTGGAAAGCCTTATGGATTTGTGTTGTTTGGAACATTTGGAATAATCGGAATGAGATAGTGTTCAAGAATAAGTCGAGTAGCTGCGATGATTTGATTGAGATGATTAGAGTTCGTTTTTGGTTTTGGATTTCAAATCTTTCTCCGCATTGTGTATGTTTTAGTTTGGAAGATTGAATTTGCAATCCATCTCTTTGTCTCGAGCTTTTTTGATGTGTGGTTTGTTTCGTTGTTAAACTTTGTTTCTCATTATTGGGTTGCACCTCTCGTGCGTGATTGAATAAATTTTCATTTACCAAAAAAAAAATAGAGATCTCTTTTCCATAATTGAAATTCCCTTAGCCAACTGCATGTAATGTGCTCAAACTTCTCTTGTATGATGAATGATGTGAAATAGGGATTAAATTGTTCTTGTATGTAAATTAGGGATTAAATTTCTCTTGTATAATGAATTATGTGAAATAGGTATCAAATTTCTCTTATTTCGGACTAGTATGTAGATATTTCAACATGATCTTCATAGTTCATGTATTTGCACATTTTTAATTTATTTGAACTTATTACAACTTTTATATAAATGGAATATATTAATTGCTGAAAATTTTCACTAAAAAACAATAGACAAACTCATTTTACAAGCAGCAAGTGTTAAATTTTTTAAGGTTAAAATTTATGCAGCTGAATGAATATGCATTGTAAACTGCTGCAGTTGCATAGTTAAAAAATATGAATGAAGATGAATTGCATTGTAAATTACATGAATATGAATGAATATGCATTGTAAACTACAACTGCATTGTAATATCATGAAAATACATGAACTTTGGATCAACTTTCATTTTTCCCACAAACTTTCAATTTTTTGTGACAATACACGAACTTTTAATTAAGTTTCATTTTTCCCACGAACTTATGATTTTTTGTGACAATACACGAACTTTGAATTAACTTTCATTTTTACCATGAACTTTCAATTTTCTTTGAGAGTACATGAACTTTGGTCCAATCAACGATCCTTAATTTCGCTCAAATTCAAGTTGGATGTCTTATCTAGCAATCGAGATGGTGCGGTCTTTTCGCGTCGGCTAACTTAAATAACTCATTTTTTGTAATCTCCATAAGTCATCGTTAGATTCAAACATTACCAAACCTAGCTTTTTAATTATCTTGCTAGAGTTTAAGGTCATATAGATATTGCGGCAAAAATTTCTTCATATTTCTCCTATAAAGATAGGCGTATCGCCTCCCCTTTAAAATTTCTTCATATCTTTTCTTAATTTTTCAATTTCGCCACTAATCGTCGTATCCAAACCAAGTTCATACACTAATGTCTTATTCTTCCCTATCATCTTGATATGAGTAATATGTAGAATTTTCGCTCAATATCACCCTAAACCGTTAGGTATGTTAATTTTGAGATTGAACGATGACGTATGGAGATCAAAAGATGGGATCGTTTAAACGTAATAGCCTGATAGGAGGATTGCATACTCTCGATTGCCACACAAAGTTCATGTATTGTCATAGAAAATTGAAAGTTAATTAGAAAAATGAAAGTTGACCTAAAGATTGTCTATTGTCACAAAATATTGAAAGTTCGTGGGAATAATGAAAGTTGACCGAAAGTTTGTGTATTGTCACAAAAAAGTGAAAGTTCGTGGGAAAAATGAAAGTTAATTGAAAGTTCGTGTATTGTCACAAAAAATTGAAAGTTCGTGGGAAAAATGAAAGTTGATCTAAAGTTCGTGTATTTTCGTGATAATAACCCTTAAAAAATGCATTGTAAACCGTTGCAGCGCTATTGTATACATCATGTAAGATTCTTTGTAAGTTTCTGCGTGTTCTTGAATCCTTTAGCATATATATTAGGTTGGTTTAAGGCAAACTTCATGTAGGGTTTATATTATTTGCCTATATATGGACTGAAATGTGATCAGTTGCATTTATAATGGAAAAATAAAAAATGCCGCATAAATCCTTTAACACATGCTCCAAATGTTTCGTGAGATTCGTTAAAGCCAACGCCACTACAAGCCAACATTAAAGTCAGTGAATAATAATTCTTCTTCTAAGTTTGAACCTTGGAGTTGATATGGGGCATTGCCTTCAAATCCGCTCGAAAACTTCCTTGGCAAAAGCCTCTTTTAGCCTCTGCATGCAAATAGTGTAGTTTGAACCCATTATCAGATTGCAGCCACTTGCTACTAGTTACTTCAACGATGCAACAAGGACAACTTCCTCTCTCGGTGACCAACTACGTCTTGTAGCTTTGTCACCCTTGTTGGCCTTGTACCCCTACCACGGTCCATATCGCTGCTACCTAATTAGCATAAAAATACAATTTGTCAATCTCTCAAATCAATCTTATATTTTAAAACAACATAACTTATGATTTCAGATCACATATGCAGGTTCATACATATATGTAAACATCTATAATCTGGAATATACTTCGCCAGGATTCAATTCCAATCTTCAATTTAGAATGATCAACATAGGGGCCTACTTTCCATCTCATAATTTCTAATACACTCTCAGTCAAGTTTCGCAAATGCACTTCAATTTCACAGCCTCGATTTTTTTTCAAACTTTTAATCTAAATGAAACTTGATAACCCCAAACAAGTTGTGTTTTGTAGTTGTATATGGCGATGGGCTCCAATAGTTCAAGAGTATAAGATAAAAATAGAAAAGTTGAATGGCGTACAAATTCACAAAGGCTCATCATGTAATCAAATTAATCATACATTAGGAAGAAAATAAGTAGTGCAATCAGACTACTCCAAGATTAAGAAGACCTGCTACCGTATTAATGATGATATCAAATAACATGCCGATGAAATCGAAAAACAAAACATGTTGATAATTTTGCTAACTTATGGCTACATAGAAACCTTAATCAAGATATTTAAACCACTACAAATTGCTGATTTTGAATCGAAAAATAATCTACCGCAACTAACTTTGTTGTGTTTCACTGAAATCTTGAAGGTCCATCTTCTCTGGAAGCACTGCAATGATAAACTTTGTTGAATTAGATCAAT
Source organism: Schizonepeta tenuifolia (assembly GCA_029490685.1). NCBI lineage: Eukaryota > Viridiplantae > Streptophyta > Magnoliopsida > Lamiales > Lamiaceae > Schizonepeta > Schizonepeta tenuifolia. The sequence goes on from CM055958.1 coordinate 78,630,692, forward strand.
TTGCAAACAAAATGGTCAATATTTGAGTATGTTGTTGATGGTCAACGGATTGGTGAGAAGAAGAGGTTATTGATCTATATATATGATGGTTTATTTGTAATTTACAAATTAGGTTAGGAGTAAAACTGGAAGCAACAAAGTTAGTCTAGAGTTTTAACTAAGGTACCAAACAACAACACACGATAATCACATCTTCTATCTAACCTACCAACAACCGAGCTAACATAAAAGAACACACCACTCTTTACTATTTTATCCTGAGATTATTTATCTTACACCATCTTTCCTAACCTATCAAACACCCCTTACATATAATATCAGGTACTTGTAATTCTACTCAACTGAAATTTGATACAAATTGAATAACTCAGATTTTTAAATGTTTTTGTTAAATTAGTAATTTTTTTAAGAATGAGTTAAATCAAGCTAAAATCAAATATTCTTGTTTAAATTATGAAATGCTATTTCTTCGCCACTCTTCGCAATAGGAATGAGAGTGTAGAATATCAAACCATTGCTATTAAACATCATAAAACCACTAATAAATGATCCCAAAAAAAAAAAAAAAAAAAAAAAAAAAACATGACCACTAAAAAATAATACTACTAAAAAACAAATTTGAAAATATTTTTGTTGTGAAGTGAGCATTGTTAAATCACATTCGAATTTCTGAACAATCTAAAAAGGAGTCAGATGGTTTGAGTTGAGTTTCCTTAAATGGAAAAGTTATAATTTTTATAGATGGATCAAAATATAAATCTTATCATAATTTTCATGAATAAAGAGAGTTCTATATAACACACAATCTCTTATCCATTTTTTTCACGAACTTTCGATTTATTTAGATTGCACGCACTTTCCATTTGTTGTAAGTTTTGACGGTTTGCAAATTTTACAAATATGAGTTGTTGTGGCAACCAAAATTATTGACATGAACATATTGTCTGATATCATTTTTAATATATTCTATTAATGTAATTAAAATGACAAAAAATTGTGTGTTCTAAGCAATTAGACACTTAAAAAAAAAAAAAAAAAAACATAAGATTAAATTTCTATGTGGACAATTGTAGCTTCCACAATAACTTCGATTTGTCTGAATTTGCAAAACATGGGAAAACGATAACAAATAAAAAATTTATATATTTTACAAAAATTCAAAATTTGCCAAAAAATTCATATACTACTTATTTTTAAGTTAATTAAGTGGGAAAAAAAAAGTATGACGCATGATAAATGAAAGCGTGGGTGTCGGATCTGGCACAAAAACAACGTAGCGAAGTTGTCCGTTGCGGTGACGAGTTGGCTTGGAAAGCGGTCTTCGTCTTTATTTTTTTGTTGAGACACGTGCAGTGGGGTTTTAATTAACAGAACCAAGGCAAGCAAGATCCTGTGAAAAGGAGACAAGGAAAATCATACTGCTAATTAAAATATCAATTAATTACTATTGTTTTCCTTTTCCCCCAAAGGTATATGCGCCGAACCTAAAACCTGCTGCTGAATCTGATTAGTTGGTGGGTAGGTGCGCTCACCCTCTTCATTTTCATGTTTTTCTACTCTACAATCTATAACCACAGTAGCTATTTCTCAACTTGAAGCAAAATTCCCAGTTTCTCCCACCAACTCCTTTAGTGAAAAGTCTGTGAAAAAAAATAAAAATGCTATCTTTAAACATTCTCCCACCCTCAAATGTCAGTTTCTCAAAATCCAACAGCAGACACCGAATTAACGCTTCAGTTCTAGATCGAAACAGACCTCAACTCCAGTCACTCCGAAATCCGAGTCATGGGTTCTCACCCGAATCCGCCCCTATTTGCCGGATCTCCGAATCAAGATCGGATTTTGGGAGATTTTTGCGGCACCCTTTTGGAAAATCTTCATCTTCATCTCAGAAGGTCGGGGCAGCAGCATCCGGAGCCCCGGAAGAATCGAGCAACCCAACCGGATCCGCCTCGAAGCCCGGGTTGAACACGAAGCTTGCTGTTGTTTTCGGGCTCTGGTATTTCCAGAACATTGTTTTTAATATTTACAACAAGAAGGTTTTGAATATCTTCCCATATCCATGGCTTCTTGCATCGTTTCAGCTCTTCTGCGGTTCTGTTTGGATGCTTATGTTATGGTCTTTGAAGCTGCAGCCATGCCCTAAAATAGATAAATCTTTCATTATTGCTCTTCTTGGACCTGCACTTTTCCACACTGTAGGCCACATTTCAGCCTGTGTTTCTTTCTCTAAGGTTGCTGTGTCATTCACTCATGTCATCAAATCTGCTGAGCCTGTTTTCACTGTTATATTCTCTTCGATTATCGGTGATTCGTATCCCTTGCAAGTGTGGCTTTCGATCCTCCCTATTGTGTTTGGTTGCTCATTAGCTGCTGTGACTGAGGTTTCCTTCAATTTTGGGGGGCTTTGGGGTGCTATGATCAGTAATGTAGGATTCGTGCTTCGTAACGTTTACTCCAAAAAGAGCTTGCAGAGTTTCAAAGAGGTGAATGGGTTGAATTTGTATGGTTGGATTACTATAATCTCTTTCTTGTATCTTGCTCCGGTTGCGGTGTTTGTGGAAGGGTCTCAATGGGTTGGAGGGCATCATAAGGCCATTGCAAGCATTGGAAATCCATCCACGTTGTATCTTTGGGTGTTGATATCTGGGATATTTTATCATCTCTATAACCAGTCCTCGTACGAGGCCCTCGATGACATTAGCCCCCTCACCTTCTCTGTTGGGAATACGATGAAGAGAGTGGTGGTTATTATTGCTAGTGTCTTGGTTTTCAGAAATCCGGTTCGGCCACTGAATGCACTTGGATCTGCTATCGCCATCTTTGGAACGTTCTTGTATTCGCAGACAACTGCGAAGAAGCCCAAGATTGAAGGAGCTGAGAAGAAGAAGAAGCAGTAGAAGGTCTTGTTTGAAATTTCATGTTGGTTTTTGCTTCATCACAGAGGTTGGACTATTTTGCTTTTCTTGATTCTGGCATGTTAGGAATTTTGGAATGGATTATGCTTTCTATATCATTCATGGCAATTTTATTCCCTACTTGCTTTTTAGGAACATTTAAACATTTATCATCTTTTTGCCCTAAACATTTGCATCGAAGTGATGAAAGTTTTCACCCACCTTGATCATGTTTATGCTGTTGTGAACTGGAAGATGCTGTCTATTCCTTTTGTTGCAACTGCAAATATAATTTATGTTAGGAAATTTGTTTTGGTTGTTATGAAATTGCTGCGTTGCCAACTTAAATGGAGTATCTTTAACTTTCAACTATATTTAATACTTGCATCTTTGCCCACATGTTTTTGAGGTAGTGGTAAATTATGAATGAAATGTATCGGTTTCAAAGAAAACATGTTTTACTCTTCATTTTATCAGTGTTTTAACCTGTAAACGGGGTTTATGGAATCTACTTAACTTTCATGATAAAGGAGACAAACAAATGAGATAACCTGTTATAAAGGAGCATCTCATCTACAATGATACTCCATTTTGGAGATCATACTCGATTTTGCTTTCAGAGCTCTATTCGCAAATTTATACTCAGTTTTCACGGTTTGAGCAATATTAAATTATAGGCATTTTGGACATAATGTGACCAATCACACAAATTAAAAAAGGTAATATAGGGTTTGAAAAAGGAAATATAGGAAATATATCTTAATTGGGAATCATAAACTCTAAAGAAAATGTGACTTTCTATTTTTGCGGTTAAATTTTTTCTAAATTATTGTTTAAGTTACGGTTGCGGGTTCCTACCATATTATATATTGTTCATACCATATATAATAAAATTTTGGTGATCAATAACATGGTTATAGTTATTTTATTTGTAAACAATTACAATTTGATTTTCATATTATCTTTTTATTTCATTTATTTATTCATATATTTTTCACCTTATTGATTTAATTTATATCATTAAAAATATCAAAAATGCATTGCATATTTTTTTGAGGGGAATGCATTAATATTGCGTATTTTGACAAGATTTGTAAAACTTATTGATAATACTTAGGGTAATGACATTCGGCCACATGCATAAAAATAGGAAAGTTGACTGTAAAAAATGGAAATAATCACATTTTCCCCTTAGGGTTTATGCTTTCCAATTAGGGTATATTTCCATTTTCAAAATCTATATTACCATTTTTAGCTTGTATGGTCGGCCACAGTGTGGCCGAATATCATTACCCACTAATACTTATTACTGCATGGCAGTATTAAAATTTAAAATTATTTTTATGTATATCATGTTGTATAATGAAAGAAATTAAATAAGTTAATTAGGTTAAACAAGTTTATTCTCACCTTTTTTTTTTTTATAAATATCGTGAGAACTTGTAGCTGCTACCTTCTGTGCACATTGGGTAAATCATCGTCCTTGTGCTAGTCTGCAAACCACACAGGGCAAGTAAACGACATTTTCCAAGTACATGTGTGGCAAACTTGACCTATAGAGGCATGTCATGTGGTTCGAACCTGAGACCTTTCAGTCTCAGACGTTCACTTTTACCACAAAGCCATCCCAAGGGGACAATTTATTTTCACCTTGTTTGGTGGTGTAATGGTCGTCCCTTTATGTGCCGATCATATCCAATCTTTTATAATGGTGTAGTGATTTATTTGTTAATATAACTTGCGTAATTCTTAAACAAAAAATCTACAGTCCAACTATAAATAGATCAAATAACAAAAAAAAATCGGTTTATTTGAAATTTTCAATTTGTAGTGACTTCCAATATTTTTAATTTATACATATTTATCTTGATATAGTTATATTTGGAGGCAACTTTCCTCTCGATGAATATAATAGGAGATATACAAAAAAAGTTACAGAAAAAAATGAGAGCAATATATATTTACACAAATTAAACTCGATATATTTTGATTTATGTAGATTGAATTATGGCTCTAAAATATTATAATCAGAAAACATCACTTATTTTCTTTTCTTCAAATAAAAATTGGCGTGTGTTCTCGTGAATGGAGTCATGCTACTATCATATACTCCCTCCGTCCTGCCGAATACGGCTTATTACATATGGGTACGGAGACTAAAAAAAAGAGTATCGGGTATAAAAAAAGGAAGAATTCTTGTGAAATAGTTCTTTTTTAAAACAAAAGATTCAAAATATCCCCTTTAGTTTAAAAGTTGCAAAATAGTACTTTGAGTTGTAAAAAGTCTAATATACCCTTAATGAGTATACAAGAAAGCTAACTTTCATTTGAATCATACACGAAGACTAATTTCATGTATGAACTTCCGGCGAGTTTTTCCGGCCAAAAATTTCCGGCGAATTTTTTCGACGAAAAATTCCTGCGAAAATTCGAATCATACACGAAGCCTAACTTCATGTATGCATCATACACGAAAACTAATATTCATGTATGCATCATACACGAAAACTAATATTCATGTATGCATCATACACGAAGACTGGCTTTCACATATGCATCATACACGAAAACTAAGATTCGTGTATGCATCATACATAAAAAAATTTGCCTCAAAAAAATTCAAATTTGTATCATACATGAAGATAAGTTTTCAAAGACTAATTTCATGTATGAACTTCCGGCAAGTTTTTCCGGCCAAAAATTCCTGCGAAAATTCGAATCATACACGAAGCCTAACTTCATGTATGCATCATACACGAAAACTAATATTCATGTATGCATCATACACGAAGACTGGCTTTCACATATGCATCATACACGAAAACTAAGATTCGTGTATGCATCATACATAAAAAATTTTGCCTCATTGTATCATACATGAAGATAAGTTTTCATGTAAGATGTATACATGAAGTTAGGCTTCGTGTATGATTCAAATTTTCGCCGGAAGTTCATATAAGAAATTAAACTTCGTGTATGATACAAATTAAATGAAGAGGTGAAGAGGTGAAGAGGTGAGAGTTTGGGAGAATGAAGAGAATTGAAGTAAAGTAAGGGTATAAATGTCATGAAATAACTCAAACAGTTATGTCAAGCTTTTTTTTAAGGGGCTATAATTCATCTTTTGTCTTTGAAAAATGTTATTTTGAGTTTTTCCTCTAAAAAAGTATTTAGTGTATTGTGAATGCAATATTTTATAATGCTAATATTTGGAATGATTGAGTGCGTAGTGAGAGTAGGTTAGTGGATTTAAATGGGATGGTGGGTTATGTATATAAATAATTGTTTCCTTTTACCAAGTATAGTGGGACGTCACAAAATAGAAAACATGCCGTATTCAATGGGACAGAAAAAGTATATCATATAATGCAAAAACTTGCGTACATGCGGTTGCACCCGTTAAACGGGCCGGGTTCGACCCGTGCAACCGGCACAATGTTTTTTTAAAACTATGCGTTGTATCTTATATATATCAATGTTATCGGCAAAATTTCATACAGTGGCTGCTAGCCCAGTGGTACAGACGCCACCTATTCAATAGTCCTCGGTTGGAATCCCCTCTTTTTGGTTTCCTTTTTCCTTCTCTTTATTTTTATTTTTCCTCCTCTTTTTCGTTTCCTTTTTCCTTCTTTTTTTTTATTTGCAACCTCCTCTTTTTTATTTCCTTTTTCCTTCTCTTTTTTATTTACAATAAGAGATTTATTGAGACACTTTAAATATCCTAATAACAATGCAATACTATCATATATTATGTGTCCTACTATCTGCTTTGTTTATTTTTTAATTTTTTAAAAATTATTCTAATAATATTTGTTAATGCAATAAATATTTTGTTTTTACTTTTTAATATTTTTTCCTCTCTTTTTTTAATTATATTTCCTTTTTCTTTTTCACTTATTAAAAATAATATTTACGTATATTTACAAATTCTCGTGAATAACAATAAACATTATCGTGAAGAAAAGTAATATTTTTAAAATATTACATTTCTTCATATCAATGATTATTTTTCATTACAATAATAATTACTTTACCAAATAACTAAAAATACACGTTGTCAATTACAAAAGTAAACATTGTCGTGAAAAAAAGTAATATTTTTGAAACATTACTTTTCATACGATAATAATTACTTGACCAAATAACTATAAGTACAATTTATCGTGAACAAAAATAAATATTATCGTGAAGAAAAAAAAAGTAACATTTTTGAAACATTACTTTTCTTTATATCAATAATTATTTTTCATTACGACAATAATTACTTGACCAAATAATTATATGAACACGTTCTCGTGAACAAAAGTAAGCATTGTCGTAAATAAACGTAATATTTTTTAAACATTACCTTTCTTCATTACAATGATTACTTTTCATTACAACAATAGTTACTTTATCAAATGACTAAAAGTACAAATAGTCGTGAATAAAAATAATATTGTCGTGAAGAAAATATTTTTGAAAGATTACCTTTATTCATATCAATAATCACTTTTCAGTACGATAATAATTACTTACCAAATAACTAAAAGTAAACGTTGTCATGAACGAAAGTAAATATTGTCGTGACGAAAAGTAACATTTTTGTAACATAACTTTTCATTATATCAATAATTATTTTTTCTTACAACAATAATTATTGACCAAATAACTAAAATTACAAGTTGTCGTGAACAAAAATAAACATTTTGGTTAAGAAAAGTAATAATTTTGAAACATTACCTTACTTTATATCAATAATTACTTTTCATTACGACAATAATTGCTTGATCAAGTAACTAAAAGTACACGTTCTCGTGAACAAAAATAAACATTGTCGGTAATAAAAGTAATATTTTTGAAATATTAATTTTCTACATATCAATAATTATTTTCGTTACAACAATAATTACTTAAATTATTTATATGTTTTTATTATTTTTCCAATTATATAAATTAACTAAATAACTAAAAGTTGTACAAGTTTTCGTAAATAAAAAATGATTAATTCTTGAGGATATTCTATATATATTTTCATCATGAATAAAATCTGGAAATAGTATGTTCCCACTTTATTTGGTGTAGTGATCCCACGTGTGTATGGAGTAGTTGTCTCACCCTTATGTGGTGTTCCACTTATATGGTGGTGTACTGATTTATTTGATAATATACATATATACCTCATTGTAATTCCCTAAAAAAACAGAAAAATGAGAAAAAGTGAAAAGTAAATAAAACAAAAAAACTGAAAAAAATAAAAATATTAAAAGAAAACTGAAAATGAAATAAGGAAAAAGAACGAAAATGAAAAAAGGAAAAAGAGGAAAAAAAAACTGCAATGTAAAATGGAAAAAGGAAAAGAAGAGCAAAAAAAAAAAAAAAAAAAAAACCAGAAAATGTGCCAAATTAGAATAGAACATGGGACAAATCAAGCAACATCCAGCAGACAAACTGGAGCGATACCCACTGGACCAGAGTGACCAATTCGTTAATTAGTTACAATTAAATATTGTTATTGTATTAATGCAGCGTTTTTTTTTAGTGACGTGGGTTTTTTCTTTTTGGGTCAGGTCGCGCGACCCGTCTAACGTGTACACCAAGTTGTGCATAAGACTGCCTCTTATTACATAAAAACTTCTGTACACCCCATTATACAGGTTAGACGGGTTTCGACCCTACCCGGGTTTACCCGACCCGCGCCCCAATATTAGAAAATATAAAATGCAATTTCTTTTTTTTCTCATTTTTTCCTTCTTCCTTTCTCATGCACACTCTCTCTCTCTCCTTCTCGATCTCTAGCGTCGCTCAATACATCGCCGCCCTTGGCTCAGTCGCCGTCTACGGCCTTTCACCCATGTAAACTCTAGATCTGCAAATTCTCTCTATCCCTTTCCCATTTCCATCCTCTTTTTTCGGTTTATTATCTTTCTTTCCCTCCGTTGTGCCCGATCTGAATTCTTTTCTGCTCAACCCATCTACGCCGCTCATTGTCGTTGAATTTCATCATTCGCCCACTGTTTTTCTCTCCTTTCGCCATCCTGCATCCTCAATTTTCGATCGATGGTACTCTATATTCTCTTTTTCTCTACTTTGGATGAGCCTTTTTTTCAAGATTTTTATCTTTTCTGGGTTTTGTGTGCTTCGTTTGTTATTTTTTGTGTTTTGATATCTTGTGTATTCTGGGTTTTTGATATTTTTTGATGCGGTTTTTTTTAATGCAACATCAACAATGAGTTAAATGTCATGTCACTAAAAAATTACACGTCATCTTTCCAATCACCGGAAGTTGAAAATATGTTCCGAATTGCAATGAGTTGAAAGGTCATGTCTAGAATTGCCAATGAAAAAAGATCATGCTAAAATTGTAAATTTGTGAAAAGGTTGTGCCTTTATAGGCAATTAACCCCAAGTAAAAGTATAAATTGTCGTGAATAAAAATAAACATTGTAGTGGAGAAAATATTTTTGAAACATTACCCTTCTTCATATCAATTATTATTTTTCATTACGACAATAATTATTTTACCAAATAACTGAAAGTATACGTTGTCGTGAACAAAAGTAAATATTATCGTGAAGAAAAGTAATATTTTTAAAATATTACTTTTCTTTATATCAACAATTACTTGTTCATACGACAATAATTATTTGAGCAAATAACTAAAAGTACAAGTTTTTGTGAACAATAATAAACATAATCGTCAAGAAAAGTAGTAATTTTGAAACATTACTTTACTTTAGATCAATGATTATTTTTCATTACAACAATAATTACTTGACTAAGTAACTAAAAGTACAAATTGTCATGAATAAAAGTAAATATTGTCATGAAGAAAAGTAATATTTTTGAAACATTATTTTTCTTTATATAAATAATTACTTTTTCTTACGACAATAATCACTTAAAAGTAATAAACATTAAATTTCTTCATATAAATAATTACTTTTCCTTAAAATAATAATTACTTGACCGAATAACTAAAAGTAAAAATTATCGTGAATAAAAAAATAACAATCGCCGTGAAGAAAAATAATATTTTTGAAACATTACTTTTGTTCATATCAATAATTACTTTTTTACGATAATAATTACATGACCAAATAATTTAAAAGTACAACTTATCGTGAAAAAAATAACAATCGTCGTAAGGAAAAGTAATATTTTTAAAACATTACTTTTCTTTATAGCAATAATTACTTTTCATTATAACAATAAATTACTGGAATTAAAAAAAAACACACACAAAAGAAAGGAAAATTAAAAAATTACAAAAAATGAAAATGAAAATTAAAATAAATGGGAAAATGAGGAAAAGAAGGGAAAGAAACTAAAAAAACAATAAAAATAAAATGATAATGTAAAAGAATCTAAAAAAAGAAAAAATAAAAACAGAAAAAAAAAATCAAAAATTTGTAAGTGTGCTCCAAAAGTTTCGAAACCGTGCCCCCCACTAGGGGGATGCCTTAGCCACCAGACTAGATAGTAGTTTTGCCAGTGTGTTGCTTTAGAAATGTTACTCCCTCCGTCCCAATTTAAAGTCTCATTTGTTCTTTAAAAACTGTCCTTAATTTAAAGTCTCGCTCTGCTTTTTGGACATTACCACCCTCCCTTCTTTTTCTTATTTACTTTCCCTTACTACTAAAGGGTCCATCCAAATATCATTAGCCTACTTTTTTATCCCACTAATTTTACCTTTTCTCCCACTAACTTCACCTTTTTTCCTAATACAATAATTAACAAAAGTAATCTATTATCATTATCACTACCATTTTCTCCCACCCACTTCTACTTTATCACTTTTCTTAGTTTCCGTGCCCATTATAAAATGAGACTTTAAATTGGGGACGGAGGGAGTATATATTAACTTAAGGCCTTTTTTTTTTGAAACTTTGGATCGCGGGTCGGCGGGCCAAACCCGACCCGTCTAACCTGTACATCAGGTTGTACGGGAGACTAGCCCTTCCATATCCGGTGTGGGCGTTAGAGCATTGAGAGGACCTTTCCCTAGTATGAGAGGACCGGGAAGGACGCACCTCTGGTGTACTAGTTATCGTGCCCACGGTAAACGCTGGGTAGCCAAGTGCGGAGCGGATAACTGCTGAAAGCATCTAAGTAGTAAGCCCACCCCAAGATGAGTGCTCTCCTATTCCGACTTCCCCAGAGCTTCCGGTAGCACAACCGAGACAGCGACGGGTTCTTTGCCCCTGGGGGGATGGAGCGACAGAAGTTTTGAGAATTCAAGAGAAGGTCACGGCGAGACGAGCCGAATTTGACCTCCGGAGAGTACGATGTTTGACTTGCAGCCCTTCCGCGCTAAGCAAGCGAGTGTCCTTGCCTTCCCTGGTGGGATATTACCTGGACCTACTCCTCAGTAGGTGAACGTGTGGAAGGCCTATGCAGGGACGATCTGCAGTCGGGGAAGTTTCACGATGGGGTCGTTACGCAGCGGACAGCAAAGGGAATAAACCCTTTGTAAGACAAGTTTTTCATAGGCTTCTGAGAGTCCGAGATCTGCCGTTAAAACCCGCTTTTTGGAGATTGAGAAAGTTGAGGATATCGTCTCAGCCTGCCCTAGCACCGAGATACCATCATGTTAGTCAAGTTATCATATTCTTTGTTCCTCAAGCGTTGCTAGGTGGTGTAATGCTTCTAGCTCAGGTGCTTCTTATGACCTGGTTGGAAGATCCTCGAAAGCTAACTGAGAATTAGCGATCTATCAAGCGAACCGAGTTAGGAGGTGCGGATGTGAATGGCTTGCCCTTATCCTTAGTATGCCAGTACGCCACACTACGATAACAAGGTTTAGCGCAGCCGGTCTCTCTCTACGTCCGCATTCACCCCGGTTATTATTATCATTATTGTTTTTATTGACAATCGTAGTTCATATTTTAGGTCTGTATGGATATTCCAAGATTTTGTGAGAATCTTGATGTTTTTAACAAATAAACCGTCTAAGGTTGCGATAAGAAAAGGTTAAATGGTTGTAGTATTTCTCTCTCTCCCTCTCTCTCTCTCAATAATTTGGGTAAAGATTTGATTAAGGTTAGTTCCGATTCTTGTAGAAAGATGAGAAGAAGTATGTTTGAGATTACTTCTTACAAAACCAATTATAGATTATGATCAACTTACAAATATGAAGTTATTAGACATTGATTTGTTATAAGGTCGTTGCTCAAACTTAATCAGTAGGAAGAGACTATAGGAGAGAGAAGATAGTTAATTAGTCCTCTGTCCCATTAAACTTGTCCCATTTGGGATCGGCACGGAAATTAAGAACAAGAGTATTAGATGATAAATGATGTATTTAGTGTAGTGAATAAAATGATATAAAGTATTTTTTAATTGATAAACTATTTTTGAACTGACATAAAGTGATATAAAGTGGTTTTGAAGTGATATAAAGTGAATAAAGTAATTTTTTAATTATTTCCGGAAATGGGACAAGTTGAACGGGACACCCAAAATGGTAAAATGGGACAAGTTGAACGGGACGGAGGGAGTATTACCATTCTTGTTTATCTTTTGGCAGAATTTAATAATGGAATTTGATTCTCAGCTAATAGTACTGGTGATGATGAGACACCCATAAAAGTGAAATCTAAGTATTTTTACTATATCTGTTGCTCTTGTTGTAGGACTTTTATTATGTTGGAAAATGTTATTTGTCTTAAGTGGATGAATAATCTTAAGATGATCGGTTTTAGAACTCTGTTCAGGTTGGCCAAGCGAACAAAGAAGTTCGTCGTGCTGGGCTTCGCTCAAGTTCTGCAGCAGCTCAAGTAGGAGACGGTGAACCTTCGCTCAAGTGCTGGCCATTTTTTCATGTAATTCTATCAAAATCACATGTCAATTCTACCTATAATATGGTACTTACTCATTCTCCATTATGTTTTGTTGCTTCTCGTTGTCATTGATATTCATCCCTTCTCAATACTTATGTATAACAATATTGAGGCTTATAATAATGGTGCACATCTGGACTATGTATGATTCAAACTTCATAGTAGTATGGATAATGTGTCGAAGTCGTTCGTTTTTGGTTTATATTTTATAATATAATTGGATGTTGCTGTATGACTGATTTTTCTAGTCTAGAATCAGTGTTGTTGTGGTATTTAGCTAGATTCGGATACCGGTTAATCTTTTACATAACTCAATTTCTTATTTGGTAAATCTTTGTTATGTGATTTTTAACCTCTGATACAAGAGAAGCTTCACTAACCAGGGTAGTGATTGTTTGGTTTATGTAATTTTTTTTCCTTGAATCATTCTATGATGCATCTATCTAAATTTGATTTACAATCTGTCATTGGCATTTGTTACATGATCGGATTGACAGAATTTCTTGATCTTTGCTGCCAACAGCAAGTGCCATCACACGTGGTTCAATTTCTTCCTCGTATTCCTGTGCGTATGGTTCTCACACATGGTGGCAAGAAGTGGCACACGTTGTACAATGGGAAAAGCCAAGAGACCGAGGTTTAAGTACTCTGATTGAAAAAACTTTGTGGCTGATAATAATCTGAAATGTGAAGATGCTTGCATCTTTGAAGTAATGGAGCCGAGCAATGAGGTTGTCAGGCTCAGAGTTGTGATCCTTAGGAATACGGATTGGTTGCCGCCTGAACTGCAAGCACGTATCGAATCCTATGGTATGACATCAGAGACACCGATAGTGATTGGCTAGATTTGAATGTGCTCGTGTTGGAGACTTTAAGTTTTCATGCTAGGTTTACTTTTGCTCAGTTGTTTTCTACTCAACTCTAAAAGCTTAACCAATCATCGGAAATTATTGTGAAGTTGATGTGGTAGATGTATTTGCTTACAAGTGTGTAATGTTTTGATGAAAATTACTATGATTGCAACTATTTGTGTAGTTAAACCAATTGAGCCAGCCGGTCCGGTCTGATTTTATTGGCTCTGTCCTCTCTTGATGGGCCGATCTTTTCTTTCGATTGAGAGAGATTAGATTTCTCAATAGTCGTTTTTTCTCAAAATTTATATCCAAATCCATCTTATAAATTCAACAAAGAAATGATTAGAAAACATATGAGCCAAAGATGTTCACTACTCACTCAAACTAAATCATAATCAGTGTTGTCGGAAAGATAATCGCTAGTTAAACTACATAAAACAAACAGTCACAGTGACATAGAGTAATCATAGTCAGACTATGGTTAATCACGACTACAGAAATCTAAAACCTAAATCATGATAACTTTAAAGTCTGCAAGGTGAATCTAGTCAAGCTCTATTATATTGTTGTCTCTGCTATCGTACCACAATAATTGATACCAGTTTGTAGTTTGAAACGACAAAGCATTCGTATTCCTCAAGATCAAAACTTTGAGCCTAACAATCTCATCAGTCTACTCGAACACTTCAAAGATGCAAGCATCTTCACATTTCAAATTGCTATCAACCACGCAGTTTTTCCAATTGGAGTACCAAACCTCGGTCCCTTAACTTTTCCAGTGTACAACAAATTCCATGTTTTTATCACCATGTGTAAGAACCGCAGGCACATTGACACGAGGAAGAAGAATGGGAACCATATATGGCTGCATGTGCTGTCAGAACAATATATTAAAGGAATTAATTATGTAAATCCTATTATATATCAATTTAAATGAGAATTACAGATCAGAAAGCTGTAAACTAAGCAATATTAGATAGATGCAAAGTAGAAAAAAGAAATATTAGTGAAGCTTTTTCTTGCATCAATGGTTAATAACTTAATACAGATAATATATATACATACATATATAGCATGATTGTGAGACATAATCTTGTAAGAATAACCGAGAAATTTAGTATCACAATACAGAGATCTCTCCAAAATGGAAAACATTCAGTCATATTAATGAGTCAAAAACCAAAACATATTGATACTAGGAAGTTTAAAGTATAAGAATATGTATCTATGTTAAGAGAGAGAAAGAGAATAGAATGGAGAAGAGAGTTAAATTAGTACCAGAAGATACGGGGTGCTGACATGTGATTTTGTAAAGATAATATCATATCAAAAAAAGGCTTATCTCCCGAGAGATAGCAGAGTTCAACAAATTGTGCAGAAGTTGAGGTAGCTCCATCACATGGAAATGGAATTCCTTCTTACATTGAGCAAACCTGTCACACCCCGATTCCCGAGGGAAGACATAAGTGCCGAGGGCGCGATTCGGGGTTGGAATTAAGAAGCGGGGATAGAAAGGGGGACTCATTTATCATATATAATCATTCAATGGCTCAATGAATCAACAAAAGACATTTCATTAATATATACTTTAGGGAAACAAGAACGAATTCTCAAAAAAAGACACATAAGAATTCAGAGTACAAGATTCTCAAGTTTAGAAACTTAAAAGAATCGACAATGAGCGGAAGCTTAAACAAAAGATAATCGTTGCCTCAACGTTGTCCGTCATCACTCGCCAATCAACCTGAAAATATTTGAAAACATGTTATGTTGAGTACTAGTGTACTCATGGGCAATGCATTTACTAAACATTTCACAAAAGCATTGTTATCCATCCATAGCAATATGATTTAGAAGGTTTCAAAATCAAAAGCCACTTCTAAACATACAAAACATTTTACCATTACTTCGCGTACGTTTGTCACTCTCTACAATGTTACTCTTACTGTGACCCGGACCTCTAGCCACTGTCGGGTCCATAACATTAATTTAGACTTCGGGTCGAAACCCACAGAGTCTCGTCAGGTTGACCCAGAGAATCACATCAAGTTGAATTCGGGCCGAGACCCAAAGAATTCCATAATATTAGCATACAATGGAGATCAACCCATTGCACTACTAACAAAGGTGTATACAATTTCTGACTAACGTGTTAGGCCAGCCTAAAATCTCGATCGATTAACTTCAGAGCATTAAACATGTAGAGCGCACTTTAAAATATTTTTCATGGATAACATGCATTTTATAGAGCTTAGTAACTCAAACATAATTTAGATATAACCCACCTGATCGATGATGAAATTAAACACGTCTTGATAATCGAGTAGCACAGTCAACGCCCTCCTCGTACGGGCCTAAACATATAATTAACGATATTTTAAGTATCTAAAGATCTAAGAGAATAATCCGAACTTAAGGGTACTCTTTTAGACTTATTTCTCATTTTAATTATATGTTAAGCTTTAACAATTTAAATGGAGTTAATAAATTCACGGTCTCGATCCTAGATTATTAGAAGTTTGATTATAATTAATTAGTTAACGCCAAAGTTATAACACTCGATCTAAATAATTTCAATATTTGATCCTGTCATTCACTTATTCCTATTATCGGTTTCGCTCACCTACCCACCGTGGGCACCATTAACGTGCCCACCGTTGATGTGACAATGCCACGTGGAATGGAAAAATCAATTATATAAATAAGCACAGTAATTAAATAATTTTCTATTAATAATTTATAGAAACAATATCTTAAAATAACAATTTCTTCAATTCCTTATATTGATTCATATTAATGGAGACCATCTTCCATTGAACATCATGAAAAAGTACTTATTTTGCCTCAAATATAAAAACCAAAAATATCATAAAATTCAAGATTACTGAATATGAAAGTCAAAATACTAAAACTCACAACGCATATCATCATTCTTGATTTTGACTAATTCTAAGAAATTTTCTCAAAAACTCATAAATTTTTTGATCGATATATTGGAATTACATTAACTAATGGTAACTTGGGAAGTGAAAAATAAATAATCTTAATTTGATCTCCTTCCATTCCTAGGTCAGTAAGTACTAGTGATATATAAGTATATTATTTATCACCAGGAACTATTTCATACAGTAAATTGAAGCCAAAAATTTAAGTTATAACAAGAAAAATGAAGATGAAAGATGTAGAAGTAGTCTCTGGGGTGATTAAAGAATTGAAGACAAGGAAAAAAAATTTACATAAATTAATTAGATTCGTTACATATCTTTAGTAGATTTAAGTAGTTTATTTAGAGATATTGTTTCTATAAATTATTAATTTATATAGTAAATTATTAACTAATTAACTAATTTATGTGGTTGATTATTTCATCCCACGTGGCATTGTCACATCAACGGTGGGCACGTTAATAATGCCCACAGTAAATAGGAAAGCGAAACCGTTCCTATTATATAGCCAATCAGAAAATAATTAATTTAAACTCAAGCAATTAAATCAATTCAAAATACCTAATAAATAAAGTCTAGCCATTCCTAATTGATCAAAATTGAGAAGACCCACCACACATTTTGTAAAAGGAATCCATTTGCAATTTTTTTAAATAAGTCGAGGCCAATTATTCATTTTCTTACTAAACAAGCTTAGCCCAAACCTTAATTAACCAAAGCTCATATATCAAATTTTATTAATCTTCAAATATTTCTTTTTGGGGAGGTTTCCCATGCGACCTGTTGTAGCTCAAATGCAATCGGGTCAGGTTGGATTGACCCGGTCAATCCGGGTTTGACCCATTGACCCGGTCAATTTTTTCTTTTTCGAATGTTTTGTTTTTAAATTTCAATTTTTTTTCAACTCCGCCTTCTCTCCGATTACTAATATAAGGATAATTGTCGAACAATAATTTGGACATCTTCGGCTTGCTCCGAGGCATTCTGCTCCCCTCGCTCTAATTTTGACCAAAAAAGAAGCGCAAACAAAAAAACGAAAAGGCAAAAAAACAGAGAAACAAAAAATCTGGAAATTAAAAAAATAATTAGATATTATGATACAAACAAAAACGCTAAAAACTACTTGTTAAGTGTCCTAATAAGTCAGAAAAAAAAATCGAAAAAAACAGGCGCATGCACCTCACGTGCCGCGCCTGGGTGAGGCGCGTGCTCCCCACATGCGGTCGCATGGGTGCGGCAGGTCTGATGAGCCGGGATCCAGCACTGATGAATCAAACCCGGAGTTGCAGCTGAGAGGTCCAGTTACAAGATTGAGAGCCAAGAAGCTGCAAGGCTATTTCTAGTGCATTGTCCGGAAGAAGCTGGAAGATGAAGATGTTGGAGTGAAGCAACCCAAGTTGGTGAACTTGACCCAAGTTTCGGATTAGCCTTTTAATTTGAAATTGGACTTCTTCTATTTAATTGTTTTATGTCGCCTTTTAATTCGAAATTGGACTTCTTCTATTTAATTGTTTTATGTTGGATTTATTTTAATTGGGCGAACTTTGTGTTATTTAATGGAGCCCAATAGTTAGTATTTTTATCATTCCTTTTCGAGCCCAACTGTATTAAGGGCCCAGTTCGGATTTTAGGGTATTTAAACCCTTGTTCGACACTTTTTAGAGCAGAGAATATTGAATCAAAAATCAAGTTTTCAGTTTTTATCTCACGCGTGCTTCGGTTCACGTTGCTGTTCTTGGTAGAGTCTTGAGTTGGCATCCTTAGACTTGAAATCATTTGTCTCGTTCGTGATATCCAGTCGTATCCGGGTTAGACAAGCCACGAAGATCGATCCATCGACGCGTTTCGGATTCAAGTAGATCCGGGGTTCGTTTGGGGTAAGTTCTTCAGCCTGTTTTCATTCATTTTCGTCACCATCACCATCACCACTTTCGTTCATCATCATCCATCCCAATCCCCACGCCTTTCCAGACTTCCGCCCTTACCGCCACCGTTTCCAGTTTCAACCTAAAATCGTCCAAAAGTACGCCCCTTCATAAATCATAAATCTTCTACTCGCGTTGTTCTATCCAAGACAAGACTTGCTCGCTCATTATTGACAGTGGAAGCGTTGTGAACGCTATCAGCCAGTATGCAGTGGGAAAGCTAGGCTTGACTCCACAGAAGCATCCCAAACCCTACCGATTGCAATGGTTGACCGACAGAGGCGAGATCAAAGTAGGATACCAGGTAAATGTCACCTTTTCAATTGGTAGATATACAAATACTGTTTTGTGTGATGTCATCCCTATGGATGCGGCGCATATTTTGCTTGGTCGTCCTTGGCAGTTTGATAGGAAGGCGATACATGATGGATTCGCCAACACTTATGCCGTGACTAGAGATGGTCGGACCGCCAGACTATGGCCATTGGCGTCTAAGGATGTTTCAGAAGATCAGAAGAGGATGCAAGAGAAATTCCAGGAAGAACGGGATAAAAAGTCTGAGAACAAGGCCGCGTTGTCGTCGCCTAATCCTACAATGAGTTCGACCGACTCTAAGTCTTCCAAGGCAGCCTCTTCTACGTCTAAGGGATCCTCTAAGTCCCTTCATATTGCCACTACATCGAGTTCCAGTGCAGACAATTCAGATCCAGTGCACAAGAACTTGTTTATTAGTGCAAAGTACAGAAAGCAATCAGAGCTGGTAAGCCTATCGTTCTAGTTACTTTTAAGGCTAATGATACTCCTGATGTTGTTATTCCTACTATTTTGCAGCCTTCGATGGAGGAGTTCAAGGATGTGTTCCCAGAAAAGATTCCCAGTGGTCTGCCGCCAATTCGAGGAATTGAGCATCAAATCGACTTTCAGCCGAGAGCAGTCCTTCCCAACAGACCAGCTTACCGGACCAGCCCTGAGGAGACCAAAGAAATAGACAGACAAGTTTGGGAATTGTTGGAAGATAAGCGAATCCGAGAGAGCATGTCGCCATGTGCAGTTCCTGTGATTCTTGTGCCAAAGAAGAATAATGAATGACGTATGTGCATGGACTGCAGAGCCATCAATAAAATCACGGTAAAGTATCGTTTTCCCATTCCCAGGTTAGATGATATGCTAGATGAGTTGTCCGGAGCGTCTGTCTTTTCTAAAATTGATTTGCATTCTGGATATTTTCAAGTTAGAATGTCTGAAGAGGATGAGTGGAAAACAACATTTAAGACTAAGCATGGTTTGTATGAATGGCTTGTGATGCCTTTTGGACTTACTAATGCTCCTAGTACTTTTATGCGTTTGATGAATCATGTGTTGCGTGATGTTATTGGAAAATATGTTGTTGTTTACTTTGATGATATTCTTATCTATAGCAAGTGTGTTTCTGATCATGTTAGGCATCTTAGGCATGTTTTTGAGTTGTTACGTGACGCTAAGTTGTATGCCAATATGTCTAAGTGTTCTTTTTGCATGGATGAGGTTGTTTTTCTTGGTTTTGTGGTTAGTAGTCGTGGTGTTGAGGTAGATAGGACTAAGGTGAAAGCCATTGAGGAGTGACCCACACCTAAGTCGTGTTCTGATGTGAGATCTTTCCATGGTTTAGCTGGTTCTTATCGTTGATTTGTGCGTGATTTCTCTACTATTGCTGCACCATTGACTGAGTTGAGTAAGAAAGATAGGAAGTTTGAGTGGGGTAAAGCCCAAGAGCATGCTTTTAATTTGTTGAAGTCAAAATTATGTAATGCTCCTTTGTTAGTTTTACCCGATTTTTCTAAGATGTTCGAGATTGAGTGTGATGCCTTTGGTATAGGCATTGGTGCTATTTTGATGCAGGATAGGAAGCCGGTCGCCTACTTCAGTGAGAAGCTGAATGGAGCAGCTCTTAGGTACTCTACGTACGATAAGGAGCTGTATGCATTGAAGAGGTCTTTGGAGACTTGGCAGCATTACTTGAGACCGAAGGAGTTCGTGATTCACAATGATCACGAGTCGCTGAAGCACTTGAAAGGGCAGCAAAATCTGAATTCGAGACATGCCAGATGGGTTGAATTCATTGAATCCTTCCCATATGTGATTAAGTATAAGAAAGGTGAGGAGAACGTGGTTGCTGATGCACTTTCTCGCAGGTATACCTTGTTTTCTGTGATGCATGCCCAGTGCTTAGAATTAGAGAATTTGAAGAGTTTTTATGAATCTGATCCTTATTTTGGTGATATATTTAGAAATTGTCAGTCTAGGACTAGATCTGTTGATTCCTTTTATGTGACTGATGGATTTCTATTTAAAGATGCAAAGTTATGTGTTCCTACTTGTTCTATGCGAGATTTGCTTGTTCTAGAGTCTCATGCAGGTGGTTTGATGGGTCATTTCGGTGTTACTAAAACTTTGAGTTTATTGCATGAGCATTTTTATTGGCCTCGCATGAAGAGAGATGTCGAGAGAATCTGTGCTAGATGTATTACCTGTAGAAAGGCTAAATCTAGTTCTAATCCATTTGGTTTGTACACTCCACTACCTGCACCATCTGCACCTTGGATTGACATTTCCATGGATTTTGTTCTTGGTTTGCCTAGGTCTAAGACTGGCAAAGATTCTGTGTTTGTGGTTGTCGACAGGTTTTCCAAAATGTCTCATTTTATTGCATGCAGACAAACTGATGATGTTGTTAATATTGCTAATCTGTTCTTTCGTGAAGTAGTTAGACTACATGGCTTACCTAGGACTATTGTGTCTGATAGAGATTCTAAGTTCTTGGGACATTTTTGGCGTGTTCTTTGGGGAAAGTTAGGTACTAAACTTTTATTTTCTACTGCATGTCATCCTCAAACTGATGGTCAGACTGAAGTAGTTAATAGGACTTTAGGGACTTTACTTTGCGCTTTAGTGAAGAATAATTTGAAATCATGGGAAGAGTGTTTACCTTTTGCTGAATTTGCTTATAACCGTGTTGTGCATTCTTCCACTAACATGTCCCCATTTGAGGTAGTATATGGTTTTAATCCTCTCACTCCTACAAATCTTATCCCTTTGCCTAATGACCATCTTTCGAGTTTGCAAGGCTCTCGTAGGGCTGAACAGGTTCAAGAGATGCATAAGAAGATCAAGGACAGGATCGAGCTGCAGGGAGAGAAGAACGCCATGAAGGCTAATACACATCGCAAGCAAGTGCTATTCAAACCAGGTGATAAGGTTTGGATCCACTTCAGTCCAGGGCGCTTCCCTAACTTGAGGAAGTCGAAGTTGATGCCTCGTGGAGATGGACCGTTTACTGTGGTTGCCCGAGTCAATGACAATGCCTACCGCATTAATCTTCCAGGTGAGTATAAGTGTTCCAATACTTTTAATGTTGCTGACTTATCTCCTTTTCCTGTAGATGACTTTGATGCCGATGAGGAGCCGAATTCGAGTATGAATTTTTTTCAGCAGGGGGGGAATGATGAGCCGGGATCCAGCACTGATGAATCAAACCCGGAGTTGCAGCTGAGAGGTCCAGTTACAAGATTGAGAGCCAAGAAGCTGCAAGGCTATTTCCAGTGCATTGTCCGGAAGAAGCTGGAAGATGAAGATGTTGGAGTGAAGCAGCCCAAGTTGGTGAACTTGACCCAAGTTTCGGATTAGCCTTTTAATTTGAAATTGGACTTCTTCCATTTAATTGTTTTATGTCGCCTTTTAATTCGAAATTGGACTTCTTCTATTTAATTGTTTTATGTTGGATTTATTTTAATTGGGCTGAACTTTGTGTTATTTAATGGAGCCCAATAGTTAGTATTTTTATCATTCCTTTTCGAGCCCAACTGTATTAAGGGCCCAGTTCGGATTTTAGGGTATTTAAACCCTTGTTCGACACTTTTTAGAGCAGAGAATATTGAATCAAAAATCAAGTTTTCAGTTTTTATCTCACGCGTGCTTCGGTTCATGTTGCTGTTCTTGGTAGAGTCTTGAGTTGGCATCCTTAGACTTGAAATCATTTGTCTCGTTCGTGATATCCAGTCGTATCCGGGTTAGACAAGCCACGAAGATCGATCCATCGATGCGTTTCGGATTCAAGTAGATCCGGGGTTCGTTTGGGGTAAGTTCTTCAGTCTGTTTTCATTCCTTTTCGTCACCATCACCATCACCACTTTCGTTCATCATCATCCATCCCAATCCCCACGCCTTTCCAGACTTTCGCCCTTACCGCCACCGTTTCCAGTTTCAACCTAAAATCGTCCAAAAGTCCGCCCCTTCATAAATCATAAACCCCTCGTGCAAATTGGCTGAATTTTGGATATGTTGTTACCGATTTCAATTTATTATTCGTGTTAAAATTTGAGTCTAATCGGAGTTGATTTGCTATAGTTTCTGATCGGGTAGTTTTCTAGGGTTTTATTCGATAATTTGGGATTTCGTTTCGTATCTTATTCGTTTCCTTGTTCAATTGTCGATCCAGATCAGTAATTGGGAGTTCGAGTCTCTAGTTGTTCAGTTTGTAATTGGATTGAATCAACCTATAAGCTAACGTGTGTTTGAGTCCCTAATTCCGCGTAATTGATTGGCCGTATCAAGGTCGCAGTCAAGTTTTTGTGTTTCTTTTATCTCCTTCCTCAACAGAACACACACACACCCATTCTCTCTCGTTTTCATCGACTACACGGACCTTCTCCTCTCTTCTTTTTCTCCGGCAGAATATACACCGGTCGCCGCCACTTCTCGCCGTCACACGGTGTCGTCGTCCGCCCACTCTTACATCTCATCTCAAGCCCCCTTTCCTTTATTCTTTAATTCCCTGTAATCATCTAAAGTCCCCAATTCGAAAACCCTAAACTCACAATCAAACCCCTCTCCCTTCTCTCTCAGAAATTCGGCCACCTCACCGTCCTCTAGTTCATCACCGCCGCCGCTTAGTTGCGGCAGAAATCGAAGGCATCGGCAAAGGAGCTACGGCCACCGTCTCCCTCCTCTCCGATCGGCTACAGCAGCGGCATGGGGGAGGCCGCCACCATCGCCACCATAGCTCGTCATTTGCCGTCTTCGTTTACCCACAAAAGTATATCTTTGTTTTTCTTCACTTTTTCTATATGTCTATTATTTGATTTGGTATTATTTATTTACTTCCTAATCCACCTCCTCTCTTTCTTCCCTTGTTCTCCAGTAGCAATGCGACACCGACAAAAACCGTAGTCGCCGTTGCGGCTCGTCAATCTGACATATGGCGAGCAGTTTGAAGACCACTGCCGCGGTCTCCCATCAACTATCCTCTGCCCCCTTCTCTTTCGGCAAGTAAACAGAGGGTTTATAATCTATTAATTTCAATTATTCATTTGATTACATTAATTGTGTGTGAATTACGAGGTGATCACTAGAATTATGGGATGTGGTCTGTTGTCGAAGAGTGTAAATCTTATTGTTACTGACTAATATTATTCAATTGGTTTCTTGTGTCTAATTTGGCACATGATTTGTATTTTAGGAGAAGGAACTACTGTGGACTAATCTTGTTATATCTTAACTTGTATTGACTTCCTATTTAAGCTTATTTTAATCTAATTGATTAAAGAAATCATAATATGATTAAATCGAAAGAAATGAAATTAAAATAGATTGAATAATACCTCAAATTTACTTCTTCGATGTCGACTTCTGAACTATTGTCTATTCACTATTGTATTTTGGTGTGGTGAAAGAGGTAAAACGAAGATCTCTTAAATAGAGAAAGAGTCTTGCCGGCAACGGTTTTAAATTCTTTCTTCTTTTGTTTTATTTCCATTTTTAGCAAGTTGATGTATTATGCAAGTTGTCAATTTAATTTGGGGTAACATTATCATTCTAATTTATTGTTATTTTTATTCATTTGATTTTATAAGCTTACGCTAGTAGTAATTAATGTACTGGCAGAAAAGTGAGAATAATTGGGCTTCGAAGGGAAGTGAAATAATATTGGTTCATATACAAAGAAAACAAAGTATGGCCCAAAAATAAGTTCCTTAATTATTCCGACACTCTATTAAATTTTATCTGACAATTTACTGCTTAAATATTAATTTGTCTTTAAATTTATGAAGTTTGGTTCTCTAACTCTAATACTAGTCACGAGCTAGACCAAACAAATACGTATTTACAATTTATCATATTAAAAATATAATTCTTGAAGGTAATTCAGAAATAAGTTATAATTAGCTTAGATGAGTAATTATTTTATTGATCTTGCCATATCGTACAAAACGTTATAAATAAAGTCTTAAAGTTTTTTTTTTTTTTTTTGAAAATACGGGGTATTACAAAACCTAAACACACAAACATACTACTAATTAAATTCATCCCTCTTGGATTAAGAAAAAAGAAAAAGAAAATACTTCCTTTATTTAGGACCCTTCATCCAACTAATAAAATGGGAAAGAAAAGAAGAAAAATCCTTTTTTCTATTTATATTATTTCCCAATCCTTCAAGCATGCATGGTCAAAATCATAAGATAATCACATAAATATGAATTAGGAGCTAACAGCTTCTGCTACCTCTTGTTATCTTCTTCTTATTTCTTCTTCTTCTCTAACTATGCAAAGAAAATCAAATTGTATTTGTGTGTACATATATAAATACTTACACTATAATACTAAGAATAGCCCATGGTGGTTCCTTAACCGTCGCAATGAATGTGGGCACTCTAGTATTTTACAACTGTAAATGTAATTTCACTCTTCTCTAGCCTTTTATTTTTTTAACTTGCCTGAGAAAATGTAAGTGCACACGTAAGTAAGAGGTACAACTCTAGCTTTTTCGAAAATTAAAAGTAAAAATGGTTATTTATATTTAGTTTGTGTCATCAGCTTTTGATTTGCGCTTGTACTATAACATTTTTTTTCTTTGAAGATGTCTGTATTTACGAATTTGTATAAGTGAGAATCTTTATTTTTTGGTGTAGAAGTGATGAATCACGGGCTATATTATGTGGATGTTTATGCACCACCAAACACTAAGGGGGTGTATTGGATGTGGAGTTTGAAAGATTTTTAAGGAGTTGAATTCTACGGAGTTAGAGGAAGTTTATGAGAGTTGAGTGTTGAGTTGGGCGGAATTCGGCGTCGATTTTTAGGAGTTTGGCCAAGTTCAACTCCACATCATCGCGATCGTGGATGATGCACGGTCGCGCATGACCTCTCCTTCTCGCGATCGTGGGTAGTGCACTGGCGCGAATGCCCTCCCATTCCCACAATCGTGGGGGTCCCAAGAGTATTAACCAGGCGCTGGAATGAAGAAACCCCCGTGTTGACGAAATTAGGCCAGCGACCATGGGCAAGGGAAGGAAGGAAACCCCAACTTTCTATTTATTTAGGGGTCGATCTTCTCCCAATTGTTCACCCTTTCGATCAAAGAATTCTTCCATTTCTTCAGGAAGTAGCTTGACAATTATTTAAACAAAATAATTGAGAGAGAGAGGGAGAGAGAGAGAGAGAGAGTAAGAAAAAGGACGTAGTAGATACATATTCATAGAGGAGCTGAAGCTCATCCTCGGACAAGTGCTAGCTATCTTTCACTTTTGCTATCCATTGGTCCAAATCCATTCCTCAAATATTTGAACTATCAATCAACTACAACTAATTCTCCCTCCGATGAAATTTAATCAGTCGTCAGCAGCAGCTTATTATACCAGGCTAGATGACTCTGCCTAACGGTGGCGTTAGCCGATCGCAGACCGAGGCAGAACCGGCGGAGGCGGACGGAAAGAGGGGAGGGAGATACTCGTTAATTAACGAAATTGGGCAAGGGAAGGAAATTGAACAGACAAGAAGCAATAAACCAAGACCAGCGACCATGGTATTTGATTTGGCTATCCCTTTGTAATTATTTTACAAACCAGCGACCATGGTATGTCCACGATCGCGGGAGGCCAGCATTTCCAGCGGTCGCGTATGGCTAGGGATGGCAATGGGTCGGATTTTCCTGGGTACCCGTACTTCCCAAATCCTGATGTGACGGATTTAAAAAATATTAAATGGTTTTGGGACGGGTTTGGGTAGAAATATACAAACCCGTGATGGGTTTGGGTCGGATTTGGGTCGGGTTTGGACAATTACATCCGGGTACCCGCTACCCAAACCCATTTATTATATATATAATTTATTATATAATTATAAATATTAGTAGATTTATGGTTTATCTGATTTTCTTAACCCACACACACATTCCGTAAGAGTCAAATCTTTAATGTTTCTCCTCTACTTTTGTAAATCTACTTCCGAAATATGACGATACAACGGCAACATCAATAATTCATAATCTTCTAGTTATATTTTAAGATTTTGCAAGTTCGTAGTACTTTGATTTGAGATTAATTTTAGTGAAATTTTCTAGTGATGTTTATGTTTTAATCATATTTATTTATAACAAAACTAATACTATTCGGGTTTTTAGCGGGTAATAAATGGATATTACCCAACGGGTTTGGATCGGGTATGGGTTTTAAAATTATTTTTTAATCGGGTTTGGGTGTGGAAATTTTTCATGGATTTGAATTTGGGAAATTCTTAATGGGTGGATACCCGACCCATTGCCATCCCTACGTGTGGCTAATGGCCACTCATGCCAACTCCATGGAATTCCGAGATACAGAGGTCGGAGTTCAGCCTATGTATTTTTCTTCATAAACTCTGTCAAATTCCACAACTTACGAGAAATCCTTCAAAATCATGTGCAATTTGAATACCACAAGAACCTCATGGGGTGTGAAAATAATGCATTGAATCCCCCTAAACCAAGTCACTTATTTTTTCATATTTCGAAAAAAAATCATAAACATGTCTAACTTAGATAAATAATTAGAAAAGATAAGAAAATGTCCAACAATATATTAACCATCCTTTTTCGCCAATTGTTTATTTTCATTTCTTCCATATTCGAACAAAAACAATGGCCGAAAGAAACTAAGACATTATAATGGACGAAATAAGTATATCATTATAGTATTATTTTAAAATGTATAGTAATAAAAATAAATATTATATGTCAAAAAATTAATAAATTTTATAAAAAAAAAAGACTTTAAGTAAGTAAGTATAGATAGATCATAGATTGTGCACAACATCATTGGAATTTTTCTGAACAATTGAATAAACTATAATAAAATGCCAAATATTTCTAGAAACTTTAATTAAAACAAAAATTATAATTATAAAATTTGTTTACTATGAACAAACAAAATTGTTTGCTATATTTTTATTCTGTGAAGACCACAGTTGTCACAGCCCGAAATCCGGTGTGTTAGGAACGACCAAACTCCATTGGAGTGTGAAGGTGAAACCATCAAATAAACTTGACTCGATCAAGTTATCATGCTCGGAAATGAGGGTAATCGACAATAAACATTATCAAATACCAACAAGCTTTCAAGGAATTTTCAAAATAAACGAGCACAAATAATGAACATCGTCTTCAAAATATATAAGTGTTTTGGAAATCCAAGTCATAGAGAATTAAAAGACAAACAGGAAATAGTATCGAGCACACAGCTTATAGTTACGAAGTTCAAGCATGCAGTCAAAGACAACAGAATAACGGTGTTGCAGCGGAACATAAACAACTACTCAAGTTCAAAGGCTATATGTATGAAGACACATAACCTCAAGCCAAACTTCCAAAATAGATTATATTAACAATGAGCCGCCCAAGCACACCACACCTTCCTCATCCAAGCTAACCTGCACGTTTTAGAAATAACATGTAGGGCGTGAGTACTTCGTACTCAGTGAACACATGCCAAAAACATTTAAAACTCTGCTCATTAGAGCTATATGATTAGACTTGCCTCTTTTGCTGCATCACAAGGGTTAAATATATAATCGTTTAAAAACAGTTTTCCACTTGTGACAGCCATAAAAACATTTTCATACTTTTCTGAAATCGGCATGCCATTTACTTAGGTATGAATCAATCTACACATCACATCATCATCATTCTTTGGAGTCGAGAAGTAGACCTCCTTCTCGAACACCGTGACCGGCCCAACCGAAGCAAGGCTCACAGTCACCTCATCTAATGCATGCATTAACCCGCATCGCGCAGGTTCTTATCCTGTGCGTCCACAGGATTTATTCACATCTCATCACATCACATCAAGTAGATGATTCCATACCAAAACATTTAAAACTCAGGCAAGTCAATCAATTTTATTAAAAAGCGCACATAGTATAATAAATTGCGCATTCATCTTTTAGTTTTAGTTTAGAAAGCCCACCTTACTTCTGGTCTATTGAAGTCGAGGTTGCTTACTCTTTACGTTTCCCAACTACTCGTCAGTCCCGCTCAGCCCTTCATGAATATCATCGAATTAAAAATGAGATTACTATCTCGTAAAACGTAAAATAGACTTAGGGCTCAGCTGAAGAACTTCTACTTGACTCGGACTTTTCTTATCTTATCTGAACTTTTCTACATCGATATCTTTCTCGATTTTTTGTTCTCGAATTATCGTCTAATCTCGGTTTATAATTACTTTTCAAACTCAAATTCTCGTTTCTAATTATATTTCAACTTCACGTAAATCGATACGTTACTATTCAAATCGTCTTATCTTCATGAATTTAAGTTATATGATTTCAGCGAATCATAACATCACATCTCAACTAATAATATCACACATCATTCATTCACAGTTGAGCACTTATCTCAATAATCAGACATTCACGTCGACAATCAAACGTTCACTTCAACGTTCAAATCACAAACATGTAGTCACATCATAACTCAAACATCGCCATCATACTCAATCACATATTCACAGTCTAATATTGAAACTTCAAAAATACGTCACATCTTAAACACAGTTTCATATTAACTCATCATTGCTCGACTTTTAATTTTTGAAAACTTATAACTTCAAACTCTAACGAAAATTATTTTGTTAAACTCAAATAATAATCATTTTTGAATTTAATATTCAAACTTCTACTTCGTATTTCTTGACTCAAAATACGTCATTATCTTTCAAAATACGTATTCTTATACGACATTATTTTCTTTAAAATATGTAGTCAAATACATATATACTCTTAAAATACATACTCATATACATGCAAAATACGTACTTGTATACATATAAAATACGTTACTTATACTCGTATGAAATACGTACTCACATTCATACGAAATACGTACTCATATACATATAAAATATGTATTAATATACGTTCAAAATATGTAATCATATACATACAAATATGTATTATATACATATATAACTTTTCTCAAAATTCGTATTCTCATACGTACTCAATACTTAACTCAGACTTATACTTATACGTATTTAATACTCAACTTATACTTTAGATTAAAATATTCATTATTTTATCTTTTCTTTATTTAAAACTCTATTTTCGTTTTTATTTTACAAAAACTCGGTTTTCGTATCGAAGCTCTACTGCTCGATAATACATTTTAACTCGTTTTTAAGCGATTCAAAAAGCATAGTTGCTTATTTCTACTCAAATAATAACATCGAATCACTTAGCACGTTATATGACATCAATCATTCATCATAAAAATATTTCTAAACAGAATTTCATTATTTTCACATAATATAAGATCTTTTTCTCATTTTTTTCAATTTCTAACACTTTCATGCTCGATAAACAACTCGTTTAAAACACTTAAGCATTCATAGCATTCATAACATACTCAAGCACATGATCATCACGTAAACATTATGTTAAATTTCACATTACTCAAATATTTTCATTTTCCATGAAAATATTCAAATATTCTATTTAAAACAACTATTCTATTATTATTTTAATAATAATAATTTTATCAATTTCTCGTTTATCAAACGATTTCTATTACGAGCATTCTAACTTAACTCATATTCAAAACTTCTAATTCATTTCTAATAGAAAATCTCATTTTCTATTATTTCTCTTTTTAAAACTCAAATATTAATATTAATATTTCTATTTTATTTCTTTCATTACTAATCATAAACTCATGTAATATATATATATATATATATATATATATATATATATATATATATGTATATCACCTTCTTTAAACATCATTCTAATATCATCAATATTCATAGACTCATTTTTCTATAAACTCAATCTTACATTTATTTCCTTTTTCTCAATATTTTCCCTTTATAATATATATATATATATATATATATATATATATATATCTCAAAAATTCTAGAAAAATTCTCATAACTCAATTTCATCTCAATTCATTCAATAATAAACTTATCATATCATTTTCTTCTTAAATTCCATTTCTATGAAATTTCTCTCAACATATATATCATATTCATATTTTTCGAAAAAAAAAAAACAATAACTAATTATTCTTCTAATTAATTTAAATCATCTTTAAATCTTCAAATTTCTATCAAGAACTTGAATAATATATCTTCAAAAACTCATATGTTCATTAAGAACATCATATTTCATTTTTCTCTATTTTTCTCTATTTCATTCGATTATTAGCTCATTAAAATCAATAAAAATTACTAAAAATCATATCTTCAAATTTTCATGCTAAATATTTATTCAAAAATTTTCTAACACATCATAGCATCATAATCTTCATCAATATCATCATATTTCATCAAAAATCATCAAAAATCATTTTTCTTCAAAATAAGCATAAATCGTATACTATAAATCATAAATATCCATATCTCATCTAAAAACTCATATAAATCATGTTTTCATGTATCATCCTGCTTATAAAACATCATCAAACTCATAAAATCCAGAAATCATATTTTTCTCATATTTTCTCTATTTTTAATGAATTAAATTCATTAAAAATCAAATAAATTCACCAAAAATTCACATAAATACATATATGCATATAAATCACATGAAAAATCATATCAAGCATATATCATCATCATATTATCAAATAATCTCAAGATCGCATCAAGAACTCATTTTCCTAATTTTTCTCATTTTAATCGATAAAAAGCTTTTAACCTATCTTAGGTTATTTTATCTTTTAATCTCCTAAATCATGTTTATATCTTCATTTAGATCATTATATCATCATCACAATCCTAAGGTTTTCCTATGCATAAAGTAAACATGCATCTTTCCCTTCTTTTCTTGGTTTAGATTTACATATATACATAATATGAATGAATGAAATTCATACTTAAAATAAAATACTTTAGCTCCTTCTTGGCTTGGCTTTTTGGATGCTTGGAGGATGGAAGATGATGGATTAGAACTCCTTTCCTTGCATGAAACAAGATACAAGGGAATCAAGATCATGGTTTGAAGAAATAAACTCAAAAACCCTTATTTTCATTTCTTGAAAATCGATGGAATATGTTGGGTTTCTTAGCTTGTTTCAAGCTTATGAATGAAAGAAATAAGATGAAACTTACTTCTCAAGATGATCTTGAAGATGAAGGAAGTGACTACATCAAAGAATCCTCAAGCACAAGCATGACTTCATCGATGGAAATTAGGTTTATGCGTGGAGAAATTTTTCGAACTGTTGCTGCTGCAAATCAGCCGTGATGTTCGACGTTTGCAGCTGATTTTCTTTAGTTTCTAGGCTTTAGATGATGATAGATATGTAGTAGATGATCTCTATGATGTTATGGTGAAGATAGGAGGGTGATGAAAGGATTAAACAAGGAGAAAATGGAGCTGAAAATCTGCTGCTACAAAGCTGCAATTTTCTGCTTCTCTCGGCAAGGTTGAAGCCGAAGGAGAGAAGAAAGATTTGGTTGTTGTTTTGCTCGGTTTTGGAGAGAGAAATGGCTAGAGATTGATGAAGATAAGAATGTGTGTAAGAGTTGTGAGCTAGGGGGAATGAACCACATATTAAATATGTTAAGACTTGCTAGAGAAGAGAGAAAGATTGAGAGAGATATGGAGAGATTTGGAGAGAGAGAGAATAATATGTGCCGGCCAAATGAGGGAGAGAGTAAGGTTCACTTGCTCTCTTGAGAGTGGCTTAGCAATTAGGTTTACTATTAAGGATAAGATCAAAGCTTATCACTGCTACTTTCGCCCGGTTAATAAATTTTCCGGTAGAAAATATCCCCGTTATTTTATTTTATTCTCTCAATCAATTAATAATCCTTCTCGGTGTCCAAATTCCCTCTAATTCGGCTTATATCTCTCAAAATAATTTTAGGAATCCAATGATATCATTTTTATACTTGGATTCCATTTAACGAATAAGTTCATAAAAACGGCTCGACTAAACGAGTCGTTAAGCAACTTATTTTTAAATCTTACTCAAATGATCTCGGAAAATTCTCCGACTTATCTCAAAAATCTTAAAATAAATTCTAGATTCCAATGAAACTAATTAGACTAAATTCAGAGTCGGTTGATAAATAGTGATCTCTAGGTTTACATTACTATTCATCTAAACATGAAAGTTCTCAGAAAATTCTGAAATTCATACTCAAGCTCAAACTCATATAATAATACTCAAACAATGCATCACATACTTATTTCGAATAATCGAAACGAGAAAAATCCATATCAAAGCACGTAAGGGCATTTTCATCATTTCACAGAAAATTTTATTTTCGCAAAAATTTTTAGCACTCAAAACTCATCATTTAGGCATATTAATTTAATTAATACGCACTTAGAAACTTAGAAAAGTTCAGGGTATTACAACAGTAGATTTTTTTTTTTTTTTTTAGGCAAATTCTGACCAAAGTTAATTTGTGGGGTTTGGATGAATTTTCTCCTTTTTCATTTTTCTCTTTACTCTATAATGAAGAACGACTGCGTCCAACACGAAGTAAAAATGTCGGTTCACCATAATATGCCATATTAGTTTACATAATAAAATGTGGGCCGGGGTTCTTACATAAGTTGCGATCGTGTCGCAAGTATTACTCGTTATGTAGCATAATAATAATAATAAGTAATAAAAGCTTTAGCGCTTTCACCCAACGCTCAAATGGCCACATAAAGGATACATTATAATGTGGGTTATAATAATTACAGTAAATTGTGAATTATTTATTCGTCCAAAAATGTCTTAAAGTTTTATCTTCGTTATCATTTCATCATTATCCTTATATTACTAAAAGAAAAATAATTTTTCCTTTGAAAAATTCCTACGTGGCACCCCTCTTAATCATCCATTCTTATTTATCTTAATTCTCAAATTTTATGAATTTAATGGTATTATGATGCGTGCGGAAACGGAAGATGTTATAAAGGTGTGCCTAGAGGAAGCAAAGTTTGAGATTATTATAAAAAGTGCAATTGACCAATTCAGTCTCTCACCATAAGGTTTGTATAGTTATATGAAAATAATAGAAAAATATCACGTACAATAAAAGACATTAATTAATCAATTTTTTTCCTTTTATTTGATAACTAGCGTATAACCCATCGAAAATCGATTGAAAATTATAAAAATTAATAAAATTATTAAATAGTATTAAAAAGTGATAGATTAAAAAAAATTATTTGTTCATTATTTTAGCGTAAAATAATTCGATTATTCAATCTACTAAACTCGCTTAAAATTTATATTCCTTGAACACATCTTAAATTCAATTAAAAAGTAATTTTACAACATGTTTACGTCTCAAACCCATATAGTTATGTTTGTTAAAAATTATAACTAATATATTCTCATTACTTTCGATAATTGTTAAAGCTCTATTCTTCTATAAAATCGATGTGGGCAAAAATATATTTCTCTCTCAAATGAAAACAACTCTTAAGCTGAATCTTTTAGCTGTTTATAAAAAAAAAAGAGGCAAGAGAAGGAGCGAGTAGTGAGAGAGAGAGAAGAGATATATAGATAGCAAATAATACTATAGATGTTAAGATTGTCTATAAGATGAAAGTGACCCTAAATACCCCACATTACTTGTTTAAAATCCGATTAAAAAAATAGTCATTTGTGTTCCTTTCTGAAAAAAATTCGTATATTAGTCTACCGCCACAGTTCTGCATCGGAACTGGCCCGTTGACCACGGCTCTGATTTATAAGTGCGTAATTTATAAAATTTGTTTAGAATTTATATAGATCCAAAATTTTAATAAAAATAATGATTGTACTATTCGCTATCGTCCTTAATCGTATAGTAATATTCGTTAATTAAAATTACAGATCATGCAAATTTGAAACTCAACTACAAATAACGTAAAAATTATTCCATGGATGACGATTATAGATTTTAAAAAATATATGGGAAAAAAGCATAATATGAAAATTTTCTCGAGTTGAGGTAGCCGTCAGTTGAGAATTAACTCGTCTACCGCCACGGTTTCGGGTCAGAATAAGCCCGTTGACCACGATTTTGATTTATAAATGCATAATTTATGATGATTCTAGATTTTAGAAAATACAAGAAAAATGAATAAAATTAAAATTTTAAAATTAATAAGAAAAAAGAATGAAAATCTGTCACGTGGGATCCCGAATTGAGGTATCCGTCAGTTGAAAATTGGGTCGTCTACCTAATTAATTGACAAATTAAAAATTACTTATTTTTTATCAAATTAAATAAAAAAATATTAGACTATTTCTAAATTTAATTCGGTCAACCAATAAATTATCCAAACTATTTTGGAATAACCATTTATTCTGTCAACTAATAAATTGATTCCCTAATAAAAATAATTATCTATTCGGTCATTAATAAATTGATCAAATTAAATTAAACTATAAAAATATAGCAGTTATTTATTAACCGATTAATAAATAAATTGGCCAAATAAAACTGCTACCAAAAATAATTATCTATTCGGCCAATTAATAAATTGACCAAATTAAATTAAATTAAACTATAAAATATAGTTATTTATTCGGCCGATTAATAAATAAATTGGCTAAATAAAACTGATGGAGCAAAAGATGAGAAAATACATATTGATTCTAGGTATTTATAGACTTTTAAATAGGTGAAATTTCATTGAGAAACCGATATGTGACACAAGATTTTAGTACAGATATTTAAAATCTATTATTTTACATTTAGAAATTCAAAAATTTGAGAATTTAGATAAATATGAATAGAGGAATATAAGGGGTGCCACGTAAGATTTTTTCAAAATAAAATTCGTTTTCCTTTTAGTAACATAATAATTAGGTACAAGGTACGCGTGCTTGTGGAACATAATACTGAGGAATTGTACATTATGTTCTTTGACGATTGTACACTTTATTTTTTTAAAAAAGATGCTAACCAAGTCATGAAAGAAATGAAAGAAGAGGTTACTCATTTTATTCGTATTTTTTTAATTTTAAATTAAAAATGTTCAAACCTGAATGTTATTTATATTTTGTCAACAGACTAGTGACAGAAATGACATGCATGAACTATTCTTAACCATGTTGGAAAAAGAATGTCTATTGAAAGTCGAGGTCGGAAAGAAGTACGGTGGTGGTTATATCTATACTGCCAAAAATGTTACACAAGATGCTGGTCTAATATTTTAATTTTCTTCGAATTCCATTATTTGCGTAAGTGTAATTTACTTAAAATGCTTATGATTAGTAAATCATCGAATTCATTACAATAACCATGCATATTATATATTT
Source organism: Schizonepeta tenuifolia (assembly GCA_029490685.1). Lineage (NCBI taxonomy): Eukaryota > Viridiplantae > Streptophyta > Magnoliopsida > Lamiales > Lamiaceae > Schizonepeta > Schizonepeta tenuifolia. Next base: position 78,666,688 of record CM055958.1, read on the forward strand.
ATTAATTTCATGAAGTCGACTCTAAATGTAAGGAATCCATCATTTTGTTTGAGGAAAGTGATAAACAAGAGGTAAGTACAAAAATATATCAACTTTCGAACAAAAAGTAGAGAATAATAAAATAATATTTTTTTTATTGCTTCTACTTGAATTTTGAATTCCATATTATTTTAGTTATTTCTCTTAGATTTTGTTTCCTAAAAGATTGTAATGAATTTGTTGTGTGAATTTCCTTTTAGTTTTTTTTCCTGATGTAAGATTTAGAGTTCGAGATATAACTTTTTGAATAATTTAATATATTTTAATCAAATTTCTAATTATATTACTTCAATAGAATCATACTCCAGTAAATAAAAAAATAAGCTCAAATTCGGAGAGAGTCAATGTCACTCCTCAGAAACGTGGTCGTGATGGTGATCTACACGATAGTGATGACATCAAATTATCATCAACAAAGAGTTTTAAGAATTAGACTGTTTTAAGTTTTAATTTATACTTTGATACTTTTTGCTATATTTTGGTACTTTTCATATATTTTTTTTCTTTAATTTGCTATTGAGGTATAGATTTGGTTTAGTGTTGAAGCTAAAGACGATTATTTGATTTATTAGAGGTGTAATTAAAGTTACTATTCGTTTTGAATTTATTGGATTGGTGATTTATTGAATTATAAAAATTTAAGTATATGCAGATGTTATATTCTTTTCGATAACCACATTCAACACTCAATGCTCGTGGTACATACTAATATATAGGCTAACTCGATCACATGTTATGATTTGCATCCATTAATTATGTGTCACTCAAAATCATGCTTCTATTTATTAGTAAAAAAAATATACAAAACGGTCAGCTTGGACAGAATTCAAAACATAGTTGCGTGATAATTATTCTATAATCTTCGGGAGAATTTGAAAGATATAAACAATCCATTATTCCTCACAATTATTTTAGCGGGAAATTACTGCAAAATCATCTTTAATTCGACACCCAGTAAAACAGAGAAAAACCAAAATCTAATTCACTGGTAATTGTCAACTCAAAAATGAATATAAAGTACGTGAAATAAATTAGCAAAAGTTTCTTTCAATTTAATATTTTTTTCGTAAGCATAATGCATGCATATTTGTAGAATCTAATTCAAGTCATTATAAAAAAATTACTATTAGTATTAGCTAATTAGACAATTGACATGGGCGTCGTAATGCTATGAGTTGCCACAATAAACATTTATGATATTAAATTAATTGCTACGATAAGTAAAATTAGTCTAATTAAATTATATACTAATTTATTAAAGGGTAGTGCTATTTGGACACATTATGTCCAGACATACAATGGTAAAAATAGGAATTTGACGATTCTTTTTAACTAATAATTTAATTTCATAGTTTAAAAATTTTTAATTATAAAGTTTCATCTCAATTAAAATTCACAAGTTTAGGAGTTGTGTATGGATAAGAGTAAAATTTGGGAGCCGGTGTACGTGAGAATGATATTTCGGAATGAGGTCTGAGTAGGAAAGAAATTTTGAAGGCAATCGGACAATTTTTTTTCTATTTCAAGAACGTATGTCCAGACATAGTATGTCCGAATAGAATTATTGTTTATTAAATAAATTTTCATGCAATTAATTTATATTGATTTCATACGGTAAAAGAGAGAAGAATGGGACAAAAAACAACTTTCTTCATCTATTTTGTAAAAGATAATTGCACTTTTATAAAATGAAATGAATTGTTGCAACTCACATTTATCTTACATACAATCTTAACCCCTATAGTATTATTTGCTATCTATATCTCTCATTTGTCTCTCCCTACCATCTCCTTCTCTTATCTCTTTCTCTTCATAAAAAAAAACTAAAAAAAATCAACTTAAGAATCGTTTTCCTTTGAAAAACAAATATATTTTCAATCACATAAGTTTTGTAGAAAAATAGAGAATTGAAAATATCAAAATGAATGAGAATATTAACAAATAAAATTTAACTTAATCTATCACATATTACTATCTAACAATTTTATTAAATATAATTCTCCGTCAATTTTCTACGGGTGATACGCTAGTTTTCAATAAAAGATTCGAGTTATTAATGTTGGGCCAAAAATATTCTAGTTATTGTTTATGGTCAATGGAATGTTGATGTATAAAAGTGACACGAGAAAACGTTTTTTCTCAATATTAATAAGAATAATTGAATAAATATTCCAGCAAAAATTTGAAGTCAACCCCCTTTATCGATATTATTGAACGATTTATGATATTTTTGGATAAGAAAACTAATTTAAAGTTTATTTTGGTTACTGCCCTTATTATCTCATATAAGCCGTGAGCATTAATAAAAGAACACAAGAAATATGGAATCTTATAAAATAAATGTAGACGAAGAACTAGTAATAAAGTGAAGGACTGTTGTAAATTAGCTCTTTTTCTAAAAAAAAATTTTAAAATCTCACCTCCAAATTTTTAATTTTAAAATAGCACTTTGAGTTTTAAAATGTCTATTATACCCTTAATGAGTATACAAAAAGACTAACTTTTATTTTAATCATACACGAAGACTAATTTCATGTATGAATTTCTGAAGAAATTTTCTGGCGGAAAATTTCCTATAAAAAATCCGGCGGAAAATTTCCGACCAACAATTCCGGCGAAAATTTGAATCATACACGAAGCATAACTTCATGTATGCATCATATATGCAATATATATGAAGACTAACATTCATGTATGCATTATACACGAAAATTTCCGACGAAAATTTTCGGCGAAAATTTCCGGCGAAGTTTCGAATCATACACGAAGCCTAACTTCATGTATGCATCATACATGAAGACTAACATTCATGTATGCATCATACACGAAGATTAACATTCATGTATGCATCATATACGAAGCCTAAAATTCATATATGCATCATGTACGAAAATTTTCGCCGCAAAAAATTTCAAATTTGTATCATACATGAAGATTAGTTTTTATGTATGATACATACACGAAGATAAGTTTTCATGTATGATGCGTACATGAAGTTAGGCTTCGTGTATGATTCAAATTTTTGCTGAAAATTTTTTGCCGGCGGTCGCACCACCGCGCTACTGCCGGCGTTGAAATTTTTTACTGTCGAAGATTCATACATGAAGTTAGTCTTGGTGTAAGATATAAATTAAAGTTAACATTCTTGTATACATTAAAGGTATAAAAGTCACAGACAAACTCAAAAGACTATTTTAATTTATTTATTTTCCAAAATGACATAATTCATCATTTATGTTTGAAAAAGGTTATTTCAATGTTTCACTCTAATAAATTTACTCTGAAAAAATGAATAAAAAATTGAATAAATTTACCATAAGTGGACACAATGGGATCAAATTTGGTCACATGACTCACATGTGATGGTTGGTATCATAGTTTCTGGCCTTTTTTTTTTATTTTTTGTTAGGTAATAAACTAGAATTTTGTAACTTTTGTGCATTTTAGTTTTCTTTTTAAATGTTTTTTAGGTAAATTAACTCTATTAAAAATATAGTACTACTATTTTTTTTGGTCCCTAAATATTTGGGATCCTGTACAGTGTCCGGCCCGCTCGGGCTCGACGCCCTTCCTTAGGGTATGAGGAGTGAGTGAGGACCCTTGTTTCAATATTGTTTGGACATGAAGACGATAAAATAATTGCTTCAGATATTTATCACACTGGTGTCTCACTGTTAAATTTATTGATGTAATAATATTATTATAATATAATAAATCTAAATTAGCATTTAATAAAAAATTAGGTTTACACTATTATATACTATAATTATAAGTAACTAATTATTAATTACAAAATTAAATACTAAATCGAAATGCCATACAATTTTTTTTAACCAATAATGGAGTAATTGAAATCGAACTATAATGCTTGAAAATCAAACCAAAATTTTCTGCAATTTGGGTATAAAACCAAATATTGAATTTTTGTCGGTTTATAAATTGACACATTAAATTTACAAACCTATAGAAGAAATTAAAATGCCAAATATTCGTATGAAAAGGAATTAAATATGAAATATAATTATCAAAATTTGTTTACTACTCCCTACTGCAACATATCAACTTTATAATTTATAGTAGTAGTATATTTCTGAAAAGACAACAACAGTAGTAGTACTTTTACAATTACAAGGTTTTATAATTAATAGTAGTAGTAGTAGTTCTAGGCTATGGCATAACATTGATCTAGTGAGGTGGTTAACCAAAAAGTTTGCTTTAACTTTTTAGAAAGGAAAGCTTGATTTGTCGAGCGATTCCCGGATTTTACATCCTGTGGTACAGTACATGTACATTTACATTTATAGGCGTGCATTTACACTTACTATTTCTACTAGTAGTATCCATAACACTAATTAATTACCACTCGATACTTCATTGATACATCCCTTTGATTTTTACCATTTTGTGTATTGTATTGTCCACCTACTTCCACCTGCCAATGCCATTATTCATTTTCTTTGTTAATTTATAGTGAGAGAAGAAGAAGAATTGAAGAAGAATTGAAGATCAAGAAGATGTCAGCTCCCAATTCCGAACAAGATGCCCGTCCCATTGCTGTGGAGGACACGGTACATAAACTGCACAACACTTCACATATTATTGTAATTTTTTTTGTTTTTTCTTTTTCTTTTTCTTCTTCTAAATCCGTAGACGAAGGATGAGTTTGTATGTATGTATGTATGTATGTCTGTATGTCTGTATGTCTGTTCAGGTTTGCACAATGAAAGACGAAACTCCTTTTGCATGGGATGGTGATGGAGCTACCTCACAAGCACAATCGGTTGAGCTCTGCTGTCTCTCAGGAGAGAAGCCATTTTTTGATATTATCCTATCAAAATCACATGTCAATACCCCCTACAATCTGGTACTACTAATTTAACTCTCTTCTCCATTCTTACTTGTTATCATGTTTCTCTCTTAACATACATATTCTTTTATTTTAAACTTCATGGAACTAGTATCTGTTTTGGACTCGTTCGCTTTTTGCTTTTTTACTCTGAATGTTTTCCCTTTCGATCTCTGTATTCTCATACTAATCTTGTTCATTATTCTTACAAGATTATGTCTCACACTCACACTCACACTCATGCTATATACATTTTCTGTATTAACTTATTAACCACTGATGCAACGACAAGCTTCACAAAAAATTTGTTTACTTTATACTCCATCATTCTACTTTGCATCTGTTTTCTTTTTTCCATTTTATTTTCTTCTCTCTTTCTCAGAGATCTAGCTATATATGTATTGTTGGTACAGTGTATATAGTAAACCTTATTATTATTATTATTATTATTATTATTATTATTATTATTATTATTATTATTATTATTATTATTATTAATTAATTAATTAATTAATTCTTCTTACAAGATTAATAATCTTGTCCCACAATGGAGCCATCATATCTAGCTAATACTTCTACTACTACTGTAATTGGCATTTCATTCGCTAGTTATCTGATTATTTTTACATAATTAATTCCTTCAATTTTTTTGTTCCAACAGTCCATACCGGCACATATGGTTCCCATTTTTCCTCGTGTTAATGTCACTGCGGTTTTTACACATGGTGATCGATCGTGGAATGTGTCCTACATTGGGAAAATCAAGAAACCGAGGTTTGATTACTCCGATTGGAGAAAGTTCTCGGATGATAACAACCTGAAATGTGATGATGCTTGCATCTTTGAAGTACTTGAGTCGACTCATGAGATTCTTAGGCTCAGAGTTTTGATCCTTAGGGATACCGCAGCGTTGCCGTCTCAACTGAAGATGAAAAGCGAAGCATATGGCAAGACACTAGAGACGGCGATAGAGCTTGACTAGATCACCTATTTATTTATATACGTGTGTTTGCATTTGCCGGCTTTAAGGTTTCATGCTTAGGTTTTGATTTATGCAGTATTTGTAATCTGAGTATCTGACTATGATTATAAGTAATAATATGACTAGTGATTATGTGTTATTTAGTTTGAGTGGTGAAACTTTAGCTTATCCGTTTTTCTACTCAACTATTTACAGTTAGTTAGGTTTGTTGTTAGGCGTTAATCCAAACATCACATGTTCAAGGTTTTTGGAAACAATACTTTTTTGTTTTGTTTTTCTTCTTTATGGTGAAAATGAAGAAGAAATGTGCTCTAACTAAACGACACTTTTTAAGTAAATGAATGATTATATCGCTTTGGAAATTTGATTGTAAGTAAGAATTGATTTTGGCGCCTCAAATCAAAACTGTATCATAATTGCGATCAAAATGAAAGTTCATAACTGTATATTTTAAGGGCAAATTAAAAGTTCAAGCGAGAAGAATCAAAATTAGCCAAAGTTCGTTTAAGTGTAACCCCTAACTTCGGGAGAAAGGTTGACTCCTCATAAAGGATGTCGTGTATAATCACATTGGATACTTTTTGAAATTAGTTCTTATATGACTTGTCATTATAAAAATTCACTTTTGAGGTTCAATGTTTCCTATGAAATTTATTTTAGTGTTTATGATAAATAAATGAAAATAAAGCAAGTAAGTATTGAAATGTTTGAAATCCAAATAAATTCCGCTTAACAAGTATACCAATCATGAAAAATAAATAAATAAATAAATTGTGAGTTACAATCACTCCTACTCTGGTTTTGTGAGTGAAACATCCAAACACGGTCTTAACATTCTTGATTTCTTTGAATTCTCAAAAAATGAAATTCAGGGGAGGGTGTCTATTGCTTGCCTAAGACAAATATTTCTCTCCCAGTGTAAAAACCCCACAGAATCCGCGGCGACGAATCATTGCCAACTTTCTCTCACATATATGCGCTTACATCTAGAGAGAGACGGGGATTTCTGGAGTCAAATATCCAAACTCGCTCTCAACATTCTCGATTTCTCGAAATTGAATTTGAAGGGGGTGCCTAAGAAAAACAGTTTCTCTTCGAGTACAGTGTAAAACCCCATTGCCAACTCTCTCTCACATATACGCGCGCTTACATCTAGAGAGAGATGGAGGTAGAGTTGGAGCCAAGGGTGAAGGCATTGGGTTACAAAGTGAAGGCGATGTCCAGAGAATCACCTGCGCAGAAGGCTGCTCATCTGCTCGACACAGACCTCCGCAACCATTGGTCCACCGGCACTAACACGAAAGAATGGATCTTGCTCGAGCTCGACGTATGTAAAATATCTATTAACTCATGTATTTCCCCCCTTCTTAACTGCAGTTGGTTGTTTCGAATTATCTTGATTATGTTTGATTTAGTAATTGAAGTGGCTGCGTAGGAGAAATTTGAGGTTAGGGTGAATTTGGGCAATGTTATATCTATCTATTTGGTAAAAGGCCGTGAGAGCGGTAAAAAAGTTGAATTTGAATTGGTTATGACTGGTAAATGTTATGACGTTTTTGCTCTCCCTCCCTTTCTAGTTGGGTTGAAGGATATGTGAAGGGTGTTTAAGATTATTATTTGCTTCTTTGGCTAAGCTTGTAACATGAAGCTCATTAATGAATGCTACTAATCTGAATCATTACCTTCTTGACGTTGACCATTATCCTTTCGATTTGTTAATCTAATGCTATCGTTGTTTCTTCATAATAGGAGCCATGCCTGCTCTCACACATAAGGATATATAATAAGTCCGTTCTGGAATGGGAAATTTCAGTTGGATTACGCTACAAGGTTTGTAAAGCATGACTATCAAAGAATTATTTCTGCTAAATTATCTGTATATAACCTTCTGATTCAATTCCCGCCTGCGTACCTGTGGGCATAATCACCTTTCATCGTGTAAAACATTGTTTTTTTTTTCTTTCCACCCTCTCATCTTTCTTGTCGTCGTCGTAATTTTCTTCTTTTGCATTTTGTTCAAACATCGTAGGCATGAAGGATGATGATGAAGACTTTATCTCATTGAATTTCTCATGTAAATTCGAATATATGCCCGTGTTTTCATTATATTCTTAGCTCCAAAAGCCCCCTAGAGAGATTAGACATCTTGCATATTGCCCTATTAAAGGATAATGAGGACTTAATATTATTGAAATTCTCATGTAAATTCAATTATATGCCCGTGTTCTATTTCTTAGACATCTTACGTATTGCCCTATTAATAATTAAGTCTTCAAACCATTATATCACTTGCTCTGTAGGTCAATGTTAGTTCTGTAATTAATTCTGCTCTCTTTTGTCTGTGGCATAGTATCTAGAGCCATTAGGATGATTTATTTACTTCTTATCCAATAGCATTAAAAAAAATCATATTTCTGCTGTATTCTGCTTGATTCCCAGGACGAGGATACTTCATTAGATGGTTAGGTTTGGTACTTTTGGTTTTCCTGTTATGGGCATTTAATCATTTTCATCAGTTTAAACCAGAGAATAAGTGATTTGTGTTTTTAGTTACCATAACTTGCATGTTAGTGGCCCCGTTTGGGTTGTCAATTATTAATCACATGATGACATATTAGATTCTCTTTTCGACACTGATTCTTTCATTCTTCGGTCTTTTGATCATCTTCAGATCTCACAGACTAGCATTTGAAGTTTTTCATTCACCATCATGCCTTTTGCTTTCGAACTCACGGTTCACTTTTCTTGTGTGATTCTTAAAATGCTTTATTTTCGTTGGTAAAGCTTTTTATTTTCTTTGAAGAGGGATTTTTTGTTGTAATTTTCTTATTATTTCTTGCCCAATTTACACGCTTTCTTGACAGCCAGAGACATTTGTTAAAGTTCGACCCCGCTGTGAGGCACCTCGGCGTGACATGATGTACCCAATGAATTACACTCCTTGCCGCTATGTGCGGATATCATGTATGCGTGGCAACCCAATTGCTTTGTTTTTTGTTCAGGTAATGATTGAATTTGTCCTGCAGTTATTGCTTCTAGGTGATCATCATTCCGCTATAACTTGCTTGGATTTTGTCAGTTGATGTTTAATTCTGTTTGCATTGTAGAACGAATATGCTTTCTTTTTAATTATGAATTTCAGATTATCATATTATAGTTCTTTTAGAAGTGAGGCAAGTTTGCTTTTTCAATTTAGCTGTTAGCCATATTTATCAATGCATTTTTTCCAGTACAGATCAGTTTCAATCGTGACAGCAGATGCGAAACTTTTGCTGCTAATAATGTCTTGTGTATATGTCATGAGAACCATGAATGCCCTATGTTTCTCAATTGCAGCTAATTGGGATTACGGTTCCGGGTTTAGAGGCAGAGTTCCAACCTGTTGCTAACTACTTGTTACCATACATTATATCACACAAACAAGATGCTATGGATATGCATCTCCAGGTGAACTAGCTATTAAATCACTTACATGGCTAAGACATTCTTTGTAATTATGTTATTGTTCTCTTTTCTAACTGTTGATTTATAGTTGCTGCAAGATGTGACAAGCCGGTTGGCAAGGTTTCTTCCTCACCTTGAGGTATAGATTTGGAATCCAGTTTATCTCGTGAAAAGTAAGTTATGTTTTGTAGTCTACCTGTAACTGAAGTTTTATTGCACATATGATTAATACTTTGCAGGCTGATCTTAATAGCTTTGCAGAAGCTGCAGAACCTACTGTGCGTTTTCTGGCAATGCTTGCTGGTCCATTTTACCCCATCCTTCAGATTTCAAGCGAAAGGTATGTGAAACTAATATATAGGTGTGGAGTTCTCCACAGAGCTTCCCTCTTTTCTTTCTTTTTGTTTTTTTTTTTTAAAAAGATTTACTTATCATGAGGGTTCTTTGTTTATCAATTCTGCCACAAAAGCTCGATGCTTCAGAATTAGGTTCAAACTGGCTTATAGTTCATGTCCTTGACTATTATCCATTATCCTCTGGCCATAATCCATTACATTGTTAGTGTATCATCTATCTGCAGTCTTGTAATGCACTTGCTGAATGAGAATAATGCGATAGAGCTTTAGATTGAGAACATACTTGGTTGAAGTTGAGAGTGGAAATTGCAATCAACGTTATATGCTCCAGTGGTTTTAAAAAAATTTAAATTTGTATCCGACAAGTTGGGTTGGTGCCTGTGTGCATAGATGATATGCTATTAAGTGGGCATGCTGTGATAAGTTATTTAAAATGCACGGCCAATTGGCCATTCATGATCAAATAGGTAAAAATACCTGTGTATCCATATCTTAGCTAACTACTATCTGGGAAGCCCATGTTGTATAAACTACTTGGGTTAGAATATACTAGTTTGTGTTAAGAGAATGTCAAGAGAGGAGGGCTGAGCGAGAAATTATTGATAGAGGAACTACAGAAAAGGCTATATAAAAAGAAGTCATCTTAGTCTATGCTGTAGTCAAAGGTATGTCCTGTGAAGGATTAATTGATAACATATTGGAAAAGACCTTGTAGTCTTTGTTGATAATCTCAACGTACTGCTTAGTCACTCATCTGGGTTTCCATTCCATTTACCCTTACCTATCAAAAAGGTGGACATGGGGCTGCTGATTGTTGACTGACATCGTTTATGTGTTAAAGTATATGAATCCAACTTCTAGGAGGTTGTTTGAGTCTATCACTATTTCTAAGTGCTCAAATAATGGGAAAAGGTTTTCATGTAATCCCATCTGCTCTATGAACCATGTTGGGATCAGAATATTTCCTTAGTGTTTATGTTTTATATATCCTTTTTTTGCTGCTTTTAATGGCCTAGAAAGATCATGCTGGACCAAATTTGCTTAATCTTAACATTTTGCCATCATCAAGTGTCTTGAACTTCATACAACATCACTTTTTCTATTTAATTATTGCTAGACAACTATATCAGCTTTAAAGCATCTAACATCTAACCAAAGAAGTGTTTTCTGTAACATGACAGAGAAAATGCAAGGCTGGCTCCAAATTTTCCTGATTATGAAGCTTCTAAGATCAATGTTTCATCAACTGCCTTGACGGTTTCCTCAAACTTTGAGGTACTGCATTAATGGTTCCATACTCAGCAATCCTTTTATTTTTATAATTCAACTCCTTGTCCAAGTCTTATATGGCATATTAAGTAAATCTCTACAGATGTGAAACTGCTCTCCTGTAAATAGATTGATGTTGAAATTCTCGCATAAGTAATTTTATTTATTAAAATGGGGGAAACAATTTAGATAATTTTACTGCTATCACTTCGTTGGGAAAAGGTTAACTTTTAGTAGATAATTGGCATTTGACAGTGTCTACTTTGACCCTGTTGGCTTTCTAAATTTATTTTCAACATTGTAGGTATCAAACACTTAGTGAGAGTAGTCGCTTGTTTGTCATTGGGTTTGGGAACATTGAGACTTGGTCTGTATTGTGATGACCACAATATATATTGCCCCCCCCCCCCCCCCCCAACCAAGGGAGGGAGGGGGAGAGAGAGAGAGAGAGAGAGAGAGAGAGGCGTCTTGTGTGCATAAAGCATCGAGACTTCCTGGAAACTATGACCCGTGGAAAAGATGGGAAATATTCTTCTGAATTGAGCTGTGTAAATACTCTTCTACAATGAGTAGTATGAATGCTTCAGCCAATTTATATTCAAACTGTCTCCGCGTTCATATCTTGACTTACATTTGATGATTGTTGTTCAAATGATTCACGGCTAATTGCAGTTTTTCTCTTCTTCTATCTTCAGCCAAGGAGATCACGAACTACATCCTCAGTTTCCATACCTATATCTATGCACTTGGTATTCCGTTCTGATGCAGTCTTTTTACTGCTCAGAAAGGCTTATAAAGATCCCAGCCTGGGGAATGTATGCAGGACGGTGAGAAATGCTTCTTGTTTTCTTATGCATGTTCTGGTTTTTGTATACTCTTTGGTTGGTGAACAGAATAGAAGTATTATGTGATTCCGTATTCCGTTGCTTTCTTCTCTCCTGGTTGCTGAGACCCACGATGTTAACAGGCATCAAGAATTCTTTTGAAGTTCATGGAGCCTATGCCAACACATGAAGTATCTGCTCTAGCTTCAGAGACTACATCTTCTGTACCTGATGAGACTCCTCAATCTGATCATCGTGATCCTATATCATTACCTGATTACTCGAATCTGTTCGGGGATGAATTTCAGATACCATGTGATTCTTGGGACCCCTCATACCTTAATGTGTTGGATTCTGCAGCCGTTGAAGAAGGACTAATGCATGTTGTTTATGCTTCTGCTTCCCAGGTATGTTACATGAAGCCTAGTCTGTCTTGCATCGAACTCGAACTTGAAGTAGTGATTTTCTAATCATCACAATGCAATAAACAAATTATTTCTTCTTTCTATTTCAGCCATTACATTGTAGCAAGTTGGCTGAAAATACTTCAGATCTTTGGCTGGCATTACCACTAATTCAAGCCTTGCTTCCAGGTCCTACTGCTACTACCACTTTTCTATCAAGAGACTAGAATTATGACTCTTGAATTGACACTTTCAAGTTCCTAGAATTTTCTAAAATATCAAGTTCCTATACAGTTTGATCAAACTTGTTACCCTGTTACTAAATTCTGTTATTTCCAAATACGTTAGATTATCTTCTTTTTATGTTTGTCATTTACTCAAATATATCAGTAACTTTCATAGATTTTGTTAGGGAGAAAGTTATGACTACTTTTTCAAGTGTCCTTGTTTCTTTGCATTGATGCCTAATTTAGACGTAAAATCATACATAATCCTGGCCTAATCAACTTGTTTAGATAATTTAATCAGATAGTATGGATAATGAGATGCATACTAATGAGTAATGACATTATGACATGTTTTGAATTTATTCCAATTCAGGATTCAGAAGTACCCTTAAATGGAGATTACTAATAAGTGTCTAATATCAAATCATTATGGGTTTAAATCCTAAGTACATTGTCTTTTGGAACTGCGTTTTAAAACTGTATGGCATTTCTTAACATCTCTGTCCCTTTTGGATTGCTACAGCACTTCGTCCTAATTCAAGTAGTCCTTACCAGATTGATGACAAGTTCTCTTTTTGGAAACAACCATTCGTACAAAATGCACTTTCTCAGGTATCAATGCTGTTCTATGTACAAATTTCTGCTGAGTAAATTTTCAAACCATACTCTGTTTAATTTTTGTAACTGTGATGGCAGATTGTGGCAACTTCATCTTCAGCAACCTACAGTCCTCTACTTCGGGCTTGTGCTGGCTATTTGGCATCTTTCTCACCATCACATGTTGGTTATTGCTGTTTCTTATGACTTGAAAATATGTGATGAAATTTCTGTTTAAATTGCATGGATACTAAGCACATTCTTTGGTGTGATGACCATCTTCCCCACCCAGTTGTATGAAAGTATTTGTGTTTCCATAGCTTGAGCACCTTTCAAGGATGCAATCTATTTTAGTTAGGTGATGACCAAGATTACCGGCTTATGGTGAAGTGAATAAAGCTAGCATATAACACTTCCTTGTTTTAGCTATTGTATTTGATATATTGGCAGACATACCAAGCCTAGAAATTGTACTTGCTGACTGTTCAGGAGTTGGTCAACTTCTGAAACTTTACAATATAACAACAATCAGATACATAATATTCTACTTCTTTCTCATTGTCTGATGATAAGATCACGTTCACCATGTTTTTATGCCAAAGCCCCTTTTCTAATCTTATGCTTAATAGGTTGGTCTACTGAACACATCGATGTAGTAATATGCTGACTTTATGATAGTGAAGAGGATTAGAGGAGGAAAAAGAAATTCATCATTCCATATTTATGCTTCTATGCAGAGTTCTTAATATTAATTCAACTGAATTAACAGATGATCTGCTTCATCTTAACTTGCAGGCCAAAGCAGCTTGTGTTCTTATTGATTTGTGCTCTGGTATATTGGCACCATGGACTGCTCAAGTGATTGCAAAGGTTATACAGTTATCATATTGTCATGTTAGGATGTGTTTTATGAATTTTGTTTGTGTGACCTTTTTTTAATTTGTTACACTTTGTCATGTTCTTGATTGAAGGTGGACTTGACCATTGAGCTCTTGGAAGACCTTATGGGTGTGATCCAGGTAACCCATTTTTTTGGATGATTAGTTATTTTTGGTCTATTGTCTCTCCTGAGGAGAAGTCCTGTTTCTCGGAAGAAATCAGAATAGCATGATTTATATCTATCGGTTTTACTGGAAATTGGAGCTATCAAAGAGGGATAATATTACACATAAACTTTTGGGTCTCCTTTCTAATTGTATATTCTGACCACGGGAAGACACTAATCGGAATATAGAATTATATCCTCTGTTCTCTGGTTTCTTGAAATGAAGTTGCATATTTCTATTGTGAGTTTTTTTTTTTTTTGGTGTCTTTTGGGTATCTTTTACTTGGCCTATTCCATATTTCTAGAGATAAGTACTAGACTTTGCCACTAGACCAGTTTAAGTGTGAGTTGGTGTAACTTATCTGTGAATGGTCTATTTAAGACTGACCATTCCTTAAGATGTGAATCTGCGATTCTTTTGGTTAACTTAGGCCTGTCTGTTATCATTTATAGGGTGCTCAGTTCTCATTCTCCCGTGCACGTGCTGCCCTTAAGTATATTGTCCTCATGCTATCTGGAAATATGGATGATTTGATGGCAAAGTATAAGGTAGTGGTAACTGCAATATAGTTAAAGTACATAATGTTGAATTTACTTTAATCTTGTCTGTCTTTAAATTCTGTTCTCAAGAAAAGAAAAAAGAAATCCATCTCTAAACGTTTGAACTCTGGTTTTCTTGTTAATGATGTGTTTCAGGAAGCTAAGTACCAGTTACTTTTCTTGGTGGAGATGCTTGAACCTTATCTCGATCCTTCCTTAACCCCCTTGAAGGGCATGATAGCTTTTGGAAACGTATCTTCTATTTTTAGTGAAATTCAGGAAAAGAATTGTGCGACAGCAATAAATGTCATTTGCACAGCGGTAAGAAAGTCTGCTGTGCTCCCATCGTTGGAGGCTGAATGGAGGTGTGGATCCGTTGCTCCTAGGTAATAGCTTTTAAGAATTAATTTTTGCTATAAATCTTTGGCATGCTGGGCTTTCTTTTTGAAAATGATGGCTTTTATTATACTCCCTCCGTACCGGAACAAGTGGCTCGTTTTCCATATCTGGGTGTTCCATAACAAGTGGCTTGTTTCCAAATAAGGAAACAATTATCCCTTCAAAAGTTGTGGGCCATACCACTTTAATCAATTTTTACCCTTCACCTTAATACCCGTGCCCAAACGAAATGAGCCACTTGTTCCGGGACGGAGAGAGTATGATTTTATGAGTTTCTGCTTAATGTTCTATTCCTTCTATTCTGCTTTTTTCTATAGAGGTTGGACCATTTTGTGAGTTAATTGACTGCTTCATGTTGATACATCTCAAGTAATCATAAATCTTACCGACATTTTCGATTATAGAAGACAATGAACTCAACTTACTGAGGGTTATAATCTCCCTGGTTTCAAGATTGTTTCCTGCATATTATGCACCCTGTGTTTTCTATAGTTGTGCTATTTACTGATTTCAGCTCATTTGTGTTGCTTATAATTATAATTGACATAAGGAAATTATGAGCATCTTTCGATTCGACTACTTCACTGCTGTAGTTTATTAACTGCATATTCCTAGCCGAGACTTTTGTTTTGTGAACTTTGTGGTTCTATGCTATTCCTTGTGCTGTGCCGTACTGATTCTGATATTTGTGTGTAGTCTTTTCGTTCTTTCATTTCTCTTGTCTGTAAGGTGTCAATTTAGTCTTTCTTTTTTTAAAGGGGTGGGGGTTCAGAGTATGACAAACTTGTGGACAATGCTACTGATCAAATACTGTTTGTTTTCATGTTCCAACGCACAATCCTGCATGCGCATCTAATTATGATTGTCTGCCACTAAATTTAGGATTTCATTGATTTCTGATACTTTGTAGTCGTTATTATTTAGCCACTCTTTTCACATAGTTGTGAGGAACTAAGTATAAGGAATGGGATGTTATGCTTTCCAGGCACTTCTTGATGAAAAACAAGAGCACTAAATTGTTAAGACTCCAGATATTCCTCTTACACGAAAGCTAACACAAACTGGTATTCATTTGAGAATCCTTGAAGACCTGCCAGTGTCACTGTGTACTGGAGGCTGGATAAGGTTTTGCATGAGAATCATATAGCTTACACATATTCAGGCTTCAATGGTGACAATATCAAAGATATAATTGAGTTAGAAACATTTGGTGTTCTATAAGATTGTTTAATAGTAGGGGAAATCTCAATAACTCAATTGATGGTAAAATTCAAAATACGGTCACCATCTTTTGTTTTATTTCTTATACTGATTATATGTCTTAAAGCCATGCTAGGAAATTCTGGATAGAATTTCCAGTTTGTGCAATGAAAATGTAGGATATAAAGACAAGCAAATTTTAATGTGGAAATGGTGCATATCAATTGTGGCTGCAACAGTTAACAGTTGTTGCATTACCTAAAAAGCTCCATGTTGCAGTAGTTTCCAGTTATGGTTGATTTCCATTAGTCATATCTACTTGTTAAAGGATAACTGAAAAAGAAAATGCGCATCAAGAAACTGCATTCTAATATAACATGACTGGATAGTAGCTGTTGAAGTTTTTTTCTAGATGTCCATTCTCATGAAAATTACAATGAAGTCTTCTGAAGCCTTTCTACAGCTAGACATTGATAACACCTCAAAGTGCTCTGTGTGCAGTGTGCTTCTTTCAGTTTTGGATCCTCAGATGCAGTTACCTGCTGATATTGATAATCACAAGTTCTCCTCTCCTGGGAAGATGGAGCCACAGTCATTAGCTTCTCTGCCTCCTTCCTCTCATCATGGGTCAAATAGCCAAGAGACTGATGCAAAGGTTGATACTGCTGACTCTAATGCTAAAGGGGATGTATTGGAGGACGCCAATCTACTCTTTGCTCCACCAGAATTGAATACAATGTCCCTTATTCATTTCCCATCTAGCACAGACAAAAAAAATTCAGATTCAAACCGTTTGAGTGCGAGTTCAGAGGTCAACAGTGTGAGTCATAAAAATCCAGTCAACCAGTTTCCAAATGACGTTGCGGTTGATGCTGGCCAGGGTATTGAATTTTATAATTTGCTGGCTGATTATTCACAGCTCACAAATTATCGAAATTGTGAGCTAAGGGCCTCTGAGTTCAGGCGTTTGGCTCTGAACTTGATCTCTCAGAATAAGATTATTACTCAGGAGAGTCATGATGTCGCCATAGATGCTTTGCTTCTTGCAGCAGAATGTTATATAAATCCCTACTTTATGATGTATCTCAAGGACAATTCATCTGAAGTGAACAAAATTTACCCCGAAAATTCTAATAATTGTGGACCTGCAGATATGGAGAGAACTTTTGGACGAAAAAATAATGACTTGAAGCTTGTGGCAGATATTGAAAGGAGAAGGGACAGAGTTGTTCTTGAAATCCTGATTGAGGCAGCTGAATTAGACAGGAAATATAGCAAAGTGGCATCCGAGGAGGAAACCTTGGAATTTCCTGTTGAAGGCGGTGAGGACGTTGTAAATGTGTTCCAGCCGGATATTCTCTCTGCAGATGCAATTACCTTGGTTCGGCAGAATCAAGCCCTTCTGTGCAATTTCTTGATGAGGCATCTGCAGAGGGACTCACAGCGGGAGCAGCATCCAAGGCATGAGATTCTGATGTGGTGCCTACTTTTTCTGTTGCATTCAGCAACTAAACTAATATGTGCCCCTGAGCAGGTGGTTGATGTGATATTACAGTTTGCTGAATCCTTCAACATGCATTTAAAATCCCTTTATTATCAGCTAAAGGAAGGAAATCCACAATTGAACCATTTTAAGCTGCATGAGGTGCAACGCTGCTGGAATCTTCTTCAAAATTTGGTCATTGCTTCAAGTGGCAATGACGAAAGATCTGTACTACCAGTCAATGTCAGAAATGGTTTTCGCTTCTCAAATCTTGTTCCTACTTTGGCCTGGCTGCAGAAAGTACCAGCCTTTTCATCTTCTCCTTTCCCAATTGTTAGATATTTTGGATGGATGGCTGTAGCACGCAACGCCAAGCAATTTCTTGATGAGCGTCTCTTCCTTGTTTCTGATTTGCCAGAGTTAACATATCTTTTATCTATATTCTCAGATGACCTCTCTGTAGTTGATAACATTGTCGATGAGAAACATGTGGACAAGGGGATCGAGCAATTGACTATTCACCCAGATTTCAAAAGCCAGGATTGTAGCAAAAGTCTAGGCTATGAAGATAGATTGCAATCTTTTCATGCTCTGTATCCTGTTATCAGCAAATTCTTTCCCAATTTGAAGGAAGACTTTATAGGTTTTGGTGAAACCATTTTGGAGGCAGTTGGTCTGCAAGTGAAATTTCTTTCGACCTATTTGGTGCCAGATCTTATGTGTTGGTTTTCTGATTTATGCTCATGTCCATTTGTGCAGCATAGGAGCACCCAGGCATTATCCCAAGACAAGCCTAGTTATTACAAAGGTTTTGTTGCTAAGAATTCAAAAGCTGTCGTTCTGTACATCCTTGAAGCCATTGTAGTTGAGCACATGGAAGCAATGGTTCCGGAAATACCAAGAGTGGTCCAAGTGTTTGTGTCCCTTTGTCGCACTTCATACTGCGATGTATCATTTCTTGAGTCAATATTGCATTTGTTAAAGCCCATTATAGCATACTCGCTTAGTAAGGTGCCTGCTGAGGAAGACTCATTAATAGATGATTCATGTGATAATTTTGAATCTTTATGCTTTAGTGAGCTCTTTAAGAATATAAAGTATGCTGATGAGAATTTAGGTACTCCTGTGGAAAAAGGAAAATGCCAGGCACTAACCATATATGTTCTAGCTTCCATTTTTGGTAATTTGTCCTTCCAGAGGAAAACAGAACTCTTAGAGTCCGCCTTGTTATGGGCTGATTTTGCATCATCTGATGGAACAAACTCGTTCCCTGATTATATTTGTGCTTATCAGGTTCTCATGGAAAACTGCAGAGACCTACTAATTGCCACTTCTAAAGTCTGGGGTGTTATTCCACTTACAATTTCTCCAGATTCTGATACTAGCATTAGCTCTGTTGATGGTTTTTTAAAGTTTTCCTCGTGGTTTCTCAATGATATATGCAATTCCTCCTCTCCTTCAGAGGTGTCGGAAAAGCATCAAAATGAGAGTATATCAGTTGCGAATGTCAGTCAAAACGTTCGTCCATTGACTTTGGAAGAACTAATGACATTATTAAAAGAGCTTGAGGCCATCATTTCAAAACTCAATCCAACCTTGGAACAGTGCTGGAGACTGCATCATAAATTGTCCAAGAAATTAACACTCACATGTGCCGAATGTTTGTTGTACTCAAGGTGTTTACAGTGGATTACTGATAAAGTTTCTGCATCTTCAGGCGTAGAGGATCACCACCCGAGCAAATTTATAGATGATGTGCAAGATATTTGGAGGTCAAGTCTTGAAGGACTATCCAAAATGATCTTACTTCTTCAGGATAAGCATTGTTGGGAGGTCGCATCTCTGTTACTTGACTCACTTCTAGGGGTGCCCCAGTGTTTTTGTTTAGATAATGTGATTAGCGACATATGCTTTGCAATCAAGAACTTCTCTAACAGTGCTCCAAATATCTCTTGGAGAATATTAACTGACAAGCTGATACAATTGTTGTTGGCAAGAGGCATCCATAGGATCTGTCAGAATGAAGTTCCTCTGGTTGATCTTTTCTGCGCCATGCTAGTGCATCCTGAGCCTGAACAACGATATATTGCACTAAAGCACTTGGGCAGGCTTGTAGGCCAGGATGTTGATGGTGGAAAACTAATTTTATCCTCAACGACGGAGTCTATTATTGCTTCATCAGATTCACCTATATCTGCTAATGAGCAGATTTTATCTGCTTTAGTTGCAGCCACCTGGGACAATGTAGCCTTGATTGCATCATCTGATACATCGATGCTCCTAAGAACAAACGCCACAGCACTTCTTATCAACTTCATACCATTTGCTGAGAGATCTAAACTGCAATCATTTCTTGCATCTGCTGATAACATTCTTCAATGTTTGACGTCACTTGCACAACCGACATGTTATGGCCCACTGACGCAATTCTCTTTGGCGCTCATCGCCAGCATTTTCCTTTATTGTCCACCTGAAGATATTTCACTGATTCCAGAAAGTATTTGGAGAAGTATTGAAACTCTTGGAACGTCTACAATTGGTAATCCTCACAGATCTGTCAACAAAATAATCAGTCGAAGTTAATTGTCACTTATCAGACTTAATATTTAATTGCTGCATATTCCTTCTTGTTACTTCATACTTGTAGATAGGTATTGCACCAGCATCGAGAAAAAGGCTTGTGAAGCCCTATGTAGACTTAAAAACGACGGGGAACAGGCTAAGCAGGTATTGCAGTCTGATAAGCATTATCAGTATATGTTCAAAAAGGGCTTATGATTTTAACTGTATTTAGATTACATATGCACTAGCCTTCAACGAATTATCTGTATCTGGATCTTCATTCCTTATTATATTGTTTCTTCTTCATTGGTACATTAGTTTAATTCTCCTATGGTACTTAATCTTCTTTTTGTACTTATCTTTTTGTTTTAAAACTTGGATGTAGGTCTTGAGGGAAGTGCTTTCGTCAAGTCCTCCAAAGCAGCAACTCCCTGATTTTTTAACTACCCGAGAATCCATTCTTATGGTATCCACTATTATAAATTCATCCTGTGCTTTACCTTATCATTTTATCCATATTTCTTAATGTAGCCTCTTGCCTGTGCATTGGAATGCTTCTTTGTGCTCATTTGTTTCTGGAAATGAATTTGCCAATTTGAAGGGCAAATATATGCAACATTATATTGCAATTTCATGATTGAAACATTATATATTGACATGTGTATTTCATCCTTAGTTCTGTTATGATAGTGCAGTATTCTGGATGTTATTTCCTCTGATCAATTTCAAATTTTCAATCTCTTATTTCTAGCTGATTCGAACATTTACATGTGAAACTTGTGCAGCTTTCAGTTTAAGAATAAATACATATTAATATTTCAATTGAAACTAAAGAGGATTTGTTATTTGCCTTCATATTTCACTCTGGCTAGGCCCCCATTCATTATTCATTGATTGCAGGTTATTGGCAATTTAACCTCTGCCAAATCATACTTGGACTTCTTCTCAAAGGAAGCTGAAGAGAAGCTTATGGTCAGTCTTTGCACCCCAACAATCGCATGTTTTAGTAAATTTTACCACGCAGTAATTTCTTGTAATTCTTTCAGGAATTGGAAGAAGCTGAAATAGAAATGGAATTTCTGCAAAAAGAGCATCCCCTACCACCAGATTCATCCTTTGAATTCCAAGACTGGCATCGTTTACCATTTATGTCCAGTAATACTAGCTGCCCCTAATGAAGCTTTCTCTTATTGTGTTATCAACTAATGTGAGACGTTCATTGTGTTGAATTTCATTTGATTTGAAACGTTAATGGTGTATTCTGTTCCATGCAGCGTATTCAAAGGATGATCTTCGGTTGCAGCAGATTAAAGAAGGAATTAGATCCATGTAAGTGCTGTTGAATAGTTGTGTCACACCCTTTCTTCTAGCTTTAGTGTTAGTTAAAATATAATAATAATAATGCATAACTTATCATATACTCCCTCCGTCCTGCTCAATTTGTCACACTTTCCTCAAATGGATGTTCCACTCAATTTGTCACATACCAAATAAGGAAAGAATTAACCCTTCAAAACCCTCCAAAAGTGGTGGGACCTACCCACTTTCTATCTTTTTACCCTTATTCTTAATCTCCGTGCCGAACAATAAGGTGATAAATTGAGTGGGACGGAGGGAGTAGTATGTTTTTCTTTATACAAAAATGGTTTATGGTTTCAAATTTTCATTTGACACGTAAAACTATATCAAATGTATAATTACGTAATTTTGCATCAACATTATTTTAATATTTACATTTTTCTTGATGTAAACTAGGCAGTGTCAATTTTTTTATTTAATAGAAGTATTTAAATAATTTTTATTGAAAGAATCAATATTAAATACAAAAATTAGTAAACCTAACTATCAAATTAATTTGGGAAAGACAATATTATCAAACAAATATTTATTGTAATAAATGTTTTGGTTCCACGGGAATAGCTGATTCATGACTCATGAGGGTGGGGAAGAATGATTATTTCTTGTGCTTTGCGAATAAGTACTCCAAAGCCAATGGTGATTTGCTATCTAAATCACACCAATTATAGGAATGAGAGTGAGCATTGGCTTTAAGAAGGCAGTCACCATATCCGGTTCTGTCTCATTTCACCATATCGGTCATCTCCTTATGGGTATGTACGTTATGAGAAGGCAGTCATGAGTCAACAAAGAGCAATTCATTATTGATAACATTTACCAATTATTAACAACAATAACAACAATGTTATAACTGCTAACCCCAAAAAGTATTATATACTAACCGAGAGGGTCCTTTGCCATATCGAACCACTTTTCTGTTTTTAGCTACTGCTGGGCAGCTCTACTAGACTACTACGATATTCAGCTAAATATTCAAGAATAGTGTAATATTCTGACTCTAGTTGCTGAGTGTAAGCTTTAAAGCACAAGAACCAGAACTTTAGAAATGCAATCTTTGTACCAGTTTGCATTCTTACTTTAGATGAAAAAGAAAGGCAGAAGCACTGTTACCAGGTTCGCCTTGCCCCATGTGATCTATCATCTATGTGATCTGCAATCTAGGTTGTTCAATCCAAATTACAGATCATTGTTTGACCTGGATCAGTTGGAGGCGATCTGATTCTTTTAGATATATTGGTTGTAAGGTTTTGCTCGAATTAATTGGTAGGTTATGAAATAAATGGTCTACTGTATGGGTGGTTGTATGTTTCCAGAACTTAAATGTTAGAAGGAAGTTAAAACATTTATTGTAAGAAAGTGCTGTTCTTCATTTCGTACAATATGCTTTATTACCTGCCCCAAGTTCCTCGGTCTCTTCATTCTATTCTTTTTATGAACCCGATTCGTGTCTTTTGTTTTATCTCCCAAGTCTTAAGTAATTTTCTTGAACTACGATTTAAAATTGCAGTTTGAGACCTTTTAATATCATCATAGATGTCTTACTTAACTGGGTGCACTTCTTAAAATATAATTGCACACTATTTCCTATACTAACATTTGAATTTTAAATTTAATGCATGTCCTGTACTGCCTCTATTACTAATTAGGTTTTCTTTTTCGATTTTGGAACCTTTTACCAGAGAAAAGGCAAAACTCAGGGAAGAAATAGTAGCTCGTAGGCAACAAAAGCTTCTTTTGAGGCGTGCCCGTCAAAAATTTTTAGAAGAGGCAACTTTACGAGAAGCAGAACTCATTCAGAAACTGGATAGGTTTCATCTTTTTCCTGGTTTATTCTTGTATAGAAAATAATGTGTTAATTATTTGTAATGAAAAATCTGCATTATGGTATCTTTCTCAGAGAGAGAGCGGATGAGGTAGAAAAGGAACTGGAGAGACAGCAACTGCTGGAGCTTGAGCAATCAAAAACTAGGGAATTGCGGCACAATCTTGAAATAGAGAAAGAAAAGCAGGCACAGGTAAGGATCACTATTGTAACTAGGTGTCGAGATGATTGTGCTTTAATTTTGTTTTTTACAGTGATATAGACTTATTTCTGGACTTAGTTGTGTATGTGAAGTTCATGATTGAGTAGTCGTACTGAAACGTCTCACTGCTATTGCCAACTTTATGCAAATTGTCCTGAAGCATGTGTCCTCCAACTCTGGGTCATTTTGAAATTTCCAGAGAATATATGTTAACTGATGATTACTAGAGTATACACTCCCAAACTGATAGCAGATTTTATGATATCATTAGAATTTCTTGCTTACCAATCATCGATTGTGCATTACAAGACACACATCTGATTGTTAGCAGCCTTCTGCCCTATGATGCAGGTTTTGAAGTCACTTTAGCATCCTTGAGAAAAAATCACACCATACATTGTTGGTATAGACTTTTCACTGATAGTGATGAAATTTTACTACGTCACCTACCTAAAAGTCTTATCGAGCCTGACCTTGATGTATTATGCTTTTCAATGTTATCTAACTTAATATTTATCTCTTTCTGTGTGTGTGTGTGTGTGTGTGTGCGTGTGTGTGTGTGTGTTTGAGTTTTTTCCAGTTTTGCAATTCAATAGTGAGTCTGAACCTTCCTTTGCATCGACACTCACATGTTTTTATATGCTCAAAACTGGAAACTGTAACTTGAGTTCTCTGTATTTGACTAACAGAGATGAGTTTTTATGTAGAGGGACCTTCAGCGGGAACTCGAGCAAGTTGAATCTGGAGTCCGACCATCAAGGCGAGAATTTTCATCCTCCAGTCAAACTGGGTAAGTATTTTTATTGAAAAGATTTATAAGTTTGGTTGCTGTTGATTTATTATTCGGTCTTTAATGAAAATGAAACTAAAGCTCATACAGCTAAAGCTAAATGTATAACTTTTATCCAAGTAGAGATTGTTTCAGCGGTGTCCATGTTTTAATCCCTAAAAAGTAGCTTGCCTAAAGGCAACTTTTGAGTATTACAATTTATAAACATATGATTGCTTTTTGGGGATTCACATGATGAAAACGGGAAATCAAGATAGAGAAAATGATATGATCTGCGTGCTGGTACCAGCTTAAGCTCATCATAGGTGAATTTATTTGTTTTAGCAGTAGAGCACGGGATAGGTACCGTGAAAGAGAAACAAGCAGGGAAGGGAGCGAAATTGGCTTAAGATCAAGTGGTCGTGGTGGTGAAGGTACTACGACGACTACAGGTTTAGCTGGTAGGGGTTCATTCTCAGGGCAACTTCCCACTATTCTGCAATCGCGTGAAAGAACAGATGAAGGTGGCAGCAGTTATGAAGAGAATTTTGATGGAAGCAAGGATTCGGGTGATACAGGTAGTGTTGGGGATCCAGACATGGTATCTGCTCTCGAGGGGCAGTCCATTAGTTTTGGATCTGGTCAGAGGCATGGAACCAGGGGTAGCAAATCGAGGCAGATCATTGAGAGGCGAGAACGCGATGGTAGACGTGAAGGAAAATGGGAGCGAAAGCACTAGTGTATTGTAGTTGTAAGCTGTATGGTGTAACATCTAGTCGTGATCGCATTGTTGGGGTACTTCCAATGGCTGTTCCCTTGAAAATTGCTCTGTGACTTGATTCTCGTCAAGATTAACATGGAGGGTGCTTGCTAAATTTTGTTAGTTTTTGTATTAGATTGGTCCTTTTATGTGATTAGATTAGTTTTATATTTGTGTGTCTGTTTGTTGTATAGTCTAGTGAAAGTTGAGGAATGTAAAGTTGCAATATTACATATTACTAGTATGTCAACTTATATTGATGATAACTATGATATTGTTGAATGTTAAATGTCAACGACCCTTGTTTGATAATCTACTATAGTGACCCAAACTGTAAAACTTCTCTTATTTTATTTCTTTGGATTTATTGTCTTAAAATACACGAACTATTTGTTGTTTGCAAATTCAAGGCAATTAATCTTTATTTATTTATTTATTTTATTTTATTGATTATTCTATTTCCTCTCTTCTCAGTTCGTACTCCCAAAAGTCAGAACAAAAACCAAATAAACGTCCTTTCCATACATATATATCAAATATTATAGAGCATCAAAATGAGGAAATCCGAGGTCAGGTTTTGTAGATTTAGAATACAACTGGTATTCTCTCACCTGGAACTTCTGCTAACTCTTCGAATCCCCCGCCGGAACAGCCTACATGCTTCAATGCTAAGATCGACGGCTGCTGCGAGGGCCATGAAGAGAGCTGCATCCTTAACGTGCCGCATGGCTAGTTGCACCAGAGGTTTGCTGCATTTTCCCTCCCCTTGCACTCTACAGCGCATCACGAATCCACCGGCAATGGGACTCACCGATGCCAACCCTTCGCTGCTCCGTGGACTCGGCATCGTCATTTGAGCATCTCGGTCAGTATCAATGTAGAACTCTCCACCCTTTTCGGCACTGATCAGTATCTGAGACATGAGAAGCTCCCCTCCTTCCTGCCAGTCTGACAAAAGGCGGAAGCGGCAGCAAATGGAATCTCCAACGGCGCCATTCTTGCGCCATGCTTCACGTTTTCCCCACGGCTGCCAGCTATCTGACCTGCATGCCTCGGGTCGGACAATGAGCCAGGCTCCTGGGTTGGATTTAGCCACCCAATAACAACCTGTGGACGGAACAAAAGGAGTCGTTATCAAGGCTGCCGCTACGGCTGAGCCAGAGAGGTCGTGTATCGTCACCTTCCATCCCTTCCTCTCTCTTCTCTCAGTTTCCTGGTAGGAACCATCTTGTTTGAACTTGCAGCTGAAAATAGGCTATGTTATCGTGCCCTTAAGCTGAACTATCTGGGGACTTAACTTAGTCTCGTCGTCGAACTGGAATACGAGTCTTGGATCAGGATCCAGTTTCACCCTCAAATGCAGCTCCGGTTTCCCAATCTCCTGCCTATTTTTCCCAATGCTGATCCATCCATTGAAAAGAATAACTGGCTTTCCTTTACACCAATCGGGGCGGACATCCAACTTAAACATCCCAAGTTGGTGTCGTTTGACACCCACACCGCAGCGGGCGGTGCCTTTCTTCTCTGTGAAAAACACAATCTCCAAACAAGCACTAGAAGTGTAGAAACATCTAGGTGCCAGCAATGCTTTCAAGTCGGATTCTTCAAGATAAAAGCACGAGGCAATGCTATTAGAATCCGGGGTTGCTTCAGGAGATGACATAAACAGAACTGGTGTTGTCTGCACGGGGAAGCCACGGAGACGTATCTCACATACACATGGAGACGGGGATACATTGATACCGGATTTAGATGCAGTAACTTCTGCAGCGGGAACTCTCAGCCCCAATGACCCGATGGAGAGCCTAATGAAAGCCTGAGGATCCATTTCTGTCAGAATTCCTCTCCCATTTTCCTGAGGATTGTTCCAACAAGAAAAAGCTCAAACCTTGTATCAGCAATGATAGATTCTTGCTCATTCACGAGCAAAACACGGTATATATTTACCATATCATTCAACTGTATGAAGCCACGGCTGCTCCATTCATATCAAGATAGATGCAGTCCGGAGATTTTAAAGCAGGCACATAAACTAGATGAATGTTTCCTTGATGTCAAGCAACGATGATAACTTTTGTTCACAGAAATATCATCTGTGGGTTTTGCTGAACCACTTAAGAAGAACGAATGATCAGGCAGAATCGATATAGGACTCGACGCAGAGAGAGAGTAAACGAAAACAATTACTGGAAAATGAACTTTGCTAGTGATACCCTCCAATTTTCTTAATTAACCGTAAACCCCAACAAAAAATCCAAATTAAGGACAGAGAGATCTTTTTTCTCCGTCCATATTGCTTTCTAAGGACTAAGTTATTGTCCCCAAATGCAACAAATCAATCCATAGTAACACCAGGGCAGGGGATGCAGTCATTTTTGCATTCGTGAGAGAAAAATTCTTACCTCATAATGTTAAAAGCTCCAGAATTTGCTATCTGAAATAGACAGACATAGTAACTACTTTCCAGTGTTCTTGATAAACCTGTTGGTAAATGATATATGCATCTATTCTGTTACTGCTTCATGAAACGATTGAATATTTTTAACATCTAATTGAAATCGATATTGATTTTCAATTTTGTGGAGAAAAACAGAATTATTTCTGATACACCCTAGATCCATATTCCTAAGCAAAGGCTCAAATGTAGTTCCATATTCTTGTGAATTTTCTTTGATCAATTCTTGTTCTAATCTTGACGTTACAAACAGAAGCTTTTACCTAGCTCAAGTTTTCAATTATAACGGTACATCATTTACTTAAACCAGACACACACACACACACACACACACACCAAAAAAAAAAAAAAAACTGAAGCATTCAAGAACATATGAAACAGCCAGTTACATGCTCAAATTTAACAGACAACGTAAATTTCTCAGAAACGCAGACGGAATAAACACGGGCAATCCCTCAAACCCCCAAAAATATAACCACATTAGAATCTTTGAAAGAGCAACTATCACCAGAAACATATACTATAAACGAACTCACAACAGCTAGAAAGAAAGTCTATTCTTAAGAAAAGTCATAATTAAAGCTGAAAGCTGCACACAGGAATTCATCCCTGAAAGCCGCGAAAATTCTCATGGCGTCTCCTGCAAATTTTCCGAGGAAACAAGTTTCAAACTTTATACTCACTCAGTGTGCACGAAATAAAGCCTACTTACCCCAAAAACAAAGCCTACTTACTTTTTTCCATTCAACCTACAATAATTTTCACAATAATTTTACTTTTCTTACCTACAATATATAAGAATTTTATTCCATTAATAACAATTTTAACTCTATTTTACATTTTCTACTCACAATAAATAAGACCTTATTTCATTCATAAAATTTTAACTTTCAATTCACTCCTTCTACTTTCAACAAATAGAATCTTAACTTCACTTACAATAATTTTACCAATTTTTTTAATCTCTTTGACGCCCAAATGAAACTTTATTTTATAAAGGGAGGGCAGGGGTATTCACTTTTCGGCAAACTACAAAGTCAAGAGTCTCTCTCTCTTTTCGGCTATGTGGATGGTGGCACCAATTGGTGTGCATCCACCAGATCTCGAGCCATACAATTAGAAAATCAATTTAATATTGAATTTATTTAAATTGCCCATTAGTTTATTATTAAAATCTGAACTATGGTTAAATAAGAAGAGTACCACCAGCCACTGTTCCTTATTGTTCCAAATATGTTGATAAAGTTCCTCGGCTACATATTCTTACAGCTCCATGTTTGCCGGCAAGCTTATTAACGTCAATAAATCTAAGCGGTCACATTATAACTAGTTATTATTTAGTTTAAAATATGAAAAAAATTAATTTATTTATAATTTTAAGTTTTAAATAACTTTGAATAGTTTAATTTTTTAGCTTATACAAATTTATATTGATATATTTGAATTTAGAGACAAAAAAATCTCGATATAAATAATAGAGTGAATACAAAGCTTTTTATCGAAAGAATGAAAGAGTTATATATTTACACTAATAATGACAAAATTTAAGTCAAGAATATGATAATAACATAAAATATATATTTGTGCTTCTTAAAATAATCAAAATTTTAACTAAATCTATCTATTTTAACATAATTGCCCGAATTATGACTAGCCACATTATGGCCAAATAGCATCACTCTATTAACATTATCCCTATATTTCTGTTTCTTCAATATCTCCGCCCATTTTTTTAACATTGCTAATGTTCGTATTAATTTTTTGAGTTTATTTGGATTAATTGTTTGTAATTCTCTTGCAATTCTAATGATTCTTTCAATAATTTCATATTTATATTACTACCATATCTTGCAAACACCAATTTAATTCAGGTTCTAAGTATAATTAAAAGGACAATTATCAACATCGATTTTACTAAAGAATAATTTAAATTAGGGTTAATTTGTCTAAAATACACCACCTTTTCCGAATTTTGAATTTTAACATGACCTTTAATTACTTTGCCTAAGATACACCCTTTTGAATTTTGACATGAAATCCAAAAACCTCCAAATTATATCTGACGTGGCTGTCAGAATTGGACACGTGGAATTTTAGACATTTTTTGGGCATAAAGAAAGAAGAGGGGTGTACCTGATAAACATTTTTCGCCTAAAAATTTCACCTCAAGCTTCCGCTTCAATTTTCATCCCAAGCTTCCGCTCTAATTTTCTGCATCAATCTTGCGCCCTCCGACGCAAAATGGCAATTAAAGAAGAAAGAGAAGAAAATTCTCAATTAAAGAACGCTAGATTACTAATTTCTCTTGTTTTGATGGTGAGTGAAATGAAAATCTCATGTCGTTTCGTGTTATTAATATAGACATGTCAAATGTTAAATTGCCACGTAACTGATAACTGACACGTCGGCTAAAAATTGCTACGTCTGCTGTCGAAAATTTTCACCGTGTCAAAATTCAAAAGGATATAAAGATGGTATATTTTAAGCAAAGTAATTAAAGGTCATGCTAAAATTCAAAATTCGGAAAAGGTGGTGTATATTAAACAAATTAATCCGTTAAATTAATACAGGAATATTTTGATATTAAAAGATTGTTGGGAAATTTATTAGTATGAGTTTTGATGAATTCCAAAACCAACTGACCCCAACCGAGTAGATGTTGCAAGTTCCTAATGTTAGCTGTTAGGCTCGCTGTTTAAGCATTGTTTAGATTTTATCTTTACAGATCTCCAGCTGAAGACGGCAACATAGCAACACTCGGATACAATCCCGGATGAAAGATCGGATAAAGAACATCAGTTACAAGACTCTGCCTGATGAGAGAGCTATGCCAAAAAGGGGAATGCTTTTTGACAGCTGAGAGTTCAAGCTAACTGTTCAGTTGGAACATAAGCTATAGAATGCCATCCGATAAAGAGAACGTTTCAAGAAGGGGGAAGTTATAAAGAAGTCTCAACATGAAGTTCAAAGTCAGCTGAGAGTTCAACGGTTCAGTCAGAACATCAGCTGAAGACCACTCAGATGAAGATCACGATTTTCAACCGACTAACCAAGGTTGACTGTCAGAAAGGTTTGAATTTGAATTTCAAAAGGAAGTCACATGAGGGTTTGACCGTTCAGTCATTACCCCATTTGACCCAACACAAGGCTGTCTCAGATGGAAAGCAGAAGAGCACAGATGCCATATCGGAAAAGTCTGCAGAGATGAGAGACAAGCCATCGCTTTCAACGATCAGAGATCAACAGCTCCTCCAACGGCTAGTTGATACTTTCCGCCTATAAATAGAGGCCTTCATTCATTCGAAGAGGATACAAGACACACACGCGAGAAGAAATCTGAGAGCAAAAAGAAAAGAGCAATATTCTTCCCGAACTGAACTGAATCTCTTAGAACATCACTTGTTGAGAGTTCTAGAGTTAGATATTTGTGTCTTTAGATCGAACCTTGAGAACATCACTTAGTGAGAGTTCATAGAGAGTTAGATCATAACTCACATCCCGTTCGAGCTTTTAGTTGGAAACATATTTTTTCTTTCACCTGAAAAGGTTTAGGATTCTACTCTTCCTGCAACTGAGTAGTTAGGTCGTTTAGTACCCGTAAACTAAAGTGTAAGGTTGATAAGTACCCGCAAACTTATCCATAACGGTTGCTCAGCCCGCGTAAGCTGAGTGGTTTGTCCAGAAGAACTTGGACAGAGTTGTGTGGACTCACAACTCCCCGTGGACGTAGGAAGGTTATCTCCGAACCACGTTAAATCTCTGTGTGCTAGTGTTTTTCTTTATTTATTGCATTCTTAACTGTCTGACTAACCAGCATACAAACTTCTTTTGCACATTCTCAACTGTTTTGGTTTTTGACCAACCGAGCATAAAAGCGTGAGTTGTTTTACGAGTTTAATTTCCACCACATTCCGCACAGCCTCACTCTTCCAGCTGAGGTTTCTTACTCAGCTGTGAGATTCCAACTGAGCCTTTTACTCAGTTGAAGTAATTTTCAGGGTTAAGTTTTAAAATTCTAACTGGTGTATTCCCCCCCATACACCAATAACTCGTTTCGGGACTATCAAGAAGATTTTATGCTTACATGTCTCATTTTAATTCATTCTTATTACTAAAATTTGAGATACCTAAACATGAATAAAATTATTCAACATTATAAAATATTTTATAGATAATACTTGAAAACTTATTTAGTTATTTGTAGAGTTCACCATATATATGCATTCATATATCAGAAGTATGTATAATTATACATGTAATATACACATCAAAAGAATCTTTTAACTATAGACACCATAATGAAATAACATCGCTATTAAAATTAAGGGTAGTGCTATTTGGACATAGTATGTCCAGACATACGAGGGTAAAAATAGAAATTTGACGAAATTTTTTAATTAATAATTTAATTTTCATAGTTTCGACAATTTGGTTATTAATAAACATACATTTTTTAAAATTTAATTATAAAGTTTCATCCCAATTTAAATTCACAAGTTAGGAGTTGGGAATGGATGAGAGTAAATTTGAGAGCGTATGTGCATAAGATC
Source organism: Schizonepeta tenuifolia (assembly GCA_029490685.1). NCBI lineage: Eukaryota > Viridiplantae > Streptophyta > Magnoliopsida > Lamiales > Lamiaceae > Schizonepeta > Schizonepeta tenuifolia. The sequence continues at coordinate 78,698,822 of CM055958.1, forward strand.
GATATTTCAGGAGAGAGTCTTAGTAGGAAAGAAATTTTGAAGGCAATCGGACATTTTTTTCCTATTTTAAGCACGTATGTCTAGACATAGTATGTTCGAATAGAATTATTGTAAAATTAATCACGAAATGTTCCATTGACTTGATTTTATCGATTTATAGAAAAAGTTATTAGAGCACCCACAGCGGCGTCAGTTTGTTGTTGACGCTCGCTGTGGGCGGGAGGATTTTCAAGGGTGCTTCCGTTGCCGCCAGTTGGCTGGCGGCCCAAATTGACAGAGTTTATTTCATGTGCCAGCCTGCCCTATGGCGGCCGCTGATTTGCCAACGGCTAAGCCGGACGTTGGCCATTCAAACGGCAAGTTTTTTTTTTTTTTTCAATTAATCCTAGTTTTACTTTATTAATTTGTGATTTGATCAAAGAAACTTGGGCACATTTCGGTCCAAAATAAAATTTTAATCGTTAATTTTTTTATTTAATGTAAGATTTCTGTTTATTCTAATTGAATAAAATTTTCATTTATCAATATTATTTTTGCAAAAAATAAAAAATAAAAAGAAATGACAACCGCCAGCGGTATGCCGTTGTGGAAACTTTTGTTGGACTGGCGAAGCTCAATTTTTCTACAACGCTGATAGACGCCCCTATGGATGCTCTTAGCAAATAAAATAAATTCAAAAAATTTAGTGATATTACTATATGAATTTGAAACACGGATAAGTGGTAAAATTACTATTTAATTGAATTTGGTAAAAATAAAAAGTTGATAAATAAAGTTTATTTTGTTAATTTTTATTGATACAATATTAGCACAACTCTTAATATACTTAGAAATCTTTCTCAGTGTTGTAGGCTTGTAGCAAATTGATTATCACTCGAGTTTGCATTATATATATTGCAATTCATTTACTAATTTCTTAGCAATTCAAACTATAATTGGAATATGAATGAATTAATTCAGAAAATATTACCTTTTCTGTATGAGTTTGCACAGGAACTTTGAATTTTGAATTCAAATAAAATTCTGATTCTTTTTTATTTTTACTCCGAGTTCGGTTAGCTTTGCCCCAAATTAAATTGGATGTGGCAAAATTAAATTAAAGAAATAACGAATGATAAATTAAACAAAACTGTATACTAATTTCTCTCTCTCTCTTTCTAACTATGCTACACAGTATCTCTTCCAAAATTCCGACGCGAAACACCGTTGCCCGCACCACAAGTCAACCCACCCAAAATCGGCAGATACTTTCTTTCTCACTACACAAACCCGACGATTAGTCGCTGCTATTCGTTCAGTCGGTTAAATGAATGCAATTTATATTTTCTTCACCTAAATGCAACTGATCGTGCCAATAAGCTCTTCTTAATGCATTAACTATCGAAACAATCAATTTTTTAAAAAGTTCACTGAAGTTTAGTGTTGGATTGCTTGAAAATTTGTTGTGAGATTGAAAGAGGAATTTTACCCTTAAAAAAATGTGCAAAAAAGGTTGATCGTGTCCCACGTCACTGTCGCTGCCGGATGTCATAGTGGTCGGAGAAGAGGGGTGTGGAGAAGAAGATGGGTGAGTGAGGAAAGGAGAACAGATTGCAGGAGATGAGAAAATTCCAAATTTATTTTTAATTTTAGTATTATCTCAAGTCTCAACACATTAATTTTAATATGACACAGCATGGACAAAAAGAAATAGTACCTATCCAAATCATGGTTCCATTCTTTTTTAAATATCATTTAATTTTAATGCTAAAAACGTCAATGACAAATGTAAGGCAGATTAAGGAAGTGGATGCACCGTTGGTGGTGCCACTATCCTATTCGCCATAAAGTGCGAGTGATCAAAAGAGGCGCATCGCCGAACATGAGTGTAAGATAATTTTTTATTTAATTAGATACTTATCTCATTATTATTTTTCGGGTGCATTTGCTTTGATGAAAAATGGTAAAAAATAAATATTTTCACTATTTTTTCATCATTTTTACACGTTTATTATATTCGTTAATTTTCTTCAAGTAGGATGGATAACTTTTTTGGGCAGTCCCTTTTTCCATCATTTTCTCTTCAATTGTGAAAAATATTAATATGGATGAAGGGTGTGATAATATTTTCTAATAGATAAAAAAAGTCTTAAAAGACATTAAAATGGGAAAGGGGTAGGGGACCATGTGATAAAAAAATTTCCATCCTAGCAGAAATATGATAAAAAATGATGAAAATGTTAATATTTTCCCATATTTTCTTATCCATCATTTTCTAATGGAAACATTTTCATTAAAGTAAACGCACCCTTAAGAATATGATAATGAATTTAATCAAGCACTTAACTAATTATATAATAATATCTCTAAAAGAAATACTACTAGCTTATATGTATGGTAACTTTTATTAGATATTTAGTATTTAATATTTATTTTTGTTAATCATCCCAAGAAAATAAAAATACTACACCTTCTATCATCATCATTCTCGTTTTGTTCACATTAAAATTATGTTATTTTATTTTTGATATTGTGTTTTATTTTAATACCTTAGTAATTATTATTGAAATCATTAAATTTATTTATTATATAAAAATTAAAGCTCCATTTGTTCATTTCTCTAATTTCACATAAATGAATGCATAGAAACTATTCGAGCTTTGATTTTTATATAATTATAAAACAATTTTGAGATGTTACAATAAACTACAATATCAAAAATTAAATAGAATAATGTTAATGTGAAAAAAAAAAACAAACATGATGCTCATAAAAGGTGCTCACCACTCTCGATTTGTGTACATTAGAATTATTGACATCGTTAATTTATAAATTAATAATAATAATAATAATAATAATAATAATAATAATGCTAAAATGAACAAAATGAGAGTGATGCCCACGGTCACCGTTTATCCATGTTAGCATTATTATTTTTAGTGTGTGTTCCTCTTATGGTTAAAGCTATCACAAGAAAAGGAGGAATAAACAATTTTTTTTACCTTTTAAATCTTTTATTTCATAGCACTCATTATCTATAAAAGAGAATTTCACTATTTATTTATTTCTCATTCCACTCCAAATAGAAATAACATTATCATGAATTATTGGCGTAATAATATTATCACCAACTTGAGAAGGAATAAGAAAGGGCGAGATTTTCTTTTATAGAGGAGGGATAAGAAATGAAGAATTTGAAACGATAAAAATTGTTTATCTTTTAATCAAATAAATTAATTAATAAATCGACCTTTGATTTTTATGAATTTGTAAATTATTAATTTCAATATCAATTTCTAGTTATTTAAAAAATAAAACAATAAAAAGAATTTATTAAAAAAATGCTAATTTGGACAAACTATTACCGGTGTTCACGGAGGGTGCGACATATGATTTCTTGTTACTAATATACTACACACATTTGGTGAACAAAGGGAGTAATAAGTTATAAAAGAGTACTGTATATGTCATAATTCGGTAACTAGTGCTTATATTTTAATTTGATTATTTTGTATGTCATTATTAAAAAAAAAGTTAAATAGATTATCATTAAATAAAAGAAGCAAATACAATTTTTCCAAAGTATTCTTTCTAAATAATTAAACTTAAAACTGAAGTACCAACAGTTTTCCATATAAAAGTTTTCTATAAATACTTTTGACAATTCATTCATTAGAGCATTTACATCGAGGTGCGAAAGGGGGGTGTCGATCCGGTGTCGATGCCGCTCGACACACCCCCCACATCGACACACCCTGTGTCGAAGCTGCTGTGGGGGGATTGACACCCCCTGTGTCGACGGTGGTGTCGAGTGCGAGGTCGATCGTTCGATCCCTCCTTCGACTCCGCCACGTCAAAAAATGGAGACACGTGGTGTGTCCCCATAGGTCCATTTTTTTTTTTTTTTTTCTGAAAAAAAATAATAATATTAACAAAATTAAATACTATCCAACGGTTACATCCCATTTTTTCACTATATATATCCCTTCAACTCATTCATTCTACACACCAATAAAATTGTCAGTTATTAATTTCTGAATTTAATTAAGTTAGTTTTTATAATATTTATTACAAATAAAAAAAAACAACAAAATAAAATTTATTCAATCATTAAAATCACGTTTCCTAGTGCTTAGACCTAGATCTTACTCAACCCCATTGATGTGGAGAAATCAACCTATGTCTAACTCAACACCATCAATCATTAAAATCACGCTTCCCAGTGCTTAGACCTAGGTCTTACTAGACCCCCGCTGTAAGTGCTCTTAGAAAGGCTGTTCCTCCCCCTTCTTCGTCCCCCCACTTTCGCAAGCTTAGGCAAAAACATATACCGCCCTTCTAGCCATTTCCAAGTTGAGTGGGGCTTCACGTGGGCCACGGACTCGACCTCGACCACGGCCACGGCCTCTCTTCTTCAGAATAAAGAAAATTAGAATATATGAGGCATTAGAAAGAGTAAGTTGCTAAATTCATATTCTATCCAAACGCAGCAACGCAACACATGGATTCTCATACATGTGAGACTCAAGTAAAAAACTCTTGAAAGAGACAGGCTGAATTTTAATTAGAGAAGAAAAGGTAATCCATCCATGGTCAAAATAAATGTAGTTGAGAAGCCCTTTGCTCAAACTCGTTCGAGGGCAAAGTACGTACAGACCTATGCCCTTCAGCAAGCAACAAGGAGACGATGGATGCAGCAACCATTTCTTGAAAAAGCAACCGCTTCTTTCAACTTCAAGAATAAAAGATCGCCAACCTCAGGGTCTTAGTTCTGCTTCTTAGATGACAAGAGTTGCTCAAGAATTCAGAAAAGACTGTCAATTTTCAAAATAAGCCCAAGGATTTCTCAGCTCATAACAGCATATTAGTTAGGCCACCTTAGACTCCTCAATCAGCAAGTATGAGATCAACTACAAATACAAAGGGACAGCATACTCACAAAACTAATATTTATGTGATGCATATCATCAAACAATGAGTAATTATTTCGTAATTATTAGGACAACTGTTGAATAAAATGAATAATTGATGTGATTTTATCTAAAAAATGTATGTAGAGTTTTTACCATTGTTTCTGATACATTCTTCTGTATATAGAAGCACCTTCAAATTCTGCATGAATCTCTCTCTCTGTTCTTATTCCCATTGGATTACTCAACAACCATCCCTCACTGTCGCAAAGCATATCAGGACGAACATAGTCAATATGCACTAGTTTATCTGATTCAGCATCAAAATATGTCCTCATGTCAACTGCCACTTCCCGGACGTCTGATTGTATGAAAATCTGCTCAACAACGAAAAATTATACTTAATAGGAAGTGTACACTCAGGGGAATGCCACAGTATTCTATTGCCTTGCTCATCAACATACCCATCAAAAAAACATTACCAAATCTTGCCTAACTCTTCACTCCTTATTTTTCCCTCTTTTTTTGCATGAAGATGGATGGCCTAATTTATTTATTGAACAATGTATAATAGAAAAGTGACTCTCAGAAAAGAAGAAAAAGAACAATAAAAGAAAATGAAGCTAATAATTGGGCCTAGAACACTGAGATGCTACAATCATTTCCATACGAGTCAAATATTATTCAAGGGATTTCTGAAACCGCCTTAAGAGACAGCCACTTGTACACTCAATTAGATACTGCTATTTTAAAAAAAATTGGGGTATATTAAGGAAAAGAAAATAGTAATGACTGGTATGGCATACATAAAAGAAGAGATAATCAGATCAGGTTATTGGGCTTTCATGATCATAAGAGAACCGAGTAACTCCGTACCTGTCCTCCATGAGCTAAGCCTTCTATAATGGCATCGACTAGAGGCTTCTGTACAACCCTTCTTTTATGATGCTTGTTCTTGAAATAAGGATCTGGACACTGCATAAATAAGCAAATAATTTTTTGTTATAAGATAAAATATAGCCAACTATAATCATAAAACGGGGTAATATCTTCGACGTAGTCATCCTCAGTCTGCTAAAGATCAGAGGATTACATACTAGTAACACGATTTCTTGGTATGAGAAGCACTCACCAATATTGATACAAAAACCAAGGGACCTGGATATGTAGATATAAATTGTTTGAAGTTGACTGTTGCATTGGCACAGATAAAGTGGCTGCAGATACAATTATATCAACCTTTATTTTAGAGACTTTCCAAAGCAAGATAAAGTGAAGTTATCCTTACATATTATTCAAGCCCAATTCATTCGCCCAATATTGAGCACGTCGGACCAACTGCAAAACCCAAAAAAAAATCCAAGTAAGGAACAGACTTCTAAAGTTGTACGAGGCTCCAGGAAGCCAAAAAAGGGAAGCGCAGTTACATCTATGTTTAGAGGAATGTACGGCATACTTTTGGACGTATTTCCACTCCTAGATAATTCCTCATTCCACAGTTTCTTTTAGCATGCCAAAGGAGAAATCTCCCACTACCTGGAATTACCAACATTTAGATGAAAATACTGCTCATCTTAGGTTCCTAGTGACGAGATTCGTCTAAGACTTAAGAAATGCAAACTTAACATAATTTCATCGGTACATGCCATCTATCATAATACTCAATCACGCTCTTGATTAATTACCACGAAGCAGTTAACAAGAAAACCCCGATAAAATGTAAATTAACAGGTAAATAGTTAAAATTGGAACCCAGATCGAAACCTGGTTTATATTACATCAATCACAGTACTTAGTTGTTAGCACTACCGATAAATTGAAGCATCAAACTGCAAGCTTTCCATCATTACAATTTGAATGCGATGAAATAAATAAGCTCTCACCACTACCAATATCCACCATCAATGGCAGCTTAGCATCCTTGTAAACAGCATTCCAATCTGGCAGTTCCACCGGAACCTTAATACACAAAAACAGAAAGGCCAAATCTTTGGAACCGAGCAACACAAATGTGGTGCTTCTCTCTCTCTCTCTCTCTCTCTCTCTCTCTCTCTCTCTCACACACACACACACACACACACACACACACACACACACACATTAATACATAAACAAGTGAGCGAAAATGCAACAACAGAATTTACCATGAAGCGAGATTTGAGAGGATTAACATGCGGCCGGATACTGATATGGCACACCTCCTGCAACACCCCATCGAGAACCAACAAAATTGTTATGGAATGTCAAGATTATTAACGTTTTAATTATAAAGTAATTATTTTTATCCATACTACAATTCCTCATACAGCTAAAGCCCTAAACTCCAATTGAGCAACCTGGCAGGGTTTGTTGGAGAGACCAAGGTCAGAGTATTCCCGTGCGACGAGGTCAGTGCTACATTCTTTTCCCGGTGAGGCTATAGCAGGTAATACCGCCGTCGAAACTCCACGGCGGCTGAAAGTAGGAAATGATGAATTCGGAAGAGATGAAGTGGTGGCGATGGGGTGGAAAAATCTCGGTACGGCGAGAAACATGCACCACATCGGAGCACCGAGTTGTCGAGTAACGTTCTCCGCCGCTGCAATCGGAGGAAGACGGAAACTTTATGGATTTTGGAACACTTTATTTATTTCTAGCGAATATGTAAATATTTATACAGTATCTATTTAAGGGCTTGTATTGGATATGGATTCTAATGAATTTTAATTGACTTTAAAAAGTCCATGTATTTGAAAAAATCATGGATTTGTAGATGGATTTTGGAAATTTGGGATTGGAGTTTTTGAGATTTTTTGTGAATTTTTATGGATTTTGTTGGATTTAAAATTTATTATCCCAGCACTCGCTGTAATCCAGCAAGCGTTCAATGTACCCAGCGGCCGCGGGAACCGAGCTTTCTCTGGTAGCGGACAACCGTTGGGATGGACGTGAATTGGGGTAAGTAGAATATTCATGTCCTAAATTCACCATTACCTTTTATCCCTCTCTGCTTTCACTCCACCTCACTCCACCGTCGCCCCGCTCCATCACCGCCCCACCTCCGCCGCGCTCCACAGCCTCCCCGCTCCACTGCTGCCCTGCTCCATTGCCGCCGCGCTCCATCGCCTCCCAGCTCCACCGCACCCCTCTCCACTACCGCCCCGCTTCACCACCATCCTGCTCCACCGTCGCCGCCCTATCTTCGTCCCCGATCCACCGCAGTCTCCGCTCCACTTCAACCGCAGCCCCGATTGCAGAGATCGCTAGCTCCCAGCGGTCTCTGAAGCATTCCAGTGATCGTTGGGATCATGGTTCGAACCAAGAATCCTCAGCAGCCAGAGAAAGACTACAATGCGAGGTATTCTTGTTCGTTTCATTTAGAGTCTGAATGAGAGGGAACAAATTTTACTAAATTTATTGAGAAAGAGGTTACACGCCCTCATTATCTAGATTGATATTTAATTAGGGATCTAAAAATTGAAGCAAAAGTCATACGTTATTTGAAGAATTTAGAAATCGATACTTTTGCTAGATCGCCAAATTATTCTTCTGCTTATGATTGTTTGACTATTGAATTTCTATCTAGTATGTCTGTGAGTGCGGATAAGACGAAGATATCTGTTAGAATGAAAAACAAGAAATATATTGTAAGCTTACAAAGAATGAATCGTGTTTTTGGTTTTCCAACTGGTGGGGAACGAGACCTACGGGGTATAATCCACATGCATATTGGAATGAATTGTCTGGGTTTCATAATTGGGAGTCTTCGGGTGTGTCGAATGGGTACATTACAAACCCGACATTAGCCATTGTGCATAAGTTTATTGCGTATAATATTTCTGGGAAGGAGCAGACAAAAAAGGTCAATGCAATTGAAATCTTTATGTTGTCTTGTGCCAAAAATGGCACAAAAGTGTGCATTTCAAACTTTATTTGGCATGCTATGACTCAGAGTCAGACTCGTTTTGGTTCCCAACCACAACACCATTTCCTATAGTCATTTCCAAGTCCTCATAATCTGGACATTTCAAATAGCGCAAGTTCGCATCTTTTGAGTGAGACTAGCATAAATAAAGAAAAATTTATTAATTATCCAAAATAAAACTATACTATAATATTATTACAATATTATGCTTAAAAAGTTTACTACTAAGTACGCATCCCATACTTCATTTGAAGCTGTGAACTTTTTAGTAGTTGAGTCATATCCAAAACCAGAGCTAAATCTTATAAGATTTGAATAAGATGTCTAACGATGTTTAAACCACTTGAGGCGACTTTGATAATTGTTATAATTCTTATTACACCCAAGTCTTTAATAAAGAATATGAAGTATTCTTTCTTCCACCGTTGCTTTACTAAAAATACCACTATTATCACGCCATCCCGGACGCGCAACATCAACCATAAGTTCTAACAATACGTCGCTTTGTTTTTTAGTCCATGCTTCATAGGATGCCTTTCTTTTGGTATCATGTTGTTGTGAATCCTCCATGTTTATATTACTATATTAATAGTTGATGAAAAATGTGAACAAACCAATAGAGAAGTAGAGCATACCAGCTACCACTGAGCATTAGCGACTGCTGTCTAGCTATCTATGCAAAACGCATCCAGCCGGCGCTAGAACCCAGCGGCCGCTGGCTGAAGCTAAGAACAGTGATACAATAGAGAAACAAAAGTAACATGTAGCTACCTAAACAAAACAAATATGTACTCATCCATACTAAAAAATCCATATCAAAATCCATACTCAAATCTATATCAAAAATCCAAAATAAAAAGTAGCAAAACAAAGTCAATCTAACAAATAGTTCCAAGTTCCAATTAATCCATGCAAAATAATAACATAAGAACAAAAATAAAAGATTTATGTGCCATACCTTATGAAAAGAAAAACTTGTGAGATTGTGAGAATGCAATTCCTCTCCAGCCGGTCCTTTGAGCAAAATAACCAAAATGTGTTCGAATGTGAATTCGGGAAGCTAGTATAATATAGGCGACGTTTCATCTCCAACAACTTTTGAATACACCCAAAATGTGTTCTGGATTGAATACACTCAGACTTTTAAAGTTCATTAAAATCCACCAGAATCTACATCCAATAGACCTCTTAAATATCTTTAAAAAAATAATTTACATACATATTTTAGTAGAAAACAAAGTTACCTTATTTTTATTAAGGCTTAATTGCATCTAAATATCCAAATTTTGCCTCACTTTTCGTATTGCACTAATACTTAAGATTCTATCCAAAAAGTTCTCCAACTTAAAGATTCTTTCACAATTTGCACTTTACCGCACACAACCTTATTATCGCTGCTGAATTGGTAATGCTCATGTAGCTATATTTTCTGGCAAAGCAAGCGGTGTCATTTTATTAGTTATCAAATAAAACATTACTTGATGAAAATTTTAAAAGAAAATAAATAAAAATAAAAATAAATAAAATATTACTCCCTCCTTTATTTTCATTAAACTCATTTTACTTTATTTGGACGTATCATTTTATTAAGCTCATATCTTAAAATGAAAATGCACCATATGATGAATACCTCACTATAACTCATAAATTACCATATATGCCACTAAAAAGCAACTAACTTCATTCTCTCTCCTACTTGATTTGACAAAAATACCCCCAAATTTCAACTTTATTATAAACAATCTATTTTTTTTAACATGTGTGCCCGACCCAATGATTTTAATGGAAAGATACGGAGGGAGTAAAATAATAAAAAAATAAAAAGCAATCTTTCTATTTCATCCTCCCATCTCTCTCATCCTCTCTTCCACCATAGCCAAATCATCTCTTCACCGGGTGCCGTCATCTCCTCGTCACACCCCTTGTCGTCTCTCATCTCAATCGTTGACTATCACCTTAATTTTCAGATCCCCACATTTTCTTCTATAGAGCTCTAATTTTCAAATTCTTAATTATTTCTCCGATTATTCTTGACTCTGTTATCGATCGTGGTAACAGAAGCAGAAATCAACATGAGGCAGAGGCGATGCCGTAATCTCCCCTAGGTAACAGGTGCTCCAAAACCAGCTGGAGTTCAGGGCTTTGATTTCTAGATCAGAAAATTTTCTTATGTTGCTTCTTTCATTGAGCTCTTGACGGTGGCGGAATCAACTACATCAACGGCGGCGGTACGAAAGTTCCCGTTTGCCCTAATGGTCAAAGGCTGATTAATAATGAGAATTCGGAGCAACATTCAAATTTCTTCTCCAATTTTTCCTTAGATTACTTTAGTAGTGGGCTTTCACTGCCGCCGGCAATAGCTTTTCCAGCGTCGCCAATTTTGTTTAATGCGGCCGCATTCCAGCATCAGGAGTTGCAACCCTTCTCTAAGAGCAGCGTGCTTCTTTGAGCTTCTTCACCTCTGGCTAGAGACAGGTTCTACCAGGAATTGGTTTGCTTTTTCTTTGTGCTTCTTTGGGCTTGATGGTGTTTGGACCATTTGGTGTTGAATGACAATAGGTGTGCGATGTTGATGGGGAATGAGTCGGCACCAACGCTTGAAAAGGGCAGTGACAGTGGTTGTTTGGGGTCAGAGTTGTTGCAGAAAGATAGAATGAGAGGGGAGAGAGATGGAGGATTAAGTGTTTTCAATTTTATTTTGTTAAATTTTATTCGACCAAGGGTCCAAGACGACGTTGTTTTAGGTCATTTTGATTGTCACACGTACTCTTCATTAATCCACGTTAGTGCCACATACGCAATAATGACACATAACATGCCATATCAGCAGATTCTTTCTCGGAGTGGCTCCTTGGAGTGCAAATTGAGTAGAGTTATAAATTGGTTTTTCTCGATAGAATCTTTAATAGTATGAGTGCATTATGAGAACTTAGGTAAGTTTGGGTATTTATGCAATTAACCCCTTTTATGAATGAGTAACTGAGTATGCGGGATCGGCTCTTCCCAACTTGTCAATTTCACCCTCTATCAAAAACTTCTATGCATTTGCTCGCAAAAGAAATAAATAGAAAAAAAATCGAAATATTGTGTTATATAACCAAAATGGGCATTAAAACACAGTATTTGGTCCACCCTCTTCATAATTACAAAAATTGGCCATTACTTATAATTTTGGACGGAATTACCCTTAATGAAACGCGGAACGGGTCGTGGGTCAATGCGCGGGCGGGTCGGGTCATTTTGGACAGGTACCAATACATTTAGTACAAATTTAATCTTATTAACCTCAAATGTCCCAAATTCCAGTTTGTTTTTTTGTTTTTTTTTCCATTTTTTTAAATTAATAAATCTCCTAAAGTTTAGGGTTTAGGGTTTAGTAATACTCAAATACGGTTTATTTCAATCCAATTAGGGTTTAGGGTTTATTAGCCCATAATTAAGGTTTATTAGTCCACAATTAGGGTTTATTATTCTCATTGGAGTTTATTATTCTCAATTAGGGTTTATTATTCTCATTGGAGTTTATTATTCTCAATTAGGGTTGCGGTACATTTGATACAATATTAATCTTATTAATGCCAATTGTACCAAATTTAGTACAATTGGGACGAACAAAATTCATTTGTACCAATAATACCAAATCGCGAATAACCGTAAGGCTTCATTACCACCACCAACAGAGTCTCAATATCAAGGCGACCTCAACAGTGACGTCAGAAAAAAAAAAACAACTGGAGATGGCAGCGGAATACGGGAATAACAGTCGGCAATGGAATAATCCTAGAAATTGAGTCACGATCCTATTTTTTTACAAAAGATAAGTGATTTGGACGAAAATTGAGATAAAATTGATCTAAATTAACTTCCTAAGGCGATGAATAGAACTGTGACGCCCAAGGCCAAAGTACGGAGTGATCGCCGATGCACAAAGCACGGACAAAGAGCGTCTCTGATAAGTATGGAATGATCGCCGGTGCACATGACATGGACAATGAGTGGCTCCGACAAGACTTCCAAGCAAAGGGGACATGAATGAACCGAAAACACACCCGAACGAGAAGGATTCTGAGAATATGTTGGAATGAGAATATTTGGAATGAGACAACATATTCAAGGAAAGCTTAAAGGAATTGTTAGGTGCTACTCATACCATCAAGATGTGTATCTTTTTTTCTAGTGCCCATTGTGGAAGAACTCTGAGTTAATTGTGCTTGGCCTGGAGAAATTCTAAGATGGGTGACCTCTTGGGAAGTTTTCTCAGGACGTGTGTGAGTGAGGACAAAACACGCTAGAAAGAACTTGCGATGTTTTGTGAAGTTAACTGTCAATCCGGAAGTCGGGTTGTTACAGGTGGTATCAGAGCCGAACCTCTGCCAGTACGGTGCAGTTCGGGGACGAACCAAGCCGAAGCTAGTGGGCCTGTGAAGCCCGAGGCCGAAGTACGGAGCGATCACCGGTGCACAAGGCACGGACAATGAGTGACTTCGATAAGACTTTCAACCAAAGGGGACATGTATGAACTGAAACACACTCGAACGAGAAGAATTTCGAGAATATATCGGAATGAGACGACATATTCGAGAAGAGCTTATAGGAATTGATAGGTGCTACTCATACCATCAAGATGTATCTTCTTTTTTGGTGCCCATTGTGGAAGCATTTGAGGTTAAACATGTTTGGCATGGAGAAATTTTAGGATGGGTGATCTCTTGGGAAGTTTTCTCAGGAAGTGTGCGAGCGAGGACAAAACTTGCTAGAAAGGACTTGTGATGGTTTGTGAGGTTAGCCGTCAATCAGGAGGCCAAGCTGTTACAAAAACAAAAGAAACAATTAAATCACTAAAAATAATGAAGCATCGATTGATGGAAGAATAATTTTATTTTTTGATGATGCAAGTTGGCACGAACGACTCTTATTCATGCCAAATGTACCAGTTATACAAAATTATCCCAAATCGCCCGCGACATGTGCCCTCCTTATTAAGGGTAAAACCATTTCAAATTATTGACCAAAATTTATAATTATTAAGATGTTGGGTCAATTATTATATTTTAATGCCAATTATAATTATTTCAAAAGTTGTCTAAAAAAAATACTATATGCATGATATTGTTCGACTTTTTTCTTTTTTAGGAAAAAAATACTATGCATCATGTTGTTAATATGTTAACTAAGCAGGTTACAAGTCTACATGGAAACATAAAAGAAACACTAGAAACCCATCTAAAATAAAATGTTTTTTTTTTCTGGGGTTTTATCATCGAACTTTGAAGCATTTTCAAAATAATTTGAGCTTTCACTTATTTTTTACTTTTTAAAAGTATTCGTATCAATTTTTGAATTGGGATTTTTTTTTTGTTATTCGTATCAAATTTTGAATTGGAAATTTTAAAGTTTCAATTATTTATATATCCATTCTTTTAACTTGGCTACTAGTAATTGGAATAATAGTTCATTTTCGGTACGTATTGAATAAACTTCTGTTCTTTTGTGCAGTAGCTTCAGAATCTCACTTTTACCATTAGGTTATTTCCAAGGGAAAAAAAAAAAAATACTAGTATGGTTCATTCTCTTAACTTAGCTCCTAATGAGATTGCTAGGTTAGCGGCAATCTTTCATTAATCATTAAACCTCTTCATTCTATCTCTGTAAGTTAAAATAAAATTGAATCGTAATTGAAATTATGCAATGAAATAAAATTGAATCGTAATTGAAATTAAGCAATGAAATATTCAAGACAATCTTCCAAAATAAAATATAAATACTAGACGAACATTCTTGAAACAGTGATTATTTTTCTTCAACTATATCTGCTCGAGGCCAAGATAAATATCAACCTAATTGAATCCGATATTCACGTCAATATAATGATATAGAATCTCTTCAAATAACTTACAATTTGAACCAATAAGTACTGTACAATTAAAATTAAAATGGGAACAAAGAGATTAAGCAAAATCATACTATTACATTAGTCTTCCCATTAGGATAAAGTGAGTGAATTGATTAAATAAAGAGCTCAAATCTCGAAAATAGCCTTGTGAAATTGAAAAAGCCGGAAGTCCTCGGCACCAACCATCGAGGTGGACTCTAGAGAGAGGAAATCAGTTTGTAGTGAGAGAAAACATGAAAGGAGGGAAAAAGAGAAATACCAACTCTGACCCCGTTCAACCATCACCTCCGCCTTCCGACCTTCCCACCTCAGCCGACGACGGCGGCGATGAGGAGCGCCGAAAAAGTTCAGAAGACAGCGGTGGGAAACGCGAAGATGCGGAGGAGGCTGTTGAAGAGGACGAAGGAGACGAAGAGGATTCGGAAGCTGAGAGAGAGTACGAGCAGGACGGAAACGCTCAAATTGAGGAGGCGACGGAGGTGGCTGAAGGCGAGCGGATGAAGCTTGCCGATGGGTACTACGAGATTGAGGCCGTACGCAGAAAGCGCGTTCGCAAGGTGAATTATTCATGTCGTTTTGGTGTTAATTTAGAATGCATTCGTATGCAGATTTGTGTGTTTTGAGTGATTAACTGAAGCTTAGTTTGTGGCTATTGGGGATTAATTGGAATGCGGCAGGGCCAAGTGCAGTATCTAATTAAATGGTGAGTGGTTTAGACCTTGAAATGACATTCCATTTGATAGATAATACTAGCTTTTGTTTGAATTTATTGGGTGTTTTTGAAAAGGCGAGGCTGGTCGGAGGCGGCGAATACTTGGGAGCCGGTCGCCAATTTGGTGCAGTGTTCGGATATTATCGATGCATTTGAAGAAAGGTTGTGTTTTTACTAATTGTTTTAATTTTTGCTCTAGTGCTTGTGTGTTTGTCAATCTGTGAATCCTGGCTCTTATTCTCTCTTCTTTTATTTTCCCTTACTGTTTTTGAAGTGTTGTGATTTCTATTGGATCTGTAGTCTGAAAACCGGGAAAAGTAGGTCGACACGCAAGAGAAAGCGCAAGGCTGGTGTAACTCACGTTCAAACCAAAAGAAAACTGCATCATCAGCATCAGCATCAGCAGCGGTCTCCTGCAGCTGCCACCTATAATGTGCCCTCTCACGTGATCAGGATGGAGGAGGAGCCCATGTCCTCTCTCAGACTAAATGACTTGAGTTGTGCAAATGAGAATGGCGAGAGTAATGTCAATGGCACAAAGAGTGTAGAAACCTCCAAGAAAGTAAATGAGAATGGTGAAAAAATAGATTCTATTACGAGAGAAGAAGACGAAGAAGAAGAAGAAGAAGAAGAAGAAGAAGAAGAAGAAGAAGAAAATGAGCAAAATGAGTTGGATTTGAAACTGTGTGAACTGAAAGGAGCGATTATGGTATGTTCGGAAGATGCTGACAGAGTTGCTAAAACATCCCAAGAAATCGAATTAACTGGAGAAGATAACTTGGAGAATGGATTGAGGAGGACAAATGGAGCAGATGCAGTCCATTTAGGTCGGTGTACTGGAGCTAAAAAGAGGAAATCTGGTTTTGTCAAGAGGTTCAAGAAAGATCCAGAATCGTGCTATGTGGATGATGCACCGAATGGAGTCTCAGCATGCGGTTCACTTGTACCAATAATTATTCAACACCCAGAACTTCTTGAAAACAATACGAGTAGCAAGAGTAAATTTGAGGATTCCAAAAGCATTTGCACCATCATTGAAATTGTCAAGCCCATAAGCTATAAGGCTTCCATATCAAACAATGTCAAAGAAGTGCTAGTTGCCTTTGAGGCTATGAGGTTCGTGATCCAATTTTGATTGCTCAATTCATTTTATTATGAAGTTTTATTGTGCATAGTATAAATTATAAAAGGCATATAGCAAATAAAATCACGACCATTAGCACTTTTTCACAAATTTAACATGAATTTTGATAATATTTGCTTCCTCCCCTGTCTTTACCTTACTTTTTACCCTACCTTACTTTACTCACTATATAAATTTTTCATTTTAACAAAGTTGATGTATTAAGTTGTTCATATATATTGGTTTTGGTTTCTTTTTCATATATATTGTTGTTGATCCAAAAAAGATAACGAGCTAACATGTGGTGGATTTCTTAGCTCGAAAGCAAACTCTGGCTTGTTAAACTTAATTGTGCTTTGTAAGTTATAAAGGAGAATAACATTAAGTAAATAGGGCTGAGGATAAGGTTTTGCTCTTTTTGAAATAATGAATATTTACATCTTTTTTGTTTGTTCAAACATATTATTATTAAAGATCTAGATGCAATTAGTTCTTCATTTTGTTATTTGTTTTCACACACTTATTTATACAAGTTTGTTTAGGTGTTGCCGTGGTCCCTCAGTATACATGCTTAGTATGTTGCTGCCCATTGCTGATTACTAGTTTTCATCAACAAAGCTTAGACTAGTGCAAGGCCAAGACGTTGTTCCAGAATTGAGTCTAAATTTTAATTTTAAAAATTGTAGAGAGTTCAGTAATTTTCTAAGATGATGTGCAATGTTGGCAATCACGATGTGGAGTTTTGAGAAAATATTGTACAGAGAAGAAACAGTTTTTGAGAAGTTAGTCTAATTTTCAAATTGCAAAATGCAATATCTAATTATTTGAGTATGTACATTTTATGACGTAGTGTGTTATGTACATTTTAATTTATGCCTTTGTGGTTTTCTTGACTAGACAATTTTATGTGCTCGTCCTCCACGCGATCTCAAAGTACCAAGATTCTGAAAATACAATTTAACTGTTATGTCATCTAAAACAATTTCAGTCTGAGAGGCAAGCAATGATCAGGACGTCCATCTTTTGGTTTTATGGACAGATGGACTTGTAAATTATTCCAAAGCCGAAATAACTTTGTCTAGATGATCAGGACGTCCATTTTTATCTTTGGTGCTGCTGGTGCTTTTGCATTCAAAATTATTCCAAAGCCGAAATAACTTTGTCTAGATGATGATAGTAGAAGGAGTGTAGGCGCAAAGTTAGTCTGCCGACTTTTGAATTAAATTGTATCCATCATGTTTTTGGGCAGTTAATTGCAGCAAACTTCATAAATCTTTCTTCTGCTACAATGACATGGATTTCACTCCGGCTGCAGGTCTGATGGAACCAAAGTTATAGTGGATAACAAATTTTTGAAAGCTAACAATCCGCTTTTGGTAAGTTTACTCGTTCTTTCTTTTCCCGTATATTCTTTAGAAACCATGACTTGATTATCTGTGAGCTCATATCTCTAATACGAAGGCATAAATAATCACTCTGTTTTTGTTTCTCCAATTATGGTGCAGCTGATAGACTTTTATGAGAAACATTTACGATATAGCCCAACATGACAAAACTGATAAAACCGAGTGCACGCAATCAGAAGCAACATCATTTCACTTCACATTCCTCGTTGTATAGTGTTGGTAGTTTGTTGTAGCAGAAGGCCAGTTGTAGGCCATGTAGCACAGTATAGGAAAGGGTGGTAAATAGTGTGGAGGAGCTGGATTGTATTACAGCATAACTGGTCTTATTGCGGCTTCGGTTATCAATTTACCGTTATATCATTTGACTTAACTATGAAGCTTCAATTTCTTATTCATTCATAGTTTGCTTGTTTGCTTTATACAATTTTGTAAATCCAGCCTATAACTCGGTTGGTCTCATTTTTAGCTGAATTCGAACAATTGATGTATTCCTAGGAATAGCTTGTTTAGTTTTCGTTGTTCATGCGATTCTTTAAATTTATTTTTTGTGCTGTGAGAACCGCAACCTTTCCCTTTTATTTATTTATTATCGTAATGTTTTACCTGTAGGCTGTGAGGCAGTAGTGGTGTAATCATATTTCTTACATAGCCAACATTGTAAAACAAAATAAAATAAAATATCATTATGTAGATTGTTTGAACCCCCTCTCACTAATTACTGTAATTGGTATGAATGAGATTAAGAATAGAATGAGTAGGTTGATCTTTATTCTTGGTATGTACACGGAATAAAAAAAGAACCAAATCGGTATTCTTTGATGAATTGTGCATATATGTGTGCGCGCGCGCCAGTGTGTGTTAAGTGTGAGCAGTGTGTGTGTGTTAGAATTGATGGAGATAAATCTTTGATTTTATTTGGATAAAATTGACAAATCGTAAATATATAAGAACAAAATATTCAAAGTACAAAAATAGAAGCTTTAACAATGACTAATACTATCATGGAGGTAGGAATACCATTCTATTTCATCCTCCATCCCATCATATAAATCACCTCCTTAGAATTTTGATTCAATTATTAGTTATTACTATAATGTAGAAATGTAATTATTAAATTTGTATTTTCTAGCAAAATTACTAAATAAGTTTGTTCACCAAATACTGTCAAACTCAACTTGATTAACGAGCTCTGCTAAAAGATTGGTTTTTTTTTTTTTTTTTTTAGGTGAAGCTTTGAATAGCTGACGAGTAGCTGAGCAAAAACTATGCTCAAAATTCCGATAAGCTGCGTGAATTAACCGAAACATTGACCACTTCTACAAAAATGACCCTACTTTTCATTAATTACAAAAACCTACTAGAATGTGTAACTTCTTACAACGAATGGATCCAACCACATTTGGCATACGCGTGAAGACTGAAGTTATGCCCGACTTAGCAAATTTGGGACCTGCCAACTTTTGCAGAATAGTGACGTTTGATTTCAGTTGGATTAATTATTCTCAGAATCCCTAAATATTTAGTATTTCAAAAGAGCCAATTACTGCTATTATATTATTCATTATACGCGAAGAAGTTATGGTTAATCTGGTCCATACAACGATTTACATCATTTGATTGACCTCACATGGGAAACAGCCAACCCATAATCTTATACCACTACCAATATCATTATTATTGAGGATTTTTTTAGCTTAATTATGAAGTTAAATAATATATATATAATATTCCACCATTTTCGATTGACATTTACTCATTTAGTATTGATTATTAGGTTTTGTTGAGACGGGTTAATTTCTCACCAGCAGAATTTATAAGAAAGGGGAAAGCCCCTGGTGCAAAGAGAACTCAGCCAGGTCGTGTCCAAGTGTATTTTTGTAATTAATTTTTGATATTATGCATTTTAATTATTTAAAATCTAGTAAATTTTAAGATAAAAAAACATATTTGCTTCTATTATTTTAATGTAAGCTTTAGCTACTGTATTTGGACATTGATAGATCTCTATTTTAGCAAAACAATCAATGAGCACGAATCGGGGAATTAATGCACACGAAAAGAAATAGAACGCGATGGATTTACGTGGTTCGATCTATTGAGATAGATCTACATCCACGGAGCGAAAAAAGTACGTTTATTGCTTGTATGGGATTATGACTACAAGAATTGTCCTCCCCCCCAACCTATTTTAAGCCTCTAGGACTCTTTGGCCTTATCTTGATCCTTCTTTAACCGAGCTTCTATATCTCTTTTAGAGCTTGAGTTGTACTTGATGTAGGATTCTTGATTGCCTTGTTTGAGGAGTCACCTTAAGTAGGCCGAGCTGCGTAGGCCGAGTTTGCCGAGCTGCGTAGGTCGAGCCCGAGCTGTGTTGGTTGAGCCCGAGCTGGGCCCTATCCTATCACAGCCCCCCCCAAAAAAGATGTAGAAGCGAGGTGGGGTGTGACTTAAGGAAGCCGAAGTTGGAGAAAAATGGGTTGCCTCTTCGGAAACTTGGCGTTAACGAAGTTTGGCTTTATTAGCTCACTTCGGAAATTGAATTTCAACGAAGTTTGGCTTTATTAGCTCTACCTCGTCCTAAGACGAGGTTTTGGCTTCGAACAGCATGACTTCGTCATCGGACAAAGTTTAGGCTCTGCTCCACTTTAAGCGAAGGCTGTATCTTGGCTTTTAATGGAGGTAGGGCTCCCTTGTTTTAAACGAATGCAGTCCGGCCTCGCTTTTAACGAAGTGCCTTCGTTTTAAACAGAGGCGGCTCATACATGTTTTTAACGAAGGTCCCTTTACGCGCGTTTAGAATTTACTCCAAGTATGGAGTTTATTACCCTCGTCAGGGTTTATAAAAATTGAGATAATAAGCATAAGCGAAAGACAGGCAAGGTAAGATACGCAAGGACTTGAACAAATGATAAAAGAAAAACTGAACTTACTAATGAAAGCCGAAGTTTGAAAAAGAGACAACTAAAAAAAAACTAAACGACATAACTGAAAAACTGACTGAACTTTACCGATGATAAGAGATACTTTATGTGACGACCCCGTCGAACTGGGGTGGAGCTTCGTCCTCGTCTTCATCATCTCGTCTTGGCCTTTTATCTGCATGGGGGGCACAGTGATTCTCCCCTCGGTTCGGCCTTCTTTTTCCCTTGCCATGAGGTCGGGTTGCATGTTTGCCGCGATTTTGGTATTTTCCTAAGGTACCATCGTGTACGAGGTTCTCGATTTCCACAGCTAAATCTCTGCAGTCCTCGGTGTCGTGGCCATGATCCTCGTGGAATTGGCAATACTGCTCTTTAGACCGTCGCTTGGATCCTCCACGTGACATTGGCTGAGGTTTCTCGAACATGTCGGTATGCAACTCGTAGATTTCCGTCCTCGGCTTTGTCAGCGGTGTGAACTGGCTCTTTTCGGGATTCTTGCGGAGTTCCAGCCGGGATTCAATAGGTGCCCGTTGTAGTCTATCGAGGGCGCTTTGGCGGCCTTGACCTCGGTCTCTACGCTCTTCCTTCCTCCGGTTTGCGGGGTCGGCCTTGTCCACTTCGCGCTTGCGCCTATCGGCTTCGTCAGCTTTTGCGAACTGGTCGGCGATACTCCAAAGCTGCCTTGCGGTGCGGGGCTCGTTTCGTACGAGCTCTCTGAATAAGGCTCCGAGCTGGATAGCGTTTTGGAAGGCCGAGATGAGGACTTCGTCAGTCAAACGATCGACTTTCAGACTCTCCTTGTTGAATCTAGTCATGAAGTCGCTAATGGACTCTCCTCGACCTTGCCTAATGGTGAGCAAATGTGCCGCGGTTGTTTTCGGTTCGGCCTTTTGGAAAAACCTACGTTCGAAGGCTTGCATCAGCTCGTCGTAGGAGTTAATACTTCGAGAAGGTAGGCTGTCAAACCACATCCGGGCATTATCAACCAGTAGCTCAGGGAACACTTTGCACATGTAGATATCATCACTGAGCCCTTGGTTGAGCATGTTGTACTGGAATTGGGATAGAAAATTCTGCGGATCACACAATCTATTGTATGGCTTCACCGGTGGCACCTTGTAGGATGATGGGAGAGGTGTGTAGAGTATCCGGTGGGTGAAGGGAGTTGAGATCCTGCCGTAGACCTCGAACCCACCGCCTCGGTGAGTGTCATCGTCTCGCCGAGGTGACTCAGCGTTGCGACGAGATGGGACGGTATCACGCCGAGGTGAATGACGACTGCGGTTTCCTCGGCGTTCATCATCGCGTCCTTTGCGGCGTGGTGCAGTGTCCCGTGCGTCCACGATTTGGACGCTTTGGGACTTTTGCTGTGGTTGTGATCGAGACGCAGCTTCATGCTCTTCACCTCGGTTTGTGATCTTCTGCCGGTGAGCGAACTGAAGGAATTCGTGTTGATTGTGTGTAATAAAATCTTTGACCGCGTTCTCCAGATCGCGAGGTTGGAGACCTAAGGCTTCTTCCTTCTGGCTGCTGCCACGGCTTTCTTGGTGAATTGGATTGCCGAACTGATCCACCGAGATGTTTCTCACGTCTCCTTCTGGGGTAGGACTTTGCGCGTGTCCCTTCCCCAGCCTTTGGCCGCGATTAGCACTCGGGACTTGGCTGGGATTGGTTTGGTCGGCGTCTGTCTCGCCGTCGGTGTCGGTCTCGCCGGCTTCCGGGATTTGCAGATTTGCGGGAAGGGTGTTTTTCTGGCGGTTCTCCTTCTCCTTAGCGGCGGCAGCAGCTGCGTCGATAGCAGATTTGCTTGTGGTAGATCGTGTGTTTTTCCCTGCCATCGTCGATAGCAGATTGTGTTTTGCAAAATTTGATCGGAATGCACGGATTTAAGTTCCCCGGCAACGACGCCAATGATAGATCTCTATTTTAGCAAAACAATCAATGAGCACGAATCGGGGAATTAATGCACACGAAAAGAAATAGAACGCGATGGATTTACGTGGTTCGATCTATTGAGATAGATCTACATCCACGGAGCGAAAAGAGTACGTTTATTGCTTGTATGGGATTATGACCACAAGAATTGTCCTCCCCCCAACCTATTTTAAGCCTCTAGGACTCTTTGGCCTTATCTTGATCCTTCTTTAACCGAGCTTCTATATCTCTTTTAGAGCTTGAGTTGTACTTGATGTAGGATTCTTGATTGCCTTGTTTGAGGAGTCACCTTAAGTAGGCCGAGCTGCGTAGGCCGAGTTTGCCGAGCTGCGTAGGCCGAGTTTGCCGAGCTGCGTTGGTCGAGCCCGAGCTGTGTTGGTTGAGCCCGAGCTGGGCCCTATCCTATCAGACATACATAAACATTTTAATTGCTCAAATTTATTCTTTTTGGAAGATCAATAATACTTATAAACCTAACCAAGAGCGCATCTACAATTAAGTATTTACGGACAAATATTTATTTATTTCTACACTTATTAGACCATATTTTTAGAAATTATTGTACAATAATTTATTCAAAAATGTAATAAATGATGAAAAATACTCCCTCCGTCCCACTTATCTTGTCTACCTTTTCTTAAATGGACGTCCACTCATCTTGTCTACGTCCAAATAAAGAATAATTTAGCAATAAATTAGATCTTAATTAAAAATAAATGGAGCCCATATTGAATTAAAAAAACACAAAAGACTCTACCCATTCACATCTAATTAAAGTGATTCCAATAACTTTATACATTAAACAACTTCTTCTTAATCTCCGTTACCCACCCAAAATAGATAAGATAATTGGGTGGAGGGAGTACTATGTTAAATGAAATATGAAATGCAACGCTAAAAAAGATTTGAGTTATTCTTTTTTTACGTGAGAATGTACTTGTTGTTAGGAAATAATACCCACACACTATCACGAGAAAACACGAAAAAAAAAATACGAGAGAATTGTTTACCAAGTTCGATACGATGTGTATCTACGTCTGGGGGCGATGCCAAGCCAGAGATTTCACTATATTTTTCTGGATACAAATTACAATGGGAGAACACCTATTTATAATAGCACAAATTGAATCTTAGTCCTAGTTAAACTAGGAAACAAGTTGTGGCTAAGAAAAGAGAATCCTTGTGGGCTAAGTAACCTTTTTTAGGCTCCATACATCAACAATCTCCCACTTAGAGACTGAAACTCCCAAGTAACCATATCTTCTTGTCCTCCTCCTTACTCCGCTTAGCATCGCCTAGCCTTATCTTCAAGTTCCAAGGCCAATTGAAGCTCTACATAGCTTCAATTTCTCTAAAGTCACCACCTTAGTAAACATGTCAGCTGGATTCTCACTTCCAAGTATTTTCTCAAGTTGCAAGATCTTCCTCTCCAATAGGTGTCGAATGTAGTGATACTTCAACTCCACATACTTTGTTCTCGAATAAAATGCCGAATTCTTTGCCAAGAATATAGCACTTTTTTGACTATCACTATAGAGAGTACTATTCTTGTGCTCCTTCCCAAGTTCACTCAAGAAATTCTGCAACCACACCATCTCTTTACTTGCCTCCGTACGTCACGGCTACATACTCCGCCTCCGTGGTAGACAAAGCAACGATCTTCTGAAACTTAGAAGTCCAAGAAATAGCAATACCACCATAAGTAAACACATACCCGGTTGTACTTCTTCTCCCATCAAGGTCATTAGACTCCAGATCTGCATCAACATAACCGACTAGCTCAACACTCTTGCCATCGAAACATAAGGCTTTCTCCGTGGTACCTCTCAATTATCTCAAGATCCACTTAACGACCTCCCAATGTTGCTTTCTCGGATCACCCATGAACCGACTCACTACTCCCACTGCATGCGCAATATCTGGTCTCGTACACACCATGGCATACATGATGCTACTAATTGTCGAAGAATAGGGAACTTTCTTCATTTCGGCACGTTCCTCCTTTGTACTCGGCGACTATTTCTTTGACAGCTTGAAGTGACTACCTAATGGCACACTCACCGGCTCGATTCATCCATGTTGAATCTTTCTAAGACCTTTTGAATGTAAATGGCCTGTGAAAGATACAATTCCTTGCTGCCTTGTCACGCTCGATTCTCATGCCTAAAATCTGTTTTGCTTCTCCAAGATCCTTCATGGAGAATCGTTCGGACAATTGCCTCTTCAACTTATCCATCTCTTTTGCATCTGCTCCAGTGATCAACATATCGTCAACATATAACAAAAGGATGAGATAGCTTTCATCGAACCTCTTAAAGTAGCAACAATGGTCAGCATGGCATCTCGCATAACCAATCTCCAACATGAAACTGTCAAACTTCTTGTACCACTTCTTCGGAGCTTGCTTCAAGCTATACAAGCTCTTCTTCAACTTGCACACAAGATGTTCTTTCCTTTCACTATGAATCCTTTGGGCTGTGTCATGTACAAGTCCTCCTCCAAATCACCATGAAGGAATGCCGTTTTTACATCCATCTGATGTAACAACAGGTTTTCTGCAACTACCATACTTAACACCAAACGAATAGTGGTTAGTTTCACAACAGGAGTAAACACATCAGTATAATCAATACTATATCATTGCTCAAACCCTTTGACAACCAGTCTAGCCTTGTAGCGCTTTCTACCATCCGCTTCAACCTTGATTCGATAGACCCACTTGCAGTGCAATGCTTTCTTACCCTTTGGGAGCTCCACAAGTTCCCAAGTGCCATTCAGGAGAAGAGATGCTAACTCATCATCCATAGCAACTCTCCACCTTCGCTTATTACTTCCAACACCTGCCTCTGCATAGCATTCAGGCTCACCACCGTGAGTAAGTAGCAAATAAAAATTAGAGGGCGAGTACCTTTCGGGTGCACGTCGCTCTCTAGCCGGTCTTGGCATCGGATTGTTCGGTGTGGGGTTCTTGGCTCGTCCTCAAAAACCTCTTCAACATTCTGACCCTCATTGCTCCCACTCGAGTTTGAGATGTCTAACTCGACCACTTGGAAATTCGGATTGTCAGAGCTTGATGCCTTCAATCTGTCCTTGTACAACACCTGTTCATTGAAAACCACTTCTCTACTACGGATAACCTTTCGGTTCTGCTCATCCCAAAGCCTATAACCGAACTCGTCTCCACTATAACCAATGAACGTACACTTAACAGACTTAACATCCAACTTACTTCTTTCAACATTAGCAACATGAGCATAAGCAACACAACCAAAGATGCGTAGGAAAGATAGGTTTACCTCTTTTTCCGTCCATTCTTCCTCAGGTATCCGAAACTCCAACAGAACTGATGGATCTCTGTTGATTAAGAATGCAGATGTGTTGACTGCATCGGCCCAAAACGTATTAGGCAACCTACTTTTCAACCTCATGCATCTTGCTCGCTCATTCAGTGTCCGGTTCATGCGTTCTGCAACACCGTTCTGCTGAGGGGTTCCTTTCACAGTCTTCTCCATGTGAATCTCGTTCTCAGCACAGTAATTCTTAAACTTATCAAGTTCGTACTCTCCTCCATTGTCGGACCTCAAACACTTCACCTTCAGCCTTGTTTCAATTTCTACAAGGGCTTTCCACTTCCTGAAAGCATCAAACGCATCAGATTTATTCTTAAGAAAATAAACCCATACCTTTCTAGTGCAATCTTCGATGAAGGTGATGTAAAACTCTGAGGCACCAAGGGACTTCACAGGTGCTGGTCCCCATAGATCGCTATGGACCAACTCCAACTTCTGCGTCTTCAAAGTTTTGCCGCCTCTCGAGAAGCACACCCTTTTCTGCTTCTCAAACACGCAATCCTCGCATAGGCCAACTTCAACAGTTTCCAGGCCAGACAACCTACCCTTCGAACACATTATCTTCATCCCTTTCTCTCTCATGTAGCCAAGCCGACAGTGCCACAAATCAGCATTGTTCGCTGCACTCGCAAGATCAATGCACTCCTTGGAGTTACTTGTCATATACAAAGTACCCTCCTTCTTTCCACGAGCCACTACCATAGCTCCTTTGTTGATCTTCCAACAGCCACCGCCGAACGTTGTTGAATATCCTTCAACGTCAAGTTGCCCAACCGAAAGCAAATTCCTATTCAGTCTGGGAATATGTCTGACCTCATTCAGCTTCAGGATGCCTCCATTGGATGTCGCTACTCGCACGTCTCCCTTTCCCACAATTTTCAAAGGCTCGTCATCTGCGAGAAACACCCGCTCAAAATTGCCAGAGACATAATTTTGCATCACGCTTATATTACTGCATGAGTGAAACAACGCTCCAGAATCCAGCACCTACGACTCCATCGGACTGGTCACACTCAAGACCAATGCCTCGCCCTCATCTTCAGTTGTGGCTGCGTTCGCTGTCTTGTTATCTTTCTGATCCTTATTCTTATTCTTATTCTTTGGCGGTGCTTCACACTGACTTTGGTAGTGACCGAACTCTTCACAATTCCAGCACTGGATTGAACTCTTATCCTTCCTGGATCGGCTCTTTTCTCTGGACTTTGACCTTCCCTGATTTTACCTTCCCTTCGATCTGTCTCTATTTCCCGTGCTCAATGCTGACCCTGAAGAAGAAGATCCAGATTGTTGTCTCCTGTGAATTTCTTCGCCAATCATCAGATCCCTTACTCTGTCAAACGTCAGTTTTGCATCTCCAGCACTAACTGCTATCACTAAGTTCACCCAACTTTCTGGCAGAGAAGAAAGTATAACTAGGGCTCGAAGTTCGTCATCAAACTTGATATCAACCGAGTCCAATTGCGAGGTGATCAAATTGAACTTGTTGAGATGTTGTTGCACTGGTGTACCCTCTGACATGTTCAGATTGAACAAACGCCTAATTAGATGTACCTTATTCGCCGTAGATGGCTTCTGATACATCTCCTCCAGGATCTTCAACATCTCCTTCGTAGTTTTGGCTGTCCTCGTGTGATAAGCTACATCCTTGGACAACGACAAACGAATCGCGCTCATCGCCTTTTTGTCCAACAGCTCCCTCTCCGCCGCAGTCATCTTTTTTGGCTTTGCTTTGAGGGGCTGATACAGATCTTTACCACAGAGGTAATCCTCAATCTGCATCTTCCAGAAACCAAAGTCAGGTCCATCAAACTTCTCGATCGGCACCTTTCCATCGTTCATCGTGACTGGTCCCTCTGAACCCAGGCTCTTGATACCAGATGTTAGGAAATAATACCCACACACACTATCACGAGAAAATACGAAAAGAAAAATGCGAGAGAACTGTTTACCCTGTTCGATACGATGTGTATCACGTCTGGGGGCGATGCCAAGTCATGAATTTCACTATATTTTTTTTGGATACAAATTACAATGGGAGAACGCCTATTTATAATAGCACAAATTGAATCTTAGTCCTAATTAAACTAGGAAACAACTTGTGGGCTAAGAAAAGAGAATCCTTGTGGGCTAAGTAATCCTTTTCAGGCTCCATACATCAACACTTGCTAGTTCATACAACTATTTTTGTAGCAAATAATTGCTTTAATTGAACACGCATGCGATTTATTGCTTTATTAACCAAGGCAAAGAATCGTCTTCTTTTTTATGTGGAAGATGAAAAAAAAAGCGAGAAATAGCTAGAGTTGGGAATGGCGAAATTTTCCGTCGTACAATAACTATTTTGTTTGATCGCATTGATGTGTCATGTAACGAGTTTTTGGTTGGGGGAATACGCCTATAAAATTTTCTTCGAAATTTTCTCTTAACTATGGAAATCAGTTAGAGGTGTTAACTCAGTCGAGTAATCAATTGTCTACTTGGGCAGTAGGTCAGTTGTGGATATCTGACTGAGTCTCGAGTGCAGTGCGGAAGTTGGTGATTTTCTCTTTAAACTAGTTTGTATGAAAACTCAGTTAGTGCATGAGTCAGGTCAAGTTGCCAAAATTAATACTTGTGCAATTTTTATGCAAGTGCTTGTAAAGACACAAGCAATTTAACGAGGTTGAGAGCCACGCTCCTATGTCTTCGGTTGGGAATCCACCCAACGAAATCAGTTCACTTTAAGATCAAACCTCTTAGCTTACGCATGCTGAGAAAACGTACACTTGGATTTCGGGTTCCAAGAAACCTACAATAGAATTTCGGGTTCCTATAAGACCTAGTGATTGGATTGCATTTTTTTTTTCAATCAAACTAACGTCTAGATTGCAGATTCTAGACAACCTGAGCGATTGAGTTACGAGATCAGTTGATCCTAAAGACACAAACTATAAAGTCTGTGGATCTTCCAACTACGAATCTTGACTTGCGATAAGTCTTGAGATCCTTACAGTAAATAAACTTGCAATAAGTCTCTACTTGCTAATCTAGGCTAGTACAAGAGGGAGATGCAACTAGTCTAGAGACAGATAATATATGAACACTGGAAGTGGAGACGACTCCACTGAGAAGTGTTCTTGTTCTTTGCTTGTGTGCGCGATTATCTGTATTTGTCTTGGTCTTGAACGCCTCTATTTATGAGCTGGTAGATCAAATTAGCTATTGGAATAAAGCCGTTTGAATTTTTTGTTTGAAGTCCGCCTTCATCCGTTGAGTTCGTCGTGAGGCAATTGATGTGTGTTGCTTTAGTATGGGATGAAGTCCTTGTCTAGCTAAATGAGGAAATGTCTTTTGCATGCATCTCATTGGTCCACGTAGCTTGAAGTCTTTTGAATTTGAATTGTTTCAAAGTCTTTCTCTTGAATATTCTTCATGGCAGCTACTTCTTCTTTCTTCTTCTCTCAGTATGATGAGTCAGTCAACGTGACTTGTTCTCTACCTGAACACCTTCGGTTAAATCTCCAAGTTCTCCCTTAATTTGAGACCTGTAAAATTAAAAGACTTTATACTTTGCTCAAACAGTTAAGCCTATCTAAGATTCAGACAATCATCTACTCGGTTGGGGTTCAATTAAAGTTTTAAAATTAATCAAAACTTAATTAAAACTTTCTTCACAACACGCATCATCTTATGTGCTTAGCTTAGGGGTGAATAAACGGGTACCCGTGGATACCCATACCCGTATTTGCGGGTATCCATACCCAAATAAGCAAAAAATGAATACCCATACCTTTTCCATTTTAGTTGAACGGGTACCCAATACCCGACCCGAGTATAGGGTACCCGGTGTACCCGTTTAGAAAATACAAAAAAAGAAAAAAATATGGTAATTTTTCACCCACTTGATTTTTCAATAATTTTCAACGACAAATTAATAACGAACTATGTAACAATAACTAGACGACAACAACAAATCAATACTAAACGTAGTTTAAACATTTAAGTTCAACAAATAAATTATTATGAATATATATTATTCATAGATTATGTTTAGAGTTATATTTAGGTTTAAGTTTTAGCTTGAAAATGAATATATATTATGAATATATTTATAATTTATAGTATAAAATTAGTAATTATATATAATAAATAATTGTATATTGTTGACCGGGTATCCAATACCCTAACGAGTATTTCTGTTAGGGTATTTTCTAAAAATCTCATACCCATACCCATCAAATACCCGCAAATTACAGGTATTGGGTACCCAATATCCAGCCGGGTACGGGTAAGGTATGGATAATCTGAAAACCCGTTTTCCATAAATTCACCCCAAACTTAGCTCACTAAAACGGAAAAATGAGATATAGGATTTATTTATTTAATTCTTTATAGGGGAATGAGATATATGATTTATCCGGTATATGCATTATGATGAAATAATAAATGCCAAAAAATACCCGGCTTTTAACTAAAACTTTTACCCTTACTTTTTAAATTGCCATCAAATCCATGACCTTTTAGTTTTTCTGATTTTTCCTTTAAAAATAACTTGAGCAAATAAATAAAGATGACATATCAGATTAAAATTTTTTTTGGCAATCAAAATATATATTGTCAAATTCAAATTTCAGTAACCTCACATACAAAAGTATATACATACATACATAGTATTCTTATACTTCCCAAAAACAACATCAAATTTTCTTTTAAAAAAAACAATAGCGAGAAATTACAGTACAAACGAGAGATGCTTTCTCCATAGAAGAGAAAGGGCTGCATCTTTATTATTCCTCATACATAAACTAGTAACATCAAACAATGCATCGATCAAATTTCTACGAGCTTCAACAGAAACTGAATCACAATACGCTTGATTAATTAATAATCCATATAACAATAATTTCCCACGCATGATCAATCCTAACCAATCCTGCAAAGAAAAAGCAAATCGTATTAATCAATAAGATCGAAGTTCAATTAGCCACCAAACACATGCAATTAATGTATAAACTTGAAATCATAGGAATTAATAAATGCATGAGTACTTGGAGCAATCGACATTTGGCGAGATTTGAAAGGGCATGGAGATTCCACAGTTGGCCGGAAGAGCTTTGGCAAGCTCCGGCTTCAAGCTGATGCTCTTCGCCGCATTCTTCAGGCAGTTGCAGGCAGTCTGCTTGTCCGCCTTCGTCGTGGCGGCCGCCGCCAGGCTTGAGGCTCCGGTACAGCAGGGAGACGGTGGCGCTCCGCTCCCACTCTTGAGATAGTTGACGCACGGCCTCAAGTCATTGATCACGTCGCTGCATGTAATCGCGGTGGCCGGCGCCGCTGCTGCTATGATGAAAACCGCCACCACAAACACAGCAGCGAAGCGGATTGTTGGAGTTGAAGAAGCCATAGTTACAAGTAAAAGTGCTGGATCAATTGCAACTTGAGATGTTTTGTGCTGCTTGATTCATGAGCTGGAGGTTATGGCTTTTTTATAACCAACTTAACAACACTGTGGCAAAATAAAATTGGGAGATTTTTGTTAGAATAATAATATTAATGTTGAGTGGTTGCGTGCAAGAAATTAGATGATCAAAAAGTCAGGTTTCAGTGTAATTAAGGAGGGAGAGAGAGAGGTATATATAAACTTATAAGCTTAAGCTAATGCAGCTGTGCAGCTTAACTTGCAGAAGTAAGTATAAACCTACTCCACAATCCACAATATTCCACAATAATCTAAACTAAATTAATGCATGTAGCTGGCACTCATGCGCAGACTAGACCTCCCTGTTTTTAAAGAATTTTTGCCGTTTAAATGTCCGAAAATTGAGACTTAAGAGTGCACAAAAGAAACTTTAATAGTATAGGATTTTTTAGTAACGTATTTTTAACTAAGATTGTCCACATCGGCGAGCATCAAGAGGTGATCGCTGCCCTATTTTCGGCTCATGTGTGGCCTATCGTGATCTTTTTTTTTTCCCTCCCATTAAGTTTGTTGGCGAATGGAAGTGCGCTATGTAGCCACCACCTCTCTCTCAAGTAGTTCGTGAATAGGAGTGGGTCATGTGGCCACCAACTTCTTCTCTTTCTCTTTTATATCTTATGATCACACTTCCGAAAAGATCGCAACTTGGATCTCCTCATTGTGATCTCCGCTATCTGCAATGATGAGCGATCAGCCTATAGTGATTAGGGATGACAATGAGGCGGGTTTGGGTTGGGGATTGCTTTTCCATCCCCATACCCAATCCCCATACCCGCCTAAAAAAATAATCCCCATACCCGTCTCCATACCCATTTAAATCGGATCGAGTTGGGATCGGGGATTATCCGGTGGGGGAAGGGTATCCATCAAGTACCCATTTAGAAGTTTATATTATCTAATTTAAAACTTTTATTAGAACTAAAAAGTTATTATTTCTTAAAAATCAAGGAAAAAAAATAGTAAATTAAGTTAAAGCATGAAGACAATCGATTCTCATTAAATTTGAATTTCTATACTAATTAATACTCCCTCCGTCCACAAAACATCTCACCATTTGGGGTTCGGCACGGAAAATAAGAAAGTTGATAAAATTGTTTTGAGTGGAGTAAAAGTAAGAATGTAAGGGTAGTGAGAAAATGACAAAAAAACAGTGGTTTTGACCAAAAAATGGTGGTATTGGGTAAAAAGTAGGAATAAAATTATTGTGTTGATCAAAAAGTAAGAATAATGTTGTTGTGAGGTAGGACCATCAATGACAAATGATAGTAAATAAAGAAAAAGTAGAAGGGTAAAATTGTACAAAAAGGTAAGTAGGGAGTTGTTTCATGGACAAAAAAATATCGGTAAGTAGGGAGTTGTTTCGTGGACAGAGGGAGTATATTTTATCATTTATTAATATTAGTATCATTTTAAAAAAATTTAAAACTACAAAAATTATTCGTGGTGGATATCTATATTCCCGTACCCACCCCAAATCCTATCAAGTATAGAAATTCATATTCGTCCCCGTCCTGTTTCCAAATTACTGACCCTTATACCCGTCTCATTAAAGGTAGGCACCTGCGGAGAATTGGGTACGCGGGTATTATTATCATCCTAGATAGTGATAGGAATCGACCTTTTCCTTTTGCAGTTAGTTTGTACGTGACCGAAGAGAGGAGAAAATCCTTCACGGCTATAAAAATTGGGCCATGGCAATAATAATTCAGATTTGGGCTCATCTAGATTAGAGGCCCGTTATGATGAAAAACACCTAAAGGTACAAAAGAAATTCGGAATGAAATTTTATTTTACCATTCAAACATTACACCAAAGCAATACAAGGTAGATGAATGACAATATTAATTAGAGATGGAATTGGGTGGAGACATCACCACCATGGAGATGGGTTGATCCGACCTCAGTCCGACCTGGTCAAACACGGGTCAACGCCCTTTGACCATTTTTTTTTCAGATATTTTTTTACAATTTTTTTTTCCAGCTCTGCCTTCGCTACGATTGCTAATATAAAAAATAATCGGCAGGCAACAATTTGGATTTTTCGGCTGGCTCCAGGGCCTTCGGCTCTCCTCGGTCGAATTTTGATCAAAAGAAGCGGTAAACCGAAAAATGAAGAGGCAAACAACAAAAAAAGAGGGAAAAAAATCTGAGAAAAAAAGGGCTCAGCGTGTGGACCTCACGCGCGGATCGAGTCTGCCCATGGGCCGGGTCGGGTCGGGCATGTTGGCCCATGTGCATGGTGCAGAATATGTACAGGAGATTTTGCCTATTAAATAATGACAATGCTGATGATGAGTGAATTTCATTTCATGAGTACAAATATCATGAATTAACACAAAATTAACAAAGTGAACTAAGATGTGTGAACCGTATTACACATACCAGGATTCTTAACACACCAAAGTGGCTGAATAGGCTCAGCACCTATACCACGACAAACCATTCTATATCTCCATTCATTCAACCTATCTGTAGCCTCCCCACATCTCTTCTTCCCCGTACCATCTCTATTCCCCGACCACAATGCTTCCGCCATAGCCGAAGCCCGAGGCCATATCCGAGAATCCATCACAGTCGAATCCGCTTGCTCCGACCACAACGCTACTTCCCCTCCCAACACCATCCCCGCCTCCGCCTCACTCAGCCCATAGGTTATGTCGTAGTTATAAATAGTCTGCCACGTCTTGAACGGCCCACACCACGATCCCCCGTCGCCCTGATCGGACCCCGGTGGCCTATCATACTGACTGTCGTTCCCAACAAAACCTCCATGCCCACAGTCCAAGTAATA
This sequence comes from Schizonepeta tenuifolia, assembly GCA_029490685.1. NCBI lineage: Eukaryota > Viridiplantae > Streptophyta > Magnoliopsida > Lamiales > Lamiaceae > Schizonepeta > Schizonepeta tenuifolia. Next base: position 78,733,201 of record CM055958.1, read on the forward strand.
GTAGTCGGCTGATGAAACAATTGCACGGTAGCCTGCACGAACGATCCTCTTGGTGTTGTGAGGCCCGTTGTTCCACGACTGGAGCACGACGTGTTGAGGAGGGAGCGAAGAAGGCGATGCTCTCACGGTTTCATCCAAGAGAACGTCCTCCCAGTAGATGACGGTCCGGTTCTTGGACAGGATGTATGGTAGGGTTGAATTTACGAATATTTCAAGAACATGGCTGAGGGTTATGTTGTTGGAGAGAAATTGCTGAATGGTGGGATCGATTTGCCAGCATTTTGGAGTGACCTCATCAGCTCCGGCGTGGAACAAGTGATCCGGAAACATGGACACAACATCGGAGATGACATTCTTAACAACTTGATACGTCTTGGGATTTAAAGGATTGAGCTGGCCGGTGCCGGGCTCGGCTGCTAATCGCTCTGACCATTCGGCTTCAGCCGGCCACCAGAATTTGTTGGCGCAGCTCACAATCTCAGGGTGGGCTTCGCTCCATGATGCTGTATGTGCTGCAAATATATATATCCACTATAAGGACGTGTGTTATTGTCCCTTTGGAAATGATCTAGTGGTGAGTAAAGGTCTTAGGTTCAATCTCTACTAATATCTCTATAGGTCGAGTCGAATGTGTCATACCTGTACTTGAAAGGTATGATTTACCTACTTTGTATGATTTACAATGCACAAGAATGAAAGTTTACCCAATGCGCACCACCAAAAGTAGCGGCTGCGGACATGCAAATATATATATAGAGAGGGTGGATCAAATAAGATTTTGAGAACACCATCTTATATAAAAAAATAAGAACAAATTTGGACCCTTAATTTATTTAATCTGTGACTATTATTAATTTTCTTCTTCTCAACGGTCTCTGTTTTCTTCTCTATATTTTTTATGTTCTTATTTCTACTTATGTTACAACAAATTCTAGATTATTGATTAAGAAACAACGCCTAAACCACCAACAAGGTAAACATTGTAATTTGATTCTAATAGTAACCGGTCCATTACCATAAATCTTGGATATCATTTATTAACTGTCCATTACCAATAATTTCATATTGCAACTATCTTTAAAATATTTATATTTTATTGGACTTCGTATATTTTAGTTTCTTTAATTAAGAAAATTTACTTTTCCCACCCATTTTTAATACTGTATATATTGTCGTCGTTTAAAATTAAGCTCTTTACTCTCGTTCACAACGGTCGATTAAATAATTTAAATAAATGAATAATGGAAAGGGTAATGATATTCGGTCACACTGTGGCCAGCTACACGAGCTAAAAATAGTAATATATGTTTTTAAAATGGAAATATACCCTAATTGAGAAGCATAAACCCTAAAGAGGAAATATGATTATTTCCATTTTTATAGTCAACTTTCATTTTTTTACGCGTGTGGCCGGCCACAGTGTGGACGGATATTTTTATTCTAATGGAAATTAGTTGGGAGAGTAAAGAGCTTATTCACAACTCTTCTCGATCCTTACATTTATGTTGAAAGGGAATGGCTGACATTGGAAATTGGAAATTGGAAATTTGGAATTAATAAGGCGTATGGGACTATCTATCGGCTCGGCTCACAGCCAATCAGAATCTAAAGTTCGAAAAGATAATTAAATAAAAAATAAATAAAAACACACACATACAGACACACAGTGAGTGTACGTACTAACCAGGCATGTCAATCTCCGGCACGACTCTAACGCCACGCTCCATCCCGTACTCCACAATCTTCTTCACGTCCGCCGCTGTGTACTTCATATCCTCTCCGTACGCCCCTCTCTCCGCCAGCTCCGCCTCCGACGCCACCACCAGAGGGAACGATTGCGAATCCGTTATGTGCCAATGGAAAACATTCAATTTATTCATGCCCATCGCTCCGATCAGCCGCACCAAATCCGCCACCGCGTAATAATTCCGCGACGTATCCAGCAAAACGCCGCGGTGCGCAAACAGCGGCGCGTCGGAAATGTTGAGGCCGCACGCCACCACCACCGCCGTAGGGTTCGAGTACACCAGCTGCGAGAACGTCTCCAGCCCGCGCATCGCGCCCCACGCGGTCTCGGCGGTCAGCGCAGCGGCGGCGCCGGTGGATGGGATCTCGAGGGTGTATGACTCGTCGACACCGTGGGCGAGAGGGGCGGCGACGTCGGAGACGGTGATTGTGAGGGTTTGGAGCGGCAGAGAAGACGTGAGGTTGAGGAGTGGGGGGACGAGTGGGCGGTGGTGCTCGGCGAGGATCTGGCGTCGGTAGCGGCGGGCGGCGGGTATGAGGTGGCGGTGAGGGGGGGTGGAGATGGTGAAATTGGGGGAGAGGCGGATTGCTTGTGGGTGAGGCCAGTTGATGGAGGTGGGGTTGGGCCAGACATTGATCGGAAATTGAACGGCTGAGGATTGAGGAATGGTGGACCATAATATAGAGAATACGATGACGCTGCTGATTAAGATGCGGGAAAAAACATGAACCATTTTGGGCTGCTTGGTTTTCATGGTTTTTTTTTTTGCCTTTTAATTGTGACTGTCTGAACAAGTTTTATAGATTGGATTTGAGGCGGGAGTTGTGTTCACGGTTCAAGGCCCGCCGGTTCGGGGCCTTGAACCACCAGTTCACGGTTCATCGAACCTTGAACCTTAATCGGCCCGGCAACACTGTAGCCGGTTTCAGGTAGGGCTTTTTGACTGCCGGTTCCGGTCTAGATAAAAACCGGCCGCATCTGATTTTAACCGCCTTTTTTATTTTTATTTTTATATTTTTATTATAATTATTATTTCACCCCAATTGTAGGAAAACGAAACATAAATAATAAAAACTTGAATTGAAGTGAACATTACCAAGAAATTACAAACACTTGATACATTACCAAGAAAATTACAAACACTTGACACATTACAAACAAACAACAAGAACAAAACAACTAATTTGAATTGAAAGTTGAAATTGAAAATAAACACTACAAATATTACATCCAAATCTCAATTACCAATTTCACGGTTGTCAAGTCATTTGGATGTCTCACTTGAATGTGACGAAGTAGCGTGCCACAACCTCCACCGATTGTCCACCTAAAAACGCAATTGCAATAATTGCAATAAACATGATAAGTTGCCCTTTCATAGTTGGGCAATGGTTCACCATGGGTGTAATGTTTGGTGAGGAGCTCATGAAGAGTAGATCTTCTAGGAGGCATTATTAATTTAGAGTTGAAATGATGAATTGAAAAAGAATATTTATGAAGAGAAGAAGAAGAAGAAGAAGAAGAAGAAGAAGAAGAAGAAGAAGAAGAAGAAGAAGAAAATTAGAGAAGAATAATGGATTGAGAGAAGAAGAAAATGAAGAAAAAGTGAGGAAATAAAAGAGAGAGGCGGATGGAGGAGACATAGTGTGGTAGGGTATTTATAGATAGAATGTAGGGTTTGAAAAAAAAAAATTAAAAATAGCTGAAAACAACCGGTTTGGGTCGAACCGCCGGTTTTGGGCAATGAAAAATGGTGTTTCTCGGCACTTTTTTTGAATTTTTTTAATTTTGTTTTATTTTTGTTTGTTTTTTTGTTTTTTTTTTGTAATTATATGTTGTATATACATATATTAAGAGAATCTAAGCAAAAAAAAAAAAAAAAAAAACGAAAAAATTAAGTAATCCTTGTATAATTAAATTAAATGAATTATTAACAATATTTTTGAAATTACAAGTTACAACACTTGATACATCACAACTTTAAGGTTTTGTTTTCAAATTAATTCTACTTTCACAACAATATTCTAAGATCCACCCATCGACCAATCATTGAGCAACATCGTAGCTTCGATATTTCTTGGTTTTAAACGTGATCTTCTTTGATCTAACATGAGTCCACCAAGGCTAAAGGCTTGTTCGACCGAGACGGTGGATGCGGGAACGACAAATAACTCCTTCACAATAATTGAGAGTATTGGATACTCCGTTCTCTTGGACCACCACTTTATCACGTCGATTTGTGGAGCGCTATTTTTAACACAATAAATAAAACGACAATTCAAATACATATCCAATTCACTGTTACCTTGGCCCCTAGGGAGTTCATAGGATCTATTTTGGTACATGGTATTTAATTGTTGAACTTAGGAATCTAAGGAGTTCATAATATCGAGTGGCAGAAATAACGAGGTTGGCGTACTAGAAAATGGAGTTTGATTTATGTCAAGATCACTATGAGTCGTCCTAAGCTGTTGGATTGTGTACGCACCTCGCTAAGCCGTTTGACAATTCTTCCATGCCCAGTGCATGCAGTCGATGTTTCCAAGCATACTCAGAAAGCCATGTCTCGCCTCGTGCATTGCTACGAGTCTGGCAACGTCAGCGCTGTTTGACCTCCTCAATATACGTCATCGAAAACATTTCTGGTAGCCTTATAAGAGTACTTGAGGCATTTGGTACTCGTTGTTGGTCCAACGTGCAAATATTCATCGTACTGATCGGTAGCTCCACCGTTGGCGAGTTGCCTCAAAGCAACAGTGCATTTGATTGATGAACCCAAATGTGTGTTCATTTTTCTTGTACTTTTGCCTTGTGTTTTGAGTCTTTTCAAGTCAATATGTGTTTGGGAGGACACAAAGTCGAGAAAGTATGTGCAGGGCATTACAGGATAGATGTTGGACAAAAACCGGCAGAAAACTTGTTTATATGATGTTGGGGCAAGAAGCACATCACAGTGGATCTTGGGCAAAATCGGTGAAAATCTGTTGTTGAGATGCTGAGAGCGATACAATGCAAATGGGCATAGGGCTGGAAGCTTTTAGCTGGGCAACAACGTTTTATTCAATCTACAAGTCAGGAAGCACCTCCCCATATTCTTGAAGCCAACAGACAGAGTACCCGGAGGAGCCAGGATCTTGGTCAGCATGGGAAGTGATACCGGATGCAGACATTGAAGTCAAGATGTGAGTCGGAGCAGCAACAGGTTTCTTCTTCTACAAGAAAGAGGATAAGGATGGAAACTTTTCTTTCCTTATCCTAATTGAATGTGATCTAGGAGACATCTACCATGAGAAGAAAATAAATCCCCAGCAATCCATACAAGGAAAGAGGCGGATAAAGATGGAAAGAGTCCTTAACCAACAAGGATTCTAACCTAACCCTAATTCCTTGGCCTATAAATATGGACGACTTTGGACGACCACCCACCACGAACACCACCCACGACGACCACCATATCACTTTCATATTGTCTTTTATTAGTTCTTAGTTAGTTTGCATTTAAGTTTCAAGAATTCTTAAATTAGATTCGTTTTTAGTATTTTACTTTAGATTTCTACTGTTGGCTGTTGACCAAGACCTACGTTGTTGACTTCGCTGTTGATTAGTTTTCTTTTCAGAATTTATTCAAGTATGTTTACTTTAATTTCCTTTGTGCTTTCTTTTATTGTTATGTCTAGCTAAATTCCTTTGCTTGGATTGGAGTAGATAATTTGAATCTAATTACTTTGTTTGAACTCGTGAGGTCTAATCGGTTTAGTTCATTGCATGATTTTTATTCCTGAAACACTTAGGTCTAATAATTAGTTCTTGGTCAAAATTGATAATTGCTCGTACACCAATTAGATATTGAGATTAAGGCAATAACAGATATGGAGATACAACTCGAGAGAGTCTCTCGTGCCCAAAAAGGTAATTAATGTTGGAGAGTAGTCGGTATTGACTTACCTCTTAGCTGTCTTGGGTCTAATTTGTTCTTAATGCATGTTGGGCAATACAGTTGCTGAAGTGTCTTCGTGACTGTGTTGATCAACAGAAGGGATCTTGCCTTCTGGTCGAGATCTATTTAATCTGATAGATAAAGGCTTAGAGTATTCATGTTGTGACTTCGTGACCATTAGGGTATGAATTAATCTTTACTTAAAACCAAGTGATAAAAGATTGTAATTGAATATTCTTGCACCGATGAACGAGTGAAGTAATTAGGATTAATGATTCAAATCCAATCCAAATACTTTTGTTATTTGATAAGTTTCTTATTTAGATTTCAGTTTTGAGTTACAGTGAAAATCCACTACTTTAGTGACACCGAAGAGAAGACTACACCAATTTCTCGTGGGATCGACCTCTACTTGCTACTGGCTACTTGCCTGTTGGGCAAAAGGAGAAAATAAATATTATTTGCATGAGGCTAAACGACGGCTTCGTCAAATTGGCGCCGTTGCCGGGGAGTTGGTTCCAAGATAGTTTGCTCTTCAAAAAGAGAGATTTGAGCAAGACGATCTTTACTCTGACCTAGAGAGTGAAGGATCCCGAGAAGAATGGCGGTGAAGACCATTCGTGAGTTGATGTTCTCGGGCAACAACATCAGGATTTCGAGTATCAAGTTGCCCAAGATCACTGGAAATTGGGAACTAAAGTACTCATTGATTCAGATTTTGCCCAAGTTCAGCAATTATTCTGGGGAGGATCCGTTGTGGTATCTTCAAGACTTTGAGATAGCATGTAGCACTGTTCAGAGCACTCAATCTCCTGTCCAAAATCAGGGTGAAAATGCTGATGCCCAAGATCGGTTTCCAGACTATGTGAGGTTGCTCACATTCCCTTTCTCTCTACATGATGGGGCGCGTGAGTGGCTATATACCATGCCCGAGGAGAGCATCGAAACATGGAAGCAATTGCAAAATAAATTCCTCGACAAGTACCTTCTTGTTGCCCGAATCCAAAGTGTAAGGAAGGTCATCGCCACGATCAAGATGAGAGCTAATGAGTCGCTCTACGACTATCATGAGAGGTTTAAGGAGATGATCGTGAAGTGTCCTCGTCACCGTATTATGGATATTGACCTCATTAATTATTTCATGACAGGTTTATGACCTTTCGAAAGAAGATGGATTAATGCGGCATGTGGAGGAGAAATCATTGATATGTTTCCCAAGGAAGCATTTAAGAAGATAGCTGCTATGGCTGAGGAGTCGAGAGACGATGATGATATCCCGAGGAGTGCTTCATATGGGGGAGATGGAAATTCAGACTTGCAGGTCAACATCATGAAGGAGTTCATGACTAAGATGGATGCCAAAATGGAGTTGTTGAGCAAGAAGGTTGATGGCGAGAGAGAAGTCAAGAAGGCTGTCAAGATGTGCGAGGTATGCCATGCCACGATCCATGCTACTGACCAATGCCCAAATTGGTTTAAACAAGAGAAAGTCAACGCTCTTGGGCTACTGCAAGGTGGTGATGGGCAACATAGGTTTGAGCCCAATCTGAGCAACAATTATGGATTTGGGTAGAATAGGAACTTGAGCAACAACTGTCCAGTACCTGCTCAGCACCAGCGATCTCAGCAGATTGCTCAACACCGGCAACATCCACAACTTGCTCAACAACGACAACCATATGTACCCCCACATCTTTACCAAAACAGAGGATATTATGTGAAGGAGACCATTGACAGTATGGCCTAAGAGAATCAGAAGTTGCGTAAGGACTTTGAGGATTTCCAGACCGAGACCAAGGGCAACATGACCAACATCATGGCTCAACTATCACATATCTCTCAAGCATTAGCAAAGTTGGTGGAGGACAAAAGTGAGAGACTTCTTGCGCAAGAAGAGACCAATCGGGAGCCGACGAAAGAAGTTGTGGAGATTACTAAAGTAAGCATGGAATCAGCTGATGTGGAGGAATTAAATGATGAACTCAACGCCGAAAGAGAAGAAGTGTTGGGTAAGAGGACTAGTGCCTCGACTTATAGGCAACATCCTTCGTATCCTCTCAGACTTGCCCGAGATAAGGAGCAGCAGAAGATGCCCAACATGCTTCAGAGCTTGAAGAAGCTGGAAATTAATCGACCTCTGCCTACTACATTTCGGTCACCGAACATCTCGACAATAATGAACCAGTTCTTGCCGATAAAGTGTCGAGATCCGGGTATGTTCTCTATACCGTGCACAATTGGAACAACCAATACTCCAAGAGCCATGCTTGACTTGGGCGCATCCATTAACGTCATGCCCAAGTCAATGTACGATGAGATGATGATAGGACCATTGACTCCTACTCGAGTTGCAATTCAATTAGCGGACTTGTCAATGGTGTGGCCCGATTGACTCGTGGAAGATATCTTGGTCAAGGTAGGGGATCTCGTATTCCTTGCAGATTTTTATATCTTGGACACGAGAAAGCTGTCAGGCAAGAGCCCAATGATGCTTTTAGGGAGACCATTCTTGAAGATGGCCAAGACCAAGATCGATTGTGAGATGAGAAGATTATCATGTGAGTTTGCGGGAGAAGTTGTCACGTTCGATGCTTACAACACACGAAAGCAACATCATGACATTGAGATGGTCAGGTGCATTGACATTATTGAGCCAACTGAGGAGAATCTTGAGCAACAGACTAGTATTGATGATCTTGATCAAGAGGGCGGAACCAAGGATTTTGCCCAAGAGGAGTCTGTTCAAGATAATGAATTGAAAATCACTCGCAAGGCCAAGAGATCTCAAGGTGTGGAGTAACCCGACCATGCTATGAAGAAGTTGGATATGCAAGCATGGCCTCAAAAGAAGAAGATGAAGAAAGCTCGTGACCAGATCATCAAGAAAAATGATTCATACTATGGGAACAATGTTGGTCAAAAGAAGGCTTTAGATCTCCTTGACTTTGAGGAACACTAAATGAGTCCCACGTCGTGCCCACGACGTTAACCAAGGCGCTGACCAGGAGGCAACCTGGTATTATCTTTCCTTTTTATTTATTTTATTTTAATTTTTTATTATTTATTTAATTCCTAGATTAGGTAGTATTTTCGTAGAAGGTATGGTTTGTTTATGATGTGCAGGAGTTTGGGCAACAGAGCAAGATTGGGATGACAATCAAAAGCGAAGGCAATACCACCAGCACGGCCTTCTTGCCCAAAATCATTGTCAAGGGCAAGAGGAAGTCTGCTATCTCTGGAGGACATCTACGGCAGCAGCCTGGGCTAACTGAAGGGGATTGTTGTCACACACAAGGAGTTTATTCTTGCTCAACGTGTCACCAGAAGAAGGCAAAACATGCATGCAACACTTCTTTTCCAAGAACTAAGAGTGTTGGGCAGGATGTACACCTACTTTGCCCAAGAAACAAGGAGTCGCGAACCTTGGGATCTTGACCATAATGGAAGAAGTTGAGCAACACATATGGTGACCGTCCAAGCTACTCATTTTGCTCGCAACACGTATTTTGTCCACGACACATCCAGGTGTTTTGTCATACTTTTTTTTCTTGATTCTTGTTTCTTCCCTTGTGTTTTAGTTTAGGTTTTGTTTTTGATTTTGTTTTGTTGTGTCTTTTGATTTTATTGAGTTTTTTTTTGTCAAAACCCTACCCACTTTGTCGAAAGCAAAGTGTGTGGGTGGGGTCGTTGTCGGTTTATTGAGTTAAAATGTTTTTAGTGTATGTTTTGCCCTACATTTTACCACTTGCCGAAGACAAAGTGTGTGGGTGTTGGGATGTTGGTCTGTTAAAATGTGTTTTAAAAGTTGTTGATCAGCATGTTGATATGGTAGGTCAAGATAGGTATGCTAATATGTATGTCGAGATTGTTGTATTTAGATAGGTATGACAGAATGAGTTTTTGAGCAAAAACCGTGAGGATTTGAGCTGTTGACTGCCTTATACATATGCAGTGTTTGTTTCTTTCGTGTGTGATAATGACTAATAAGACAAGTTGATCTAGAATTTGCCTGCAACTCTTGTTGAAGCTTTATGTAACTTGGTTGAAATTACTTTGATGAAATAGGCAATTTTTGTTCATATAGCCCATGGCCTAAAATTTCCTACCTAAACATTTATCCTTTGTCTAGCCCCCTTGAGCTTGAATCGAGTTCTTTCTATTCACTTATATGAACCTGAATTTAATAGCCTTTCTGGTCAAGAACTCAGGTTTAGAAGAAGAAAGAGATGAAAGGAAAATGTTGGGATAGCTGTTGTTGGGCAATAACACCTAGATTAGAGGTGTTGGGTTAACGACTTAGTAAAAAAAAAAAAAGAAAAAAAGCAAAAAAAAGAAAAAATATATATGTGCTACTAAGTCCTAAATAAAAAATAATAAGTGTGCTAGGCCCAATGTTGTGTTTGAGGGGAGTACGGAATCTAGGGCATCCTTGTTGCCCAAGAACTGAGTTCTTGACATAGTGAAATTCCAAATTATCCTACCTTTTGCCTTAAGCCACGTTACAACCCAATAAAGTTCTAAGGATAAGTAATTTCAATTTTGTTCAAAAAAAAGTAGAGATGTAGAGGGCAGACAAGCCTAATGAAAAACATTGTTGATGTTGGTCAAGAGCGTATGCACTTAACCCTATACACTTGAGAGATGAGTGCTGGTGAGGATTCCCTTGTTGCTCAATAACTCTATCTTGACTTATCTAGTGGCAATATCTCTTTTCATATTTTGTACACTGTTTTGACTAACTTGTTGACTTGTGTTTTGAGTCCGTGTTCTTGATTTGTCTTTTCCGTGTCTGAGTCTTGGCAAAATCATTGAAATGCACACTTGAGGGCAAGTGTGATTCAAGTATGTGGGTGTGATGAACCCAAATGTGTGTTCATTTTTCTTGTACTTTTGCCTTGTGTTTTGAGTCTTTTCAAGTCAATATGTGTTTGGGAGGACACAAAGTCGAGAAAGTATGTGCAGGGCATTATAGGATAGATGTTGGGCAAAAACCGGCAGAAAACTTACTTATATGATGTTGGGGCAAGAAGCACATAACAGTGAATCTTGGGCAAAATCGGTGAAAATCTGTTGTTGAGATGCTGCGAGCGATACAATGCAGCATAGGGCTGGAAGCTTGTAGCTGGGCAACAACGTTTTATTCAATCTACAAGTCAGGAAGCACCTCCCCATATTCTTGAAGCCAACAGACAGAGTACCCGGAGGAGCCAGGATCTTGGTCAGCATGGGAAGTGATACCGGATGCAGACATTGAAGTCAAGATGTGAGTCAGAGCAGCAACAAATTTCTTCTTCTACAAGAAAGAGGATAAAAATGGAAACTTTTCTTTCCTTATCCTAATTGAACGTGATCTAGGAGACATCTACCATGAGAAGGAAATAAATCCCCAGCACTCCATACAAGGAAAAAGGCGGATAAGGATGGAAAGAGTCCTTAACCAACAAGGATTCTAACCTAACCCTAATTCCTTGGCCTATAAATATGGACAACTTTGGACGACCACCCACCACGAACACCACCCACGACGACCACCATATCACTTTCATATTATCTTTTATTAGTTCTTAGTTAGTTTGCATTTAAGTTTCAAGAATTCTTAAATTAGATTCGTTTTTAGTATTTTACTTTAGATATCTGCTGTTGGCTGTTGACCAAGACCTACGTTGTTGACTTCGCTGTTGATCAGTTTTCTTTTCAAAATTTATTCAAGTATGTTTACTTTAATTTCCTTTGTGCTTTCTTTTATTGTTATGTCTAGCTAAATTCCTTTGCTTGGATTGGAGTAGATAATTTGAATCTAATTACTTTGTTTGAACTCGTGAGGTCTAATCGGTTTAGTTCGTTGCATGATTTTTATTCCCAAAACACTTAGGTCTAATAATTAGTTTTTGGTCAAAATTGATAATTGCTCGTACACTAATTAGATATTGAGATTAAGATACAACTCGAGAGAGTCTCTCGTGCCCAAAAAGGTAATTAGTGTTGGAGAGCAGTCGGTATTGACTTACCTCTTGACTGTCTTGGGTCTGATTTGTTCTTAATGCATGTTGGGCAATACAGTTGCTGAAGTGTCTTCGTGACTGTGTTGATCAACAAAAGGGATCTTGCATTCTGGTCGAGATCTATTTAATCTGATAGATAAAGGCTTAGAGTATTCATGCTGTGACTTCGTGCCCATTAGGGCATGAATTAATCTTTACTTAAAACCAAGTGATAAAAGATTGTAATTGAATATTCTTGCACCGATGAACGAGTGAAGTAATTAGGATTAATGATTCAAATCCAATCAAAGTACCTTTGTTACTTAATAAGTTTCTTGTTTAGATTTCAGTTTTGAGTTACAGTGAAAATCCACTACTTTAGTGACACCGAAGCGAAGACTACACCAATTCCTCGTGGGATCGACCTCTACTTGCTACTGGCTACTTGCCTGTTAGGCAAAAGGAGAAAACAAATATTATTTGCACTAGGCTAAACGACGGCTTCGTCATTGATTCATGGGTGATGCAACAGTTGCATGCCAAAGTATCTCCACATTCTTGGCCGCCCCTACTTTTCCATACAAAATTGCTTTTTTTTTTCAATTATTAAACAAGAGTAAGAAATGCACATCTGAGCCTGTGGGCAGCGGCGGGCGCGTGCCTCACTGCCGAGCGCCGAGCTCGCGAGCTCGCTCTCTTCCAAGCTCGATTCCACATGGTGGCCGCTGGTTGGTCACCGTCATAGCCGTTGCAATCGCCAATGGTAACCATTCAATTTTTTTTAAATTTCAAATTTACACTATATTTATCTTCCTTCCCCCACCCATAAATCACACACTACACTCTCTATACTCTCTACACTCTTCTCTCTCAAATTTTCTCCCAAAACTGGAGGTCACCTTCTCTGGCCAACCCATCCTCACCGACGGTCATCTCTCCGTTCAAAATAAAAAAAGTGGATCCCAACGCTTATTTCAACTCCAATTGACCATACGCCGACGATGTCGATACAAATAGCCCCAACCCATCTCGTCCATCCCCTCTACATAATTTTTATTCTCAAATACCCCAACGAGATTTATTCTCGTCGCCTCAAGCCTTCGCCGTACAATTTTTCACGGCGGGAGCCAACGTTCCTCACTTTCCGTCGGGTGCCTTTGCACCATTTCAAGGCTTTGGAGCCGCCAATGCCGCTGCCTCCACGAACACCGGCTACCTTACGCACCCCGTACCGTCGCTCGAAGATTTCTACTTGGCAGTGAATTTGGCTGAGGATGCCAACGAGGTTCAAGTCACGTCGCTGACAAAGAGCATGGGGAAGAAGGCGGCGACCTCCGGTAGTGGTCACCGTGGTGGTGGTTGTGGCAGCCGTGGTGGCCGTCGTGGAGGCTGTACGACAACGGTGGAGTTGGTGGATTCGTCTTCCGAAGGTGAGGATGGGCCAGCGGGATACACCGAAGCTGAGACTGAAATCTTGGCTCGGTGTTGGATCAACATTAGCCAAGACCCCATCGTCAGCAACAATCAAAAGACAGATTCGTATTGGTGCCAGATTTTGCACTGTTACTGTGCGCTCCGGCCTAAAGAAACCTCGAAAAGGAACATGACAAAGCTCCGCAACCATTGGGATCGAGTGAAGCTCGTTTTAATAGAAGTCCAACAAGTTTACAAGGAGTGCGAGATGGCAAGCCGAAGCGGCGAGAGCGGCGAGGACATTTTGGCCCAAGCTCTCATTGAATGGCGAAGCTTGTGCGAAACTGCCTTCAAGCACTTGGAGATATGGAGGGTAGTAAGAGACACGCCAAAGTTTGCCACGGTCTACTCCCCTAAATACCAAATCCAAACTGAGCAAAAGAGAACGAAGATGGGCGAAGATGGGAGCTACACCACTTCGGCACAGGATTTGGCGACTGGGAGTAATCCGAGCGGGAGTATACTGTGGTCCACCACTCCACTTTCCGGCAGCGAATTTGGGTCTGAGCACTCTAGTCGGATCGATTAGCCGATGGGTAGAGACAAAGCAAAGGCGGCAGCAAGAAGGATTGGGAAGGCCGGATCGAGCTCGGAAAGTGGTTCGACAACGAAAAGTGTACGGGAGAAATTTGTTCAAGCAGCCGAGAAAATGTCACGTCATATGGAAGAATTTACTAGGCAGTAAGACTATTATATTATCAGGAGAAGCACCGACGGTATGGCACTGTCCCAGAAGTTGTTCCACAGAACTATGTCAAGGAGCTTAAATTGAAATATGGCCCGTTGATGAGGAGTAGTTTTTTTTTTTTAATGTTTAATGTAGTATTTTAATTTTATTGTAATGTAGTGTAACATTTTTATTTAGTGTAATATTTTTGTTTTGGATGAAATGATTTTTTTTAACATTAAACATCTTTTTTAATTAAAAAAAAATGAGAGCTCTACAAATTGGGAGCTCGCCAATGCACTTCACAACTTGAGCGCGCATTGGGCCCACCAAAAAGGTCAGTGAGCGCAGCTTGAGAGCCCGCTGCTACTGTAAGTCTGATACACCACTCTTGCTAGACAAGTTTGAAAGAAATAAATTTACCTCCTTTCCCTATTCTCAGTAGCAACATCCTCTACACACCTTCACGCTCTCTCCATCCTCTCTTTTTCAGTTTTCCTTCACCACTTTTTACCACTTCCTGCCATCTCCTCACCCCCACCATTGTATCAACCTCCGCCATCGGGACTCCATGGAGTGGCGGAACATCAGCAACAGCAGCACAAGAGGTCAAAGAGAGGAGAGAGCTCAGACGAGAGAACATGAGTGAGTAAAAGATTAAGAGAAAGAGGTATAATGTTTGATCCTTTTCATTTTCTAATTCTATTGAGCATGATGTGTTAGAAGATATGAATATGACCTATGTTATGTTAAGATGATTTTATACGACGATTATAATATGATAAACACTAACTACATGTTGATTTAGATGCATTTAGATGCGGAAATGCTGTATGAATACAGACTTGTTTCTCTTTTTCTAGACAACAGATTCAAATGAATTTAACTTTTCATGAATCCTTGATGAGTTTTTTCTGTTGCATGCGAAAATGAGAATTTTATCTCAAGTAAAAGTTTGTCAAACATAGCCTATCTTCTAAGTATGCAAATCTATCAAAATCTATATAGTTAGAAAGATGTCGTCATATCTTGAAAACTACTGAGAATTTTATTGAACGTCTTTTTTGGAGTGTGTCAACGATATCCTAATCTTTCTAAAATGACAAGATTCACTGTCATAGGATAAACCTCCAGTCTTGGTAGAAGTTTTTGTAAACAGCAGTGTGCTGTCAATTTTCAGACTTAAGTCTATTTTTGGCTACTATTCAAGGCCTAAATCCACGTGCTAATGACCTTCAATTTAAAAACTAATTTTTTTTTGGGAATACCTTGATAGGTATTCTAGATGTGGTCCGAAAATCAGATTCATTGGAGTTGATTTGCTATATTTTAAAAATCGAGTAAAGTCACTGGAAGAAGTGATATTTTACAGAAATTTCTAAGCATAAATTCTCAAGGGCATAATAATTTCAAGTGAGCCTTTTTGAGTCGAACATATCTCCCTAACCGTAAGGTATTTTTGGGTAAAACTTATTTCATGAGAAAGTATGTCATTAAAGAGGTGATTGGTATGATGGAATGAAATGAGGTAGGTTTGGAATGAGGCTAAGAATGGAATGGAGCTAGAATGGAATGGAATGGATAAGTTGATTCCTATGCTTGGTATGCACGAGGAATAAGTAAAGGAATGAAATCGATATTTTTTTGATGCATTGTGTGTAAATATATATATGTATGTATTTGTGTTGAGTGTGTGTATATGCATGTATATGTGTAGAGTGTGTGCGCGCAGTGTGTGTATATATATGTGTGTGTGTCCAGTGTGTGTATATATGTGCAGTGTGTGCATATATATGTGTGCGTAGTGTGTGTATATGTGTTTGTGTGTGTGTGTTTGTGTGTGTGTGTGTGTGTGCAGTGTGTGTGTGTGTGCAGTGTGTGTATATATATGTGTATGTGTGT
Organism: Schizonepeta tenuifolia; assembly: GCA_029490685.1. Lineage (NCBI taxonomy): Eukaryota > Viridiplantae > Streptophyta > Magnoliopsida > Lamiales > Lamiaceae > Schizonepeta > Schizonepeta tenuifolia. Next base: position 78,748,908 of record CM055958.1, read on the forward strand.
GTGTATATATGTGCAGTGTGTGTATATGTGTGTGCGTGCGCGTGTAGTGTGTGTATATATGTTGTAAAATAATTACTTGACAAAATTGTAAAATATATGAGGGTAAAATAGTCAAAATATAAAAATAGGAGTATTAGGAATGGCTAATACCATGGTTTGACTAAGGAATGACTAAACCTTTGAGGAATGGAATGACCATTCTTGGTGGAATGACGATTCCTCCTCGTAAAACATACCAAAGGAATGGAATGGAGGAAGGAATGACCATTCCATTCTACCCTCTATTCCATCATATCAATCACAACCTAAAGGTTTCTAGATTTGAATATCGTGTGCCTAGATGATGTTCGTACAGTTTATGGTGAGTCGATAAGGATGGCTACTTGAATGGCTTTCACGTTGATGAGTCCATATTTTGTGTCTTTTTAGTGTATGTCTTAGGAAGTTTAGATCGAGTCTTTGTGTGTGTTTTGTCTAGTTTTTGTGTCTTGGAGGACATGTTTTGGGCAGGAGGGTGTTTGCTGCCTTGCAGGTGGAAACTGGACAATATAGGGGAAGAAAGCAACATTTCTGGAAGCAAGTCAGGCAGAGCCATATTGGTGAAGACAGATAGGAGGAGTGCTTTGGTCAACAGACGAGTTTCTCTCCTAGGTCTAGAAGGATAATGATGAGATGATCTAACTTAAGTATCTTTCCTTATCCGACTAGATTTAGGATCCACAAGGGATCTCTTGAAGATAGACGTTACTTGCCTTGTTAAGGGTCGAGCTTATCAAGTGTTACTTGCATCCCAAGGTAGCTCGTAGATTCTTTCCATGTTAAGGACTAGGGGGTCCAAACCCTAAAGCACTCGCCTATAAATATCGATGCCTTGCTGCTGCAAAAGGAGCCGTCTTTTTATGCTTAATTCCCTGTGATTTACTTTTGCACGAACTTCATAAGTTTATATAGTTCTTATGATTTCCTTTATTTCGATTGTTTATCGTTTTATGATTATGTCTAGCTAAGCTTTTATACTTGGTCTGGGCAAGACAGTTAGGTGTTAACTTAAACTTGGAAGGTCTAAATTGTGCTAGATAATTGCATGCATGTGTTCCCATAATGTCAATGAGCTTGTTCATATATGAGATAATACGACTAAGAGGTTAATAGGCCGTTAATCACTTAAGACATATTAGATCACAAATCAATTGAGAAGTAGGAGTGTTTTCCACATCTTCTTGATTAAGATCGATTAACATTAGAGGAAAGTGTCTGCCTTATGAGGTAAGACGTGATGATTCCTTGTTGGGCCTTTCTAGAGATAAATGCTCCTTGGACAAGAAACTGAACGATGACTCCGACAGAGGTATTGTCCAAGGTAGGGAGCCGGCGGTGCATTGCCAACTAAGTAAGGATAGGTAAGGGAAGGGTTTGTTGAGAGCGTGACGAGTAAAAAGGGATCTCAGCATTCAAGTCCCATAACTAACGATGCATGCATGTGATGGATATATTTGCACCAATGACCAAGCTAGGGTTTTCACTTAACGATGTCTTAGTCCAGATCAAGTCCTTTTTATTATTGATCAAGTTACTTGTTTACTTTTCAGTGCTCCATTGAGTTCTCGAATTGGGCAAGAGAGCCCTAGTGACCAAGATAGCAAAACCAACTTTTCTAAACAGGTGGAGGAGGTTTCAATAGATAGTGACAATCAACTCCTTGTGGATCAACCCTGTACTTACTTGCTAACTATATAGCTGTGAGGATAGGCTATAAATTCATTTTGAGAGTGCGAACGACAGCCTCGTCACACGTACGCCAACTATTCGATGAAATGCATAAATAAAATTCCTGATTTTTAGTTTCAAAATAGCACTTTGAGTTGTAAGTCTAATATACTCTTAATGAGTATACAAGAAGGCTAATTTTTATTTGAATCATACACAAAAACTAATTTCATGTATGAACCTCCGGCGAAATTTTCCGGCGATAAATTTCCGGCTGAAATTTTCCGACCAAAAGTTTTGACTAAAATTTGAATCATACACGAAGCGTAACTTCATGTATGCATTATATACGAAGACTAACATTCATTTATGTAACATACACGAAACATTCCGGCAAATTTTTCTGGCAAAAATTTGAATCATACACGAAGCTTAACTTCATGTATGCATCATACACGAAGACTGACTTTCATGTATGCATCATATACGAAGACTAACATTCATGTATGCATCATACACGAAAATATTCACCGCCAAAAATTTCAAATTTGAATCATACACGAAGACTAGTTTTCATGTATGCATCATACACGAAAATTTTCGCCGCCAAAAATTTCAAATTCGAATTATACATGAAGATTAGTTTTCATGTATGGTACATACATGAAGTTAGACTTTGTGTATGATGCATACATGAAGTTAAGCTTCGTGTATGATTCAAATTTTTGCCGGAATTTTTTGCCGGAATCTTTTTGCCGGCGATCGCACCACCGCGCCATTGTTGGCGTCGAAAATTTTTATCGTCGAAAATTCATACATGAAGTTAGTCTTCGTGTATGATTTAAATTAAAGTTAGCCTCTTGTATACCTAGAAGGGTATAAAAGTCACAAAAAACTCAAAAGGCTATTACAACATATTTTTTAGCAAAGTGATATAATTCATCTTTTGAGTTTGAAAAGGGCTATTTCAAAATTTTCCTCTTTTATTAATACTATGACTTGTGATTATGATGTTTAGATGTGTGAATTCAAGCATGATATTTTCCATGATATACCTACTGCCCTACTTATTATTATCATGAAGATTGGTATAGATTTGAAGCATATGAGAGCTAGAATTTAAGATATATGAAATTAGGATTCTTGCACTTTTGTGCATGTTTGCTACCATGTTTTGAGCCCTTACTTCGCATAGCAAATGTCATCGGATTGATCTGAATTTTTGATATGTTATAGCCTAATATGTGTTCTATAATCCTATAAAATTTGAGATTAATGTATTGAGTATATGAATTATAGTATAGAGTTTACAAAATGATCATATGAGCAGTTTTCTGTCAGTTTTGCGTAGTTTATTTCGGATGAGCATATCTTGCTCGTCGGAACTCGTATTCACGAACCGCATTTTCCTAACATAAACTAGACATCCGTAAAATTCTGAAAATGTAAACCACTAACTTTCACAAGGTCTGAGCAAAGTCAGATTTGAGTGTTTATATAGCCTATGTGCAGAAAAGTTTTTCCTTAAATTGCTCAAGTTACATTTTAAGAAAAGTCTTGTTTCCGAGAAGTTATATGATGGCTCGTTAGCTTTTTTAATATAGTCGGATTAATCTTAATTTTGGTCAGTAGCAAGTATGATATGCCTTCTATGCTAGTGAAAAGTTTCGGCCTAATTGAGATTATTTGATATGTTTTTTAGTCAACCAAAGGCTGGCCCTAAAGAACTACTCTTGTGTAGTGACCTATCTTCTCATAAGCATAATTCCAAAACCATTAATCAGTTTAATATGAGGCCAAATGAGTGTTGAAGTATGAAGTAAAAGGATTTCAGAATGATATATCACATGTTTATATGTTCACTTTACAGTATGTGGTAATCCTTCAAAACGTCTACCTGAAATCCTCACAAACTGTTTGTAGAAATGCCTTGGGCAGTTTTCACTCTTATTTTGCATGCCTACGATATTTCACGATTTACACCACTTGTAATGACTTGAATGAGAACATTTATGCTAGATATACATGAAACCAAGGAACATGAGCTTTTTATGTGCATTACATGATATAGCATGCCATGCATTATTAAATTGCATTGCTAAAGTCTTGGACCATTGGTCCATGATTATGAATTAAAAACACAAGGAAATCCCTCATTGGTTTTCTTAAAGTTAAGGGATAAATCGGGAATAGGTAGACCTAGGATATTGTTATAAGCCCGTTAATATTATCCTTGAATTAAAAACCTAAGATCGTTAAGACCATCTTATAGGAGATTTTGGCAATAGAATTCAAGGACCGGACTTATCTCTTCGGATGTGAAAGGTGGGGTATCCTATTTTCAAATGTGGGTTAGATTCCCACGAGGTAACATTTTGAGTTATTAAGCCCAAAAAACATTTTACTTGATATGCATGCTTAAGTGTTTTTATGCTCAATTGCTTGTGGTTGACCAAGTATGAGACATGTTATATTAACAATCAGTCTTGAACTCCGATCAAGCCTAGGTAGTGCACAAGAAGTTATGACGGTTTGTATAAAGGGAGTGGCTCCCCTCTATTTAAACCGGATCGTAACCCAAGAATGTGAGAAGCTTTGATACGAGTTGATGAGTCCATATTTTGTGTCTTTGTAGTGTCTGTCTTATGTAGTTTAGATAGAGTCTTTATGTGTGTTTTGTCTAATTTTTGTGTCTTGGAGGACATATTTTGGGCAGGAGGGTGTTTGCTGCCTTGCAGATGGAAACTGAGCAATACAAAGAAAGGAAGTATCATTTCTGGAAGTAGGACAAGCAGAGCCATATTGGTCAAGACAGATTAGAGGAGTGCTTTGGTCAACAGGCGAGTTTCTCTCCTAGGTCTAGAAGGTTAAGGAAAAGATGATCTAACTTAAATATCTTTCCTTATCCAACTAGATTTAGGATCCGCAAGGGATCTCTTGGAGATAGACGTGACTTATCATGTTGGGGTTGAGCTTATCAAGTATTACTTGTATCCCAAGGTAGCTTGTGGATTCCTTCCATGTTAAGGACTATGGGGCCCAAACCCTAAGTACTCACCTATAAATATCGAAGTCGTGCATGCATGTAATGAATATATTTGCACCAATGACCAAGCTAGGGTTTTCACTTAACAATGTCTTAGTCCAGATCAAGTCCTTTTTTTATTATTGATCAAGTTACTTGTTTACTTTTCAGTGTTTAATTAAGTTCTCGAATTAGGAAAGAGAGCCCTGGTGACCAAGATAGTAAAACCCAACTTTCTGAACAGGTGGATGAGGTTTCAAGAGATAGTGACAATCAACTCCTTGTGGATCGATCCTGTACTTACTTGCTAACTATATAGCTGTGAGGATAGACTACAAATTTATTTTGAGAGTGCGAACGATAGCCTCGTCAAAATTGGTGTCGTTGCTGGGGAGCTAATTTTGTAACTGTCCCTTGAGGGAGAGACCCTGTGCATGTTTGGCTCCGACCCTGTTTGGATTGACGGTGAATTGAAGTACCATCTTGACTCGGAGAAGTACATCAAGGAGCAGAAGAAATTGATGAGGGAAGCTGAAAAATGAGCACGAGAGGAGGTATGAGCGAGTGACGAGGAAAGGTTACCACTACAAACTTTGGATTGCGAACAATCTGAAGAAAAGAAGATGGCACGACAACCAGCTGATCCTGAGAAGACTCTGAAGGAAATCATGTTTCCAACAGATGTCAATTTGAACCCAGCAGACATCACTTTGCCTGCCATCACTAACAGTTGGGAGCCGAAACATTCTTTGATACAGATCTTGCCCAAGTTCAGTGACATGCCTGGAGAGGATCCATAGCGCCACTTACAAAACTTTGAGATGGCGATGCGTACCGTGCACACTGCCGCTGCGGAAAATACATTGAGAGAATACATTCGACTCCTGATGTTTTCATTTTCATTACAAGATGGAGCGAGGGAATGGCTGTACCAATTACCTCAGGGCAACGTAACATCTTGGCAACAAATGCAACAGAAGTTTCTTGAACAAGACTACCCCTTTGCCCAGATCCAGAATGCTAGAGCTGCAATTCAGAATATAAAGATGGGCAATGGAGAATCTATCTATGACTACCACTCTAGGTACAAGAAGCTAATTGCAAGGTGCCCTCAATACGGTTTGGGTGACAAGGATTTGATTAATGCTTTCATGAATGGGCTGAGGCAATCTGAGCGAGACTGGATCGATGCAGCATGTGGAGGAAATGTTATCAACAAGTCACTCAATGAAATCTTCAAGGTATTCGCTGAGATGGCAGTCAGGAAGAGAAACCAAGATGAGACCATCGTGCCCAGGACGCATGAGCCGACCAGCAGTGATCCCAAATTTGATATTCTTGTATCTATGATGAAAGAGATGATGAACTAGAACAAGAATAATGCTAATGAGAATGAGAAGCCTGGACAAATCCTGAGGAAGAGGGTGAAGTGTGAACTTTGTGCTGCCAATAATCACCCCACTGATAGGTGTCCATCATTGTATGAGGATGAAAAAGTTAATGTAGTTGGGCAACTGTACCAACAAGGAGATGCTGGGCAGCGAAGGAACTTCGATAATGGACCTTGGAGGCCCAATGACAATTTGAGATATGGGAATAACAACTATCTGAATGCACCTCAACAAGGGCAACTACCACAACAACCCTATGTACCTCAACATAATAGAGATCAACCAAGAGATACCCTGAGGAGTGAAGTGGAGAGACTTGCAGCTGAGCAAAGGAAGGGGTATAAAGAGTTAGATAGTTTCCGCATGGAGACAAGGGGAGGCACGAGACATAAATGGAACATTGAGCCACTTAGTAGAGTCAATCTCTTATATTAAGATGATGCTAAATGGAGGAAAAGGAGAACTACCATCTCAAGTTGAGATAAAAAAGGCTTAAATGAATGCTATTATGTTGCGTATGTCACGCCCCGACTCTCGAGGTGCGACTTACAACAACAACACAACCTAATTCAATTAACGATCAACTCAAATACGGGGAACATGCTCGGGGAAAACATCAATAAAATGCAACAGCATTCGAATAAGGCTTTCGAAGATATAACGAAGTAATAACCGAGCATTTTAAAATCACATTTCAACAAGAATACGATAAGTTTTTCAAGTCAACAAAATTAAGAATTCAACAAGCATTCAAAATCCATCGAGCATATCGCTCGGAATCAAAAACCACAAGTATCAGAGTATATGTATCAACAGACATCAATTCAAAAGAGTTGCAGTGGAATAACTTGACTCAAATCCCAACATTCACACGTATGAAGACGTGCAAATGTCAGTTCGACATCCGACTCGACTCAACCAAAAACACCACACCACCAAGCGTCCATGCCATCACCATCCCGTGAACCTGCACGTTTAGAAATACACGTAGGGCTGAGTACTTCGTACTCAGTGAACACATGCCAAAACATTTGGAAAAGATGCTCTTAAAAGCTATATCAATTGAACTTGCCTTGCCGAAACATCACAAGTACTTAAGTAACTTAAAACAGTTTTACTTGTGCATGTTAAAAATATTTTCTTTTAAATAGACTGCGCAGTCAAAACATAACATATATCAATAGTATGCATCATCTGTCATAATTTCACTCACTGTGCCGAGAAGTAGGCCTCCTTCTCAAACACTGTGACCGGCCTAGCCGAGGCAAGGCTCACAGTCACCTCAACATTCAACATACCACACGTGGGTTTCCTGTCTTTCACAGGATAATAATCTCAAGCAAACAGATGATAACACATACCAACTCAATAAAACGGCAAGTCAATTGCATTTAAAATCATATAATAATACTCAATGGCATAATAACTTTCATCGATAGTTTTGGTTCAGAAAAGCCCACCTGACTTCCGAAGATTCTAGCTAGGCGGTTTTAAGGGCTATTCGTCCTCGCTTAACGTTCCGTCCGGCTTGATCCTTCACAGTTTGGCATTGATAAGAAAATAAGGTACTACGCAAGACGGATAAAAGGCGTTGGTCTTGTAATACCCCGAAAAATTTCTTTTGCGTTAAAAATTTAAAGTTAATAATAATTATGGCTTTGCACGCCTAAGTTCATAAAATTAAATTTTAAAACTAACTGTGAAATCCGTTTCAAAAAATAAATTACGAAAGTCAGTTAAATGACTACTGTATTAGGGTGATCGCGTACGATAACTTTTTAGTTCGATAATTCAGATCGGGAAACCGTCTGATTTTTACATTCATGAAATTTCGATACGAGTTCGCCCGAGAAAGTTCGTTTTTATGATTTTCCAGATAAATTTTGGACTGTGATGTCCCAAAATTTTATTTAATTTTATTTAATTTTTAAGTTTAAAATATACTTTTCGAGTATATTAAATATATCGGATTTATTGGTCAAATCGGAATTTGACGAAAATGTGCTGAATACGTTTTTATTTACTCGACTTTTCATAACGTCGTAACGAGCCGAAAAATGCGGTATTTGGAGAAACATTTCTCCTCCTAGCCGACCTCATTTGCACAAACAATTAGGATATTTCATTATTCTATAGTTAATACTTTATGACTCATTCTTTCTTTTATGTTCTACTAGTATTATATTGGACACCTATTAGACTTATTAAATCTTCTTTAGTTAGTTTGTCATCTATCTTTCTTCCTTCCCCTTGCAAACCGCCACACACACACAAGTATTCCTCTCAATTTCTTTTTCATCCTCCATTGTTGTTCATCAAAGTTCTTGAAGTTTTTCTTCATCAAGTTCATCATCTTCCATCTAATTTCGTTCCTACGTTCATAATAAATCAAGGTAATGATCTCCTCCATCTTTCTATCCATGTAGAATTCTTATTCCTTTAATTTTTATTTGGACCGAAAATTAGTAGATGTATTAGGATGGTGATTCAAATCTTAATTCATGTAATTAAATGGCTAGAGATTAATCCCTATGGTTTAATTGGTGAAAGAATCAAGAACCCTAAATTTAAGCTAGGACCGAAAATTAGGGGTAATTAGTAGGATGGATTAATTCTTAAATTGGTTGGATAACTAGGCCTAGAAATGGTTTTATTGATGATAGAAACAAAAAGAAATCAATTCCCCTAAGATTTAAGTGAAGACCGATTTTTAGGGCTAGAGTTTGAGTTGGAAAATTTAATTAATGATGTAGTAGTACTAATCCTTGATTAATAATTGTTGTAGTAAGACTAGGAAGGGATTAATGAATTGAATTGAAAAAGAAAATCATTTCCCCTAATATTATTTAAGTACCGAAAATTATTTGGTTTTAGGGGCTGGTTTTAATTTGTTTTTAATTAAGAAATTGATGATGGATTAGTACTCTAGTTGGTTGTTAATGACTATGTGAATTAATGGAAATTATTATAAAAATATTAAGTAAAATGTAAGAGACGAAAATCCATAAATAAACCGAGTTTGGTTAATGAGTTAAGGATATGGATCACATACTAATGAGTCTAGATAGATGTTAAATAATGTGGTAGAATTTAATCGGATTCTAAAAACGTTGAAATTTTGGTAAGAAACGAAGCAACGAGCCTAAGTATCAATAGAAAAGTGGAACCAAGAAGATAATTGGATATTTATGAATCTTATCATTAAGTGATCAAGTTTGTAGTTGACGACGTGTTAATCCGAGTATTGGAATGATAGGTTTTAGTTGAATTTGAGAAGTTGGAATTTGAATTAGGAACTTGAATTGGTTTAGTAATTGGTTAGATTGATCGACGAGGTTTTGATCGTCGTATTCATAGACGGGAAAATAAAATGGAGTTCATCGCGTATGGAATATGTGTTGACTGCCTGTTGTATAATTTTCGTGAGAATTTAAGTACGAGAACATAAAACGAACCTAGGAAGTCACACGTCGATTTTTATCAAACCATAGGGTTAACTTCGGCAGTTTTGCGACCCTTTCCGGAAACTGCCATATCTCTTAGCTCGTTTATCAGATTTGAGATCCGTAAATTGGAGAGTAAACTAGACTTCCTTGGCTTTCATTCGGTACAGAGAACCTCCCCTGTTTCAGGGTGCTCTGTTCTGGGCAGTCCTCAGAAGCTCTGCCTTGTGCAGTGAAGTTTCAAAACTTAATTTCTTAAGTTAATTTCTTCTCAACTTAATTTCATTCAATCTTTTAAGTCGTTCCAAGTATCGACTATCATAATTTACTGACCTTAGCGTCGAGTAAGAGTTCTAAATGAGAAATGTTCGATTCTCATTTCCGTTAATTAAAAGAATCTAGAATAGCGTGCAAAGGCTTAAAAGCTTAAGAACATATGAGAACTAATTCGAATCGATTTCAATTTCCGTTTTCTTTTATCGACTCGATGACTTATCGAAGTTATGATTATTTACGATGAAGGAGGAAGTCAGCACTCGTCATAAGACGAAGGATCGACGACATAAAACTCGTTTAATAGTTCTGTAACTTATAAGGTAGGCTTTTATTCTATAACAAATAAAACGTGGGTTTTTCCACAGCCCGAAAGTATTTCTTTATCGCTTTGATAAATGTATTTTCAAAGTGATAATCATGGCATAAACTGTTTAAATATTTTTTGTGAGTTCTCTTGTACTTATCTGAGTTAACCTTCGTATTTTCCAGATTTATTAGTTAACCGCTAGGATGTTAACTATCGATCGGCTCTGAGTTAGCTATTAAGTGCTTTCCAGAGTTAGTGCACTTTGTAACCTGTGGTGTATGTGGTATCCTGTTGAGAGGTAACCAGCCACGGTGAATGATGAATTGATCAAGATTTGAACGTAACATACATTAAAAATGCTCGCGAGCTACTTTATGAATAAAAAAAATGCAAATGTTTAATAGGCACGGGCCATTTTCAATAAAACCCTGATGCGCTATAAAATGAGATGCCTGTTTATCTATATCTATGAATATGTTTTCGGCAATGTGTCCACTAAGTACTTTCGTACTTAGCCCTGCATATGTTTTCTAAATGTGCAGGTTGAAGCGACGGCAACGGTGGATGGTTGAGTTGAGGTTGAATAGAGTTAGAGAAGACTTATGTACTTAGTTCACTATTCTGCTGCATAACTCTAAACCTTGTTATTTATGTTTAATCACTGTAGACTAAGTTCTGTAATTATAACCTAGTTTTTCTTTTTGAGAACTTCGTCGAGTAATCCATCGTGATTAACTCTTTCTTTTGGTAATGAAGTCTTGTTCATAGAATTTATGATGTCTTTTATGTATGTTTATTCAGTCAGTCCATTTCTTCCCCGTTTCTTTAATCCAATCCTAGTCGCACCCCGACTTCTGCCGTCCTTCGAGATTTGGGGCTGTGACAGGTCTCGAGTGAAGGACTTTTACTTGAGTCGATTCTCTCAAAACTATTCTTTTCTAAGACAATCTCGCATTCTCGTCTTTAAGCCATTAACTCTATTCGATAATTGGTTAATACTACTAACCAATGTCTTAACACTTCTCGCTTTAATTAAGAAACGTCGTCTATCTACATTCCATTACTCGAGCTTTCTTTTAAAGACTTAATCAATTTTCGATTCAATTAACAACTCAATAACTCAGTTATTTTTGCATACAAAACAATTCAGTAATTCATCACATCATCAAATTATATCACTTATTCAAACATTTAATTCAATTGTATAACAATTCCCAATAAATCAAATACATTGTTTCAATCCTCAATCACATTTCAAGACACACTAATATTTATTCAATTTGTATTTTAAAACTTAATTCATGTAATGCCCCGTAAATTCCTTACGTTCTAAAAATTTTAAAAGTTAATTAGATAAATGGCTTTGCACGCCTAAGTTTACAATGGTTGAATTCTAAGGCTAACGGTCGAATCCGTTATTAAAAATAAATTACAGAAGTCAGCTAGACGACTACTGTATTTAGGGTTAGCGCGTACGAAAAGTTTTTAGTTCGTAATCTTAGAACGGAGAACCGTCTAATTTTACGTTTACAAAATTTGCGATACGAGCACGCCGAGAAAGTTTGTTTTTATATTTTTTCGGACGAAACTCGGACTGTGTCGTCCCGAGTTTTGTCAAAATAGTTTTTGTAAATTTATTTTCCAATTAAGTTCATACGTTAGAATTTTTTTAAGTCAAATCAAATCGCGACGATTTTGTACCGAACAACGTTTTTCGTCGTTGTTTTTCCGTAACGTCGGATCGCACCGGAAAAATCCGTAACCCTCTTAATTGTATACATGCAGCCGACACCTCATCATTTTAGTGGCAAACATGCATGTTAATGTTGTTTAATTAAGTGACACATAAACCACACTTTTCATTCTTTCAAACCTTTCATCATTTCAAACAATTACACAAAACTATTTTTTTCATCTCTCTCTCTCACTCTCTCGGCTACACACACACACTCTTCCTCAAACTTCATCTTCTCCACTTCTCCATTCTCCATTGAAGCCTTCTCCAAGAACAAGAAGAAAGAACACAAATCACCATCCATCCATTCAAACACCATACATTCTTGTTTAATTCTCAAGGTATGATGATCCTCCACAATCCTTTCCAATTGGATTCCTCATCCCTTAATTTTCTTCTTGATCGAAAAATTTGAGCTATGATTTAGATGTTTTGATCTTAGAATAATGAATTAGGATGTGTTAGATAGATTAATTAGGGATTAAAATGGAACAAAAATAAGAACCCTAAATCCTATGTAAGTACCGAAATTTTTGGCATGTTTGTAGGATTTTTGTTCTTCTTCTTTTGATGGTTGATTCATACTTAGTAGATGTTTATTTAGTAATTAGAATAAAAGGGAATTGAAAGCCCTATGTGTTTGTAAATTTTCAATTAGGGTTTTGAATTGAATTTGGGGATTTTTGTATGTTAATTGATAATGGAATTGCAATTGATTAATGGTTGTTATAATAGGTTGATTAGTGAATATATGTTGTTAATTGGAGAAGAAAATCATCCCCTTAATATCTTCATAAAACCAGAAATTTATAGGATAAGTAGGAGTTTTCCACATGTTTGATATAAGTGATGATTTGTTAGTTGATTTAAGTTGCAAATCATGTTAGTTGATTATAGAATTTAATTAAGAATTTTCTAAAAATGTTTAATGAAACATAAGAGATAAAGATCACCATATAAACTGAGTTATAATGATGTTATGATATGTTTGCATTCATGAAAATGATTCACGTTAGACGTAGTTTAACGTCGTAAAATTTGAATGAAATCCGACAACGTTGAAAAATCGCGTAAGAGACAAACATCTAGTTGTAACTAATAATCGAGAAGTCGGATGAAAATTCTAATTTGATATTATTGTTTATAATGAAATTTAGAACAACTTTCTAGTTGATGTCATAAGCTTTCGAGTTGATATAATATGGGCTATAGTTATAGTCGAGAACTAGAGCGCGTTTTGAAATTTTTGTTGGTATAGTACTTGTTAGTTGAAATCCGACGTTAGAACGTCGTGCTTTTGAGTGAGTTGAGATGGAGTTCGTCACGTACGGTAGTACGTGATGACTGCCTTGAGGGTCCAGTTTCTAAAAAAATTGAATACGAGAGCTTAGAACGAACCCAAGACGTTATACGTCGAACTTACCAAGCAATTAGGGTTTTCGCGGCAGTTTTGCGACCCTCGCCGGAAACTGTAATAACTTCCAGCTCGTTTATCGGATTTGTGATCCGTAAATTGGAGCGCGAACTAAACTTCCTAAACGTTCTAATGGTACAGGGCTCACCCCCTATTTCCAAATCCTCTGTTCTGGAAAGCCTCCAGAGTTACTGGACTGTGCAGTGAAAATTCAGTTTCTTGTTTTCTAAGTTGTTTAGTTCACAACTTAGTTCATTTCGATCGTTTAAGCCGTTTTTATCTAACGAACATCTCCCTACTGACCCTAGAGTCAAGTACAAGACCTTTAATGATGAAAACCAGTCGAGATTGTATCTTTTATCCTTTTATTAAAGAAGTAATAAACGAGAAATTTCATAAGTCGTTCAAAGAACTAAAATGTAAATCGCCTAAGTTGATTCTTTCCAACTTAGTTTCTTTTAATCTTTAAAGTCATATTAAGACATCGACTACCTTCTCTACTGACCCGAGAGTCGAGTATGAGATCTTCCGAGTTCTAAACGAGATTGGTACGAGTCTCGTTTCCTGTTTAAGTAAAACGAATCTAATAAGCGTGCAAGTGCCTAAAGAATGAAACAACTAAAACCTTCTTCGATTCTCTTTAATCGATTATCTTGTACAACCCGTTTTTTTAAGTATGTTTATTTTTACGATGAAGGAGGAAGCCAACTGTAGAGAAAGAATGGGAGATCCAAAGTTGGAAGCTTTTGCTTATAAGTTCTGTATTTACAAGGTGGGCTTTTATATACAAATAAAACGAGCAATGCTCAGAAAATCTTTCTTTATCGCTTTGATATCTGTGTTTTTCAAAGTGATATTATGGCATGAACTGTTTTATATTTTTATGTGAGTTCTCTTGTACCTATCTGAGTTAACATTCATGTTTTCCAGATTTAGAGTTAGTCGTTTTAGATTAACTAACGATCGGCTCTGAGTTAGCTGCTAAGTGCTTTCCAGAGTTAGTGCACTTTGTAACCTGTGGTGTATGTGATATCCTGTTGAGGGGTACCAGCCACGGTGAATTAGAATTGGTCAAGATTGAACGTAACATTAGTCAGAAAATGCTCGCGCGAGTGATTTATGAGAAAAAGTCAGAAAATGTTTAGTAGACACGGATTCTTTCAATAAAACTCCGATGTGCTACGTTTATGAAATGCCATATTTATCTATATTTATGATTATGATTTCGGCATCGTGCCCACTAAGTACGTTTGTACTTAGCCCTGCATTGTTTTCTAAATGTGCAGGTTGAAGCGACGGTGAGCGGCGACGGTTGATGTTGAGTTAGAGGATAGAATGCTTAGTTAGAACCCTTCCACTGCCAATCTCTGTATTTTTTTTTGAGATGTACTTTGAACAATACTCAGTAGTCTAAGTCTGTAATATGAACTTAGCTTCTTTTTGTTCTTTTGTCGAGTAATCCTTAGGGATTAACTTTTTCTTATTTATATTTAAGTCTTGTTTATGTTTTGTCGATGCCTTTTCATGTATGTTTAGTCATTTAGCCCCTTTCTTCCCCGCTTCTTTAATCCAACCCCAGTCGCACCCCGGCTTCTGCCGTCCCTCGGGATTTGGGGCTGTGACAGAGTGGTATCAGAGCAGTGTTCGTTTTCTGCTCTGCTTCTGAGTCAATCTTCTAGTATGAGTTAGTGTGAGTCATTCTTTCAAGTACGAGTCATTTTTTGAAGTAATATCATAAAGTGATATTTGTATACAAGTCTTTCTCCGAGAAATAATATAGAGTATTTGTTTGTACTTTATATCGAGTCTTCTTTCAAGTCATGAGACATGGTATTTGTGTATACTCTGGATTAGAGTCGTCTTTCCAAGTATGAGATAAGAGTTAGACTATGATGTTAAGATTGAGAACGTAGAAGTCAACTCAACCGCCTGCTACGTCGACTCAACGAGGAAAAATGAAAGAATTTTATAACGAGATTTCTTTTAAATAAAGAATTTATGAGCAAGTATTCAATAAAAATTTGAAGACGAGAATGAGTTGTGTTTTAAAAATGAGAATTTTACAGAAGTATAAATTTTATACTTATATGATTATGCGATAGTACAAGTACTATCTTATGTGAAAATATGTGCGCAATGATTTCCTTTTTATGAAAAATTATGCGGATACGAGAATATAGTCAGATTTTAGGGAATTTTCCCGGTTCAATGAAAACGTAGACGTGAAACTTAAGAACTTTCCGGTTCTTTGAGAACTTAGACGTTTTTAAGAAACGTTGTTTTGAAATGATTTCGAAAGGAGATCCCTAATGCGAGAAGGACTTTCTCTGATGAATGTCACGTGCGTTACATGAATAAAGATTCGGCAAAGTCGAACTTGTCGTCTAAGAATTTCCTGCAAGGGAAAAGAAATAAAATGAATAAAAATAATTTAATAAATCGTGTTAGTAAAAGAAGGGAGCGATTAGACGTTTGAGAAGCTTTCGGCTTCGAGTAAGAAAGATATGAACGAGACGACAACTGGAACTTAGTTTTTCAGGAAATTTTTCTTAAGTTATATTTCTTTTTCTTTTTATGGAATTAAATTCCATATTTTCGTCTTGAGCGACGACTACAATTAGTACGAATATCAAGAATCGTAAGCGATAAATTCTTTTGAAAATGGATGTTACTTTTGAATAAGTAGCATGAACGAAGTAAATATACTTTGTTTTAATAAGTGAAAATCGTTAAGAGTTAGTGAGTTAAGAAATAAAAGAAATAGAAGAATTAAAATGAGTAATAATATGGTGAAACAAAGAAAATAAGAATAAAATCTTTAATTTTATGTATATAATATATATATGTTGTTGAGTGCAATTTCTTGAATTGCTAGAAGTCTTAATAAGTGGTTGGCTTAAGTGTTGATGTTACAATTGAATAAGGGATATTCATTTTGTAATTTATGTTTTCGTTAAGATAAGTTATTTTCTTTTCCTACCTACTGATCCGTGTTACCTTAAACCTTTTGTAGGATGGCTAGGACTCGTGTTACGGCTCGGAAGAGTCGGCCGTTGGTAGAGTGCGAGCGCACCATAGTTGATATGCTGCAGGATGAGTACTACGAGTTTGAGGTAGACTACGGAGAAGAGGATGTGGGACAGATTGTGAGTAATTTTTCTTCAGCCTACTACCCAGTGAGACACCTGATCAGGAAGAGTCAGACGATACTAGATTTGATCGTGCACTTACCGGACGAGTGGCGCGGTTGGGCCCACCGTGCAGCTTGGTACTTCTTGGGAATTTTCGGCGACGACACGGAGCCGACCGGCAACTACGCTGGATTCGCCCTGTGTGTGCACAGGCGTTTCTTTGAGACCAGATATATGCTTCCCCTTTCTTTAGAGCCACACATCCCCTACAGTCACTTTCCAGCCGAGATAGAGCTTGAGGAGCTTGACTTAGACCCGGAGTTCTTAAAGTTGTTAGAGTTGCCACCAGACGGTGTACTGGAGGAGGAGCCTGAGGCTGAGTTAGAGCAGCCAGAGGAGGACGAGGAGACGGTAGTTCCACCAGAGTCACCACCGGTTGGACAGCAGATTGAGGAGTTGATCCCAGGCCCGAGTTTTGTAGAGGTTGACGCTGAGACAGCCGCGCTGTTGGGGTTGTCTTCACCGTTTGTGCCAGACGTTTGTGTTAGGGTCAGGGGACCGTTGGAGACGAGACTGTACAGAGAGGGACCAGACTACAGAGAGATTGACGCGGAGCTCGCCGCCATGTTAGAGTTGCCTTCTCCACTTACGCCACTCGAGGAGATCTGCGCGAAGTGGAGAGTAGCCCGAGAGCAGATGGAGGCAGGACCGTCCAGGGTCCGTTCTAGGGAGGAGTACGAGTCGGGTTCAGGTTCAGTTCCCGAGCACCTTCTTCCCCTGAAGAAGCGTGCGAGGAGGATCAGAGAGGACGACTTGGTCTCCGACTTGGAGGAGACTGTTTCTGAGGCACCCTCACCCACCCTGCTTACACTTGACGACGGTTCTACTCTGAGGGTGGACCAGACACTCGAGTTGGTTTTTGGTTCGGAGTCCAAGGAGGAGGACCCGGAGGAAGATCCGGAGGAGAACCCAGAGGAGGATCCAGAGGAGGACCCGGAGGAGGACCCTGAGGAGGACCCATGGGAGGGTTGTTAGGATTTTGCAGACTTCGGAGTAGTTTTTGGATTCCTTCTGCAGTTTAGTTAGGCAGTGCTTTATAGATATGGGTAAATATTAGTAGTAGTGGTAGCTTTTGTCCTGTATAGAGTCGGATCAGTAACTAGTTAATTTTTTTTTGTATTACTCTAGCGGATATGAAATTTTATGAACGTTTTCGTTCTAGTACTCTAGTAGATACGGAGTGTAGTTTGTTAGTGCACCCAGTAAATAGTAGGCAGTCAGCCTAGTTTAGACTAATAGTAGTCTAACCCTTTTTGTATAAGTCCTCGTTAGAGGCAAAAGTAATATTCTTTTTGGATGTATATATATATATATGACCCGAAAGAGGGTTTTTAATCAAGAAAAATCTCTTATGAATCAAGTAAAAAAAAAATGTTAGAATGTTAAATGAATTCGTGTGACGAGGAAAAGAGTTTAACTCGACAGTTAAAAGATTAATGAAATAATATCAAAGCTATGTTCGATATGCTGTCCCATGAATTTGATTAAGTCAAGAACGAGCTAGTAAGTGCTAAGTGTAATTAACAGAAGGAACTAATGAGAATTTTCAATTCTTCTCTAGACTAAAGAAAATGCCGCCGAGAAATGTTAACAACAGGAGAGGTCGAAGACCTGGAAGGCCGAGAGGACGTGGTGGACGTCAGCCAGAAAATAACCAAGAACAGGAATATGAACGGAATATCACCCTATCCCCATCTCCACCCCCGTCACCATCACCACCACCTCCACCACCGCCCCGTAGAGATATTGAGGATCTTTTCCTCAAAAGGAACCCTCCAATGTTCAATGGAACTGGAAGCCCTAGCGATGCTGAGCTATGGGTGAGGTCAACCGAGAAAATTTTCAAACTCCTCAGATGCACTGATGAGGAGAGAATGCTGTGTGTCGCATTCCAACTGACGGGATCGGCAGATTACTGGTGGGAGGCAAGACAGAAGGTGATACCTGCAGAGCATCTGGCTCGTTTTTCGTGGGAAGAGTTTAAGGAGATTTTCTTTGACAAGTACGTTCCTAAAACGTATAGGGCACAGAAAGAGGCTGAATTTTATAATTTGAAGCAGGGAAAGCTAACTGTGACGGAATATGACGTCAAGTTTTGCGAGCTGATGAGGTATGCGCCGACATTGGTCGACACTGAGGAGAAGTTATCAAAGAAATTTCAGGGAGGTTTACGTCATGAATTGGGAATCGCTTTGGCTAGTCATGGAGGACTAGGTTATTCAGACATACTGGGAAGAGCATTGGAAATGGAGGCCGTTGTGCCTGACGAGAAAAAAATTATACCAACTGCGTCAGCACCAGCGCAGAATCAGAATTGAGGCTACTACAACAACAACAGCAGCAACTACCAAGGGAAGAGAAAATGGAACGGAGGAGGTAGCGGAGGATACAGTCAGGGTTACAACAATCAGGAAGGACAGAAAAGAGGTTATCAGCAGCCTGCCAACAACAACAACAGTGGCAAGAGGCCGTGGCAGGGAAACAACCAATCGGGGTTGTTCATTCAAGGGAACATGCAGAACTTGCCATGGAGGGGCAATAATCAGTTAAACCAGCCGCAAGGGCAACAGAGGAATTTTAACCAGGGAGCGAATAACCCAGGGAGGGTTACCATCCCTGTCTGCCCGAAGTGCAATCGAGCCCATCCTGGAGTCTACCAAATAGGTACCCCCAACTGTTTCAACTATGGACAGAAGGGGCACATGAAAAAGGACTGCCCTAAACCGCTTCAAGCAGTACCTCTCCGAGCCATCCAAGCACAGCCACAGCAGCCGCCTATGAACCAGCAGCAGTTTCAGCAGCATGCACAGCAGCAGTAGAATGCGAGGGCATGCGCTATCAAACAAAGCGGTCAGCGTAAAGGAAAAGGCAATCTAGCAGGTATGGGAAACTCCACAACACCCCCATTAAGATATTGTTTGATACTGGCGCATCGCATTCTTTCATTGCTGGCTCATGTGCCGATAACTTAGACATCAGACCTGTAAGAGCTGCACAATCTATGAGAGTAGCAACACCTTCAGGAGAGATCACTACTTCCACGCATGTTTGCTCTAACCTAGAACTAGAAATCGGAACTCATAAGGTTATAGCAAACAACCTAAATGTTATGATAATGTGGGATGTAGATATAATCCTAGGAATGGATTGGTTGTCAGAGAATTACGCCACGATTCTCTGCAACGAGAGAAAAATTTCTTTTCAGCCGTCGGGTAAAGAACCAACCGAATTCCACGGAATTTCAATGGGTAGAGGCGTACCAATCATATCAGCCCTTCAAGCCACGAAACTCATGAAGAAAAAAGGTTCCACAGCCTATCTTGTGTACCTAGTTGGAGAACCAGAAGCTGAAAAGACCATTCAGGACGTAAAAGTCGTGAATGAATATGAAGATGTTTTTCCAGAAGTACTACCAGGATTGCCACCAAATCGTCATGTGGACTTCACGATCGATTTAGAACCAGGAGCAGCTCCTAAGTCTAAAGCCCCTTACAGAATGGCACCGAAGGAACTGGAAGAGCTCAAAATCTAATTACAGGAATTGCTAGATCTTGGTTTTATCAGGCCAAGTGTTTCACCTTGGGGAGCACCCGTGCTTTTCGTTAGAAAAAAGGACGGATCGATGAGAATGTGCATCGATTACCGAGAATTGAACAAGATCACTCTCAAGAACAAATATCCTTTGCCAAGGATCGAGGATCTGTTCGATCAGCTTAAAGGTGCAGGAGTCTTCTCCAAGATAGATTTGAGGTCAGGGTATCATCAGCTCAAGATCAAACCCGAGAATGTACCTAAGACCGCTTTTAGAACCCGATATGGCCATTACGAATTTTTAGTGATGCCATTTGGTTTGACCAACGCTCCAGCCGTATTCATGGACCTTATGAACAGAGTCTTCCACCCCTACTTCGACAAATTTGTTCTAGTATTCATCGACGACATCCTTATTTACTCTAAGAATGAGACGGAGCACGAGGAACATCTACGGATAGTGTTGGAGACACTAAGAGCTGAGAAACTCTATGCCAAATTCAGTAAATGCGAATTTTGGCTGAAGGAAGTAATGTTCCTTGGACACATGGTATCGACAGAAGGAATCAAGGTGGATCCAGCCAAAGTAGAAGCAGTGCACAACTGGAAGGCACCAACAAGTCAGAATGAGATCAGAAGTTTCTTGGGATTAGCTGGTTATTACAGAAGATTTATCGAGGGATTTTCTACAATCGCTCGCCCGATGACGCAGCTACTCAGAAAGGATACCAAGTTTAAGTGGACGGATGAGTACGAGAGGAGTTTTCAAACTCTTAAGGAAAAGTTAACTACAGCGCCAGTACTAGCACTTCCAGACGCAAACAAAGAATATGTGGTTTATACTGACGCATCGAAAAATGGATTAAGTTGTGTCTTGATGCAAGACGGACGAGTGATAGCTTATGCTTCACGACAACTTTGACCCCACGAAGTTGAGTACCCGACCCACGATTTAGAACTTGCAGCCGTAGTGCATGCGCTAAAGATTTGGAGACACCATCTCTATGGTGTAAGAGTTGAGATATTCACTGATCACAAGAGCCTGAAGTACTTTTTCGAGCAAAAAGAACTGAACATGAGACAAAGACGATGGCTCAAATTAGTCAAAGATTATGACTGTGGAATTAACTATCATCCAGGAAAGGCTAATGTGGTAGCAGACGCATTGAGTCGCAAGGCTCCAACGAAGTTAGGATGTCTTTTCGTAGAAGAAGAAACCTTAGTACGAGAATTCGAGAAGATGGATATCAGAGTGCTTGACACGCCAACAACGATAACAAGTCAAATAGCAGCATTAGAAGCTACACCAGATTTGAGAGAAAGGATCATTAGTGCTCAGAGAAAAGACGAGTCAATGGAAAGGTTACGAGTAAGGATAAGGACAGATAAACCAGAAGGATATTCGGAAGCTCTAGACAATGCAATACTTTACGAAGGCAGGATTTGTATTCCCGACAACGACAACGAATTGAAGAACGAAATCTTGAGTGAGGCTCACGATACGCCTTACACAGCACATCCAGGAAGTACAAAAATGTACCAAGATTTGAGGAGAAACTTTTGGTGGAATGGAATGAAACGAGACGTTGCCTCGTTTATAGAAAGATGCCTAGCATGTCAACAAGTTAAGGCTTTACACCGACGACCGTATGGATTGCTACAACTGTTGGATGTCCCAGATTGGAAATGGGAAGGCATAGCTATGGACTTTGTCACAGGCTTGCCTAAGTCGAGAAGAGGAAACACAACAATTTGGGTGATAATAGATAGACTTACGAAGTCAGCTCACTTCTTACCGATTAAGACTACATATGGATCAGAGAGACTAGCTCAGTTGTATGTCAGAGAGATTGTACGTCTGCATGGAATACCGAAGATCATAATATCAGACAGAGATGCTAAGTTTACCTCGAGATTTTGGATTACGATGCAGAAAGAGTTGGGAACAGAGCTAAATTTCAGTACAGCTTTTCACCCACAGACAGATGGATAGTCAGAAAGAACGATTCAGATTTTGGTCGATATGTTAAGAACAGTGGTTTTGGATCGAGGCACGAATTGGGAAGAAGTTTTACACTTAGTCGAATTCGCCTACAACAACAGCTATCAGGCCACGATAGGAATGACACCGTTTGAGGCTTTGTATGGGAGAAAATGTAGATCACCGCTTTATTGGGACGAAGTAGGTGAGAGAAAGAACCTAGGCCCATATGCAATCAATGAGATGATCGAGATAGTTCGACAGATTCGAGATAGAATGAAGGTGGCCCAGAGCCGACAGAAGTCGTATGCCGACGATCGTCGAACCAACCTTGAGTTTGAAATAGGAGATAAAGTTTTTCTTAAGATATCCCCGACTAAAAGAATCCTTAGGTTCGGAGTTAAGGGTAAGTTAAGACCTAGGTTTATAGGACCTTATGAAATCCTCGAGAGAATAGGATCAGTCGCGTATAGATTGGCCTTACCGCCAAGTCTAGGAAGCGTTCATAACGTTTTTCACGTTTCTCACTTAAGAAAATATGTTTATGATCCTAAGCACGTCATTAGTCAGCAAGACGTAGTTCTTGAATCTGACCTAAGTTATGAAGAAAAACCGATATCGATCTTGGATAGAAAAGTTCAAGAATTAAGAACCAAATCGATACCAATAGTTAAAGTGCTATGGAACCATCACGGGCAAGAAGAAGCCACGTGGGAACTCGAGGAGAAGATGAAGGAGCGATATCCTCATCTTTTTGCAGAAGGTAAGCAAATTTCGAGACGAAATTTTTCATAAGGGGGGTAGGATGTAATGCCCCGTAAATTCCTTACGTTCTAAAAATTTTAAAAGTTAATTAAATAAAAAGCTTTGCACGCCTAAGTTTACAATGGTTGAATTCTAAGGCTAACGGTCGAATCCGTTATTAAAAATAAATTACAGAAGTCAGCTAGACGACTATTGTATTTAGGGTTAGCGCGTACGAAAAGTTTTTAGTTCGTAATCTTAGAACGGAGAACCGTCTAATTTTACGTTTACAAAATTTGCGATACGAACACGCCGAGAAAGTTTATTTTTATGTTTTTCCGGACGAAACTCGGACTGTGTCGTCCCGAGTTTTGTCAAAATAATTTTTGTAAATTTATTTTCCAATTAAGTTCATACGTTAGAATTTTTTTAAGTCAAATCAAATCGCGACGATTTTGTACCGAACAACGTTTTTCGTCGTTGTTTTTCCGTAACGTCGGATCGCGCCGGAAAAACCCGTAACCCTCTTAATTGTATACATGCAGCCGACACCTCATCATTTTAGTGGCAAACATGCATGTTAATGTTGTTTAAATAAGTGACACATAAACCACACATTTCATTCTTTCAAACCTTTCATCATTTCAAACAATTACACAAAACTATTTTTTTCATCTCTCTCTCTCACTCTCTCGGCTACACACACACACTCTTCATCAAACTTCATCTTCTCCACTTCTCCATTCTCCATTGAAGCCTTCTCCAAGAACAAGAAGAAAGAACACAAATCACCATCCATCCATTCAAACACCATGCATTCTTGTTTAATTCTCAAGGTATGATGATCCTCCACAATCCTATCCAATTGGATTTCTCATCCCTTAATTTTCTTCTTGATCGAAAAATTTGAGCTATGATTTAGATGTTTTGATCTTAGAATAATGAATTAGGATGTGTTAGATAGATTAATTAGGGATTAAAATTGAACAAAAATAAGAACCCTAAATCCTATGTAAGTACCGAAATTTTTGGCATGTTTGTAGGATTTTTGTTCTTATTCTTTTGATGGTTGATTCATGCTTAGTAGATGTTTATTTAGTAATTAGAATGAAAAGGAATTGAAAGCCCTATGTGTTTGTAAATTTTCAATTAGGGTTTTGAATTGAATTTGGGGATTTTTGTATGTTAATTGATAATGGAATTGCAATTGATTAATGGTTGTTATAATAGGTTGATTAGTGAATATATGTTGTTAATTGGAGAAGAAAATCATCCCCTTAATATCTTCATAAAACCAGAAATTTATAGGATAAGTAGGAGTTTTCCACATGTTTGATATAAGTGATGATTTGTTAGTTGATTTAAGTTGCAAATCATGTTAGTTGATTATAGAATTTAATTAAGAATTTTCTAAAAATGTTTAATGAAACATAAGAGATAAAGATCACCATATAAACTGAGTTATAATGATGTTATGATATGTTTGCATGCATGAAAATGATTCATGTTAGATGTAGTTTAACGTCGTAAAATTTGAATGAAATCTGACAACGTTGAAAAATCGCGTAAGAGACAAACATCTAGTTGTAACTAATAATTGAGAAGTCAGATGAAAATTATAATTTGATATTATTGTTTATAATGAAATTTAGAACAACTTTCTAGTTGATGTCATAAGCTTTCGAGTTGATATAATATGGGCTATAGTTATAGTCGAGAACTAGAGCGCGTTTTGAAATTTTTGTTGGTATAGTACTTGTTAGTTGAAATCCGACGTTAGAACGTCGTGCTTTTGAGCGAGTTGAGAAGGAGTTCGTCACGTACAGTAGTACGTGATAACTGCCTTGAGGGTCCAGTTTCTAAAAAAATTGAATACGAGAGCTTAGAACGAACCCAAGACGTTATACGTCGAACTTACCAAGCAATTAGGGTTTTCGCGGCAGTTTTGCGACCCTCGCCGGAAACTGTAATAACTTCCAGCTCGTTTATCGGATTTGTGATCCGTAAATTGGAGCGCGAACTAGACTTCCTAAACTTTCTAATGGTACAAGGCTCACCCCCTGTTTCCAAATCCTCTGTTCTGGACAGCCTCCAGAGTTACTGGACTGTGCAGTGAAAATTCAGTTTCTTGTTTTCTAAGTTGTTTAGTTCACAACTTAGTTCCTTTCGATCGTTTAAGCCGTTTTTATCTAACGAACATCTCCCTACTGACCCTAGAGTCAAGTACAAGACCTTTAATGATGAAAACCAGTCGAGATCGTATCTTTTATCCTTTTATTAAAGAAGTAATAAAAGAGAAATTTCATAAGTCGTTCAAAGAACTAAAATGTAAATCGCCTAAGTTGATTCTTTCCAACTTAGTTTCTTTTAATCTATAAAGTCATATTAAGACATCGACTACCTTCTCTACTGACCCGAGAGTCGAGTATGAGATCTTCCGAGTTCTAAATGAGATTGGTACGAGTCTCGTTTCCCGTTTATGTAAAACGAATCTAATAAGCGTGCAAGTGCCTAAAGAATGAAACAACTAAAACCTTCTTCGATTCTCTTTAATCGATTATCTTGTACAACCCGTTTTTTAAAGTATGTTTATTTTTACGATGAAGGAGGAAGCCAACTGTAGAGAAAGAACGGGAGATCCAAAGTTGGAAGCTTTTGCTTATAAGTTCTGTATTTACAAGGTGGGCTTTTATATACAAATAAAACGAGCAATGCTCGGAAAATATTTCTTTATCGCTTTGATATCTGTGTTTTTCAAAGTGATATTATGGCATGAACTGTTTTATGTTTTTATGTGAGTTCTCTTGTACCTATCTGAGTTAACATTCATGTTTTCCAGATTTAGAGTTAGTCTTTTTAGATTAACTAACGATCGGCTCTGAGTTAGCTGCTAAGTGCTTTCCAGAGTTAGTGCACTTTGTAACCTGTGGTGTATGTGATATCCTGTTGATTGGTACCAGCCACAGTGAATTAGAATTGGTCAAGATTGAACGTAACATTAGTCAGAAAATGCTCGCGCGAGTGATTTATGAGAAAAAGTCAGAAAATATTTAGTAGACACGAATTCTTTCAATAAAACTCCGATGTGCTACGTTTATGAAATGCCATATTTATCTATATTTATTATTATGATTTCGGCATCGTGCCCACTAAGTACGTTTGTACTTAGCCCTGCATTGTTTTCTAAATGTGCAGGTTGAAGTGACGGTGAGCGGCGACGGTTGATGTTGAGTTAGAGGATAGAATGCTTAGTTAGAACCCTTCCGCTGCCAATCTCTGTATTTTTTTTTGAGATGTACTTTGAACAATACTCAGTAGTCTAAGTCTGTAATATGAACTTAGCTTCTTTTTGTTCTTTTGTCGAGTAATCCTTAGGGATTAACTCTTTCTTATTTATATTTAAGTCTTGTTTATGTTTTGTCGATGCCTTTTCATGTATGTTTAGTCATTTAGCCCCTTTCTTCCCCGCTTCTTTAATCCAACCCCAGTCGCACCCCGACTTCTGCCGTCCCTCGGAATTTGGGGCTGTGACAATTCAATTATGCATTTCTTTTCAAAAAAATTCAAACAATATAATTTATCTTTTCTCGGCTTACAAACAACGCTTTTCCAAATTCGTTATCTTATGAAACATATTATAAACTTTTACTCAATTAATAAAAATTTTCTTTAATTTTTATTAATCACATATGAAATAGGAATTTCTTTTCCATTTCTAATTCAATTCTCATTTCTTAACTCGACTATTATCTTTCCAATTATTAGCTCGGCAATTCTCCTCGGTTTATTCTCAATCTACATGGTTTGAAAAAAAATAACTTAATTAATTAACTTTAATTAATTTCTTTCAAACTTATTATTCGAATTTTATTCTATTATCTTCTTGATTAAATTATACGAGTATTTAACTCAACTCGTCTAACATCTTTTTCTCGACTCGATTAAATCTTCTTTTCATTTCTTTATTATTTTATTCTTTTTAACTCGATTTTCTCGACTCTTATTTATTTAATCAATAAACTCCTTTCCTTCTTTATTCTTAATTTAAGACCAATTTCTTAATTAACATTTTCCTTTATTCTTCAATTAATTTTTATAAAAACTAGTTTATCTTATTAATTTGATTACAAAATTTCTTTTTGATTTAATTTAATAAAAATTCAAGCTTTCAAGTCTTATTTCAAGAACATTTACTAGATATATTTTTTTATACATTCTTCAACTTTTAACATTTTTAAAGCTTTTAAACTCCATTCTTTTGATACAAAAGATCTTATTTCCATCTAGAACTCAAACTAATACTTTAACACACATTATATCATCAAAATCATCAAATCTTCTAAATTATCAATAACTATTTTCTTTAAAAACTTCACATGCAATTTGTTTTTCTTATACTTAACAACATACAAGATTAAATCAACATATCATATAATAATTTCATGATCAAAACATCACTTAAATCATCAACAAAATCAACAAAATAATTTCCCCTATTTCTTTCAAAACTCACGGCATTCACACATAATTTGGGGCAATCGATTTTTCAATTTTTCAAGCATATAATCCTATTCTCAACATGATAAAAACCATAAATCAAGCATCAAAATAACAATAACTCAAGAAATTCACATTTTCCTATTTTTCTCTATAAATTTTGGTATTAGCACAATTTTAAGGTTTTTAATTTCTTTTTCTTCTCTTAATTCATCCATTAAATCCTAGTGTTCGATTCTCCTATCGATTTCTTCTCACTCGATCTTCACATCAATAACTTAAGTTTGCCTAAACATAAAATAAATGCCATGCATGCATGTTTTCTTTCTTTTAGGGCTTAGAGATATACATATATACAATTAATCAAATGACTTAACATACTTTGAAAATTAAAATTTGATCTCCTCTTCTTCGCTTCTTGGGATCGAATTGAAGGGGGATTGGGGCTTCAAACTTTAGCTTGGATGTATGGAAGAACTCCTCTTGAATCCTCAAGAAAAAGATAAAGAATAATTAATCATCCATTTAGGGCTTCATAGCCGAAAAATACAAGAAAATAAGGATGATTATTGAATTTTAATACTCAAGAACTTGATGAATTTATACCTTTTTCTTGAAGGTATAGATGAACTAGATGGAGGATGATGATCTTCACTTAATCTCCATGGATTTTGAGCTTGGATGCTAAGCTTGCATGGAAGAAAATTCAAGTGTGTGTGTGATGTGTGTGTGTATTGCTGAGAGGGAGAGAGTAGGGAGAGAGGGAGAGTTTTTCTTCTTGTTTTCTTAAGGGATTTTGAAAGTGAGAGAGACAATGAAGGAATTTTCTTTTATATGGAGAGAGAGAGAGATAGAATGCATGCATTTGATGTCCAACAAAGAGAATAAAGAATGATGACAATTAGTGTTGGAACTTGTTTTGATTAAAAGATTGATGTGATGGCATTTGCATGCAATCTTTTGCTAAGATTTTGGTAAGACATCATGATTAAAGCTATGTTGTAGGTTGTAGAGAGATTAGGGAGAGAGATAGGGTGAGGTGGCGGTGAGAGGGAGAGAGATGAGCGACACTTGTCTCGTTGTTTCGTTACGGGTGTTAATTACCCAGTCGTAAAGGTTTTTCGGATAAAAAGGTCCGTATTATTCCATTTATGCTAAAACGGGTCTAATCTCTCTTCGTCTCGTTTCCGACACTAAAACATCTCAAACCTAATTCACATCTCATTTAAAAGATTAACGATTCCGATCGTCAAATTCTTTTAGATCTCAATTAAGAAATTAGTCGGCTTATTAATCCCCATATTAATCCTTTAAAGATTAAATCCTCGTAACTCTTCTCAAATTATCTGGGTTAAACCCCTATCTTATCTCAATGACCTTAGAAGAAATTCTAGGTTTAAAGATTTTAATTAAAATCTATTCTAAGTTCATCGGCGCATAGAAATTTCTCGGTTATCAACATCATTCTCTTTCAATCAAAAATCTTCAGAGTTTTTCTGAAAATCATACTCGTACTCATTCTCATACAAAAAAACTCAATAAATACATCACACTATCATTTCAAGAAATAGAATAGATAATCTCACGTAAAAACACATAAGGGCATTTTAGTCATTTTACTCATTTCTATTTATTTAGAAAAGAAAATTTTTATTCCTCAAATCTCGTCAGTTAAACTTACTCGGTTAATTAATACGCTTTCTACTGTTATAAAAGCTCAGGGTATTACAGCGTAGTGGAGCCAAGTTGCCTGAAGTAAGAGTGCCTGACCATTATGAACCTCAGAAAGCTGCATCTGGGCAACAATAGTCTCTTGGGCAAGATATCGATCTGGAACAAAAAGAAGAGGTTGAACCAGAAAGGTATGAAGAGGCACCCATGGGATCAGGTGATGTTGAGGAGCTATGGCAAGAATTGTCAGTGGAGAAAAGGGCATAAGTTGAAAGGGAAGCAGCAGACATAAAAAGGAAAGCTGAGCTCGACGCTGCCGAAATCAGAGCTAAAACAATGAAGGAGGCTGAGAACGTGATCAAGTCTAAACCTTATGAACCAAAAGCTCCTTACCCAGGACGGTTCGCAAAGGATAAGGAAGCTCAAGAAATGAAGGAACTGACCAAAATGTTCCAGAAGGTCGAGGTCAACATACCCCTCTTGACCGCCTTACAATCTATGCCCAAATGTGCCAAGTTTTTGAAGGAGTTATGTACAAGGAAGATCAAGTACACATACGATGCAAGGTTCCAAGTCAGTGAGAATGTATCTGCAGTGTTGCAACACACCCCCATGTCGACCAAGTGTACCGACCCTGGGATGTTCTATATCCCTTGCATCATTGGAGACATGAAGATTGAGAAGGCTATGCTGGATCTTGGAGCATCGATTAATGTCATGCCCAAGTCGATGTATGACGATCTAAGGATGGGACCACTCAAACCAACAAGGGTGGCAATTCAATTATTCGAATAACTCATGAATTAGCTTAACAATTTTTTTTTTGTCTTCTTTTGAACAAAATTAGCTTGATTAGTTTTAATTCTAAATAAATTACTTCTGTTCACGATATGATTGTCACATTATGAACGACACATGTTTTAAAAAAAATGGTGGGTAGTAATTGATAGTAATGAATATTGTTGTGAGTGGATTAAGGGTCATACTATAAATGTAAGTAAGGCATGCGAATTAAAGATTAAATATAATGTATTATGTAGATCCTACTACTATAAATGAAAATGACAACCATATCGTGAACAAACCTAAGTGACAAAAGTGACAACCAATATCTGCTATCCCGAAATTGGGATTTTCCATTTTCGCCCTCCAATTCAAAATCTCGCAATCATTTCCACAAATATTGTGGGGAGGGGAGGTTGAGGCGAATAAAGAATTGTAACATTAAATTTAAATATTGTATCATAGTGAATGTGAATTTGAAATTAGTTTACAACAAATAGGGGCAAACTTTTTTTTAAAAATAGTTAGAGTCTTAGTGAAAATTGAAGATTGTCAGAAAATTATGAAGCCCCTATACCTGCATAAGCCGTTGAGTTATAGAAGAAGTCGGAAAATCGAAGATTACTAGAAAATTATGTATTGCATGAGAAAATATAATACAGTAAGCCCTCATCAACAAAATATTTTGGGTCCGCCCCTGAGTGTAGGCATTAATTAACCACATTACTGTATTAAACCAACACAAACATACATGTAAAGAAAGATGAAAGAATATTCCTTTTAAATTAGTTGCTAGAAATATGTTGTTGGATTGCATTTAATAAATAAATGATGATACATATACTTTTTTTTTATATAGATAACACAGTAAATTAAATTAACCATTAAATAAGAGTCAATCGAAATAAAAATTGGAAATAGAAAGAGCTATTACAATCAAAACTAGACTAGTAGTGCATCCGTGCAAAACCTGAGATAAGCTGAACACATTAAAATAACAAAATCTTGCCTTCGTCGAGCTTGTCGAAATCCACAACTCTAGGAGCGATGTCCGTCGTATAGATAGAGCCAATAGCTAGAGGCAATAATGGTTTACTCTGGAGTAAAGTAATTACTAGAAATTTTAGTTTGTACTTGAATTTATTTATTAATATCTTTCCATCAATTGAAGAGCTAGAGGCTTTTTAAGGACTGTAACTTTTGGGTATTCGACGATTAAGGACACTTATTTGCGGGCTCTCTGTTTGAGGACATTTGTTAAGCAAATTAATACTCCGCAGGACAATTTCTGGCCCGATCGGGCTCAATCGCAATTTTTGAGCCCGAACGCTTAGGTGGCATGCCAAATCATCTCCACGTCAGCCATTTATGAGAAGCATTTCGTCGAATAGTT
Source organism: Schizonepeta tenuifolia (assembly GCA_029490685.1). Classification (NCBI taxonomy): domain Eukaryota; kingdom Viridiplantae; phylum Streptophyta; class Magnoliopsida; order Lamiales; family Lamiaceae; genus Schizonepeta; species Schizonepeta tenuifolia. Next base: position 78,779,997 of record CM055958.1, read on the forward strand.
GAAGTGCAACATGGAGTAAGCTGTTGGAGGTCAGCTGTCGAGCCACCGAAGGTCGCGATACCATCGTTGTCACCTTTAACTATGAACGATGCTGTGGTGGTAAGAATCGAACATCTGCAATAATAAACACCATTCTTTTTGTTGTCGAACAAAAATTAAATATATAAATCCAGCATGATTCTCAACATTGCTCAAACAAATTTTTCAATCAAAGCACAAACAACTCAACCTATTTGAAAAACCCAGCAATTGCAATTAAGCTGTTTGCAAGAGTTATAATTTTAAGAAGATGCAAGAAAATTTGGTACAGAAAACATGTTCATCCATCAGTAAATATGAATTCCACAATCTTAACTACGATATGCGGCTACTTTTACTCCCAAAAATTTGGAGAACTAAAAAAAAGAAGACAAAATAAGCTAAGACAATCATACACCTTTATTGATCAGATTCCGTCGCGCGAGAAAGCGCGCCAGCGGCGGCGTTACAGCTAACGTGATCAGAACCCTAACCGGAAAGAGCACCTTATTCAGCAGAATTGCCATTGCGAGAGCGCCGCCGCTCGACGCCGCCAGCTCCGTCGTTCATCATTCATCGTTCATAAGCTTACTCCATGTTGCACTTCAACTGTTCGATGAAATGCTTCACAGAAATGGCCGACGTGGAGATGATTTGGCATGCCACCTAGGCGTTCGCGCTCAGAAATTGTAATTGAGCCCGATCGGGCCAGAAATTATCCTACGGAGTGTTAATTTGCTTAACAAATGTCCTCAAACAGAGGGCCTGCAAATAAGTATCCTTAATCGTCGAATAACCAAAAGTTACAGTCCTTAAAAAGCCTCTAGCTCTCAATTGAACACATATTTTTCGTAAAATATTATAGGTGGATTTAAATAGAAATTTACATTGTATTGAAAATTATTTTGGACATGTTAGGATCCTATGTATATAGATTACGGCCGTATTCTTCAAGGTTATTCCAAAAATAAAAGTACTCTGTAATACTAATTCTGACATTCATTAAAGAGATCTATATTCATATACTAGTTATTATGGGCATTGAAATCCAAATTTTGGGTCATACTCTTTATGAAATACAAATTCTGGTCATTATTCATAATTTGAGATAAAATATCTTTAATGAAATGCGAAGCGGGTCGGGATATACATGTGGGTCGCATCGGCCCATTGGCGGATCCGGTATAATTAGTTCCAATTGTGTCAAACTATGATTGCACTGTGCTATTTTTGGCATGAACTAGTTCCAAATGTGCAAAGATGTTGATACATTTGACACGAACGGAATCCATTTTTGTGCTAAATCGAATAGCAGACCCCAAATTATATCGATTTGAATATTATCCTCCTTCTCCCTCAGCCTAACAGTCGTCATCATGGGAGGCAGCCGCCTCAGATCTGAGTTGCTCTAGCTGTTCGTGGTCAGGAGATTGAGCAGATCCGAGAACAACGACGGGCAGCTTCTGCACACAATGCGTTGCCGCCGTTACATGCCTTTGCGCCTATGTCTGCACACCACCGCAACCAGCCTACCACTCCCTTCGTCATCGGAAACCCGAGGAACAAGAGGCAGTCGCTGCTAGTGTAGAAACCGTCGGCCACCGCACCAGATTCGATGTTGGCATGTCAGACGATGAGGGAGCTGCTAGTGGGTGAGTTGAGGAACAAGGCAATCATGGGTAGAGAGAGAGAGAGAGAGTATGAGAGAATGAATTGGATTCTAAAGGAAAAGACAAGTACTGGAAACACTCAATGTTGGATTCTAAAGGAAAAATAAAATCTAATTACTTCCAAAAAAATATCAATTGAAATTGGTTGTTTCTTTAATCCTTAGCTAGAGAGAGAAAGAAGGTAAGAAGAAAAGTACCAGAAAAAAATATGGGGTCTATGCAATATAAGTTTCCTTTCTGAGGCGTCCACTGCTTGTCTGCTGCTACACATTCTTTCTCAGAATTAGAAATATTTGACGAAGATATTGAAAAACTAAATATGTGGAAATTAGATTTTTTGCATAAAACAAGGGCAATTTAAATTCTAACCGTTTCACTAAAAAGATTTAAAATTATTGTGTTACGACAGTCGATAGCAAAGAAGGTACAGATGGGCCGAGAAGAAGTTCTGATGAAGGAGATAAAATAAATATTAATGATGGGCCAAGGAAAAGCAATCGTGTTCGTGTTCCTTCGAAGCGACTTGCGGGATATTGACACGCACCCGTCGTATGGTACGATCAAAATACTTGTGTATGCCCCAGGCGGACAGTACACATTCCTATGCCCACTACCGGACTGGTTAGTCTTAGCGGTAAGCTAGGGTCGATCCCATGGAGAATGAGGAACTACTTTACCATTCGGTGCACAAATTGAGTTGTCACGGTCTCGATCTGTATATCTGCACAATAAACTAAGCGGAAATCAAATATAAAAGGGGGTAAGATTTGGGATTGGTCATGATCATTGTTGATATGTTAATTCGGTCATGGGCACACTGAAGATCCGTCCATGCTTCGTATAAACTCAAGGCGTGGCCCAAAGACATTGGGGCATTTCAAGAGTCTATACTCCACACTTGGGATGGTTGAATCCCTTGTTGTCGTCTTGGTCCGAAGGTCACGCTTCACCTCGGTCACAAGGCCGTGCTTCACTCCTCCTTAGATAGTAGTCATACCTGATCTCTCCAAGTATGACCCTCACCAACCTTCTCTCCCAAGCTTCCCATGTCCGCACCTACAGAGTAGACATAACTCACGGGATATCCATTTCCGGTACTACGTCCAACCGGTCATCGATATGTCTACGATACGCGAGATGAGTCCTTCGGTCAATAACCATGGTTTGATGCCTCATCACAGTTGGTGGTTGATTGTTAGAGAAGCCCAAAACCGAGAAAATGTGCAGTATCCCCTTGCTTATTCCTCGCCATCTAGATCTACAGCACCATGTTAGGTGTTGTTCAGCTACTCGGTCATGGGCACATCGAACTTTGACGTCTATCATGCCCTGCCTTTGCTTGACATGGTACAGCTCCGACTGAACGGAGATCACCCGCTAGGTCAGGACTGTCCATGAGTTCTGCTCAGATCTATCCGGAACTACTGGACTCAACCGATGGCACAAGTGCCTCTCGAATATTTCACATATCAACAGTCAATCATTTCCCATACCCAAATCTCACCAAACAAATTACTCACACATAATGAAATACATAATGATTAATGAAATATAACACATGAATAAAAGGGAATACGAAATACTTGAATTAAAAGCACCTAAGGCAAACAGCCTTGGATTTGTTCTTCACAGCGGAATGTAAATTAAGCGGATAACTGTTTTGAACGTAAAGTAAATATAGAACTGAAAGTAAAAGTGTTTTTCGGACTAAGAACTAGAGAATGGTAAAGTAACCAACATTGTGCTAGCCGCATTGGTTGGACTTTTATAGTAGCAATGGCAGCGGACAAAACCCTAAGCGAGTAGACTGAATCGGCATGATTGGCACCTTCCATGTTGAGCGAGATTCTGATTATCCCAGATTGACTTGATTGGTGATTGGCAATCTCAGATTAATTGATTGATTTAGGGTGATGCGCTGACTTCAGGATCCTTCTTTCCATAGATGCTTGGCAGATATTATGTAAATATTCTCCACGTGGCTTTCCCTCTTTAGCTCTGGCGACTGATTGGCAATTGCTGTGGTGGTCAAACTAGCATGCATGCTTCATGGTTTGATTCCTCGTAGGCAGGACAGTTGCAAGATCTTCTTTGTTGTTGGATACATTGCGTTAATACCACGAATGCGAATGATGAACAACAACTTAGCTTCAAGGTTCACATGGAATCCTCCTTTCAACCTCGTCTCTTGCTTCAATTCATCTCCTGCGCTGCATACTCCTTTGCGTAATCCTTGCAACCAACTGAATTTACTTCAATTCTGCTCATTCTGGCCACCTTCCTCTTTTTGACTCGGACTGAGCTTCCTTCCATCGAACAATAGCTTTCTTCCCCTAGACAGACACTTAACGACACAAAAAGACATGAAAAATAGGGCCAAATGGCCCAAAAGTCGAAGACGCATCACACCTACACACTTAAACCATACTTGCCCTCAAGTATATAGGTGGATTCACAAAGACACCAAGAACAAAGATGAATGAAAAGGAATAAAACTTCAAGACACGAAAGTGCGCAATCAAATGGATCATTTCATGCATGCATGTATCCACCAAATGAACATTCCACAAATCCATTGAGCAAATACATCACATGATTACATTAGCAGTTTTCCTCACACACTCAAGTGTATGGCTAGTGTTTACTCTCATTTCATGCTGCATTAGCTCTCCTATCAGCTTGTTCAAGGATTTATGGCTATTAGTTCATCTGGTGCAAAATATCAAAAGGTCTTTATTTGGGTGTAATGGGGCATATGGAGCAGGGTAAGGATTTCTGGATAGTGGGTTAAAACCTGATTCCAGTCATATTGACTACTCTTTCAATACCAGTGCTCCTACTACTCCTCATATTCTTTTCTTTCCTTAGGGTTTATTTCTTTCTTAGGCATATATTGTTCTTTGATCACACTTAGAATTTCCATTCTTTTCATTTATGCCTTCTTCTTAAACACTGACTACCCCTTTTGTTACCCCTCTTTTTACTTGTGTTTTTCTACTTAGAGCATCTATGTACCCTTCTTATCTTGTATGGTGTGGGAGACACACTCTTAATCAAATATTATTACAAGGGCTTATGAAAGAAAAAGTGCTTCGGCTCAACGGGTTTAGCAATGGATCATCATGTTTACTAGATAATTCTGGGGCTGATAATCATGAAGAAACTGCCCTTATCCTTTAATCTACACCACCAGCTAAAAACCCACTAACAAGTTCTAAGATTACCAAGCAGCATGAACACACAAAAGATAGAAATAAATAGGCTCAATCCTCACAGGTATGGACTTCTGTATTCCATCTACTGCTATTCATGCGATGTTGCTCATCATACCAATCACACTAGTCAAACCAAACAACATGCATACATTCCCCTAATCCATATATCATGCACAACACACAGACTCACAGACTCAATTTACACTAAACTCCAGCTGACACAAAACATAAAAATCAGAAATGAAAAGAATAAAAGAAAAAAAGAAAATAAATCCTAAACTACAGATAGGGGAAAGAAAACTTATTCATTCTGGTTGGAGGCATCCTCCTCCTCTCCGTCCGCTTTTGCTATCAACTCCTCAAAGCCTTTTTTTCATGTTAGTATGGATCGCCGTCATCTCTGCCCTCAGCATTGTTACTTCTTCACGCAGCTCCTTCAGTTCAGCTCATTCGCCTTGCTCGGTTCTGCTCTGCCTGCTGTGCCTTCCGGGTAGACCAGCGAGTAATTCCCATGCTCATCCACCTCAACAACCCTCCACCTTACGAAGCGCCCTGGTCCAGAAATCTTGTATCAGCAACTGTTAGATCGTCTGGTTTCTCCAAATTAAAATTGGTGAGATTCTTTGCAAGAATCATCGCCAAAGGGCAGAGTGAAAGGTATTTGTTGTGGTGGGTCACGCCAAATTGAAACTGCTGCGCTGCTATGAACCCAAAATTCACCCTTTTCTTCTCCATCATGCACCATAAAATGAACAGCTCCTGCTGGGTCACCACATTAGACCCCTCTAAACGCCCGTAGATGTTGTAAGCCAGCCACCTATGGAAAATTTGTAGCGCTGGATCTCTGATCTCATTGGATTTGCTGTTGTTCTTCAAATATCGATTTCTGGTGGAGATGATTGACCAGTAGTGGTCAATCTGAGCCTTGCATTCATTCGAGGCCACCGTCTCTGCCTCCTTGTACTCATCCTCATATACCTCCCGCGGTTCGAGTACTCCGAGTTGAATGTTCAACTCGTTGATGGAAAGAGGGAATATCCTGCCCCGCAGTTGGAAGTGCAGGGTGCCCGGAGTATCGATACCATAGTTACCGCGAGGTTTGAACTCCACTGTCTCCATGAATTCCTCCAACAGCTTCTTGAACGCGGGGTAGTTCCATTCCAATACCTTTCCCCAGCCTATTTCCTTGAAGTATCCCTCCACCTTTTCCTTAATTCCAAATGCTTCCAAGCTCTCTGTCAACAAGAAGTACCAAGGGATGATTTCCCTATTTTGCAGGATGGCATGCCGCTGGCTGTCTCGCGGTATGGTTGCTCCAGATGATGCGGATCGTAGCAGGCCCTTCCTCTTGGTTCCCGTTTTCTTGGTTGTAACACTGGGTGTAAACTTCACAGGCGCTTGTATCTCCCCCGAGTCAGAGCTGTCGATGATCTATACTCTCTCTACTTCTTCTTCTTCGATTTCCTTTACTTCTCCTTGTTTTTCTCCTTCTTTTGCCTTCCCTTTTTCCTCAGCCGTAGCCCTCCTCGCCGTGTTCGTGGTACTAGCCTTACCCCCTAATTTTCTTTGTTTGGCCTTTTGTTGTAAGGGGGGTTTTGAGGCTTCGAGCTTCCTCTTTGCTCCTACCCCTTTCTCCTTGCTTTGTGGGGTGATATCGTCTTGGGCCTGCACCGGAGAACTTTTCTCTCTCTCCTTCTCTCCGACTGGCTCCTCCCCTTGCTCGCCTTCTTGTTCCTTCTCTTCGTGGTCAGACGTGGTCGGACCATTCTCCTTTGACTGAGATTGGGAGCGGGAAGAACTGGGATTTTGAGTTGGCTGCTTTGGCGGAGGAATAGCTGTTTTCTTTCTGACGGTGCTCTTCTTCGCTGCTGCTGTGGTAGTAGTATCCTTGGCCGCAGGCTTCTTCTTCTATTTCTTCCTAGGTGGTTGAACATCTGGTTCTTCCTCAACCTGTACCTGGTCTTGATTCCCGGCAGCGTCTCCTTCTCCGGCTGGTTGCTTCTCCTGTTCCTCTTCTTCCACACCCCGAGCAGATGTGGTTTTTTCTGAACTATGTACAGGTGTTTCCTCGGAGGTGGTGCTGCGCGTTTTTCTCTTCTCCCTCACCAGTACAGATTTTGTAGCGGCTGCGCCTTTGGTTTGAGTACTGCCGGAGGCGGCGATACTCTTGCTCGTTCTTTTGTGCGCGACTTTCTTGATTCTGACCATGGTGATTAGGCTGATTGGAAATTTAGGGTTTTAGAACAACGACGAAGGCTAGTGAAGGTATGTGGGGTGAAAGCTGGAACTGGGTGTTTGAATGGCAGATTTGTAGACGGCAGTTATGGCGAAGTGGAGAGAGTGGCTGAGTTTACGGCGGTTATGGAGGCTACGAGGGTTAATGGAGGAGGGTTTTCTCCTTTAACTGATGGAATGGTGAGGTGACAGTTATGGGAAGTTGGAACGTTTAAGGAATAAAATCATTACCAAATTTGAAATTCAAATTTTCGTGCGAAATCCCAAGCGCCGCAGTTATATCCCAGCCATCCTTGTCAGATGCGCCTCCACGTCATTTCTTGGTTAGACCGTTCCCATTCAACACACCGGTCTGCCACCTACACACTTTGCATTGCAAAGTGGGTTCAAAATTCACCCTAGGCTTCCACCTATACACTTTGCATCGCAAAGTGGGTTCGAACTCAAAATGGACTTCTAAAACACCTTGGCCCATATTCTCCAGTTCTAACTTAGTCCAATACTCACTCAACTTAAAACGACTCCTAATAAATAATAAACGGAAAGCGGTTGTGGTCTTACCGATGACCACTCCTGGGTTGCCTCCTAGTCAGCGCTCTTGTTTAATGTCTTGAGCTCGACTTCCAGCTTTGGCTCTTACTGATAGATAGGGTCCAATAAAGAGCATTTCTCCTTGGTCTTTTTCAACTCTGAATAATCGAAGTACGGCTTCGAGCGATGACCGTTCACCACAAATGTATCTTTTCCATTCAAATCATAAACTTCGACACTTCCATTTGGGAATAACTCCTTCACAATGTAAGGTCCTCCCCATTTTGATCTAAGTTTCCCACTCATCAACTTAAATCTAGAATTGAATAACAACACCTTCTGGCCGGACCAAAAATCCTTCTTCCTGAGCTTTGCATCATGGATTCTCCTCGTTCTCTCTTTGTACAAGACTGCATTATCGTAGGACTTTAACCGAAGTTCCTCCAATTCATTCATTTGCAACTTCCTTTCTTCTCCGGCCCTGGTCAAACTGAAGTTTATTTTCTTGATCGCCCAGTAAGCTTTGTGTTCCACTTCTACCGGTAAATGGCACCTTTTTCCGAACACAAGCCTGAATGGTGACATACCAATTGGAGTCTTATAGGCGGTGCGGTATGCCCATAACGCATCTCCCAAGTAATTGCTCCAGTCCTTCCGATTTGGATGGACCACCTTTTCCAATATGTCTTTTATCTCCCTGTTTGAGATTTCAGCCTGTCCGTTAGCCTGGGGATGATATGCAGTCGTGACTTTATGTTTTACCCCCATCCTTTTGGTGAGTGCTAATGGCGGCATTGCAGAAATGAGATCCTTGATCGCTGATGAGGATTTTCAGAAGGCCAAATCTGTTAAATACTTGCTTTCTCAAAAAATCTGCCACCGTCTGGGCGTCATTACTTGCTGTGGCTTTGGCTTCAACCCATTTGGAGACATAATCAACTGCTAACATTATGTACTCATAATTCCCAGACTTGGGAAACGGTCCCATAAAATCAATTCCTCATACATCGAAGATTTCTACAGGCATAATCGGCATTTGAGGCATTTCATCTTTTGCAGTGATACCCCCGACCAGCTGACACTTCGGGCATCCCTGTACCCATTTCTTGGCATCAGCAAAGATTGTAGGCCAATAAAATCCACTATCCAATATTCTTTGCGCTGTTCTTCTTCCACCGAAGTGTCCACTGCATGCTGTGCTATGGTACATCTCCAATATCTGAGCATGTTCAATCTCCGGAACGCACCTCCGTATGATTTGATCTGTACCAATTTTCCATAAATGCGATGCTTCCCAAAAATACGAGCTGGCCTGTGTCACCAATTTCTATTTCTCGAACTTGGTCTTCCCTGGTGGCATTTCCTTCGTAAAAAGATAATTTGCTATGTCTGCAAACCAGGGCTCCTTCTCGGTCAGGGCATACAGAGTCTCCATCTCCATATGATCGCGTATGGCGTACAGCCTCTCGTCCGGGAAAACATCTTCGATTGGTTCACCATCATCATTTCCCATTTGTAGCCTGCTTAGATGATCAGCCACTAGTTTGGCAGCTCATTTCTTATCTCTTATTTCTATGTCGAACTCTTGGAGTAGCAATATCTACCGGATAAGTCGTGGTTTCGATTCTTTCTTCGCCATTAAGTACTTCAAAGCAGCATGATCGGTGTAAATGATCGCTTTGGTGCCCAAAAGGTATGATCTGAATTTCTCGATGGCGAAAACCACTGCCAACAATTCCTTCTCAGTTGTGGTGTAGCTACACTGAGCTGGATTCAAAGTTTTCGAGGCATAGTATATAACATGGCTTTCCTTGCCCTTCTTCTGCCCCAGTACTGCTCCAACCGCGTAACTGCTAGCATCATACATGATTTCGAATGGCATCTCCCAATCTGGCGGTTGAATAATAGGGGCTGATATCAATCTGTCCCGTAGATTTAGAAATGCCTCCTTACAGTCGTCATCAAAGTCGAACTGTACATCTTGTTGTAACAAACGGGTCATAGGTTGAGCAACCTTCGTGAAATCCTTTATGAATATGCGTTAGAATCCTGCATGACCAAGGAATGCCCGTATGTGCTTGACCATAGTTGGATACGGCAGCTTGGCGATGGAATCGATTTTTGCCTTGTCCACCTCGATCCCCCTGTCCGATATGACATGGCCCAGCACGATGCCTTCTTTCACCATAAAATGGCATTTCTCATAATTGAGTACCCGGCTTTTCTCCGCGCATCTTTTCAACACTAGCTCCAAATGATTAAGGCATGTGTCGAACAAATCACCATACACCGTGAAGTCGTCCATAAACACCTCTATGCAATTTTCCAATAAATCCGAAAAAATGCTCATCACACACCGTTGAAAGGTTCCAGGTGCATTACAAAGACCAAATGGCATTCTTCGGTATGCGAAAGTCCCATACACGCAAGTAAACGTAGTCTTTTCTTGATCTTCTTGAGCTACGAATATTTGCATATATCCTGAATATCCATCAAGAAAACAGTAATAGGCGTTACCGGCTAGCCGTTCCAGCATTTGGTCAATAAAGGGAAATGGAAAGTGGTCCTTCCGTGTGACCATGTTCAACTTCTGGTAGTCTATACAGACTCTCCATCCTGTTTGTAGCCTCGTTGGAACAAGCTCGCCGTTATCATTCTCCACAACCTGTATCCCAGATTTTTTTGGCACGACGTGGACTGGGCTGACCCCTTGACTGTTGGAAATAGGCTAAATTATTCCCAACTCCAAAAGCTTTAGGATCTCTTTGAGTACCACCTCCTTCATTACATGATTCATTTTCCTCTGAGAATCCCGTACTGGTCGTGCTCCGTCTTCCAAGTATATGTGGTGCATACACTCTGTTGGACTAATCCCTTTTATATGTGCCAGGGTCCAACCGATGGCTTCCTTGTTCTCTCTCAATATTCTGACTAGTCTTTCTTCCTGTACCATCGTTAGATCAGAACTGATAATCACCGGAAGAGTTTCCTCCGGTCCCAAGTAAGCATATTGCAAGTGTTTTGGCAGTTTTTTTAACTCTAGGACTGGAGCTTTCACAATTGATGGTAACAGTTTCTCGTGTTGCCCATACTGAGAGAACAACTCCGGTTTGCCCTCTCCCGATCCTCCGATGGAGTATACTTCCAAGATAATCTCCTTAATTTTCTTGTCAACCTCCATTGCTGCTTCCACAGTGCTTTCCTTTAATGAGTACAGCTCCATTATAGCCTCCTTCATATCGAGATCTTCTGTTTGCATGGCATCCCGATCAGTCAGTCCGGCTTGTATCACCCTGTCTGTAGTGTCGCTGGAACTGAACTCCAAGCTTTGCTCTTGCGCCAATGAGTTGAATATGTCAATCATTTACACAGACTCTAATTCAGGCTTCCTTCTCATGGCTTCATAGATGTTGAATTTTTCCACCACGCCATCGAATTCGCAAGACAGAATTCCTGTCTTCATGTCCAGCTTAGTTCCGGCAGTCATCATGAATGGTCTGCCCAGTAGAATGGAATTCTCCTTTGCTTTTGATCCTGTGTCCAACACGTAAAAGTCTGCAGGAAAAATCAACTCTCCTACTTTGATCAGTACATCTTCGATCACACCTTCTGGATACGCGTTTGACCTGTCTGCTAGTTGTATGACAACTCGGGTGTTTCGTAGTTCCCCCAAGTTGTGCCTGTTGAAAACTGCTAGGGGCATCACGTTGATAGACGCACCCAAGTCCATCATGGCATTGTCCATGTCCCTGCCTGCGATGTTGCAAGGGATAGTGAACATCCCCGGATCTTTTTTTTGTGTGGCAGTTTCTGCTGTATGATGGCTGACACACTCTCTCCCATAATATATCGAACATCCTCGTCAATCTTCACTTTCCTTGAGCATAAATCTTTAAGGAACTTGGCATACTTGGGAATTTGTTTAATCGCATCCAGTAGTGGTATGCTGAGTTTCAATTTTCGAAATATCTTCATCATATCATTGGCTTCTTTTTCCCTGGCTTTTTGTCGAAGTCTACCCGGATAAGGAGGTTCAGTTTGCTCCTCATCATTTTGCTCTCTGGTCAGCCCATGACTGGTCTCTTCATTCCTTTTCCGGTTGACTTCTGCTTCTGCCAAAATTTTCTCGGCCTGCTCGTCCTCCACCTCTGTTATGATTACCTGTGCTTGCTCTTTATGGTTGATCCCCTGAGGTGGGAGTTTTCCTGTATTCTCTTCTACCTTTGCCAGTGCTTTCGCCAAATGACCAATCTGCACGTTGTTTTGATTCATCCCGGCTCGGATTTTATTCCGGAATTTCTCACTTTCCTTAGCCATGCTCTCTATGGCCTCTTCCCAAGGTGCTCTCCTCTGATGAGGTGTTTGATACACCTGTTGCTGCTGTGGCTGGTAGTGCTGTTGTTGTGGTAGGCCTCCCTGATATTGTCCTTGCTGTTGGTGCTGGGCAAATGGTTGAGGTGCTCCCGATAGACCTGTACCGTTCTGTTGTGGTTGACCATCCTGTTTCCATCGAAAATTAGGGTGATCCCTCCACCCTCTGTTGTACGTATTGGAGAAGGGGTCATTCTTCCTCTGAAATCCTTCATTGCCTCCCACAGTGTTCACGTCCATTATGTCTTCACCGAAGTTGGGGCAATTTTCAGATTGATGCCCCACTACGTCACAAAGGCCACACTGTCTAACCTTCTTTTGCACGGTCAGAACACTTAGCAGTATCTTTATCTCCTTCATCTCCTTTTCTAGGTTTGTAAGCTTGTCTTTTTCTCCCTCTTTTTCTGGTATCTCTCTGCTTCTTTCATGTCCATCATCTCTGGACTCTTCTGCCATTGTTCCCAAGAGTTTAAAAATCTCTTGAGGTGTTTTGCTCATCAACGATCCATTACATGCAGCTAGTACCAGTCCTCGATCACTCCTCCGCATGCCCTTTATGAAACTTTCCACTTGATCTTTCGGAGTGATCTGGTGATGAGTACAGTTGCTTAACAACTGTTTGAAGCTAGTCCAGTACTCATAAAAGGTCTCTAGTCCATCTTGCTTGATGTTTCGGATGTCCCATCTCATCCTTTCTACTCTTGTGGCTGGGAAGAATTCTTCTAGGAAGCTCTGTTGCATTTCTACCCAAGAGGTGACGCTCCCTTCAGGTAGATTATACAGCCATCTCCTTGCTCTATCCACCAATGAAAATGGAAAAAGAACCAGCTTCACATATTCCTGCTGATTCTCATTGGACTGGTGCATCACCATCATTTCGAAGTCTTGGAGATGGGTGTGTGGGTCGTCTCGTGGGTATCCATTGAACTTCGGTAAGACCTGTATTAATGCAGGTTTCAGGTCGAACCGCTCAGGGGCGAGGGGATTCTCTGGTAAGGTGATCCCATTCGGTCTGAGATTCAGATTAGTTGGGTATGCCAACTGTTTGAGGGTCTGCCCCGTCTGTGGTTGGTCTACCATAGCTTCGCGGCTCGCTATCCGTGCAAGTGCGCGTAGTCGTCGTTCAGTTCGGTCGATGTTTGGATCAAAAGCTAATGCTCTCTGTACTCGACGAGTTCCACGCATACACTAGTAGCGGAAGATGGAATGAGAAGAGTAAAATTGTTGCGCGTCAATTCCCCGGCAACGGCGCCAATTTTGACACGCACCCGTCGTATGGTACGATCAAAATACTTGTGTATGCCCCAGGCGGACAGTACACATTCCTATGCCCACTACCGGACTGGTTAGTCTTAGCGGTAAGCTAGGGTCGATCCCATTGAGAATGAGGAACTACTTTACCCTTCGGTGCACAAATTGAGTTGTCACGGTCTCGATCTGTATATCTGCACAATAAACTAAACGGAAATCAAATATAAAAGGGGGTAAGATTTGGGATTGGTCATGATCATTGTTGATATGTTAATTCGGTCACGGGCACACTGAAGATCCGTCCATGCTTCGTATAAACTCAAGGCGTGGCCCAAAGACATTGGGGCATTTCAAGAGTCTATACTCCACACTTGGGATGGTTGAATCCCTTGTTGTCGTCTTGGTCCGAAGGTCACGCTTCACCCCGGTCACAAGGTCGTGCTTCACTCCTCCTTAGATAGTAGTCATACCCGATCTCTCCAAGTATGACCCTCACCAACCTTCTCTCCCAAGCTTCCCATGTCCGCACCTACAGAGTAGACATAACTCACGGGATATCCATTTCCGGTACTACGTCCAACCGGTCATCGATATGTCTACGATACGCGAGATGAGTCCTTCGGTCAATAACCATGGTTTGATGCCTCGTCACAGTTGGTGGTTGATTGTTAGAGAAGCCCAAAACCGATGGCACAAGTGCCTCTCGAATATTTCACATATCAACAGTCAATCATTTCCCATACCCAAATCTCACCAAACAAATTACTCACACATAATGAAATACATAATGATTAACGAAATAGAACACATGAATAAAAGGGAATACGAAATACTTGAATTAAAAGCACCTAAGGCAAACAGCCTTGGATTTGTTCTTCATAGCGGAATGTAAATTAAGCGGATAACTGTTTTGAACGTAAAGTAAATATAGAACTGAAAGTAAAAGTGTTTTTCGGACTAAGAACTAGAGAATGGTAGAGTAACCAACATTGTGCCAGCCGCATTGGTTGGACTATTATAGTAGCAATGGCAGCGGACAAAACCCTAAGCGAGTAGACTGAATCGGCATGATTGGCACCTTCCATGTTGATCGAGATTCTGATTATCCCAGATTGACTTGATTGGTGATTGGCAATCTCCGATTAATTGATTGATTTAGGGTGATGCGCTGACTTCAGGATCCTTCTTTCCATAGATGCTTGGCAGATATTATGTAAATCTTCTCCACGCGGCTTTCTCTCTTTAGCTATGGCGACTGATTGGCAATTGCTGTGGTGGTCAAACTGGCATGCATGCTTCATGGTTTGATTCCTCGTAGGCAGGACAGTTGCAAGATCTTCTTTGTTGTTGGATGCATTGCGTTAATACCACGAATGCGAATGATGAACAACAACTTAGCTTCAAGGTTCACATGGAATCCTCCTTTCAACCCCGTCTCTTGCTTCAATTCATCTCCTGCGCTGCATACTCCTTTGCGTAATCCTTGCAACCAACTGAATTTACTTCAATTCTGCTCATTCTGGCCACCTTCTTCTGTTTGACTCGGACTGAGCTTCCTTCCCTCGAACAATAGCTTTCTTCCCCTAGACAGACACTTAACGACAAAAAACGACATGAAAAATAGGGCCAAATGGCCTAAAAGTCGAAGACGCGTCAGATATCAACTTTATTAACTTAGCATTTATTACTTTTCTTAATATGCAATTTCTTTACTTTATTATTAGTTGTTAATTAGAGTTCTGCTAGGTGTCACACCCCGACTCCCGAGGTGCTACTAACGACACTAACACTACTAAACCATCTACTAACTCAACTCGCATAAAGGAATCATGCTCGGAAAACAAGGGAAAATCTCAATTAAAAGCGATAACAACAAGGCATGCTTCCAAATTTAAACGGAACAACCAACGAGCATGGATAATTTACATATCAAGTCCAAATCGGAATAAGTATATCAAAATCACAAGAAACGAGAATAAAGGATAAGCGGTAAATTGTATCGAGCACATCGCTCCTGAATTAGAACATGTATCAGAGTATAATTCAAAAACATAACAAAAGAATTCAATTAACATATCACTGCATTGCATCGAAAATCTCGACTCAATCCCAACAACTACATGTATGAAGACATGCAATTGCCAGTCCACTTTCTACTCGACCAAAACAAACACACCACCAAGCCGCCCACGCCATCTACATCCCGCTAACCTGCACGTTTAGAAATACATGTAGGGCTGAGTACTTCGTACTCAGTGAACACATGCCAAAAACATTTGAAAACTTGCTCTTAGAGCTATACAATTGAACTTGCCTTGCCGAAGCATCACAAGTATTAATGCAATTAAAAATTGTTTACTTGTGAATGCAAAAACATTTTCTTTCTGAATAGACTGCACAGTCAAAACATAATATATACTCAACAAAGGCATGTATCATCTACCACATTAACTCTGTGCTGAGAAGTAGGCCTCCTTCTCAAACACTGTGACCGGCTAAACTAAAGTAAAGCTCACAGTCACCTCAAACCATTCAAATACCGCACGTGGGTTCCTGTCTTTCACAAGGCATTCATATCTCAAGCAGATGATAAAGCATACCAAAACTCATTTAAAAAACGGCAAGTCAATTGAACTTCAAAAACTCACATAATAATAATACTCAATAACTATAATAGCATTTATCGGAGATTTTGATTTAGAAAAGCCCACCTGACTTCCGAAGATTCTAGCTAGGCGGCTTACTCTTTTGAACGTCCTTGCTACTTTCTCGTCCCGCTCGGTCCTTCACAATTTGACATCGAAATAAAGATTAAGACTTCCGATGCATAAGACGTAAAGTAGATTTTGGCTTCGACTGAAGGACTTCTATTTGACTCATCTCTCTCTATTTTTCTCTTTTCTAAATCAATATCCTTTCTCGACTTTCTCGTTCTCGACTCGTCGACTCTACTCGGTTACTAATTACTTCGTCTCACATTCTCGTTTCTAATTTACTTCTACTTAGAAATTCTCACTAGTTAAGGGAATATTACTTATCTCGACTACATTACTCAAATTTTTCCCGTGAATTCTCGATTCAACTAACATCATCTCAATTCGATCATGTTGCATATATAAGCATTCTTAACAATTTGAACAAGTCATTTAATCATAAACGAAATACAAACATTTCACGTAAACACTTAGATTCAATCAAACATAATAAATTCAACATAGAATTTAATCAAACATATTATCTCAAACATGATTCACACTCCAATTTACTTTCTTATTATTCCTCGTTCGGTTGAACGACTTAACCTTGACTAACTCGTCTCAAATTTATACTCGATTTTTAATTCTATTTCCTTAACTCTAACTCCTCTTATTATTTCTCAATCATTATTTCTTTTAATTTCTAATTACTTAACAAAGAATTATTTTTCTTTATTTTTACTCAATTTCATGTCTCATAATTAATTTAATAATTTTTCTCTTTTTATTTTCTATTTAATTTTATTCTCAAAATTTCTAATTATTTTATTAATTTAATTTATTTTATAATTAATTTTAGTGTTCTTTAAATCTTCATAAAAACACCAAGAACGCCTAGAACACCAAGAACACTCATTCAAATCTTCAAAAATACACCAAGAACACCTAGAACACACACTAGGCATTCAAACTCCTTTTCTTCGATTTTTTTCGTGTTTTTGTACTAAAAATCTCATTTTCCTCATCTTAAACATTCTTATAGAACATCTATCACTTACAATTACATACAAACACATCTATAAAATCAAATCATCAAAATATCATTTCTTCCATAAACATGCATATATTTCGATTCTCTCACATAAACAACATAATAATTCAAATCATCATAACTTCATACTCATCTCATGCTTGTAACATCACTAAATCACTAAACAATAAATCAATCAAATTTCTCCTCCATACCCTTTAAAACTCACGGCATTTATATAAAAAAAATAAGCAAATTATTTTCTCAAATTTCTCATGCATAATAACCATTCCAATCATGCTCATAAACACATATAAATCATTAAATCATCAAGAAATCATGCAATTCGATTTTCTTCCTCTTTTCTCCTATTTTTCGGTTTTCATCCATTTTTAGGGGTTTTTATTTCTCTTTTCTCTTTTAATTCTTAGATCAATTTCTAGGGCTTGATTTCCTAACGATTTTCTCACATCGATTCTCACATCGAAACCCTAGTTTGCCTAAGCATAATTTAAAGCATGCATCTTTCTTTCTTTTAGGGACTAGAGATTACATAAATACAATTAATCAAATGAATAACCTACTTTAAAAGATTAAATCAAAGCTCTCCTCTTGATCTTGGTTGGACTGAAAATGGAGGGATTTGGGAGCTCAATCTCTAGCTTGGAATTTCCATAGTGAATTTCACCTTGAACCTCAAGAAAAATTAACAAAAATTAATCATCTCATTTAGGGCTAAAGTGCCGAAATTTAGTAGAAAAATGAGAGATGATTTTCTTGGAATTAACTCAAAAATGGATGAATTTGTTTACCTCTTCAACTAGGGTTTGAAGAATTTAAGAGGATGATGATGATCTTCTTGAAGGTTGAAGCTTGGAGCTTGAAGATTGAAGCTTCAATAGAGATTTCTCCAACTATGTGTGGGTGTGTGTCTTTCTCGGCAATGAGAGGGAGAAAGAGAGAAATTTTTTTCTTCTTTTCTTGGTGATGATACACGATGGAGAGAGAGAGAGAGAGAGAGAGAGAGTGTAAGAGAGAGATATGATAGTTATGAGATAGATAAAATGAATGAGATAAATTCATCTCTTGGCTAAGAAAAGAAAGAAAATTGAATATCATCATGATATTCTCTCTAGAGTAGAAAATAGGTACCTAGGGAGAGAGAGATTAGGGAGAGAGAGAGGTGAGGTCGGTGTGTGAGGGAGAGAGATGAGAGAGAGATTTTCTTTTTATTTTCTGGTATAATTTTACCCGGATGAAAAAATTTTCCGGTAGAATATGTCCGTGTTATTTCATTTATACTGAAAACGGCTTTAAACTCTCCTCGTCTCATTTCTAACATTGAAAACACCTCAACTTTATCTCATGTCTCATGTGATCTCGGATGAGCTTATAATGTATTTCAAAGGTCTTATAATTAAATCTAGATCCAAAAGACACTAATTAGGTTAAAAATTCTGAGTTCGTCGGTGAATAGTGTTTTTCTCGGTTCTCGTTACTATTCACTGAAAAGTAAAAGTTCTCGAAATTCTCTGAGATTCATACTCATGCTCAAACTCATATAAATAAACTCAATTAATGCATCACAGACTCGATTCAAATATTCGAAACGAGAAAAATTCACGTCAAAGCACATAAGGGCAATTTGGACTTTTCAAGCAAATCTCGTTTCTTGGAAAAATTTTATTACTCAAGGCATATTATTTAAGCATATTATGATATTTAGAACGCACTTAAAGACTTATAAAAGCTCGGGGTATTACACTAGGTCTAGGTTATTTTCTTATTACTTATATAAGTTGTGAGAACCTTATTTTGGAGGCCGTCATAAATATATTTTCAACGTTTCCCACAAGGGTTGGAGTTTTTTGCAGCTCTTATTGCGAACGAGACGCCCAACATTACAATTTGGTGCTTTCATCCGGAGCTCTTGACATGACACACGGCAAGGAAGCAATGAATGATAGTGACTCAAAAAAATTATTGCTCGAAGATTGATTCGCCAGCAAAAGGAGTATAGAAGAGAATTAGCTCTTCAAACTCAGAAGTACTTGGAAGTTTTTAAATCTATGAAGGAAGTTAGGGAATGGATGCATGCACGTGACCAACAAAAAAATGTTTGGACAGATAAGAATGATGGAGAAGAACTCGAGTAAGGTGGAGCTCAACCACGTATTAGTTTTTTAAGGCTCGAGCTTCCAAAATTTGATGGTTTAGATGCTAGCGGATGGATCTTTGGAATACAGGAGTATTTCGACTATCATGGGACGCTAGAGAATCAACGGCTAAAAATTGTGGCCTTCAATTTAGAAGGTAGCGCATCTGACTCGTATCAATTGATGAAATCAAATAAGATGTTGAATTCATAGGAGGAGTTTCTGAACGCCGTCCGTTTGAGGTTTGGTCCCTCTCAATTTGAGGACTACATAGGGCAACTTTCTAAGCTCACTCAAGAGGGGACTGTTGTGGAGTTTCAAAACTTTATATCAATGTATATTTCAGGATTGCACAACATTACGAGGAGAAGTACTTCTAGCTAAGCCAACAACTTTTATGGAAGCCTTCGCTCTTGCTAGAGTATTAGAATCAAGATATGACAGGAGCACACATGGATCAAGGGTGATGAATCGCAGGTCTTCTAAGAATCCACCGAACCAAGTATCGCAATGGGTAGCTATGGAAGACTAGGTTGGAGGAGGGATATCAAAAAGTACCTCAGCGCCGAATCAGATCTCCAAGGTAATTGAAAAATCCAAATATGATACTATGAACAACAAACTGAGCTTGCCTATTCGTCGTATATCTACTGCTGAGATGTAGGAACATTGGGCAAAGGGTTTGTGTTATTATTGTGATCAACGTTGGAACCCAGGTCATCATTGTATTTTGAAATTTTTATGCATTAGGAGGTGAATGAATTCAACGAAGAAGGTACTGAAGGTGAGGAGGACCCAACAATAACCGCAGATATTTCTAGCCTGAATTCTATGGCAGGCCAAGCGCTTCACTATCATTGCGAGTTTGGGGCAAGGTAAGCCAAAAACGTGCTCATATTTTGATTGATAGCGGTAGTACCCATGATTTTGTTCGACCTGACATGGCTGAACGTTTGGGGCTTCAAGTGGAGAAAGTTGTACCCTTCCGAGTTTATATAGGAAATGGTGATAGCATGAGATGTGATTGCAAGTGTAGCAAGGTTCCACTCAATTTGCAAGGAAAAAAAACATGAAGTTGACTTGTTAATTCTTCCACTGCATGGTCCAGAGATTGTTTTAGAGGTGACCTGGTTGCAGAGTTTAGGTCGAATTACTCAAGATTATACCCAGACGACTTTGGAATTTCAATGGGAAGGGAAACGAGCTATAATTCAGGGAATTGAAGCATTAAATCCTCGGCAGATAACTCATCACCAATTGCAAGCTTTAGTTGCAAAAGATGAAATTCATAGTTATTATGAATTGAAAGTCAGAGAGGTAGTTGAAAATCAAGATGTGGAGATTGATTCCATGGAATTTCCATCTATTCCTGAAGATATTCGAGTAGTTCTATGTCGCCATTCGTCGGTATTTGAGGATGTTCGGCCATATCATTATCCTTATTTCCAGAAGGGAGAGATTGAGAATTTAGTGAAAGAGATGCTTGAACAAGGCATAGTGCAGAAGAGTCAAAGTCCATTTTCTTCTCCGGTACTTTTTGTTAAAAAAATGGCACTTATCGTTTCTATGTAGATTATAGTGTTCTAAATTCAGCCATAGTTAAGGACAAATTTCCAATTCCAACCGTTGATGAGTTGTTCCATGAATTGGAGGGGGCTATTATATTTTCAAAGCTTGACTTGCACTCGAGCTATCATCAAATTCGAGTATATGAAGAAGATGTGTATAAAACTGCATTTCGAACACATGATGGACACTATGAATTTCTTATTATGCCGTTTGGGTTAACCAATGCTCCTTCCACATTTCAAGCAGCTATGAACGAGCTTTTGGAATCCTATTTGCGTAAATTCGTAGTGGTATTTTTTGATGATATACTCATTTTTTGTGCTTCATTGGAGCAACATAAAGAACATTTGCATGCGGTTTTGACCCGTTTAGAAAATAATCAATTCTATGCCAGGTTATCTAAATGCAAATTTTGCCAGCCTTCCATTGGTTATTTAGGTCATGTGATTGATGCTAAGGGCATTCATGTTGACAAGAAGAAAATTGACGCGATGATTGATTGGCCTGTTCCTCAGAATGTTAAGCAATTAAGAGGATTCTTGGGACTTACTGGTTATTACAGAAGATTTGTGCGGGGATATTCAGATATTGCAGCTTCTTTGACCAATTTATTGTAGAAGTGGGTGAATTTGTGTGGGTCGACGAGGTGATGAAATCTTTCTCTGCTCTCAAACATGCAATGAGTAGCGCACATGTACTCAAGCTACCAAATTTTGAATCACCATTTGTTGTTGAAACAGATGCTTCAGGATCGGGAGTTGGTGCAGTGTTGATGCAGGAAGGTCAACCCGTTGCTTATTTTAGTAAGAAATTGTGTCTTTCCAAGCGATCCATCTCAACTTATCATAAAGAACTTCTTGCCATATTTGAGGCAGTTCAGAAATGGAGACAATATTTGCTAGGGAGGTCGTTTGCTGTCAAGACAGATCACAAGAGCATAAAAGAATTATTACAGCAGGTTGTACATACTCCGGACCAACAAAAATATGTCCAGAAGTTGTTGGGCTTTGATTTTACTATTGAGTACAAGCCCGGGGCATCAAACAAGGCAACGTTATCTCGTCAATTTGAGGATGTAACTGGAGAATTGGGCACCTTGCTGCTAATCAAAACTCAAACAACTGCTTCATTTCGACATTCACTTGTTGATGAAAATCGGAGTCTTCCTGATCTGCTTAGTTTACATGAGCAGCATGAGAAGGGCACTTTAGCAGCTGATTTTAAGGTGCGAGATGGAATTATTTTTTATAAAGGAAAATATTATCGCAGTCTTACTTCTGCTCTCAAGAAAGATGTGCTTCCTGAGTTCCACGCGACATCATTAGCCGGTCATGGAGGGATTAAATGCACATTGGTGTGCGTGGCTGCAAATTTCTATTGGCATGGTATGAGAAAAGATATTGAGGAATTTGTGGACATGTCTGAAGTGTCAGCAACACAAAATTTCAACTCGAGCTCCAAGGGGGTTACTTCAACCGTTGCCAATCCCGGATCGCGTGTGGTCAGAATTAACTATGGATTTTATATTCGTACTTTCTCTATCACATGGCAATACTGTTATCTTAGTCATGGTTGATCGATTGACTAAAGCGGCTCATTTTGGAGCCTTGCCTACCCATCATACTGCCGAGCAAACAGCTAATTTATTCATTGAAATAGTGGCTAAGTTGCATGGTTTTCCTGCTACTATTGTGTCAGAATGAGATCCGATATTTATTGGAAAGTTTTGGACGAAGTTGTTTGATTTAAGTGGTACAAAATTGCTGCGAAGCACTGTTTACCATCCCGAGACGGATGGCCAAACCGAGGTTGTTAACAAAGATTTGGAGCAATATTTAAGTTTCGTGACAGGTTGTTCGCCCTTTTTGTTAGTGATTGGCCTAAAAGGTGGAAAGAATTCTTATGTTGGGCCGAGCTCAGTTATAACACAAGATATCATGCAAGCATTAATATAACTCTTTTCCAAGCAATGTTTGGATGCCCCCTTATGCGTCTTTCGACTTTTGGGTTTTTTGGCCCCATTTTTCTCTTTTTTTGTGTCTGTATGAGTCGTATAGGGGAGAAAACATGTATTTTGAACGAGGAAGCTTGTAAATGGGCATATGGATGAAATATGGTCAGAATGGGCATTACCGAGACAAATTAACCCCGCTGTCGAATAATGATTCCCCCAGGAAGAGAGCTCAACAATGGACCACTCAGAATATCTCTGATCAGTGACGATTTCAGAAGAATTCCACCTAGTGTGAGGCTAGCCGAAGGATGTTGTCGGTACGACCATGCCCAACAGCAGCAGTCAGCAGCCAGAGCTAAATATGGAAAGACGCGTGAAGGAGATTTGCAGAAGATTCTGGCAATTTCCAGCAATGGAAGGATCTTTAAAAAGGTGGAGTCAACCCAATCAATCACTAATTGATGGCTAATCACCAATCAGATCAATCAAGGATCAAGCTAAATATGGAAGGTGATCACTCATGTCGGTAAGGCCATGACAAACTGTCCCAGTCAGCACATATGGGCTATTTATGGAAAAACGTGTGAATGGCCAAGGATGGAAGGTTCTAGAAAATTTGGGATATCAACAACAAGTGAGAGATAAAGTCAACTCAATCAATTAAAGCCAATCATCCCTATCAATCAAATCAATCACGACCATCTATTTATGGAAAGTCAGTCATAGGGATACTGTCTGACAGCTGCAGTTAGGGTTAGACTGACGTCTCTCAACTATATAAGTTCAGCAAGTGTGGCTGACAAATGTTGGGGGCTCCTCATCATATTCTACTTAGTTTTAGTTCCAAGATACACTTTAGTTTTAGTATTTTCCTTTACATTTTCGTACCAAATAATTTACTCACTTTTATTTCAATTCCGTTGTGAAGAATAGGTCCAAGGCGCACTACAAAAATTCGCGGATTACCGATGGAATATTCCGCCGGTAATCGCCCAATTTCCGCCGGTAATCCGATTACCGGCGGAATTACCGACGGACGAACTCCGTCTTTAAAATGGGCGTCGGTGATGTAATTACAGGCAGAAATTAAATCCGCTGGTGATTACCGGCAGATTTTCCGCCGGTGAATCCACTGGTAAATTATGCCGGCGAATTTTGCCTAGTAAAGGCGGCATTTTACTGGCGGAATCACCGACGGAATTTCCACCGGTAATCACCGGCAGAAATATTCTGCCGGTAATTTTTAAATTTCTCAATATATAAATGGATGACACATGTGTGGTTTACTGGCGGAATCACCGGCGGAATTTCCGGCAAAAATTCCGCAAGTGATTACCGGCGGAATTCCGCCGCTAATTTTTTTTTTCTGCACCTGTTTCAACTTAAATGTAATATATTCAACACCAAATAGCCAAATAATACTAAAGAAATCCAATATTCATAAAACTGTGTCTTAACATTCAATAATATTAAGTTAACGAATTCACCAAATTAAATAAGGAGCATCCGCATAAATTTAGACAATGTGTTCTTGCCGTGATGTAGTTACTAATCACAACCTCTTGTAAAATTTCTATATTGCGCGAAGAATTATGGGAGCAAGCAGACCTTTCCATCTCTAACACAAATACAAGAGCACACAATCAGCTTTGCTTCCAGAGACCTCGACAAAATTCTGACCGAAATCGACATTCCTTCACCTGGAAGCAAAACCATTCAGGACTCAAAAAATTACTTGGATAGAAATGTTGTTATGTAAATAAAAGAATTTTCAGTCTCACTTTTACCTTTGAAACTAGTACCAGCACTTGCATTCTTTAAGGAATCCACATCTCTTTCTTTCTCAATTTGCATTACTTGCTGCAACTTCCTATATATTCCGCCACTGCATGATTTATTACTCAACATGAATAAAATGTATATAACCATTGGCTGAATGTAATTGTTAATGTTATGTAACCACATTAAAACACTAGCACCATACCCACCGCAAAGGTCTTGGAAACGAAGCGTGCAGTGTATCAGCTACATCACCAATTTCATCTGCTACGAGGATATTGTCCGATGATGTCTCTGAATGGCAGGGGAATGAAAATTTGGCCTTAGCCTTTCTCCTGCTTCCTCCTCCTACAATCATGATAACCAAGTATTATGATTATAAGAAATATAAGATGACCATGTCAAGTTCAAACATTAGTACCACACCTCTTCATCAAAAATAATTTTTTCATTCAAGTAGGAGATCAAAAGTACGTCATGTAAGTAGATCAGTCCTTTACTGGAATGAGCAATGGTAGCAGAGGCAATTCCATGGTAGCGGCTGGGACAACTCCCATCATTGAAGATAGGAGGTTCAACTTCATCTTCCATTTTATATCCTCCTCTTTTTTGTTAACAAACAAGATTCAGACACAAACTACAACCATTCAATTTCCATGGATATATGAGGGTCACACCCATTACTTGTATCCTTAACCGTTCACTAGAAAACAAAAACTATGTACAGGGCCATGGATGAAATTTCTATATGAGTATACAACAATTCAAGGAATAACATTTTATTTATTAGTAGTAAAGGTAAGCTGCTTGTTTAGTACTATCCTTTCCAGCAACTAAAATTGACCAATATATTCTGTAGAGCATATCGAGATAGTTCTTATAGTACTAAAACCTGTAGCTTTTAGAGTTTGCAGTAAATACCCCATGGGATGAGATGGATTCCTCTGTACAGGACTCTGCATAAATGCATCAGGTTTTTCCATTAGAATTTGGGAGCAAGCTCTATACAATGTAACGATATAGCTCAATTGCTTAAACAATAAATAAATCACGTAAACTACCTCTGAATAACTCAAGTTGTGAGATAACCCGCATCTTTCCCTGCCAGAAACCATACTCATTACAGTGGCCTTGTAAAATGTAGACAATAAGACATGCCAGTGCAAGAGCTTGCCACCAACGAGACTCTCTTCTTTACCGGTCTCATTGGATGCACTGGCGAACCCGACTAAGCTCGATAGCATCGTGTTTACTCTTTAACCACAAGACAGCAAAGGCAAACTCACCTAGAGAGAACGGCGGTAGATTAAGGCGGCGAAGGGCGAGAGGATTCCGGCAGCGGCAGATTCCGACAGATTAATGAATGGGCTGAGATAGATCGAAGAAAGTGAGAGAGAGAGGTAGAGAAGAAGAAGAAGAGAGAGAGCATGAGAGAGAAAACTTACCTAAAGAGAAGCAGCGGCGGAGTGGTGGACGGCGGAGAGGCAGTCGGCGGAAGGCTGGAAGGCTGGAAAGGAGAAAAGAAAAGAAAGTGAGAAGAAGAAGAAGAAGAAGAAGAAGAAGAAGAAGAAGAAGAAGAAGAAGAAGAAGAAGAAGAGAGAGAGAGAAAACTTACCTAAAGCGAAGCAGTGCGGATGGCGGAGCGGCGGACAGTGGACGGCGGAGCGGCTGGAAATTAAAAACAAGAATGTGAGAGAGAGGTAGGAAAGAAGAAGAAGAAGAAGAGAGAGAGAGAGAGAGAGCAGAGCGATTGAGAGAGGAGAGGACTCACGGCGGGAGGGGCGGTTGATAGGACCGGCCTCATCTTGGGCCTGACCTGAGGCCCAATCTAATTGAGCCTATATATTAAGCTCGGCCCACAGAGCTCGGCCCAGACGAAACTACTACCTGTCTTGAAGACCAAGTAATGAAGCCCTACCTTGGAGAAGAAGGAATCCGATTATGAAGGAGATTTGGATATGTACAAAGAAACAAGATATGTATAAGGAATCCTAGGAGGATTAGGGCTCGATTCAAGGCCTATATATAGTTGATAGATTAGACGATCAAACACTCATTGTACTCTCAAATATAATAAAAGCTAGATACTCTCTCCCGTGGACGTAGATCTCATTGATCGAACCACGTAAATACTTGTGTCCACGTATTACTATTATTTTTAGCTACTCTTGCAAACCCTAGATTTATCACTGGCGCCGTCTGTGGGAATTATCTCTTTGTGTTCAAATCGACGGTTTCTTTCGTAGTTGATTAACGATGAATACGTGATCACAAAGCGTGATGGCAAGAGAGCAGGAGGCCCAAAGCCGATACGGGAATCCCGACGAAGGGGAAAGCCACCCCTCAAACAGGGATAATCGCCAGAAAGGCAGCTCGGATCCATACGAAGGGATGCCCGGGCTAGAAGACATCCCCAAGAAAGATCCACCAAAAAACCGGCATCGGAGGACGCATAACGGACGATCCTTCAACACGAACGAGACTCCAGAAGGGTTTGTCGAGGAAGTAAACGACGAATCCGAACAAGAGAAACCCGAGTCGAAGAAGGGAGAGGATTTCCTCAGTGACTTCGACCTCGCTACCGCCTATGCCGCAGCTGCATTCGCTAGAGCAAACAAGGAGAGTTTCAAACGCTTCCTCACGACAACTCAGATGTCCCCAATACCCGAGGCCAAGGAGAGTTCCACGCGGAAATCCCTATCTAAAACTCCTCACTATACCAAGATGCAGGAGTCAAGGCCGAAGGAAAAGCACTACACTCGACGGAGTCCAGTTCGGCGCCGGAGTCCTAGTCCCCGACGGAGTCCCAGGCGATACCACCTCCCAAGGCGATATCGGAGCCCAGTAGGTGCCGAAGCCCAAGTTATTGCAGAAGTCACAGTCCCCAGGGAGATCGACACCGACATGAAGGAAGACCAACCCGACTTGTCAGCCCGTTCACTAATGAACTGCTTGACGCCAAGCTTCCTACGGTATATAAGTTGCCGAACATACCACCCTACAATGGGTTGGAGGACCCCCTCAATTTTTTGACGCGTTTTAGGTACAACATGCACAACCAGGGCCTTAAAGAGGAACACATGTGCAAGCTGTTCCCCGAGATGCTGGTCGATTACGCCCGAGCTTGGTTTGACAGTCTGCCAACTGGCAGTGTAGGGTCTTGGGCCTACCTCGAAGAAATCTTTAAACAAGGATTCAATATAAAGGTCCAGGCACGCCGAGACACAGCCTATCTCCTATCGGTAAAGCAAAAGGATAAAGAGCCTATAAGGAAGTACACCTCCAGATTCATGCAAGAAAGCTTGAAAGTCGATAAAATCGATGACGTCTTCCTCATCTCGGCTTTTCGGAATGGGGTCGCCGCTGGGTCCCTTAACCAGGAGCTCGCTAAACCGAAACCCGAGACAACTCAGGAAATGTGGAGGATTGTATACCAGTTCGTGGATGGCCAAGACGCAGACCGATTGAAACGAGACCTCTTTAGGCCTGAAGAGACCGAGAAGAAGAGGACTGAAGTTGATCAAGGTCGGAATGATCGTGATCGGAGAAGTGCTCACGAACGTCTTCAGCGAGGACCCATCCAGTCCCGGCTCGGACCTCGGATAGGACCGGAGCGATCCCAGCGTCCTCCTTTTGTAAAAACAAATGTTGAGATCTTCGCGCTTCACGCGGACTGGTTCACCAAACCACGTCCTATGTCGGGGCCTAAACCTCGAGATAGAAATAAGCACTGCTCCTTCCATGACGACCACGGGCACCACACGGAAGACTGTCGCGACCTTGCGGAAGAAATAGAGAGGTTAGCCCAGGAGGGCGCCCTGAAGAAATACGAAGCCGAGGGAAGGAAAAGCAAAAAAGGGAAGTGGAAAGGAGGACAGGGCCGCTGTGCTCCAGATAATAAGCGAGCTAAGAGCAATCATGACGAGGAGGATGACGACCCTCAGTGCGGCGTACCACAATACGACGGGGTGGTATCAACCATCTCCAGGCTGCCCCCAAGCATGACGAGAACCAAGCTGAGGACAGAAGCCCGCAGGCCGCCAGTTCCGCCAGCTGAGGAACAAATAAAAAAGAGGTTCAAGAAAAATGAAACCGTGATATTCTCTGAGGATGATCCCGTACCTACAGCTACGCCCCATAATGACTCCCTGGTGATAAAAATCGGAGTGGCCAATAAGATGGTCCACCGCGTATTTATCGATGATGGGGCCGGCGTAAGTATCATCTTCCAACATTGCCTGGATAGGATGGGACTTGGCCCAGCTCGGGTTAACGCCACTCCCCTACCTCTCAAAAGCTTTACGCAGCATGAGACACGACCCGAAGGGATCATTGCGCTTGATGTTGCCATTGGAAGCCCGCCAACCAGCATCAACAAGCTAATCCAGTTCTACGTGGTCAAAGCGGACTCCCCCTACAACATCATACTAGGTCGGGATTGGCTGAACGCAGTCAGAGCCATTATCTCGCCCTATCACTTGTTACTGAAGATCCCAACCTCGGGTGGAATCCTGACTGTCCGAGGCGACCAGAAAAAGGCTAAGGAATGCATGCAGATTGCTCTTCGAGGCCAATCGCAAGCATAACAATCAAAGTATCCCAGGGAGTTGGAAGAAACGACGTCGATCTCAGACACCTCGGCAGAACAGGTTCCCTTGTCCGAAACAGACCCTGCAAAAATCGTCAAGGTCGGTTTTGCAGGGGGACCCCAAACCCGCCTGCAGGTAATCCAGCTCCTTAGGAAATATCAGGACGTCTTCGCATGGTCACCCGCAGACATGATAGGAGTATCATCAGATATCATTACGCACAAACTCAACATCAGCCTGAACTCCACCCCGGTCAAGCAGAAAAGGAGAATTTGCTGCCGAACGGAACCAAGTCATCTACAACGAGGTGCAACAATGGTTGAAAGCGAGACTCCTGTTCGAGGTCAAATACCCAGTTTGGCTATCTAATTCGGTAGTAGTGAAGAAAGCAGAAGGAGGAGAATGGAGGATGTGTGTGGATTACACTGACCTCAATAAAGCTTGCCCGAAGGACTGTTATCCACTCCCCAACATTGACGAGAAGATTGAATCCTTAGTGGGATACGAGGTCTTCTGCTTTCTTGATCTCTACAAAGGGTACTATCAAGTTCTAATGGATGAAGGAGATGCGATCATGACAGCTTTCGCCACGAGCTTCGGTGTCTTCGCATTCAAATACATGCCCTTTGGGTTAAAGAATGCCGGAGCGACGTACCAATGAATGGTCGACTTCCTCTTCCGAAATCACATCGGCAGGATTGTCGAAGTATACGTAGACGACATTGTCGTCAAAAGTAAGGAAAAGGCTTCAGCAGTTGGCGACCTACGAACGACACTTGACATACTCAGGCAAGCAAACCTCAAGCTGAACCCAAAGAAGTGCACTTTTAACGTGCGATCCGGGAAATTCTTAGGGTGCTGGATCTCCCCGGAAGGTCTCAAAGCCAACCCGCTGAAAGTCAGAGCCGTTCAGGAAATGAAGGTACCCCGAACTATTCGCGACGTGCATAGGTTGACAGGCTGCATAACCGCACTAAGCCGTTTCCTCTCCAAGGCTGCCGAGAAACAGCTCCCGTTCTTCAAGATTCTCAAAAAGGCACCGGTATTGGGATGGGGACTAGAGCACGAGCTGGCCTTTGAGGAGCTCAAGCGCTACCTCGATGACCTACCAACTTTGTCAGTCCCCAAAAAGGAAGAAACCCTTTCCCTGTACCTCGCAGCAACGGATGAAGCAATAAGTGCAGTGTTGGTCCGAGACGAAGAAGAACGACAGTTACCTGTGTACTTCGTCAGCAGAGTTCTAAAAGACCCGGAGACAAGGTACCAGCCTCTGGAGAAGGTCGCCCTAGCCCTGGTAAATGCAGCCCGGCGACTGAAACCCTACTTCCAAGCCCATTCAATACAAGTCTTAACTGACCTACCACTCCGGCAAGTCCTCACTAAGCTGGAAGCCTCAGGAAGAATCGCGAAATGGGCAATCGAGTTAGGAGAGCACTCCATATCGTTCGGCCCCCGCCGAGCCATAAGAGGGCAAGCTCTGGCAGACTTCCTCGTAGAAGCTCAATATAAGAACATCGACGAGCCAAAAAAACTCAAAGCCAAAGCTGAACTCCAAGAAATCCCTGAGAAGGCACCCCCAGACTGCTGGGAGATGTACGTAGACGGGGCCTCGGGAAAGAAAGGAAGCGGAGCTGGCATACTCCTCATCAGCCCGGAGAAAAGGGAATTGAAATACTCACTGCGATTCAAGTTTCCAACTACGAACAACGAAGTGGAATATGAAGCCCTTATTGCCGAACCGCGTCTCGCCCAAAGTCTCCAGGTACGAACTATCCAAGCCTACTGTGATTCCCAAGTCGTGGTCAACCACGTGTTGGGAAAGTACGAGGCGAAAAGTGAGAGGTTGAAGAAATACCTGGAGAAAGTCAAGCTCCTAGAACAATCCTTCCCGTTCTTCAGAATAATTCGCATCCCCCGAAGCCAGAATACCCGAGCTGACGAGCTAAGCAAACTGGCAAACTCCTCAATTAGCTCGACACTAGTAGAAGAAGTCCGGTACCGGAGTATAGAAGAGGCAGAAATCAATGTAATTATAGATGACGATCCGAACTGGATGACCCCCCTCAGAAGATGTCTGGAGAGCGGGGAAATGCCCGAGGACAAGGCGGAGGCTAGAAAAATTGTAGCCAGATCCACGCAGTACATCCTCGAAGGAGGAGTCCTTTATCGAAAATCATATTTACAGCCTCTCCTAAAATGTATCGGACCAAAGGAAGCAGACTACGTATTAAATGAAGTACACACGGGATCGTGCGGAAGCCACATTGGAGCTCGGATGCTAGCTCAGAAGATCATGCGATGGGGATACTATTGGCCAACAATGGCAAAAGATGCGGAAGAATTCGTGAAAAAATGCCTAAAATGCCAGCTACACGCCAAGGTGACGAGGTTACCCCAAACCGACCTCTCCACCATGCAGAGTCTGTGGCCATTTATGCAGTGGGGCATTGACATCGTAGAACCCTTCTACCCGGCCCCTAAACAAAAACGATTTCAAATAGTTGCAATTGACTACTTTACCAAGTGGGTTGAAGCCGAACCTTCCACAAAAGTCACGAGCGAGAAAGCCCTCGAGTTCGTCTGGAAGAACATCGTGTGCCGATTCGGAGTACCACGGATCCTTGTCTTGGACAATGGGATGTAATTTACGAGCGGAGTATTCCGAGAATGGTGTGAAGGACTTAATATCCAACAAAACTTCACCTCGGTCCACCGACCTCGAGCTAACGGCCAGACCGAAGTCACCAACAGGACAATAGTGAACGGACTCAAGGCCCGCCTAGAGAAGCAAAAAACGGAATGGGTCGACAACCTCCACAACGTCCTGTGGTCATACCGGACTACACCCAGAACTTCAACGGGAGAAACCCCGTATAGTTTAGTATACGGGTCAGAAGCGGTCATACCCATCGAGATCGGAGCACCGAGCCCCCGCACCATCAATTTCTCAGCTGAAGTCAATGAAGAACAACGCCGAGCCGACCTGGACTTACTGGAGGAAAAACGGGAACTAGCCAGCATAAAAGAAGCTCGGTATAAGCAGCAGATGGCCCGGTATTACAACCGAAGGGTCAAACCCCAGCAGTTCCAGGTCGGCGATCTTGTGCTTAGAAACAACGAGGTAAGTCAGGCGGAGAAGCTTGGCAAACTTGAAGTCACATGGGAAGGGCCCTACAAAGTGCACGAAGTTCTCGGCAAAGGAGCCTACAAGATCGCCTACCTTTCGGGCGGCCTGATACCTAGAACGTGGCACATCACCCACCTAAAGAGATTCTTCGTATAAGCAGCAAAGTCTTGCACATAGAGTTTTAAGCTTTTCTGGTTTTCTTTTTAGTTTGTCCTTATTTTTTTTTTAATATTTTGTTTCTATCGAGCTCGTCAAAAACCTTTTTTTTTTTTCTTGTTTTGGTCTTTCTTTCATTAATAAAGTTTTTCTTTTTGCCTTGCATACTTTTGTGTCTCTTGATTTGCTTATATGAAGTATCCACGAAACCAAAATCCCCCCATAAGGACGAACTAAGGTTCCCTTCCGTGGTCAATAACGACCCGACATGGGGTAGGTCTATCCTAAAAATTGCACAAAGGAAACCCTTTTCGAGGTCCGAGCTCGTCTCCCTCCAAAAGGAAGATCCCACGAGGTCCGAGTCAAACTCCCTCATCAAGGATAAAATTTTCAACTGGGGTCGGAACGAAGTTCCCCTAGGAGAATCACACTACGAGGTCCGAACCATGGTTCCCTTGTCAACACAAAGAGGTCCGAGTTCGACTCCCTCAAAAAGGCAAAACACGAATAAACCAAGGAAGCATCCTTCCCAAAAACAGGAAATTAAAAAACGCAATTCTTTATTTCTCACTAATTATATCATTGTATATATAATAATTACAGGAAGACCGAGCTAATCTACGTAGGAGGGTCTGGCATACTGAAGCTAAGCCATTTCTCTACGAAAGGAGTAGGTGCCATGATGTCATCAATAGAAATCCGGCCCCATCCCCGACCACGATTACGTCCTCTCCCAGAAGAAGAACTCCGACCTCGCAATACAGCCGAACTACGCCCTACAGCCCAGCCACCTCGGCTCGAGCCGGCCTGAAGCTGATGCCTCCGAGAAGAAGACGGAGCAGACTCACCAACACACCTGGCCAGAAACGCGCGTAGCTTCGGACGACGGGACAGCACGGACTTATACATTTTCGCACACTTTTCGAGCCTCTCATGAGCCCCCTGAAGCTCCCAAGACTCAGGACCGCATGCTTCTTTTATACCGAGATACTGCTCTAACAGTTCCTTAGTCTGCAATTCCGCCTCGGATATGGTGATACCACCCTTGCGATGGATGATGTCTTCATATTCAGCATGTTCCTCGACGATCTTCTCATGATCCTTGAGAACACGCTCAGCTCGACCCCGGGCAACTTCCAAAGCTTCCTCCGTCTGAAGAAGCTTGGCCTAAAGGTCATCAGCATCTCCTGACCAGTAAGCTGCTTCGCCTCAGCCGCCTCGCAGAATGCATCAAACTTCCCCTGCCAATCATCAAGCTCGGACTCTTTCAACTTTAAAAGAGCACACTTCGAATTATAAAGCGCCTCAGCTCGGCGACATTTCTCCATCCATAGACAAGTCAAAGAACGTTGTTCAGACAGATCTTGAGAAATAAGAGTTATTTGTTTGCGTAAAGAAGAAACATCAAGAGAATCCGAAGTCTACACACAAAAAGAGAGATACACTGTCCATTTAATTCACAGGTTCCGAATACAAAAAAAAAACAGGAGAAAACAAAGTACAGGAAAAACTAAGAACCGCTGACCTCCTTATCCTGAGAAGGCGGCTGCCCGGAGAGGGGATCCTCTGCAAATTTCCCAGCCTCGGAAGTCTTTGGACCCTCGGAACTGTTGAGAATGATCGGATCTTCATCAGCCACGACCTCCTGCTCCACTTCCTCTTCCTCGTCATCTTCTTCGACTCCGTCAGGAAGAGAATTAAAGACCGTATCGAGGGCGAGGTCCCGATCTGTTGGGCAGGCAGCAACCTGCTCCGCGGATAGCGGCGTAGAAGAGCTGGCGAGGTCGTCCAAGACAGGTAGATGGCCGAGGTGATCCCGGATCACTTTGGCGTATCGAGGAAAGAGGGCCGCTCCCTCTAGCCGCTCATACCCGTACTTGGAAACATCCAAGTCGGGAAAGTCTTTGGCCACCTCCTCCAAAGCATCCACGGCGTAGTTCCCGTTAATGAGCCCAGCCAGATCATTTGCCAGGCAGGAGAAATGCTCCGACAAAAGGAGCCTCTTTGCAAAGGCCCGCAAGACCTCGCCTTGACCAGCCACAAATTGGGCCTCCCGGTCCCTGGCCGCATCCAGCTCGGACTCCAACCTTTTCACGCTATCCCGTGCTTTCTCGGCCTCCACCTCGGCATTAGCGGTCTTTGCGAGCTGCGCAGACAGCTCGGACTTAACCGTCATCACCTCGTCCTTAGCCTTGGACAACTCCTCCTTAGCCTTCTCCAGCCGGGCCCTAGTTGAGGTCAGCTTATCTGAGTAGCGATTCTTCTCGTCCTCATGCATAGCCGACATATGCTCGACGCCATTCTCGAGCTATCTCATAACCCTACCAATGCTCTGCAAGAAGGAACGGAGTTAGGAAACATAAGAAAGAACTATAGAAGGGCTATGCAACAAAAACAGTGAATCCTGACCTCGGGAAAAGGGAGATCCTCTTGCTTGACTGGAGGAACCGCCGGACTCACCTCACCGTCCGAGATGTCGACAACATCTACGGGCTTAAATAGTTTGCGAGGTGGACTGACAGTAGGAGAGCGGAAGTCTATGGCAGAAGGCCTTGTCAGCTCGAGCTGCTGACCCTGGTTAGAAGGGTCTCCGGGCTGACCCTGGTCAGATGAGGAAGCAGATCGACCTGACGACCTCGGTGTTTTGCCCCCTCGAGCTGCGACCTTAGCCGTCGGCCCTTTCTTCTTCCCAAACAGCACTGCAAAAAGCACAGCAAGAAAAGGGTTAGGATGACAAATAAGCAAAAGAAATAATCCTAATAGCACTAGCGGGGTCTCACCCGTTGCAGGATCCACCATCCTTTGGGGCTCAAACGGGCTCAACCCTGCCTCAGCTAGAGAATCCTCGTCGTAACTCTCCTCGAAGGGGCCATAACTCGCCATCAACCTAGCAATGGTCTCCAGGTCTTTATCCAATTCGTCTCTCACCCACACACGAGGCTTGCTCACCCTCCACATCAGGTCGACTAAGCTATCGTGTCGGCAAAAGAAGAATTTCGTATGCCATTTCTCTACCTTATTTTGAGTTCTCCCTTTGAACCCAGTATGGGCAGTGGCATAGTATCAGTCCGCCGTTGTTTTGAAGATGAAGAGCTCGTGAATAAGCTCGGCAGATAATTGGTAATTGTGACGGATAGCTGCCATGCCTAAGTCAGTGAATTGCCTAAAAGCATTTGGTGTTATCTGCCCCAAAGCTAATCCGAGCTTCCTTTGAAGCTCGGTGAATGGCGCATGGAGGGGCAGACGAAGACCGGAGTGAAGACTATTCTCGTAAATGG
Organism: Schizonepeta tenuifolia; assembly: GCA_029490685.1. Classification (NCBI taxonomy): domain Eukaryota; kingdom Viridiplantae; phylum Streptophyta; class Magnoliopsida; order Lamiales; family Lamiaceae; genus Schizonepeta; species Schizonepeta tenuifolia. The sequence continues at coordinate 78,815,622 of CM055958.1, forward strand.
TCACCAACCCCATCGGGGGCGAGCACGCCCTATCCTCCGGACGAGGTTCTATCAGTTCGACATTTGGGGGGAAATTATATGACCGGGCAAGGAATTTTATCCTAGACTCGTCTAAAACTGAGGAATATTCGGCTACTTTCCCCTCTACGCATCGGGGCACAATTAAAGTTTCAACGGAAGGAATGGGGGCTAGTGAAAAAATGCTAAAATCGACCCTTCTATCGGCGGCACCGGCCGGAGGAGATTCACTACCCCTACTAGATTGAGAATTACGAGTGGGGAAAGCCATACTTACTTGTTAAATCGAGATAAATGGCCAGGCGAACTTTGCGGTTGTGAACAAAAGACCCAACGGTAGGAAAACCGGCGGCACGGCGGTACGATTAGTTGGGAATTTCTGGAACAAGGAATGGAGAGAAAGAGGATTTTCCGGGCAAGGGATCCTTTTGATATGATTACGAATGTGAAATGGCGTGATATGAAGAGAGTTGTATCAAATCCCATAATCAAGTTTAAATCTAGCCGTTACACATTGCACACGTGTGAACGTGGCAGCTTTTTTGGTATCTGAACCATCTCTAAAAAGTTTTCAAAAAAGCCCCCCAATTTTCCCTCCTCTTGAATTCGGATAAGTATGGGCCCTATCTACTTGGTAATCTGAGAACAGAACCAGGCAGCTGATTTCTTATCTCGATTTTTATCTACTTCCAAATTGAGCTCGGAGTATGAGCTCGCTGATTCAGCCTGTAACTTAGGTAATTTTCACGGTTATTCATCTCGGAAATTCGACCTGACCGTCTACATCTACATGTCTTCTTTCCTCTCTTTGGGGGGGGGGGGGAGGGGATGTGATATGACCGGCCTCATCTTGGGCCTGACCTGAGGCCCAATCTAACTGAGCCTATATATTAAGCTCGGCCCACAAAGCTCGGCTCAGACGAAACTACTACCTGTCTTGAAGACCAAGTAATGAAGCCCTACCTTGGAGAAGAAGGAATCCGATTATGAAGGAGATTTGGATATGTACAAAGAAACAAGATATGTATAAGGAATTCTAGGAGGATTAGGGCGCGATTCAAGGCCTATATATAGTTGATAGATTAGACGATCAAACACTCATTGTACTCTCAAATATAATAAAATCTAGATACTCTCTCCCGTGGACGTAGATCTCATTGATCGAACCACGTAAATACTTGTTTCCACGTATTACTGTTATTTTTAGCTACTCTTGCAAACCCTAGATTTATCAGCGGTGCCGGTGGTTGGGATGGACGATGGCGGAGGAATGGACGTGGTGTGGGTGGATTTGGGGATTAGGGTATAGAAGAAAGGGCTGAGAAGAAGAGTGGGAGGGCTATCTATTTTTGAGGGATCACCGGCGGAATTTCCGTCGGTGATCCCAAGCCCAAGAAGGAGGCAGCCCAAGCCCAAGAAAGAGGCAGCCCAAATGCGAAAAATAGATAAGAGGGCTACAGTTATTGGGCCAGCCCAAGCGCAGAAGAAGGGAATTACCGGCGGCAGCTCTCCCCTTGGTGATTATCGGTGGATTTTCCGCCGGTAATTCCAAATTCGAATGTTTATTTATTTAAATTATGAAATACCGGCGGAATATTCTACCGCCAAATTTCCGTCGGTATTTCACCGGCAAATTTTTTTTGGCCGACCCGCCTTTTTACCGGCGGAATGAATTCCGCCGGTATTTTAGCCTTTTTTGTAGTGGCGGTTTGCCTTTGGTATGTATTCAAGTATTTTGTATTTCCATTATTCATGTGTTCATTTTATTTTGTGTTTATGTATTTCAATATGTGTGAGTAATTCCCTTTGGTGAGATTTGGGTGGGGGAAATGGTTAATTGTTGATATGTGAAATATTCGTGAGACATTTGCGCCTTCGATTGGGTCCAGTAGTTCCGGAGAGATCTGAGCAGAATTCATGGGCAGTCATTTTATATTTGATTTCTGTTTTAGTTTATTGTGCAGATATACAGGTTGAGACCGTGACAACTCAATTTATGCACCGAAGAGTAAAGTAGTTCCTCACTCTACGTGGGATGGACCCTAGCTTACCGCTAAGACTAACCAGTCCGGTTGTGGGCATAGGAGCGTGTACTGTCCATCTGGGGCATACACAAGTATTTTGATCGTACCACACGACGGGTGCGTGTCACCCCCCTCCAACTATTTTGCCTTATGTCAAGGGATCTAGTTCAGTCCAAGCCGTCGATGAATTCCTCAAAACTCGAGATGTATTGCTGATTGAACGGTTGAATTGTATGACTCAATGTCACACAATTATCATCCTGATAAGGTCTCAGCTATTGATTACGAGCTCAAGCCCATTACTCGTCTCATTCCTCGTCTACTAGCTCTCTCAAGCTATTGGAACAATAATGCAACAATGACGAAGCGAGATGGTAAATTGAAGCTTTTGAAGATGCCGATCATAGACCAGTTTGTGCAGACAGACAGTCACAGTTGCGGTCCCTTTGCATGCATGTATTTGGATCGTTTGATTAGTAGTAAGCCGAGACACTGGGGTAAAATCACCGAGAACTACATTCGAAGATATCGGTGGCTCATAGCGACTATGATTTATTGGCTTGCAGTACTTGACAACATCTAGTTATGTATTATGTTTGAGATGTATTTGAATCTTATTCCCTCGTATAGTTTGTTAGTTTATGTATTTCAATATTATTTTATGAGGTAGTTTGTTAGTTTATCGAGTTTATGGTGTTTGAAACATGTATTTGGATCTTATTTTATAGTATAGTTTCTTAGTTTATCGACTACATGAATGAAATAGTTTTGAGCAGGTATATTATCATACAATCGGGTCTGGTCACGAAACGATCACCATCGTGACCTCACGATGAGGTTGCCATCGTAAGCTCACGATGCAGTTTCATCGTGAGGTCGCGATGAAAGACTATCGTGTACTAACGATCAAAGCATATCGTGAGCTCACGATGAAAGCTTATCGTGTGCTCACTATCGTGTGCTTATGATCAAAGCCCATCGTGAGCTCACGGTAGGCTTTGATCGTGAGCACACAATGAACACCCCATCGTGACTTTAGGATTTTTGGCCTAATTATGGTATATTAACCGGTTATATTAATTTGGTATGTGTTAAATATGTCCTACTTAACATTGAAATACATCAATAAATGAAGAATTACACATTTAAACACACAATTATAGTGTTGGAGAGATTTACGACACAACAATGAATACATAACTATATGTTACATATACAATGACTGTTGCATTTGATAAATAATACACATCTAACATCAACTCATTTAGTGTTTCTTTTATATAAGAGCGCAAAATATGATGTGCAATGTTGTTTAAGACATAATAAAATATTACAAGACTAATTAATCATTGTTTTCGGCGTAATTGATCCGGTTCATTTGTTCACGACGGGCTAAACACATCATCGTGAACATGGTCGTGAACAAGTCATCGTGATCATAGTGACCATGCCCATCGTGACCTCACGATGGAGAAGCCATCGTGAGGTCACGATTGATAGGCAATTGTGAGGTCAGGATATCATGTTAATAGTGACCTTTCCAGAAACTAGAAAAAAAAAACCATTTTGATCAAATTAGCATCAAATAAAACATCAAATTAAACACCAAATAAGTCTAGTTTAATGCCACTAGTGGCTACATAACTAAAACATTCATAGAGGAGGTAGATCATAAAGTACCAATAAAGTTCAAACATAAATTAAAAACATCTAAACTACAATAAACACTCTAGTCGACATTTATCGCCGTTTCTTGTGTCGCACCACCATCTTGTGCATCATGTGCAACTTTATTTCTGGCCTCTAACTCCGGCGGCAGATAGTTCGCGTCCTTAAAGATCAACACTCGGAGTTTAATAAGTTGAGGTGTCGACTCCGTCACCTCAAAGATCACGGCATCATCGACTTTAAGTGCAAAAGTGCGTGTGAATTCTTTCCACCCACTGTACTCAAACTTCGGTTTCTTCTTAGTACCAAGGTAGATCAACTGATATTCGATTCCCATATGATTGACAACCGTTGGCACATCGGCACGAGAAAGTTTATCTATCACATGTGCCGGTACATGCTATTGCACATAAAGGATTCATTAAATTCAAAAGAACGATAAAAAAAATTAACACATTACAATTATTTGTTGTACAAATTCTTACCAGGTGCCATGGAGCCGAAACATGTAACTTGGATAGGATAATGTCGAAAAATAGTTTATCTCCTGAGAGACACATGTATGGAGCTGAGGGATTCGAAGATGACGACATCTACAACCATCCATATGCCACAAAATAACATAAACATCAATATCTCCAACCAAATTCAACAATTGACACAAAAGAATAATCAATTTAACATATGCGGAAATATGCAACAACAACAATTTAAACCAAATCAAACATAAAACAACAAAATACACAATTCAAACAACATAAATGGAACATAAAACTCAAACCAAATCAAACATAAAACAACAACAACATCAAGATATCAAATAAAATTCAATAATTCTTACAAAAAAATACGCAATTCAAAGAAAATTTCATAACTCCTAATAATTGGGTTACATTGGGGTCGAAGAAATACCTACCTCAAATCGGAAAACAATGGTGGGGCCGACGGCGGTGGTGGAGAAGAGGAGCCGCGGCGGCAAAGAGAGAAAAGGAGATGAAGGAGATAAGGATGATGTTGGGTATTGGGGGAAAAAAAGGGTAATTGTATGGTGGAAATAAAAAGTTTGAGATTTTGTCACACTTTATCGGGAAATCTGGCCACCTCACGATACGATCATCATCGTGACCTCACGATTGTGGTGGCCATCATGATCTCAAGATGGTTGCCTCTATCGTGACCACACGATGGATGCCTAATCGTGACCTCGTAATTGTCGTCTTCATTGTGAGGTCACGATGGTTTTATCATCGTGATTAAGACAGGAAGTCACCAAAAATCATCCATGTATGCAGATAATACATGTCTCAAATATTCTGAACATAAAAATAGATGTTAAAGGTTATAAAAGGTCAATATAATGTCATAAACTCAACAAGTTCTGCTACTGCTATATTTCATCTTCAATTGGGTCGGGACATGCCCTAATATCATGCCCCTCACGACGGCAATTGCTACATCTTTTTTTCCTCCAGCGCTTTTGACTTGATTCTGCTCCCCCAAAATCATGAAAATTTTGTTCATCCTCTGTTTGTTGGAGAGGGATATTCAAATCGACTCCACCCGGGGGGATAGATGTCGTGCATTTTTTCCTATTGTGCCCAAATCCACCACACCTAGAGCAAACTTAAGGACGTCCTGCTCTCTTGCCTTCAACTGTTGATCGAGCACGACTCGACCTTGGACGACTGGCCTGACGTACATCTTCTGGAGGGATAACCTTAATTAATTTGATCTCCGGCGGCACATTCCACTCATCGGGGAGTGATATTTGATTGATATGCTCAGCATAAGTCTGTCTTAGGCTCTCTTATTTGAAATATCTATGTACGAAATCATATACATTCAAACCAATACCGGCCCGCCTGTTAAAATAGTAAAAAGGGAATTACATACATCAAAATGAATATAAAAGATAAGAAAATTCTAACATATAATATAAATTTTACCTTATAGCAGCAACAATATGCTTACATGGAATCATATCCTTATCAAATACACAACAATCACACATCCAATTTTGAAGATCGACTTGAAATTGTTGATTATCTTCGTCTACTTTATAAACATGTTCGGTGATTGCTCGAATAGGAAGAGCGAGGCTCGCTTGCACTGATAGAGAAAGCTTGTTGAATGTAGTGACAGTCAACACATAATTTCTCGATTCAGCGTCGGTACGCCGCTCTTCAAACCAATCCTCCAAACCATGGAGAAATGTTTCAAGTAATCAGCACACTTAAAACGCCTACCCCACCACAAAACACTGGTCAAGGATTCGACAGCATTGGATGTCAGTAATTCATAGCGCCGCACATGACACTTTTGCTTAGCCCACCTCTCTGATCCAATTTGAGAAAGTCGTCTGTGAGCACCATTAGGACTTACAGTGTACAAAAATTCAAAAAAATTTCAAACACTTCGTGGCAATAACTATATGCTTCTTCATATAAGAGTGTGGCCACAACTTTGCCGTATGGGGTCAAATTTTTCTGCAGATGGTGATAGCACAATCCGTGGAATGTATTTGGATAGACGGTTCGAACTGCATTCTTAATGCTCTTATGTTGGTCACTTACAATCAACAAATCTTAGGGAGGATTGAAGCATTTGCGTAGGTTATAGAGAAAATAAGTCCATGACTCATCGTTCTCTATCGAACCAAGGCCAATTACAAGAGAAAACACTTGCTCGTTCCCATCCTTCGTCACCGCAACAAATAAGGTTCCTTTATTTCTACCCTTAAGATGAGTCCCGTCTACTATAAGCACAGGTCGAAGACACTGCTTAAATGCTCTAATACACTATCCAAGGGCAAGGAACATGTGACAGAACACTCCTTCACTAGTCGTCTACAAGTCATATACAGTCTTAAGATTACGTTGTTTCAACAAATACAAATACGACGGAATCTTCTGATATGACGAGGGGAAGTCACCATACATTCTCTCGATCGCTAGCAGTCTCGTTCGGGGGGAAAAGTTGTATAATATTTGAATGCCGTATCGCATGTGCATCTCTGCCATCATCTTCTTTGGCCTCAGAGCGACCTTCTCATCTATCAATTTCTTATAAAAAAAATGCGGCCACCTCGCCACTCACCGACCTTGCACGTGCAGCACGGTTCAAATCTGACCGGCAACTGTGATCCAATGTCAACTTAGCAATCCAAAAAAGAGTTGCATATTCTATAGCACACAACCTAAACGTGCAATTCTTTCTACCACTTCTACATAGGTACACTGCATGATTCGAAGCGAAGCGACCGGTCTTACACTCTACAAAGTGCTCCAAATGATACATTCCTATAGCTATCCTCAACTCTTGCACTGATCGAAATATGGACCCTACCTGGAGATTACCATTGATGATGATAGGCCGCTCAATCCACGCCAACGGTATTGCGCTTTCAAGGTCTGGATGTGGAATGATCCAATTGCGTTGTGTACGCTCATGCTCAACCTCTCTTTCTAATTGATGGTCCGATGAAAAGTGTCGCTGTCTCATCAGCCTATCTATTTGTGTCGGCTGTCCAATCCAAGCATAAAATTCTTCTTTCATCGATTCAAGCAAATCTTTACGACGATCTTCCTCTTCGTTTTCGGATATAGACATCGCTTCATCCTCTTCATAATTTTCATCATATTCATCGTCATCATCATCGTCACTATCATCTTGTGCACTCGAGGTGCTACCTCTCACATTAACTATGGGGGCGGAGTTCCCGCTGTTTTCAATCACATAAACCTCTGAATCCTCTTTAGGGTCCGCTAACTATCGAAGTAATTCTAAATCGCCCCACAATAGCACTTTTGCTTTCATGCCGTTAATATTTGTGATGTACCATAACACATATTCGGTCTCCTTCCCACCATTTAAACCCTCTCTAATGAGTTCCACAAGATTAGCACAATTAATCGTGCCAGGGTCGATGTAGACAAGAAATAAATCCCCGTCCATATATATCAATCGCTCCCAATGACCGTTGTGATGTATCATGATACGGCGTAAAGACATCTGAAATTAACAAAAGATAAAAAAAAATAAAGTGTAAACAATCAATGGAAATGCTTGTTTAGGACACATCTGTAGTAGTCACGATGGTGATGACCATCGTGACCTCACGATTACAATCCCATTGTGAGCTCACGATGGGATTGTCATCGTGACCTCACATTGGTGGTAATCACCGTCATGACCACGATGAGCTTCACCATTATGACCATGGCGGAATTCGTGGTGAGCTCAATACCAGGTATTTCAACTTCTTTTAACCCCCCGATAACATGAAATTTTTAATTTAATACACCTTTGTATGAACAAAATAACATATTTTATGACATAAGATAAAGTATATCTTGTATTATACTTTGAAAACCCTAATTTCACCGTAACAATACCATAATTTCAGCAGCAAATATATAAACAAACATTTTTACATATTATGCTTACCTTTGTATGAAGTAACAAACACGACGGAGCCCCATTTTATATTTTTGTTCTTCTTGAGCAAGATCTTGGATGCTTGGAATGATGATTTGTTTTTTTTTTCTTTGTGTATTTTGAAAAGATGAATATGTTGAATGTGTTTCAATGGGGTGAATAATCATAGTATTTGACGAGGCTGTCATTTGCACTCTCAAAATGAATTTGTAGCCTATTCTCACAGCTATATAGTTAGCAAGTAAGTACAGGGTCGATCCATAAGGAGTTGAATGTCACTGTCTCTTAAAACCTCCTCCACCTGTTCAAAAAAGTTGGTTTTGCTATCTTGGTCACGAGGGCTCTCTTGCCCAATTCGAGAACTCAATAAACACTGAAAAGTAAACAAGGAACTTTGATCAATAATAAAAAGGACTTGGTCTGGATCTAGACATTGTTAAGTGAAAACTCTGCTTGGTCATTGGTGCAAATATATTCATTACATGCATGCATCGTTAGTTATGGGACTTGAATGCTGAGATCCCTTTTTACTCGTCACGCTCTCAACAAACTCTTCCCTTACTAATCCTTACTTAGTTGGCGACGCACCGCCGGCTCCCTACCTTGGGCAATACCTCTGTCGGAGTCATCATTCAGTTTCTTACCCAAGGAGCATTTATCTCTAGAAAGGCCCAACAAGGAATCATCACGTCTAGTCCAATAGGGTAGACACCTACCTCTAATGTCAATCGATCTTAACCAAGAAGATGTGGAAAACACTCCTACTTCTTAATTGATTGGCGATCTAATATATTCTAAGTGATTAACGGCCTATTAATCTCTTATTCGTATTATCTCATATTGGAACAAGCTCATTAACATTATGGGAACACATGCATGCAATTATCTAGCACAATTTAGACCTCTCAAACATAAGTTAACACTCAACTGCCTAGCCCAAACCAAGTATAAAAGCTTAGCTAGTCATAATCATAAAGTAACGAACATGCGAATAGAAGAAAATCATAAACACTATATTAAAACTTACGAAGTATTTGCAGGAATTAGACACGGCCAAAAGTGCCGATAAACTGAGTACGAAATAAAATATGCCCTTGGAACTTGTTTTTCTCATCACAAACTCTCGACGAAATTACAGGGAAATAAAGCGTGAAAGACGGCGTGTGCATGCAGCAGGGCTTCAATTTATATAGGTGAGTGCTTAGGATTTGGGCCCCCTAGTCCTTAACATGGAAGGAATCCACGAGCTACCTTGGGATGCAAGTATCACTTGATAAGCTCGACCCCAACAAGGCAAGTCACATCTATCTCCAAGAGATCCCTTGCGGATCCTAAATCTAGTCGGATAAGGAAAGATATTTAAGTTAGATCATCTTTTCCTTATCCTTCTAGACCTAGGAGAGAAACTTCGCCTGTTGACCACCACACTCCTCCTATCTGTCTTAATCAATATAGCTCTCCCTGGCCTGCTTCCATAAATGCTGCTTCTTTTCCCTGTTCTGCCCAACTTCCACCTGCAAGGCAGTAGATATCCTCCTGCCCAAGATATGTCCTCCCAGACATAGAAACAAGACAAAACACACACAAAGACTCGATCTAGACTACCTAAAAATAACACTAAAAAGACACAAAATATGGACTCATCATGCACACACACTTAACCCACACTTGTCCTCAAGTGTGCACAAACAACTCGCCCAAGACACAAACAAAAGAATAAAAGACTCAAACATGATCAACACGGAAGAGTTAGTCAAGGCAACATAACAATTTTTTCATAGTAATCTGCAAGTGAAGGGAAAAGAGAATGCTATGCTATCAAACAAGTCAAGATAGAATTGTGAACCTTTAGGATATTCTTTCCACACTCATCACTCATGTGTTTAGGCTATTTTTACACTCTTAGACCATCTTGACTTCGGTATTACCATAGGCTTGCCTGCCCTTTAAATCTAAAGATCTTATCATAAATCTCAGAACTCATCATTAGGTCTTTTTAGGTTTAAAGCTTTAAGACAATAGGTAGGAAGTATTTAGATCATAGCTAAGGACAATTCAAACTCGTATTGGGCAATAAGGGTTCCCAACTTCTTTTCAATTCCTTGCCTTTATTTTCCAGGCCTAAGCTTTAATTCTTTTCTGGGGAACTTTTATTTTTTTTTTTAATTTTTTTTTTCCCCTTATCTTTCATTTTTCCTAGTTGAGACATAACCCCAACTATCAACACAAAACTTCTTGCCCATGATACACCCCTAATCATCTCATCCTTACCCCTTATCTTTTTCATACTGCCCAGGTTCCCAAAACCAAATCAAACAATTTCTTAAAGGCAGTTTATAAGTGATAGAAAGAATTAATTCAGCTCAAAAGGATTATCAAAGGATAATGATTTAAGGTGGCCAGTTCAAGCTCAATATGGGCTAATGAAAGAACGGCCTAAATCATCTAAGTTCAGAGATCATAAACCAAAGTACAGGCAAGTTCTAGTTCCTCCTAATCAAGATGTCTTAAAATCACACACAAGAATGAATTCAATTAAGCTCAAAATCCTCACAGGGTATGTTCACAACTCAATCCATCATACAAGTCATCTTCTAGCATGCACAAACTTAGCATTGTTCAACAAGCATCAATTAAGCACAACAATCATCATATCATCTTGCCCAACAACTCCATGCCCAATTAAAAAAAAACACACGGCACAGACACCCCACGCACACACTTTTTTTATAGCAAAGTCTATCCATGGAGGCCTCAACCTTGGACTCAACACAAATTTTGACAAACAAATGGCCTTCCTACGCACACACTTTGCTTATAGCAAAGTAATGGATGTAAGAAGGTCAAGAAACTAACAAACATGAACAATTCGCCTACCTCACCACACATTTTGCAAAGCAAAATGTGGGTGAGGTATTCGAATAACTCCACAGACAAACTTCTAAAAAACTAAAACACAAAACAAAAACACAATAAAAAAAAACTAAAAACACAAGAACACCAAAAAAAAAAAAACACAGGAGGACATAATCTAAGCAGAAGGATCATGAGCTGACCCTAATTTTAGGTGGCGGGCAAGGTTGTTGAGAGTGGCTTGCATGGTCAGTTGCCCATCCCAGAGTTCCCTGAGCAATCCCTCCGTCTTGCCCAGCCTCTCCAATACTTCCTTCAGCTGGGTGAAAAGTGATCCAGCCTCCTCCTCATCTTCTTCTTCTCCTTCCTCGAGCTCAGACTTCTTGGCCAATCTTGCTGACTTCTTGGGCGGCAGGCAAGCTGAGACTGGTTGATCCTTCTCATGCGCCTCTAGCAGGTAGAGATGGCAATGGGTCGGATCTGGACGGATTTTGATTGATCCAGATCCAAATCCAGTTTTTGGATCCTTAGTCCAGATCCAGTCCAGATCCATCGGATCTTAAAAATCAATTTCCAAATCCAAATCCATGGGATCCACGGATTTCGGGTCCAGATCCATATCCATCACATTAATTTATAATTTTTTCTAATGCAAACAATCAACAATAATACCATAATATATCTATAATCATTTTAAAGTTCAAAAAACTAAGTGACTCAGTAACGCAAAAGTATCAGTACCATCATCCAAAATAAGTATTCAAGAACTAAATATTACAATCACTCAAGGTCAATAACTAAATAATACAATCAATCATCACAAATCTCAAGTCTCCCAACTAAATAAGTCTTCCATATTGGTACTGCTTTCAACATCATCAACATCCTAAACAAACCAAAGCAAATTTGTAAGAAATACGACACTTATTTTTTAAGAAATATATAAGCATGAAACAAAAAATAATCAATTACCATATCAATAATATCAATTTGCTCTCCATCTTCATCAAAGTCTTCAGTAACTGTGGAACAAGCATGTGGGTCGTCCAATTGACCTTATCCAACAAATAGAAATGAAGAAAAATAAAAAATCTAATTTAAAGTAAAGTATTATAAAATGGAATTTAAAGTAAAAGATAAAATAAAGAAATTTTTACCTTTAACATCATCAATCAACCAGTTTTGGAAACACATTAATGCCCTCCACTGTTTTAGAGTGAAGTCTAGAACGATGTGAACTAACCACTCTTCCACCGGTGCTAAAGACACTTTCCGAAGCCACCGAAGAGACGGGAATAGCAAGCATATCCTTGGCGATTTCCCTCAAAGTAGGATACATAAGATCCCTTTTCCACCAATCAAGTATGTCAAAAGTATCACTTTCTGGTAGAGTATCTTCATCTAAGTAGTGGTCAATCTCACCTCTCACACTAACCTTTCTTTTCTTTGTTTTCTTCTGTTGAGCATACCCATCCTCTTCATCATCACAATCAGCAACAAAACCTCTTTGTTCTTGACATTTATCACTTTCAATCCTTCTTTGATATTCAACTATAAGATTATTAAAAGCATCCCTAACTTTTTTCAGTTCCTTCTCACTATCATCTCCATACAACTTCTTGAAATAATATTCCACACAATCCATTTTATTTCTCGGATCTAAAATTGCTGCAATGGCTAAACATCCACTAATTCGTTCCCAATATTTGTCATACTTTTCAACCATATTCTTAGCCATATTCCTAATAATCTCAACATCACTTAGCACCCATCGTCTCAATGAAATCTTAATTTCACAAGCCTTTCGAAAATACAAATTAGAAGTTGGATGATTTCTACCAGAAAAGACTTTAGTAGCCTTGTAGAAAGTTTCCAACTTCTCGCACACAAGACTTGCCATCATCTAATCATGTTCAGTAGGAGTAACAAAATTCAGCTTCTTATTCAAACGTTTCAATTTATTAAAACATCCTTGAAAGGCAAAGCAATTTGCAGCATCAAAAAAGTTGAATTCCACCTTGTTCTACAGTCAAGAACTAATTTCTTAGGCATAGCTATATTCAAAAGACGACAAACATCATCAAACTTTTCTACCCTTTTAGGAGTGCTCATCCAAAATAAAATGCAATCTCTAACCTTTTCAATGGCAGGAGCAATCACAGATAAACCATCATTCACAATCAAGTTTAGAATAAGCACACTACACCTTAAATGCAAAAACTCCCCACGTAGCATTAGAAAATTAGCTTCTAAATTCTCCTTCACAATACTCATCATTGCATCATTAGTGCTAGCATTATCAAGTACCACAGATGAAATCTTGTTTTCCAATGCATAATGAGACAATACTCATCACATATCTTTATCGAATTTGGGAACTTTTTCCTTTTCTTTCAATTCCAATACAGTGGATCCATCGGCTTCAGTTTTTATGTTTAATTGGGTTTGACCAACCCCGCTCCGCAAGTGCCTTGACAGACACACTAGCCTTGCATGCTTAAGGAGATGCGAAGTTCCATTTGAAGATTTGTACGAGAGGATAGTTCTGCAATATCTACACTTCGCCGTAGTAATATTACCATTCTCATCTTTAATTTGATCAAAATGTAACCATGCTTCAGAAGTCAGTTTCTTATTGGTACTAGTTCGACTTTGCTCTTTTTCTTTCAAAGTCTCGGTGGTATTTTCTACTGCAATGTCAATCTGCTCAATAGATGTTTCTCCTAAAGTATTTTGTATTTGAGAAGGTAGAGCTTCACTAGAAATTATTTGTTCATCCATTTCCTACCATGAGAAGATCAGAAGAATATAAGCAAACCCAAATAAAATAAGAACGACAGAAACTTTACAATCAATAAAAACTAGATGCAAAATGCATATTATGCATGTACTTAAAATAAATTTCAATTATTCTTCACACCATCCAGTAGATTCACTGCAATATATATATTTGAACTAATAAATTTACATACCACATTGGTGGAGGGCACGCCAGAGGACTGAGGTTGGGTTGATGTCGGCGATGGCGCCATGGCGGAAGCCGAAGGCACGGCTAGAGAAAAGGCAACGCTAGCAACTGCAAGTCGGCGAACGGGAGGCTGGCGGCCTATAAGATTTTGAGGAATTGAGGGTTAACGTAATAACGTGAAAGAACTTAGAGAAGAAGATTAGGAAAACCTACTGCTACGGGGTGGGTTTTGGTAGGGGGATATTTAATTAATTTCTTTTACTAAAAATTTAGAATTATAAAATCTAAAATATATAGTATATATTATAGATATATGCGTGTATTATATAATATGACAAACTAAAAAATATATTATATATAATATCAACGGATCTACGGGTCGGATCTGGACCGGATCTGGACGTAAAAATTTGTAATCCATATCCTGATCTGATTTTTCGACTTTTGTTCCATATAGGTTCTAGATCCGTCGTACCATATCCTAAAAATCGGATATGGATCACCGGATCTGGACCGGATCTAAGATCCACTGCCATCTCTACTAGCAGGCGCCATCCCTTCCCATGCTTCACCACCTCCTTCATTCTGCTCAACCTCTCCATGTTGAGCACGTCAGCCGGTGTCACTTCAAAATCCTTCACCTCATCGTGAAGCTGCAATCCCTCAATGTAGGCCGTCACAAAGTGCCCACATGAGTACTTTTGACTCGCCTTGGCCACAACCGCCTTCAGCTGCTCCATCAAGAAGACTGCAAAATTCAGCCTCTTCTTAGTCAACATACAATAAAGTATGTATATCTCCTTGTTGGCCAGCGAATTCCCACTATCTCCCTTGCCAAACATGTTGTAGGCAAGAATCCTATGAGCAATACGCAAGGCTGGCGTCTTCAAATCTGAGGCCTTGTTATCTCCCAACTTGAACTCTGTCCCCACGCTGACTTCCTCCTACATCCGGATCCATTCTTCCTTGGACAAATCCACTGGCACCTTCTTGACTGCCCTCCTGAACTCCGGCCTTTGCAGCTCCATCGTGGTGGCGAACCCCAAAATCCGGTTCAAGTCATTCAATCCAGCCTCATAAGGCTGCCCATTCAATGTAAACTCGATCGAAGACGAGTTCCCTTCTCCATCAAGCATGAACTCCACTGAGCCATACATCTCTCTCACCAAGTCTACGCAGATGTGGCAGGGCAGCGTCAGAAATCTCTCTCAGCCACATCCCTCATACAGGGCCCTCACATCACATACGATGCCCAAAATGTCCAGGTCATCGAAAGAGACCTCCCTGGGCACAAAAATCTTTCTGGCAGATGAATCTTCCACCTTCTTGGCCCTCTTCTTCCCTCTTGACTCGGAATCCTCCTTCTTGACCTTCCGAGCGGCTGACCTTGTGATTCTCTCCCCCACTATCTGGACATCTTCATCGTCCTCCGACTCCACAATCCTCTGTCTCTTTCCTAGATTCTTAGATGAAGGTGTGACGACCTTATTCTCCTCTGTGGACGACTCTCCTCCTGACGAAGCAGCCTCAGACACGGCAGCCTTCATCGCCTTCTTCCTCTGGGTTTCCTTCCCTTTCCCTTTCTCTTTCTTCTTCTTCTTAGCGTCCCGCTCTACCTCAGCACAAAGCTTATCGAAGGAATCATCGGATTCCTTCTTCTCCTGACCTTCCTCTTCATCTAGCACCTCCATCTCCACGTCGTCGTCCTGCTGCGCTATTTCTTTCTCAGGCTCCTGCTGCGTGTTTTTCGGCGGGATTTCCTCCGCAGCATCCTCTGCAGCTCCTTCCTCCGGCGTGACAAAGGTCTCCTCCATCGGTGCAGCTTCTTCTTCTCGCTCTTTCTCCAGCATCGCCATGACTTCAATAAGAGCTTTGCTGATACTCTCATCTGCTTCGGCTGTAAGCAGGTATAGAACGACCCAACACAACGGGTCTAGCTCGGCAACAGGGTTCTCTGACGGCGGCGTTTCTAGTTCTCCTAGGTCAATGTGGGTGCCGTGAGAGATTTTATTTAGCTTGTTCTTGGGGCGGGTTGATACCATTGTGATTCTAGTGTTTAGAATTAGGAAAGAAAATCTGCAGATTGTCCGAAATCGGGGGGTTGAGGAGGGAAAGTGATGTATGGCGGTTTGAAGTGATGGTTTACGTGGAGAAGTGAAAGAGTTGGAGAGAGAATTGTAGTAGGGTGGCAGATGGTTATAGGGCTAGGGGTAGGTATTGAGTGTAGCTGTCACGTCGCACGTGACATGGCAGTTAATGCCTCATCATCTGTGTTGCCCAAGCCACCTGCTTAGCCCAGAGCGCCGCTCTTGCCCTCCTGCGCACACACTTTGCTCAAAGCAAAGTGTCCAATCCTCATTCTTCCTCTTGCCCAATACCTGTTTCCTGCGACTCACCAACACACTTCTATGCACACGGCAAAAACATTATATCCTATGGTTAGACATTTCTACCCATAATGGAATTAAAATAGGCCTAAATTTAATGGAAAAAATTAAAATTGTGGCTATTTTAATCCCTATCTCACCACTTTTTTTTTTTTTAAATCAAATGCTATGCGAAAATTAAAGAAAAGTAAAAGAAAACATACCAAGTTGCCTCCTAGCCAGCGCCCCAGTTACTGTCGTGGGCACGACGTACTTCTTGCTCCAGTTAAGGTTCCATGTCACAGAGAAATTTCAAGTATTCCTCTGGTTTCTCCACGGCCTGGCCATAGAAGGCCTTCAGTCTTTCTCCATTGACTTTAAAAGTCTTTCCCAATCTTGCATTCCTCACTTCCACAGCCCCATTTGGATATGTGGCTTGCACTTCGAACGGACCAACCAACTTGGTTGATAGCTTCTCTGATATGAGCTTAAACTTGGACTGGTATAGAAGCACTTGTTGCCCTGGCGCAAACTTCTTGACCTTGATTAGCGCATCGTGAGCCTTCTTCATCTTCTCTTTATACAACACAGCATTATCGTATGAATTGAGTTTGGTTTTCTCAAGCTCCTACAGTTGAAGCTTCTTGGCTTGGCCAGCTTCATCCCAATCATAGTTCATCTTCTGAACTGCCCAATACGCTCGATGCTCTATTTCCTCGGGTAAATGGCACATCTTGCCAAAGACCATTATGTGATATGCCAAATGGGGTTTTGAATGCCGTCCTGTATGCCCACAATGCATCCTCAAGACGCAAACTCCAATCCTTCCCCGTTGGACTAACTGTCTTCCTCAATACCACCTTCACAATGCGATTAGACAATTCAGCTTGTCCATTTGCTTGAGGATGATAAGCATTCGAAATCCTGTGATGTACTCCATATCTAATCATCAATCCTTTTACAGCTCCATTGCAGAAGTGTGTTCCTTGATCACTAATGATTGCCCTTGGCACACCAAACCGGCTAAAGATATTGCTCTTGAGAAACTCCACAACCACCTTTGAGTCATTGGTTGATGTTGCCTTGGCTTCCACCCATTTAGAAACGTAGTCTACTGCCAATAATATGTAGAGATTACCTCTTGAATTGGGCAATGGCCCCATGAAGTCCATGCCCCATATGTCAAATACTTCCACAGGCATGACTGGTGTCATGGGCATCTCATTCCTCTTGCCAATGTTACCTTCCTTCTGGCATTGGGTGCATCGTTTACACCATTCGAAGCTATCCTTGAATATATTGGGCCAATAGAATCCACAATCTAAGATCTTCCTTGCCGTCCTCTTAGGTCCAAAATGTCCCCCACATACCTTGGAATGACAATGGGCGAGGATGCTTGCTTGTTCCTTCTCATCAACACATCTACGGATGATTTGGTCAGTACACATTTTCCATAGGTATGGTTCATCCCATATGTAGTATCGACTTTCCACCTTCAACTTGTTTCTTTGGTAAGGGTTGAGATCACCTGGAAGCTTCCCTACAATATAGTTGCAAAGGTCAGCATACCATGGTTCTAGACTGTCTTGGGCAAGAGCCAGGTGCTCGTCTGGAAATGTCTCCTTGATCGGTTCGATCTCTTCTTGTTGAATGATACGACTGAGATGATCAGCCACCAAGTTCTGAGTTCCTGCTTTGTCTTTGATCTCCAAATCAAATTCTTGAAGCAATAGGATCCATCTTATCAATCTGGGCTTGGTTTCCTTCTTGGCCATGAGGAATTTCAGAGCTGAATGATCGGTGTAAACAATGGTCTTGCCCCCGAGCAGGTACATTCGAAATTTCTCGACAGCGAGCACCACAGCTAGTAACTCCTTCTCCGTCGTAGAGTAGTTGCATTAGGCAGGATTGAGGGTTCTGGATGCATAGTATGTGACATGATTCACTCTTCCTTTCTTTTGCCCAAGAACCGCTCCCACTGCGTAGTCGCTTGCATCACACATCACTTTAAATGGCATTTTCCAATCCGGTGGTTGGATGATAGGTGCTGACACTAGGATTTTCTTTAATGTGTGAAATGTCTTCTTGCAATCCTCATCAAAGTTCCACTCCACTTCTCCTTGTAATAGTCAAGTCATGGGCTGCACGATCTTAGCAAAGTCCTTGACAAACCTCTGGTAAAATCCTGTATGTCCAAGGAAATCTCTCAACTGCTTCACGTTGCTCGGGGAGGGCAACTTGCTTATGATGTCAATCTTGGCCTTGTCAACCTCTATCCCTCGCTCGGATATGATGTGTCCAAGGACTATTCCCTCCTTGACCATGAAGTGACACTTCTCATAGTTCAAAACCAAACTCTTATCCACACACCTTTTTAGCACCATCTCCAAATTGTGTAGACACTTGTCAAAGTTGGATCCATAGACAGTAAAGTCGTCCATGAACACCTCTATGCATGTCTCGAGTAAATCCGAGAATATGCTCATCATGCATCTTTGGAATGTTCCAGGAGCGTTACATAGACCAAAAGGCATCCTTCTATATGCAAATGTACCAAATGGGCAAGTGAAAGTAGTCTTGCCCTGGTCCTCTTCCACAACCCAGATCTGCATATAGCCCGAGTAACCGTCAAGAAAATAGAAATACTTGTTGCCCGCCAACCTTTCTAGCATCTCGTCGATAAAAGGTAGCGGAAAGTGATCCTTCTTGGTCTTCTGGTTCAGCTTCCTGTAATCAATACATACTTGCCATCCTGTTTGTAATCTGGTTGCAACCATTTCTCTTTGCTCATTCTCCACCACTTGAATTCCTGACTTCTTGGGCATGACGTGCACTGGACTAACCCATCTACTGTCAAAGACCAGATAGATGATACCCAGGTCCAACAGCTTCAGGATTTCTTTCATCACTACCTCTTTCATCGCTGGATTCAGTCTTCTTTGAGGATCCTTAATGGGCATAGCGTCTTCCTCGAGCAAGATGTGATGTCTGCACACAGTAGGGTTTATGCCTCTTATGTCGGCCAATGTCCAGCCAATGGCTAGCTTGTACTCCATCAAAACTCCTTTGACACGCTCCTCTTCCTCTATGGACAACTCTGCACTTATGATGACTGGTAATGTTTCTTCTTCTCCCAAGTAGATGTACTTCAAGTGGCTTGGTAAAGTCTTCAATTCCAGCTTTGGTGCTCTCTCGATTGAAGGTATCAACCTATCTTCTTGTTGTAGCGTTGGAATCACCAAGGGTTCCACTCTCCTTCCCAGCTCTGCCTCTCCTTTCAAATAGTGAACTACTTCGACTAGCTCAACAGACCCATCTTGGGCAACAACCTCCGTTAGGCCAATTTGTAAAACTACATCCAGTTTATCTTCAATTTCTATTTCCTGCCAAGACTCTTTCACCAATTGATCAATATGGTCTATGTTGTGTACCGTCTCTGCATCGCTAGGTTGTTTCATGGAGTTGTAGATGTCGAATGACACTACTTCTCCTCCAAACTCACATGTTAACTTCCCTGTATCGCAGTTGATTCTAGTGCGAGCGGTCTTCAAGAATGGTCTCCCTAACAACATTACTGGTGCCTTGTGTGATGTCCTCTCCATGTCTAGGATGTAGAAATCAGCTGGGAAGATTAAGTCTCTGACCCTGACCAAGACGTCCTCTAGAATTCCCTCTGGCCAAACAGTTGACCTGTCCGCTAGTTGAATTGCCACCCTTGTAGGTTTTAGTGGTCCCATCCTTAGGTCATCATACAACGACTTGGGCATGACATTAGTTGATGCCCCAAGATCCAACATGGCCTTCTCAATCTTCATATCTCCAATGATGCATGGGATGTAGAACATCCCCGGGTCAGTGCATTTGGTCGGCATAGGTGTGTCTTGCAACACTGCAGATACATTCTCACTCACTTGGAATCTTGCATCGTCTGTATACTTGACCTTCCTTGTGCATAATTATTTAAGAAACTTAGCACATTTAGGCATAGATTGTAAGGCGGTCAAGAGGGGTATGTTGACCTCGACTTCTGAAACATCTTGGTCAACTCCTTCATCTCCTGTGCTTCCTTATCTTATGCAAACCATCCTAGGTAAGGGGCTTTTGGCTCGTAAGGTTTGGATTTAATCACCTTTTTAGCTTCCTTCATTGCCTTAGCTCTGATTTCAGCTGCCTCGCGCTCCGCTTTCCTCCTTATGTCTATTGCCTCTCTTTCAACCTGTGCCCTCTTCTCTACTGACAACTCTTGCCATAGCTCCTCAACATCTCCTGATCCCATAGGTACCTCTTCGTATTTTTCCGATTCAGTATCCCCTTCTTGCTCCAGATCCATGTCCTGCCCAAGAGATGGTTGTTGACCGGAAAAAGTTTTTTGTAGTACACTCTGGTCGGGTGCTCTTACTTCAGGCAACTTAGCTCCACTTCGCAATGTAATAGCATTCACTTGAGCCTTTGTTATTTCGACCTGAGATGGTAGTTCTCCTTTTCCTCCATTTAACATTGACTTGATCTGGGATATAGATTCTACCAAATGGCTCAGCGTGCCATTAATGTCTCTCATACCTCCTCTTGTTTCTGTAATACCCCAGATATTTCTTCCGTCGATAAAATAAAAGTTTAATTAATAATTAAGGCTTTGCACGCCTAAGTTAATAATTTTCGATTCTAAGACTGACGGTGAAATCCGTTTCTGAAAATAATTTCCAGAAGTCGGTGAAACGACTACTGTATTAGGGTTTTCGCGTCCGATAAAATTTTCGTCCGAAAACTCAGATCGAAAAACCGTCAGATCTTACATTCACTTTTTCTTCGATACGAGTTCACCGGAGAAAGTCAGTTTTTATTATTTTTCCGGGCGAATTTTGAACTGTCTTATCCCGACTTTTCATCGGATTTTGAAAAACGAATTGTCCTTCACGATTAAGTGAAATATTCCGGAACTAATGGTCGTATCCATTTTTGTCAATAATGTGTCCGTCTAATAAAGTAATTGTTCGTGTTTAGTTTACAATATTAGATCCGGAAAAAAAATTAGATTTATAATTAATATCTAGATATTTTTTAGTTAAACCTTCTTACTATTTGCATAAATAGCACCCTTGTCATCTTTTTTCTCTCATTTCTTCTCCTCCAAACCGCCAACTTCACTTTCTCTCCCACCATTGTTGTGTTCTTCATTTTCTTCAAGCTCTCAAGTTCCATAACTTGCTCGTTAGCTGATCAATTTTCAATTCTGATTGCATATTCGTAAAGGTAAGAGTTTCCTCTTTAATTCTAACCGAACAAAAATTCATTCCTTTAATTCTTGCAAATTTCGAAATTCATAAGAGGCATAGGAATGATGTTCTAAGTTTTATTTCATGTTATTTTCATGTTAGAAGTAAGAATCCATGGTTGAAATTGAGTTAGAATCATGATAAGTATTTATAAGTGATTTTCGGAAATTATTAAGAGGACTTCGAAAAATTGCTGCACTCTTTGAGGAGTTGTGGATGATATTTTGATGTATTTGAGGTGTGGAGAGTATATAGTTGATCATATGTTTATGATAGATTTTGAGTATAAGATGATTAAGTGAAGAAAAGTAGATTTTAATGTGTAAATCGATGGAAATGAATTCTTGAATGTTTAGTGTGTGTTCTAGGTGTTCTTGGTGTTCTTGGCCAAGAACATGAAGATTTAAATATGAATAAAATTAATTATAAAATAAAATAAATTAATTAATTATTAAATTAATTAATTATTAATTTTTGAAAAAATAAATAAATAAATAATACTAATGCTTTAAAAATAAAAATAAAAATGTAAGAGATGAAGAAGTGAGGATTTGATGTAGTATATTTTATGATTTGTATAATATGATGATAGAAATGAGATGTAGTATGTTTGAGGATGATTATATAATTTATTGGAATTTTTCTAAAAATAAAATAAAAATCGTAAGAGACGAAAAGTCGTCAATAAGTTAAGACTCGTTAATTTGAGTATGTGATTTACGTATTAGTGAATCTTGATAGATGATGAACGATATTGTAAAGTTTGAGCAAAATCGGAAAACGTTGAAATTTTGTTAAGAGACGAAGAAACGAGTCTAAGTGTCGATAGAAAAGTCGAACAAGGAAACTAATCGGATATTAGTGTTTAACGTTGATAAACGAACGATATTGTAGTTAACGATATTTTCATCCGAGATACGAGATGATATAAGTTATAGTTTATAAACAAGAAGTTGAAGAATGAAAGTGAAATTGAATTGAATTTGGTACAGTAAATGATTAGTTGAAAACGATGAGTAAATATACGTCGAGTTTTTAATCGAGAAACGTGAAGGAGTTTTTCGTAAAAGATTGTACATGTTGACTTCCTTGAGATGGAATTTTCGTGAGTTTAAAGGTTGTATAGCATTGATCGAACCTAGGAAATCGTGCGTCGAGTTTTATCAAGCATTAGGGTTTCACGCGGACTGAACTGCGACCTTTCATGGAAACTGTCATAACTTTTAGCTTGCTTAACGAAATCAAAATACGTAAATTGGAGAGTAAACTAGACATCCGTGGCTTTCTTTTGGTATATTGTACATCCCCTGTTTTGAAATTTTCTGTTCTGTATTAACTCCAGAACCTCTGCTTTGTGCAGAAACTTATGTAAACCTAATTTCTTAAGTTGAATCCTTTTCAACTTCATTCCTTGTGAACTTCTGAGTCGTTATAAGTTATCGACTTCCATTTATTTACTGACCTAAGTGTCGAGTAATGAGCCGAGTCAGTTTATAAACAAGAATTGATCGAGTCTCGTTTATTCGTTAATCAAAAGAAAGTAGTAAAGTGCAAAGGCCTAAAAGTTATAAAAACGAATTCGATTTCTTTTTCATTTATTATCTAGACCGTTTATTAAAGTGTTATTATTTGTGTTCAAAGGAGGAAGTCGAGTTTAGAAGATAGGACGGAAGACCAGAGACGAAAGCTCGTATTATAGTTCTGTAATCATTTAAGGTGGGCTTTTCCTATATATGAAATAAAATGAGCGATGCTCGAAAATCTTTATTTACAGCTTTGATAATTGTGTTTTCAAAGTGATAATCAGAGCATGAAATATTTGTTTTATGTGAGTTCTCTTGTACCCTTCTGAGTTAGCCAACTGCTATCCAGAATTATTAGTTAGCCGGCCTGCTAACTAAAATGATCGGACTTTGAGTTAGCCGACTGCTATCCAAAGTTAGTGTACACAGTAGCCGTTGTGTGTGGAACCATGTTGAGGGGTAGCCAGCCACGGTGATAATTATTGGGCAAGATTGAACGTAACATCTGAGAAAAATGTTTGCGCAAGCTATATTGTGAAAATGAGAAAGAAAATGTTTAGTAGACAAGGGTATTTATTGAAAAACCCCGATGTGCTACAGAAATGAGATGCCTGATTTATCTATACTTATGATATGTTTTCGGCAATGTGCCCACTAAGTGCTTTTGTACTTAGCCCTGCATATGTTTTATAAATGTGCAGGTTGAGTGACGTAAGCGGCAGGAGGTTGAGTAAGGATTGAGTAAAGAGTCGTAGTTAGGAAGAAGAACTTGTGTCAAGCTTTACGCTTTCCGCTGCCAATCTTTTTGAGTTAATGTATCTATCTTTTGGGTCTAAGCCCCGTACAATGAACTTAGTTAACTTTTGAACAACTTGTCGAGCGATCCTTCAAGGTCGTTTCTCTTTCTTTCAATAAAATTTGTTCATAGATATCAGTTGTCGTTTAATTAATGTCTGTTTATTTATTTATCCCCCTTCTTCCCCGCTTCTTTAATCCAACCCTTAGTCGCACCCCGACTTTGCCGTCCCTCGGGATTCTGGGCTGTGACAGAGTGGTATCAGAGCTATCGTTTCTGCTCTGCATACAAGTTTCTTTCAAGTAGTAAGATAGAGCATTTGTTTATGCTCTACACCCAAGTCTTCTTTCAAGTAAAGTTAGGTCGTAACACTAAGTTTAAGAGTGTAGACGACAACTCAACCTCCCGCTATGTCGACTCAACTGAAGAAGGAAATAAAGAAAGGTTCATAAGTATGGTTTCATTTCATGAAAAGAATTGTGGAACAAGTATGTGATTATGTTAAGAATTAAGTGTGCCAAGTAAGAATTATATGAAAGTATAAGTGATATACTTTGTGAAAGTATGTGAAATTATTTAAGTTATAATTTCTTTTGAGAAATATGTTGGCACGATAACCTAGACTATTGTTCTAAGGCTTTTCCCCAATTTCTTGAGAACATAGACGTTTTAAGAAGCGTTGGTTCCAAATTGTTTCGAAAGACGCGATCAGAACGAGAAGGACAGAACCTTTTATAAACGAATGTTACTTACGTATAAGTGACATGAACGAAGTCGTTTTCAATTGAAGTTCGCCTCGTTAGAACTTCAAAAAGAGATTTGATGAAATTATTAAGAATCGAGTACGAATTTTAGCTAATTTCCAACGATTGTTCAATTCTAACGATGACTAGAACTTGTGTTCTAAAGTTATTCTCCAACTTATATTCCGTTTTCTTGGAATTTATTTCACAATTAGTTAATAAACGAAGAATACGATAAGTACGAGATTCAAGTATCGAGAGGAGTTTATATCCACTTTAATGTGGCATTAAGAATATTTCTTTCTAATGATGAGAACGATATGTGTTTATCGGTTAGGAGTTTTCTTAAGGAAAACTAAGAAGTCTAAGTTAAAGATTGGAAGGAAAATCCCGGATTTTTTTTTTTTTAAATGTTTGAGTGCAATTTCCTGAAATTGCTAGATGCCTAAGGTAAGTTAATTCCTTATTAAGCGAATGATTGAACGGGACAGAGGTTCCATGTGATTGATGGACTGTTATGTGGACTTGATCAACCCACATAATTAGAAACTCAGTAATATGGGTCTTATGCCCCGTGAGCAAAACCTCTTTCAGTACGGTGTATTTTGGGAATGAACTGAGATACACCCGAAGAAGATGGATTCTGAGAATATGTCGGTATAGGACGACATATTCAAGGAGAGTCTCTGAGATCAATTCTTTATGTGTTAGGTATAAGTTTAATATTTATTAGTGATACCACAGAATGGTATATTTAGGATCTTCTTGTTTTAAGAGGGCATTCCATCGTAGAGCAGATTATACATAAGTACCATATTTACGTAAACAACCTAGATCATGACAGAGGACAATTTGTTAACGACTTCATTTCACACCATTACCTGGCTAGATATTTTGTTGATAAACGGAAGGCTATGGAGGACCTTATCGGTCGACTGCCGATGAACGGTAAGGATAGGCGAACAACACCGCCTGATACTATATCACTTAAATGGGAGGTTCTGTAGAACCCACAGGAGACTCTGTAGGATTTAGGTTAGTAATCTAGGCACGATATCTACAGAATCGACGCATTGTATCTGTTCCTATACTACCCCATTACCCTTACCACTACATTCCGGTTGTTCCAGGACCTAGGTCATTTTTCGAAATGGACCTAGTGCTTGCCAAGTTACTAGAATTACCACTTGTACTTGCTCCACTTGACGAATTTCTCCCAGAGCCAACCTCGCTTGTTGAGGAGGTGGGATCGACGTCAGACTTAGCTCGGTACATCTTGGACCGGAGTTAAGGGACAGTTTGAGGCAGGGCCATCAGGAAGTCCCTTTCCCAGAGGCATATGTGCCTAGTACACACAGTGAGCACCTGTTTTCTCCTAAAAAGCGGACTACAGTGACTAAATTGCCGATTTTGTTCTACGGTTAGAGAGAACCGTTCCCGAAATACCACCACCACCTCCAGTGCCAATGGACAGCACTGTAACTAAGATTAGTAAGATACTTGTGTTAGTCTTTGGAGTGGACTTAGAGAAGGATCCTATGGAGAATCTTGAGAAGGTTGTGGATTTAAAAAGGCAGCGAGGACTCGATTGCAGCTTCATGAGTAGTCAATCATAAAAGTGTTAGTAGTTTTAGAATATTTTTGTATATTGATTGGATCAGTGGACTTCTTTTTGTAGTACTTCCGCGAATATGATATTTTACGAACCATTTCCATTTTAAGTACCTTGTATAGGTAAAGGAATGCACCCGGTTAGAGCATTCTGTACGTAGACAGACAGTTGGCCTAACTCAGACTAAACGTAGTCTAATTTTTGTATAAGTCCTCGTTGGAGGCAAAACAGTACTCATTCGACGAGTATATATATTTATGACCCCGTGGGTGGGCTTAGATCTCATAAAAGTTTCTTCGGATTGTGTTTAGTTGAATAATCTTGTTTAACTTGGGAAGTTAAAAAGTTTAAAGAGCTAGTATTAGAGTTATTATCTGTTTCTCTTCCGTGAACTTGTTTAAGTTAGAAAAAGGGTTTAGTGAGTGAGAGAAAGCTTAAAAGCAAAAGTGCTAATGAGAATTCTTGTTTACTATAGTTTCAAAAATGCCGCCGAAAGTAGTTAACACCAGAAGAGGACCTGGTAGTCTTAGAGGACCTGGTAGAGGTCAAGGACAACGTGGAAGCGAAAAAGAGCAAAAACACCAAGCAACCCCTTCACTCCCGCTACCCCCACAACATCGTAACATTGAGGATTTATTCTTCAAAAGAAATCCACCTGTTTTTAATGGATCCAGTAACCCAAGCGATGCTGAGCTTTGGGTACGATCTATAGAAAGAATCTTTAAGCTTCTAGGATATACTGATAAGGAGTGCTTTTCATGTGTTGCGTTTCAACTAGTCGGACCAGCTGATTATTGATGGAAGGCTAGGCAGAAAGTTATGCTGGCGGAGCAAATGGCTCCAATTACTTGGGAAGAATTTAAAGAGGCATTTTATGATAAGTATGCATCCGATCAAGTGGATACCGAAGAGGAAATAGCAAAGAAGTTTCGTGGAGAACTTAAACATAAATTAGGAGTAGCATTAGCCAGTCATGAGGGACTGAGCTATACGGAAATACTAGGATGAGTCCTAGAAATAGAGGCAGTTGTGTCGGATAAAAGAAAGAGTATAACATCCATACCAACACCAACCCAGGCTCCAATTCAAGACCTTTCCAACAATAATAACAACTATAAAGGAAAAAGGAAATGGGAAGGAGGAAATAACAGTGGCTGCTATGGAACTAGAGAAGAAATCAGCAAGGCTTTCAGCAGCCTAACCAGAATTACAACTACGGTAAGAAGCCGTAGCAAGGGAATAAACCACAAGGAAATAATCAAACGGGATCATGGGAAGGAAATAATCAACAAGGTCAGCCACAAGGGCAACAAAGGAATAACCAAGGAGAAAACAACCAAGGAAGAGCTACCATTCCTGCCTATCCCAAGTGTAATAGGGTACACTTCGGGATCTGTCAAGCAAACTCGGAAAGTTGCTTCAACTGTGGGCAGAAGGGGCACTTTAGGAGGGAATGCCCGAAACCGTCTCAAACAGTGGAACCAAACCAATATGGTCAGCCCCAACCCTTAAAAGCAATTCAGGCTCAGACGCAACAACAGTATCAACAGCAGCAGAGTGCAAGGGCATTCATGATTAGACAAGAGGCGCACAATAGGGGCAAGAGAAATTTGGCAGGTATTGGACGAACCTCCTAATTACCCTGTCATAAATTGCTTCATACAAGAGCTTTATATTCGTTTATTTTTTTTTAGTGCCTATTGACACTATAGAAGTAAAACCAGAGCGCGCTAATTATGAAATGAGAATAACCATGCCTTAGGAGAAATTATCATTATTCCCTTAAGTTTTGCTTGAACATAAAATTGGACTTAGGATCTTTTCAAAGATCATAGCAAATGATCTGAACGTAACAAAAAAATGTTCGATGTAGATATAATCCATGGGATGGATCGATTATCTATTAACTACGCCATCCTGTATGGAGCATAGACCAAAAGAGTTAAAAGAGCTTAAGATCCAACTGCAAGAGTTGTTAGATGTTGGTTTCATTAGACCGAGCGTTTCACCATGGGGAGCATCTGTTTTGTTCATTAGGAAAAAGGATGGTTCTATGAGGATGTGCATAGACTATCGAGAGTTAAATAAGATCACCCTTAAGAATAAGTATCCTTTGCCAAGGATACAAGACCTCTTTGATCAGCTTAAGGGCGCAGGTGTCTTTTCAAAAATAGATTTAAGATCTGGGTATTATCAATTGAAAATCAAACCCGAGGATATACCTAAGACTGCATTCCAAACCAGATATGGCCATTACGAATTCCTAGTTATGCCATTCGGTTTGACTAACACTCCCGCAGTATTCATGGATCTCATGAATCGAGTTTTTCACCCGTACTTAGATAAATTCGTCTTAGTTTTCACCGACGACATTCTCATTTACTCCAAGAATGAGAAAGAGCACGAAGAACACTTGTGAATAGTGTTAGAAACGCTTAGAACTGAAAAACTTTATACCAAATTCCGTAAGTGCGAGTTTTAGCTGAAAGAAGAAATATTTCTTGAATACATAGTATCAGCAGAAGGCATCAAGGTAGATCATGCCAAGTTAAAGGCAGTACGTAATTGGAAATCACCAATGAATCCAAATAAAATTTGAAGTACAAATGGTTTAGTGGGCTATTATAGAAGATTCATCGAGGGATTTTCTACAATTACTAGACCTATGACGCAACTACCCCGAAAGGAAAAGAAGTACAAATGGACTGACGAGTGCGAGACAAGTTTTTAGACACTCAAGAAAGAAAGTTGATTACCACACCAGTCTTAGTTCTTCTAGAAGCAGATAAGGAATACGTAGTATATACGGACGTGTCAAAAATGGATAAGGCTGTGTTTTGATGCAAGACGGAAAGGTGATAGCTTATGTTTCACGACAACTTCGACCTCATGAAGTTGAGTACCCAACCCATGACTTAGAACTAGCAGCCGTTGTGCATGCGTTGAAAATTTGGAGACACCATCTCTATGGTGTTAGGGTTGAGATTTTTACGGACCATAAGAGTTTGAAGTACTTCTTCGAGCAAAAGGAATTGAACATGAGACAAAGACGATGGCTCGAACTAGTAAAGGATTATGATTGTGGTATCAACTACCATCCAGGAAAAGCAAATGTTGTAGCTGACGCGCTGAGTCGCAAGACTCCAACCAAGTTAGGATGTCTCTTTGTTGAGGAAAAAACACTTATACGAGAATTTGAGATGATAGATTTAGGGGTGCTCGATACACCTAAAACGATAACTAGCCGAATAGCAGCACTCATAGCTACACCAGGCTTATGAAAGAAGTATAAGTGTCCAGAGAAAGAACGAGTCGATCGAGAAGCTACGCCTAAGAATAAGAACGGATAACCTGGACGGTTATTCCGAAGCATCAGATAATGCGATCGTATTTAAAGATGGACTTTGTATCCCTGACAACGACGAATTGAAAACGATATCATGAGTGAGGACCATGATACGAAGATATATTAAGATTTAAGAAAGAATTTCCGGTAGAACGGATTGAAACAAAATGTTGCCTCGTTTATAAAACGATGTTTGGCTTATCAACAAGTGAAAGCTTTACACCAACAACCACGAGGGATGTTGCAACCATTAAGTATTCCAACGTAGAAGTGGGAAGATATAGCCATGGATTTTGTGACGGGTTTGCCCAAAGCCAAAAAAAGGAAATACTGCCATCTGGGTGGTTATTGATAGGTTCACAAAATCAATTCACTTCCTACCAATTCCAATTACCTTTGAATCAAAAAGTTAGCTCAGTTGTATGTTCGTGAGATTGTACGTCTGCACGGAATACAAAAGTCAATGAGGTTTGATAGAGATGCCAAGTTTACTTCAAGGTTTTGGACTACTATGCAGAAGAAGCTAAGTACCAACCTTAATTTTAGTACCGCCTTTCACCCCCCTAAACGGATGGACAATCCGAGAGGACGATTCAAATACTCGTAGATATGTTGAGAACGATAGTATTAGATTGAAGTGCAAAATGGAAGAATGTTTTGCCGTTGGTCGATTTCGCTTATAATAATGGTTATCAGGCTACGATAAGTATTGTACCATACAAGGCCTTGTATAAGAAGAAGTTTAGATAACTGCCTTATTGTAATAAGGTAGGTGAAAGAAAGAACCTAGGACCAGAGATACGATCAGTGGAATGATCGAGATCATTCGATAGATTCGAGTCTGAATGAAAGAAGTTTAGAGAAGACGAAAGTCTTATGTGATTTACGCCGATCAGAACTTAAATTCGAAAAGGGAGATAAAGTTTTCTTAAGATTTCTCCGTTGAGAATCATTAAATTCGTGTCAAGTATAAGCTTAGACAAAGATTTTTATGATTTCTAGATATCTTGAAAAAGATAGTTTTAATGTGTATAGATTGGCCGTATCGCCAAGTTTATGTAATGTTTATTATATTTGCGTATCTCGTTTGAGAAAGAACGTGTTCGTTTTTAAACGCGTGATACACCAGCAAGACGTTGTTCTTGATTATGATTAAGTTATGAAGAAAAACCGCAATCAATCTTGGATTGAAAAGTACGAGGGTTAAGAAGCAAGTCAGTACAATTAGTAAAGTGTTATGGAATCACCACGGGCAAAAAGGAGTCACGTGAGAACTTGAAGAAAGGATAAGAGAGAAATACCCCGAATAGTTTAAAGAAGATAAGCAAATTTCGGGACGAAATTTTTTATTAGAGGGGCAGGATGTAATACCCCAGATATTTCTTCCGTCGATAAAATAAAAGTTTAATTAATAATTAAGGCTTTGCACGCCTAAGTTAATAATTTTCGATTCTAAGACTAACGGTGAAATCCGTTTCTGAAAATAAATTCGAAAAGTCGGTCAAATGACTACTGTATTAGGGTTTTCGCGTCCGATAAAATTTTCGTCCGAAAACTCAGATCGAAAAACCGTCAGATCTTACATTCACTTTTTCTTCGATAGGAGTTCACCGGAGAAAGTCAGTTTTTATTATTTTTTCGGGCGAATTTTGAACTGTCTTATTGATGCGTCTTCGACTTTTGGGCCATTTAGCCCTATTTTTCATGTCTTTTTGTGTCGTTAAGTGTCTGTCTAGGGGAAGAAAGCTATTGTTCGAGGGAAGGAAGCTCAGTCCGAGTCAAACAGAGGAAGGTGGCCAGAATGAGCAGAATTGAAGTAAATTCAGTTGGTTGCAAGGATTACGCAAAGTAGTATGCAGCGCAGGAGATGAATTGAAGCAAGAGACGAGGTTGAAATGAGGATTCCATGTGAACCTTGAAGCTAAGTTGTTGTTCATCATTCGCATTCGTGGTATTAATGCAATGCATCCAACAACAAAGAAGATCTTGCAACTGTCCTGCCTACGAGGAATCAAACCATGAAGCATGCATGCCAGTTTGACCACCACAGCAATTGCCAATCAGTCGCTAGAGCTAAAGAGGGAAAGCCGCGTGGAGAAGATTTACATAATATCTGCCAAGCATCTATGGAAAGAAGGATCCTGAAGTCAGCGCATCACCCTAAATCAATCAATTAATCGGAGATTGCCAATCACCAATCAAGTCAATCTGGGATAATCATAATCTTGCTCAACATGGAAGGTACCAATCATGCCGATTCAGTCTACTCGCTTAGGGTTTTGTCCGCTGCCATTGCTACTATAAAAGTCCAACCAATGCGGCTGGCACAATGTTGGTTACTCTACCATTCTCTAGTTCTTAGTCCGAAAAACACTTTTACTTTCAGTTCTATATTTACTTTACGTTCAAAACAGTTATCCGCTTAATTTACATTCCGCTGTGAAGAACAAATCCAAGGCTGTTTGCCTTAGGTGCTTTTAATTCAAGTATTTCATATTCCCTTTTATTCATGGAGTGGACATTTCTAAGGAGTCACCTGCCAAGAGAGAGATTTTTGTTAGGATCTTTAGTAAGTATGGGCTACAATTTTAGCTCAGTTAGTTTTCAAGCAACTGCTATAATTTTTGGTTTTTGTGCCTATCTGTGTAATCATCAGTTGTAATGAAAACTTCAAGTATATATATTCGATTCACCTTGATGAACAATCCCTCATTGTCCAAGCTCTGAATCACAAAGTCTTTTAAATATCATGTTATAACTGTGCTAACCCTTTGATGTTTTATCATAGACTGTCTAGAATTTCAGCTGAGATTTTAGATAAGTTAGTAAGGTTTAGATCAGTAGCGGTTTAAAGTTGTAAGTGGTTTTGGCATCATCAAAAAGGGGGAAATTGTTGGAAATTTATTAGTAAGAGTTTTGATGAATTCCAAAACCAACTGACCCCAACCGAGTAGATGTTGCCAGAACCTAATGTTAGTAGGTAGGCTCGCTGTTTGAGCATTGTTAAGATTTTATCTTTACAGGTCTCCAGCTGAAGATGGCAACAAGGCATCACTCGGACAGAACATCAGTTGTAAGGAAAACAACTGAGCGTTCATCAGATGAGAAGCAGTAAAAGGGAAGAGAACATCAGATGAAAGGAAGCCATCTGAGCGTTCGAACCCAACTGATCAGATACAAGGAAGACAACTGAGTGTTTAGTTTTAGAACATCAGTTGTAGAACTCAACCGAGAAGATCAACAGCTTGAAGATGAAGTTAGCTGAGAGTTCAACTGTTAGTTGTCAGATAGAACATCGGCTGAAGAACAAGTTAGTTGAAGATCGAAAGTCTTAACCGACCACTCCTTGTTGGAAGTCTGTTGTTAAGATTTGAATTTCAAAAAGGAAGTCACGTGAGGGTTTGACCGTTCAGTCATTACCCCATTTGGCCCAACACAAGGCTATCTCAGATGGAAAGTAGAAGAGCACAGATGCCATATCGGGAAAGTCTACAGAGATGAGAGACAAGCCATCGCTTTCAAAGAACAGAGATCAACAGCTCCTCCAACGGCTAGTTGATACTCTCCGCCTATAAATAGAGGCCTTCATTCATTCGAAATATACAAGACACACACGCGAGAAGAAACCAGAGAGCGAAAGAAAGAGCAATATTCTTCACGAGCTGAACTGAATTTAATCTCTTAGAACATCACTTGTTGAGAGTTCTAGAGTTAGTTAGTTTTTGTGTCTTTAGATCGAACCTTGAGAACATCACTTAGTGAGAGTTCGTAGAGTGTTAGATCATAGCTCACTTCGTGTTCGAGCTTTTAGTTGGAACCCTATTTTCTTTCACCTGAAAAGGTTTAGGATCCTACTCTTCCTGCAACTGAGTAAATAGGTTGTTTAGTACCCGAAAACTAAACTGTAAGGTTGATAAGTACCCGCAAACTTATCCTTAACGGTTGCTCAGCCTGCGTAAGCTGAGTGGTTTGTCCAGAAGAACTTGGACAGAGTTGTGTGGACTCACAACTCCCCGTGGACGTAGGAGGTTTCTCCGAACCACGTAAATCTCTGTGTGCTAGTGTTTATTTTGTTTATTTCTTGCATTTTCAACTGACCTTCTAACCAGCATATAAACTGATCTTAGCATTTTCAACTGTCTTGGTTTTTGACCGACCTTGCACAAAAGCGTGAATTGTTTTACGAGTTGTTAATTTCCACCACATTCCACACAGCACCACTCTTCCAGCTGAGGTTGCTTACTCAGCTGTGAGATTCCAACTGAGTCTTTTTACTCGGTTGAAGTATTTTTCAAGGGTTAAGTTTTAAAATCCTAACTGGTGTATTCCTCCCCCCCCCTCATACACCAGTAACTCGTATCGGGACCATCAAGTGGTATCAGAGCAGTGGTTCAAAAGAC
This sequence comes from Schizonepeta tenuifolia, assembly GCA_029490685.1. Taxonomy (NCBI): domain Eukaryota; kingdom Viridiplantae; phylum Streptophyta; class Magnoliopsida; order Lamiales; family Lamiaceae; genus Schizonepeta; species Schizonepeta tenuifolia. The sequence continues at coordinate 78,849,649 of CM055958.1, forward strand.
TACTGACTCTGTTTCACAAGGTGTGAATTCGAGAAAGTTTCTTCAGTGGTCAACTGAACAGATCTATTTTTCACGCAAGTGCATATTTGCTTGCATATTTGTTCTGTTGTTGTGTGCAAATAGATGTCAAGGACAAGATCGTTGTCATGTTCTCGGTAGTAAATTATACATCCTAGAGGACACGGATGAAGAAGATCTTACTGTCGAAGAATCATAGGATGCAATAAGTACTCTCTTCCAGACCGATCATCATCAAAGAAAGAATAGCTTGCACTCCTACAAATCCCAACGATAGGGATACAGTTGTGGAGTTTATGGAGAAGCAGTCGGAAGACTACACTCCAGAGGAAGCCAAGGTGAGCCAGTTGGATATCTGGGCTCAAAGCACGATTATGTCCACTATTGGACAAGATTATCTCCCTTGGATTGAAGAGTGTGAGACTGCCAAAGAAATGTGGGATATCCTGGCATCGCTGAGTGAAGGAAGCGATGAGACGAAGGAGAACAAGTTCTCACATGCTTGCCAAGACTTCGACAACTTTTGTCTGAAGACAGATGAAACAATTGATCAGCTAGAGCTCCGGTTTATGGACATCCTCAGAAGAATCCAGTCCATCCGAAGAGGAAAATACACACAAAGAGAAATCAATCTCAAAGTGTTGCAAGCTCTACTGACTGAGTGGGATACTTTCACCAATACCCACGAGAGCCGAGCTGACCTTGGTGAAATGGGAACTGAAAGATTGTTCTCAATCTTAAAGGGAAATGAGTATAAGGTGAACCGAAGAAGATCTCAGTCCTCGGTTCAGACGAGTCGACTTGAGGATGTTGGTTCAACCTCAAAGTCAGTTGCTCTTCAAGCTGACTACTCCAAATCGAGAACATCGAGGCCAACCAGATCAGCTGACACAACTGCAAAGGAGCCAAGCAGAGAGGAACTGCAACAGAACATTGCCGCCCTGTCAAAGAAACTAGCCGACATGGATACTCGGTTCGAAAAATACAAGAGATTCTATAAGTCCAACCGAACTCGAGACAGCTCTAAGCCTGTGACCAACAGTTGCTTTGAATGCGGCAAGGAAGGTCATTTCAAGGCTGACTGCCCAGATCTATCGAAGAAAGAGAGAGAAGCGTTGAGGGCCAAAACAAGCTGGAAAGAACAAGGCTATGGTAGCAGAAGAAGCAGCTGATGACATGGACATCTTCACTGACACTAAAGATGAGGATGAGCTGACTTCTACCAACAACACCATCAGTCAGGATCAATGCCTCATGGCACTTGGAACCGACCAAGAGGATACTGAGGTACACTCTAATCCTGCTAAGTTAAATTCTTCCAATACCTCTAACATGCAGGAATCTCTAGACGAAGAGTTGGAACCCTCCTGGAGTGATTTTCAAGAACTCAGTGAGGAACTGCATCAGCAATCGGTTGAGTTTAAGAGTCTTCAAGCTCAGTTCGCCAAACTTGAAGATTCCTTAATCGAAAAGGACGATCTGATCAAGAGCCAAACCGAGGAGATTGAGAATCTCAAGAGTCAACTGAACGAGGCTAAGGCTCCAACTGATGAGGAGTTGACGAAGCAGATCAAGGAGCAGCAAGATCAGTTGAAAAATCAAGAGACTCAAATCGACCAGCTGATAAAGAAGTCAGATGGGCAAACCGAGCAGATAACTGTCCTCCTCAAGGAGTTGCAAACTGAGAAGGACAATCTAATCAAGCTCTATCAGTCATCCAAGATCATCGAGAATCTTATCAGTTACAGTAGACAGATGGATGACGTGTCAGGACTCAGTTATGATGTGATTAAAGATCGTGGAATTCCTCCAGCAACCTTCGTCAAAGCTGTTGAGGTCAAGGTTGTCGAACCTAACACAGTGGAACCTGAGTCACCACAGAGTAATTCAACCTCCACCTCTCAGCAAGCTCAACCGACCAAGGCAACCACAACTGAGAAGGGAAAAGAAGCAGTAGATGGAGGACAGAATGTTCCATCGGTTGGGACATCAACCGAGGGGGAATGCTTCAAAAGTCAGAAGAGGAATCAGAGGCGTCGAAGGCATAATCACAACCGAACTCAGAATCAGAACCGACCTCTACATCAACCTCAGAGTCAACATCAGAAAGAATGGAACCGACCGCAGAACCGATAAGGGTTTAATCATCTGAATCAACAGCGGTTCCAACATCAGTTCAACCAAAGGTTCCAACCGAGTCAACCAATGAGGAACAAGTCGAACAACTGGAGATATTAATGCCATAATATGAATCACCAACAGGGTATGAACAGCTACGGACAACACTCAGGGAGTTGGAATCAGAATCAGACACAAAGATTCCAACATGGCGTCCGACCTCACAGACAAATTCAACAGGATAAGAATCGCCATCAAAACAGGGGGAAAGCCTCTCCTCCGAAAGCTCAGAATGGGAGAAATCCAACTCCTCCCAAGAAACAGAACATCACTACTAACAACAAGCCTAAGGATAACCGAGGTGTTGTTATAGTTGATGATGAAGGAAAAGTGATCTGGAATGATAAATCCATCTGAGTATACAGGGAAAAGCGACGCACAGTTCCAGGGGGAACTGGTTCTAACCCTCCATGACCTAACTGAAATTGGGGACCTAAGCAAGTTTTTCTTTGCAGGTACAGGAGAAACAGCTGAGGAAGAATAAAGCGTCTGCAACAATGTGGGTGATGGACAGTGGATGCTCGAAACACATGACGAATTTGAAGGATTTGCTTGGAAGTTTCGTGGAGAAAGAAGGTCCATCAGTTACCTTTGGTGACAACTCAAAAGGTTACACCAGAGGTTACGGTACACTTGAAACCAATCATGTTTCAATCTCTAATGTTTCTTATGTTGATGGATTGAAGCATAACTTGCTCTCCATCAGCCAATTCTGTGATAATGGTTTTTCTGTCAAGTTTGATGCACAGGGTTGCAGGGTTAAAAATGTCGAATCAAAGCAGGTGATATTGTTGGGAAATCGATCACCAACCGGTAATGTCTACTACGCTAACTGGAACAGCAGCCTTCCTGACACCTGTCTGTTATCAAAGAGCAGTTCAGATGTGAGCTGGTTGTGGCACAAAAGGCTCAACCATCTGAACTTCAAGACTATGAACCGACTTGCCAGACAAGAACATGCAAGAGGCATACCAAACCGAGTGTTTTCAACAACACATATCTGCAGTGCATGCCAGTTGGGAAAGCTCGCTAGATCCTCTTTCCAATTGAAGTCGACTCCCTCAACAGACCGAGTGTTACAGCTGATCCATATGGATCTCTTCGGGCCAGTTACACCAAAGAGCATGAACGGGAACGAGTACACCCTGGTTGTAACTGATGACTACTCAAGATATACGTGGACCATCTTCATGCGTCACAAGAGTGAAACCCGAGATGAGCTACCCAAGCTGATGGATCGGATATCAAACCAACAAGAGATGAAGATCATTTCTATCCGATCAGATCGTGGAACTAAGTTTCTAAATGAAACTATCATCGAGTATTGCGAGAAGAATAGAATTACCCATCAAACATCAGCCGCGCGTACTCCGCAATAGAATGGAGTAGCTGAGCAAAGGAACAGAACGCTAAAGGATGCAGCTACATCCATGTTAACAAGCTCAGCTCTGCCAAAGAGATTTTGGGCTGAGGCCATCAACACTGCATGCTACACTCAGAACTGGTCTCTTCTGACCAAGCGGTTGGGAAAGACACCATACGAGCTATGGAGACGCAGGAAGCCAGATATTTCTTATTTTCGCATTTTTGGTTCTAAGTGTTATATTCACAACAATGGGAAGACTCAGTTAAAAACTTTTGATGCCAAAGCTTCGAAAGGCATATTTCTCGGATATGCCGCTCGGATCAAGGCTTATAGAGTTTTCAACAATGGCTCTCGTGTTAAGGAGATAACACCTCATGTTAGTTTTGATGAATCTACTTTTGAGTGCAGGGAACAGGCTAAAGGACAACAGGTTGACCCACAAGTCCCATCAGCCCTCACAAGATCTCAGATTCTAAGGCAAAAGAATCTAGCTGAACCAATGGTTTGGGCAACTGAGGATGAGGATCCATACTCCTCTGAAGATGAATGCGAAGACCCCAGCTCATCTCAAGGGGGAACTCCAGCTGATGCCCCTCCAACTGCATCAGCATCCGAAGCTCAACCGAGTCCGGTTCAAAATAATGTCAATGTTGAGGATCCAGACTCAACAGATGATCAATCACCAGCTCTGAAGACTCCAACTCAGATCACGGAACAGCCACAGGTGGAAGAAGAAGGAAGACGCAACCGAAGATGGTATGAAGTTCATTCCACTGACAACATCATCGGAGACCCAACCGAAGGTGTGCGTACAAGAAGCAGAGTTGTGACTCAGGATTCAACCGAGGAAGATTCCATTTCTTATGCCCAATATGCTGAAGAGTTGGCAGTTCTAGAGGAGTTCGAGCAAGTTGGAGATGTTGCCATGATTTCTTGCTTTGTAGCTGATGTGCCAGAACCAAAGAATGTTGGGGAAGCTCTCTGTTGTGTTCACTGGACAACAGCCATGCAAGAAGAACTGAATGAGTTTCTACGCAACTGTGTATGGGAGTTGGTAGAAAGACCAAATGGTGTCAAGGTTATTGGATTGAAGTGGATTTTCAAAAACAAGAGAGACGCCATTGGATTCATAGTGAGGAATAAGGCAAGGTTGGTAGCTCAAGGATATTGCCAACAAGAAGGAATTGACTTCAAGGACTCCATCGCGCCGGTTGCAAGGCTGGAAGCCATCCGAATCTTTCTAGCCTATGCCGCACATCACAAGTTCAAGGTGTATCAGATGGATGTGAAGTGTGCATTCCTCAACGGAGATATCAAGGAAGATGTATATGTTGAACAGCCTCCTGGTTTTGAGACTGGAGATGGAAGAGTGTACAAGTTGAAGAAAGCTATCTATGGACTAAAGCAAGCGCCAAGGGCTTGGTATGACACTCTTTGTGGTTTTCTTCTGAACTCGGGTTTCAAACGAGGGTCAGTTGACAAAACCCTGTTCACCATCAAAGTTGGAGATGACATTCTTGTTGTGCAAATCTATGTTGACGACATCATATTCGATTCTAAGTCGGAGGAACTGTGTGAAAAATTTTCAAACCTCATAAGGAGAAGTTCGAGATGTCGATGATGGGCGAGATGAATTATTTTCTTGGGCTACAAGTGAAGCAGTCAGAAAATGTCATCTTCATCAATCAGTCCAAATATACAAAAGAGCTCATCACCAAATTCGGATTGCAGACAAGCAAGACAACAAGGATCCCGATGAATACTAACTGGAAGATTGAACCTGGATCTGAGGGAAAGCTCGTGGATACCAGTAAGTATAGAGGGATCATCGGTTCTTTGCTCTATCTAACCGCAAGACGGCCAGACATATCTTACGCGGTTGGAGTGTGTGCTCGGTTCCAAGTTCAACCAAGGGAAACACACATGTTAGCAGCAAAGAACATCATCAAGTATCTGAAGGGTACAGTCAATGTTGGACTATGGTATCCAACTGACAACAATATTCAGCTGACCGGATACTCAGATGCAGATCTAGCAGGAGATCGGTTGGACAGGAAGTCCACATCTGGACAATGTCAGTTCATGGGAAGCAAGCTGGTTTCATGGTTCTCCAAGAAACAAGCATGTGTTGCCACTTCTACAACCGAGTTAGAGTATATGGCTGCCGGAAGCTGTTGCATGCAAGTATTGTGGCTCAAGCAACAGCTGAGAGATTATGAAGTTTCAACTGGACAGGTTCTCATTCATTGTGATAGCTCAAGTGCCATTGCTATCTCTCTAAATCCTGTTCACCACTCTCGGACAAAGCATATCGACATCCGTCATCATTTTATCCGAGATCATATTGAGAAGAAGGATGTATCCATGGAGAAGATTCCAACTGAGATTCAGAGAGCTGATATCTTCACCAAACCTCTAGCTGAAGCACGGTTCAAGATGCTATGTGACCTCCTTGGACTGTTGGATCCATCAGATGAGGAGTCAACTGAAGTAAAGAAATATATATCCATCTGAGGGGGAAGCTCAGATGAAGAGGGAATCTCAGATGCGGATCGCCAACTGAAGACATCAAACGTCAGCTGAGCAGACGAACTCGAGTCAGCTGATGGTATGCTGCAACATGGGAACTCAGCTGATTCCAACATCAGCTGACAGGTAATATTTATGGCTGAAGGTGATATGTTCTTAAATGAGAATGTTTGAAATAAATTCAAACATTCCTGAACTAGTCAGTTACATTAAAAATAGCCATCATGTCGCATTAAATGTAAAGTACGGCTGAACATCCATAGCCTACTTTATAGTGCGACTGGGCTGACAAGATAAACTGTACACCTTCTCACGCGCTGGTTGGAACTCGGATCAAAACGTCAAGTCAAAGATAGTCAACAGTCGCGTAATCTCAGCCGTTGATGGATTCGTGCCATTTAACCCCAGCCGTCGATTTCATCCGAGTCAAAGACCTATATAAGGCGAAAAATCAGGAAGAAATCTCCTACTTTCCTCATTCGTGTATATCTGATTTAACTGTTCATCGTCTTCACAGTTTTTGCCTAACCCGTTTCTGCAAAAATATCTTCTTTTCTTTCTACTATATGTATTCCCTTTGCAGTGATCATAAATGGCACCAAAAAGTAAGAAAATGGCTTCATCCGAACCATCCCTAGTCCCTACCACATATGAAGAATCGTTCGATATGCTAGTATCGAAGATACACTTCGAGCAAATCATCTCCGACGAGGATCTGGAGTCGCCGGTGTTGGCCCCCCTCGCCAATACTCTCCGTGAGAATGGCCTCCTGGAATGGGCCAAGCTCTGCCCATCCCATCTTCTCAGGCGACAAGTGGGGGAGTTTTACGTCAACTTGAAGGCCCTCCTTGAATCTACAGAAGGAGTATCTATGGAAGTCTCCTGCCGGCAAAGAGATGTTCCGGCTAGGACCATACGTCGTGTCACCTTCCCCATCAACGTTTCCGATGCCCTCCGATGCATCATTCCCATCAACCACACCGCCACAGAGTTCCTGGAGAATATTACCAACGAGCAGGCGGATGAGTTTCTGCAGAATGCTCTGATCGAGCTGGAGAGATTAAGGAGCAACATGCAACCGACGAAGCTGAAGCCAGAACATCGCCTGTTGTTCGATGTTGTGTCGAAGGTGGTGTTCGGTTACAGTGGCGCATTCGGCGACATCAGCCGACCCAAATTGAAGCAGTTGGTGGCCTTGGAGCACCAACACCAGATCAATTGGTTCCAATATTTCTTGAACCAGTTGATGGAGGAGAAGTCGAAGATCACCGAGACGACATCCGAGTCGGGAGAGAAGCTGCTGAGTGTAAAGGGGACACTCAACTTCGGCTGCAAGATCTCTGCCCTCATCTTGCTCGCGACCAAGGACCGCAACATGGTCTGGGCAGACTGCGAGGAGACGCCGCTGAAGAAGTTGCTGTTGTTCCCGACAGCCAAGAAAGCACAGGAGGTGCTCAGGAGTGTCTACACTCCTAAGGAAAAGAAGGAGTCTGGAAAGACAGTTGAGTCAACAGCTGAGGGGGAACCAGCTGCCGCTCGCCCCGTCAAGTCCAAAGCTGCACGTCGACGAGCTGAGTCGGAGAAGGAGTCAGCTGAGGAGCCCTCTAAGAAAAGGTTGAGGGTGAAACTCAAGAAGAAGGTTGTTATTGAAGAACCAGCCGATGAACCAACTGAGGTGCCAGCTGTTGAGACAGCTGATGAGCCAGTTGATGTACCAGCTGAGGCGCAAGCTCCAGCTGAGGAGGAGGCACAGGTCGAGTCTGCGCCAGCTGAGGAGGAAATGCCAGCTGAGGAGCAAGCTCCTGTTGAGGAAGATGCACCAGTTGAGTCGGCACATGCTGAAGAGCCATCTGAGTCGAGCCACTCAACTGAGGCTGCCATCTATGAGATCGCCCCTCGAGCCCCCGGAGCTGATGAGGTTGAGGGAATGGAGATAGAAGTGACGTCGGATGCGTCCTCCTCATCTGAGGACTTTGAAGATGTTCCCACCTCTCCCACGGCAGGAGATAATGCTGTACCGCCCCCAGAGCCTCTTGCTCTTTCTACCCCTTCTCAACCAGATATTTCGAGCACTCTACTCGATGCCAACATCGTGACTGCTCCTTTGGCCGATGTTGAGAAAACCATTGAAACCGCTCTCCCAACCGAATCCCAAATTCTGAGCTCTCAGCTCGATGCCGATGTTGCGACTTACTCTTTGGCCAACATCGATGAACCTCTTGAACCTCAGTCATATAATCTTACCCCCTCCCCAATAAATGAAGCGGAGGACCTTCAGGCAGTTGCTCTGGAGCACGAGGGAAGGGTGGCCTACTGCTTCCAAAAGCTGCTAGGCATGTTCCCTGAGGCTCGCAACATGCTCGTCTTCGCCACTCTGGGAACCGAGCTCTTGTACCAGTTCCACCTGATCTTCAGCCATTGGTATGTCAAAGAAGATACGATCACGGTGCAGAGCTGGGATAGGCTGAAGTCAGATGAGTCCCGCATCCGAGCCTACTTCAACTATTCCAACTTGGAGGTGGCTTACAACAACCAGATTGCGCTGCTCACTCGTCGGTTGGACCAGAGTCGAGCTGAAGGGACGGACACCAGGGAAGCAGCTGGAAAGGAGTGCGTCGACTTTCTAGACAGCATGTTGGTTAAATCAGCTGATTTCCTTGAGGATGTGGATGCGGCTGCCGCAGCAGCGAAAGAAGAAGAAGAAGAAGTGAAGCTGTACCTGACCAACAGACAAGCCATGGTCACAGCTGAGCCTCTTGCTCTGATTGCTCAAGCCCCTCCAGCTGATCAGCATGCTCCCTCAACTGAAGAAATCTGTGAGCTGGTAGCTGAGAGGGTCAACCAGCTGAGGACTGAACTGCTTGCCAACCTCCAGCATCAAAAAGATGACCAGCTGAGGGCGTTGGAAGCACAAGAAGTCAAGAACCAACAACTGGTGGAGGAGAATGTTGAACTGAAAACCAAGCTGAATGATTTCTCCTCCTCCACCAGTCAAGAAGTGTCGGAGTTGAAGTCAACTTTGTTGGGATTGAAGTCGGAGCTCAACGTCTTCAAATCCTTGGCCGACTCAAATCTTGCCAAGTCCCAACAGACACAGGATGCAGAATGGGAGTCCAGGTTCGAGTCACGTTGGGCTGAGTTCGCTGCTTTTCAAACAGAGGTCATTGACAACCTCTCTGTCTTGAAGAAGGCTGAATAAGAGCGCCAGGACTCCGAACTGGCGAAGAAGGTCGAGCTGGAGTGTGCGGTTGATGAACTCTTCAACCGTGTTCAACTAACCGAGGATAAACTCAACTCTCTGGATGGTTCAATAGCAAGCCTTGTTGCTGATGCCAAAAAGGGAGAAGAGAAGGAGACGGAGGTTGAGGCGCAGGAAGAAGAAGAGACCCAAGAACAAGGAGTGCCAGCTGCTCAATCATCAAAATCTCAGCTGAGGAAGAGGAAGTCTGCTGCTCCTAAGTCAACTGAAGTCGGTGGAGCTGAGATGTCTAAAGACTTGGAGCAGGCAGAGAAGTTTGGAGTTTCCTACAGCTCCATAGCCGAGATCGCAGCCGAGCTGGATTCTGAACTCGACGGGATAACAACCGAAGAGTGCATTGCAGCGGCCAAGGCTATGGATGTAGAGGAGAAGGATTGTATGAACCCGAGCTGGATCAGAAAGTTTGCCGCCAGCCAGGCGAGGAGGGTGAACCAGTTCGAGGATGAGCTGAAAAAGTTGTCCCAGAACCTGGACTGCAACGTTGCCTCCTGCAGCCGACGCCGCATCAACAAACTTCAATCAAAGGCGGAAGCTCGGTTGAAGCAACAAAGGTTGCCAGCAAAGTCCAAGGTCGAGAGTCAGTTTAGGCATGTTGACAAGTGGATGCCGACCGAGTGGAATGAAGAGTGGGAGTTGTTCAAGCAGGAGTTCGTGAACGACTTCTACTATAGGAAGGTTTACGCAACTGATGACCCGAGGAAAGCATTCAAGGAAGCGCTGACCGAGTTGCACTCAGGAGACCCGGACATGTTCAGTCAATTCAGGTGGGCTATGATTGACGCCAACCTGGACTTGAACACAGTTCCAGTTTCCAAGAGGGTTACTTATCGGCCTCCTCTTCTCCCAGACTCTACCAACCCGAACCGCACGAAGATCGCAGCTGAGGCGAGGCATGTTTGCAAGGAGCATGGAGTGGACATTTCTAAGGAGTCACCTGCCAAGAGAGAGATTTTTGTTAGGATCTTTAGTAAGTATGGGCTACAATTTTAGCTCAGTTAGTTTTCAAGCAACTGCTGTAATTTTTGGTTTTTATGCCTATCTGTGTAATCATCAGTTGTAATGAAAACTTCAAGTATATATATTCGATTCACCTTGATGAACAATCCCTCATTGTCCAAGCTCTGAATCGCAAAGTCTTTTAAATACCATGTTATAACTGTGCTAACCCATTGATGTTTTATCTTATAGACTGTCTAGAATTTCAGCTGAGATTTTAGATAAGTTAGTAAGGTTTAGATCAGTAGCGGTTTAAAGTTGTAAGTGGTTTTGGCATCATCAAAAAGGGGGAAATTGTTGGAAATTTATTAGTAAGAGTTTTGATGAATTCCAAAACCAACTAACCCCAACCGAGTAGATGTTGCCAGAACCTAATGTTAGTAGGTAGGCTCGCTGTTTGAGCATTGTTAAGATTTTATCTTTACAGGTCTCCAGCTGAAGATGGCAACAAGGCATCACTCGGACAGAACATCAGTTGTAAGGAAAACAACTGAGCGTTCATCAAATGAGAAGCAGTAAAAGGGAAGAGAATATCAGATGAAAGGAAGCCATCTGAGCGTTCGAACCCAACTGGTCAGATACAAGGAAGACAACTGAGTGTTCAGTTTCAGAACATCAATTGTAGAACTCAACCGAGAAGATCAACAGCTTGAAGATGAAGTCAGCTGAGAGTTCAACTGTTAGTTGTCAGATAGAACATCGGCTAAAGAACAAGTTAGTTGAAGATCGAAAGCCTTAACCGACCACTCCATGTTGGAAGTCTGTTGTTAAGATTTGAATTTCAAAAAGGAAGTCACGTGAGGGTTTGACCGTTCAGTCATTACCCCATTTGGCCCAACACAAGGCTATCTCAAATGGAAAGTAGAAGAGCACAGATGCCATATCGGGAAAGTCTGCAGAGATGAGAGACAAGCCATCGCTTTCAAAGAACAGAGATCAACAGCTCCTCCAACAGCTAGTTGATACTCTCCGCCTATAAATAGAGGCCTTCATTCATTCGAAATATACAAGACACACACGCGAGAAGAAACCAGAGAGCGAAAGAAAGAGCAATATTCTTCACGAGCTGAACTGAATTTAATCTCTTAGAACATCACTTGTTGAGAGTTCTAGAGTTAGTTAGTTTTTGTGTCTTTAGATCGAACCTTGAGAACATCACTTAGTGAGAGTTCGTAGAGTGTTAGATCATAGCTCACTTCGTGTTCGAGCTTTTAGTTGGAACCCCATTTTCTTTCACCTGAAAAGGTTTAGGATCCTACTCTTCCTGCAACTGAGTAAATAGGTTGTTTAGTACCCGAAAACTAAACTGTAAGGTTGATAAGACCCGCAAACTTATCCTTAACGGTTTCTCAGCCCGCGTAAGCTGAGTGGTTTGTCCAGAAGAACTTGGACAGAGTTGTGTGGACTCACAACTCCCCGTGGACGTAGGAGGTTTCTCCGAACCACGTAAATCTCTGTGTGCTAGTGTTTATTTTGTTTATTTCTTGCATTTTCAACTGACCTTCTAACCAGCATATAAACTGATCTTAGCATTTTCAACTGTCTTGGTTTTTGACCGACCTTGCACAAAAGCGTGAATTGTTTTACGAGTTGTTAATTTCCACCACATTCCGCACAGCACCACTCTTCCAGCTGAGGTTGCATACTCAGCTGTGAGATTCCAACTGAGTCTTTTTACTCGGTTGAAGTATTTTTCAGGAGTTTAGTTTTAAAATCCTAACTGGTGTATTCCCCCCCCCCCCATACACCAGTAACTCGTATCGGGACCATCAATCAGCCCCAGAATTATCTAGTAAACATGATGATCCATTGCTAAACCCGTTGAGCCGAAACACTTTTTCTTTCATAAGCCCTTGTAATAATATTTGATTAAGAGTGTGTTTGGTGAGATTTGGGTATGGGAAATGATTGACTGTTGATATGTGAAATATTCGAGAGGCACTTGTGCCATCGGTTGAGTCCAGTAGTTCCGGATAGATCTGAGCAGAACTCATGGACAGTCCTGACCTAGAGGGTGATCTCCGTTTGGTCGGAGCTATACCATGTCAAGCAAAGGCAGGGCATGACAAACGTCAAAGTTCGATGTGCCCATGACCGAGTAGCTGAACAACACCTAACATGGTGCTGTAGATCTGGATGGCGAGGAATAGGCAAGGGGATACTGCACCTTTTCTCAGTTTTGGGCTTCTCTAACAATCAACCACCAACTGTGACGAGGCATCAAACCATGGTTATTGACCGAAGGACTCATCTCGCGTATCGTAGACATATCGATGACCGGTTGGACGTAGTACCGGAAATGGATATCCCGTGAGTTATGTCTACTCTGTAGGTGCGGACATGGGAAGCTTGGGAGAGAAGGTTGGTGAGGGTCATACTTGGAGAGATCGGGTATGACTACTATCTAAGGAGGAGTGAAGCACGGCCTTGTGACCGGGGTGAAGCATGACCTTTGGACCAAGACGACAACAAGGGATTCAACCATCCCAAGTGTGGAGTATAGACTCTTGAAACGCCCCAATGTCTTTGGGCCACGCCTTGAGTTTATACGAAGCATGGACGGATCTTCAGTGTGCCCGTGACCGAATTAACATATCAACAATGATCATGACCAATCCCAAATCTTACCCCTTTTTTATATTTGATTTCCGTTTAGTTTATTGTGCAGATATACAGATCGAGACCGTGACAACTCAATTTGTGCACCGAAGGGTAAAGTAGTTCCTCATTCTCCGTGGGATCGACCCTAGCTTACCGCTAAGACTAACCAGTCCGGTAGTGGGCATAGGAATATGTACTGTCCACCTGGGGCATACACAAGTATTTTGATCGTACCATACGACGGGTGCGTGTCACTTATCCCGACTTTTCATCGGATTTTGAAAAACGAATTGTCCTTCCCGACTAAGTGAAATATTCCGGAACTAATGGTCGTATCCATTTTTGTCAATAATGTGTCTGTCAAATAAAGTAATTGTTCGTGTTTAGTTTACAATATTAGATCAGGAAAAAAAATTAGATTTATAATTAATATCTAGATATTTTTTAGTTAAACCTCCTTACTATTTGCATAAATAGCACCCTTGTCATCTTTTTTCTCTCATTTCTTCTCCTCCAAACCGCCAACTTCACTTTCTCTCCCACCATTGTTGTGTTCTTCATTTTCTTCAAGATCTCAAGTTCCATAACTTGCTCGTTAGCGGATCGATTTCAATTCCGATTGCATATTAGTAAAGGTAAGAGTTTCCTCTTTAATTCTAACCGAATAAAAATTCATTCCTTTAATTCCTGCAAATTTCGAAATTCATAAGAGGCATAGGAATGATGTTCTTAGTTTTATTTCATGTTATTTTCATGTTAGAAGTAAGAATCCATGGTTGAAATTGAGTTAGAATCATGATAAGTATTTATAAGTGATTTTCGGAAATTATTAAGAGGACTTCGAAAAATTGCTGCACTCTTTGAGGAGTTGTGGATGATATTTTGATGTATTTGAGGTGTGGAGAGTATATAGTTGATCATATGTTTATGATAGATTTTGAGTATAAGATGATTAAGTGAAGAAAAGTAGATTTTAATGTGTAAATCGATGGAAATGAATTCTTGAAGGTTTAGTGTGTGTTCTAGGTGTTCTCGGTGTTCTTGGCCAAGAACATGAAGATTTAAATATGAATAAAATTAATTATAAAATAAATAAAATTAATTAATTATTAATTTTTGAAAAAATAAATAAATAAATAAATAATAATAATGGTTTAAAAATAAAAATAAAAATGTAAGAGATGAAGAAGTGAGGATTTGATGTAGTATATTTTATGATTTGTATAATATGATGATAGAAATGAGATGTAGTATGTTTGAGGATGATTATATAATTTATTGGAATTTTTCTAAAAATAAAATAAAAATCGTAAGAGACGAAAAGTCGTCAATAAGTTAAGACTTGTTAATAATTTGAGTATGTGATTTACGTATTAGTGAATCTTGATAGATGATGAACGATATTGTAAAGTTTGAGCAAAATCGGAGAACGTTGAAATTTTGTTAAGAGACGAAGAAACGAGTCTAAGTGTCGATAGAAAAGTCGAACAAGGAAACTAATCGGATATTAGTGTTTAACGTTGATAAACGAACGATATTGTAGTTAACGATATTTCCATCCGAGATACGAGATGATATAAGTTATAGTTTATAAACAAGAAGTTGAAGAATGAAAGTGAAATTGAATTGAATTTGGTATAGTAAATGATTAGTTGAAAAAGACGAGTAAATATACGTCGAGTTTTTAATCAAGAAATGTGAAGGAGTTTGTCGTAAAAGATTGTACATGTTGACTGCCTTGAGATGGAATTTTCGTGAGTTTAAAGGTTGTATAGCATTGATCGAACCTAGGGAATCGTGCGTCGAGTTTTATCGAGCATTAGGGTTTCACGCGGACTGAACTGCGACCTTTCACGGAAACTGTCATAACTTTTAGCTCGCTTAACGAAATCGAGATCCGTAAATTGGAGAGTAAACTAGACATCCTTGGCTTTCTTTTGGTATAGGGCACATCCCCTGTTTTGAAATTTTCTGTTCTGTATTAACTCCAGAACCTCTGCTTTGTGCAGAAACTTATGTAAACCTAATTTCTTAAGTTGAATCCTTTTCAACTTCATTCCTTGTGAACTTCTAAGTCGTTATAAGTTATCGACTTCCATTTATTTACTGACCTAAGTGTCGAGTAATGAGTCGAGTCAGTTTATAAACAAGAATTGATCGAGTCTCGTTGATTCGTTAATCAAAAGAAAGTAGTAAAGTGCAAAGGCCTAAAAGTTATAAAAACGAATTCGATTTATTTTTCCTTTATTATCTCAACCGCTTATTAAAGTGTTATTATTTGCTTTCAAAGGAGGAAGTCGAGTTTAGAAGATAGGACGGAAGACCAGAGACGGAAGCTCGTATTATAGTTCTGTAATCATTTAAGGTGGGCTTTTCCTATATATGAAATAAAATGAGCGATGCTCGAAAATCTTTATTTACAGCTTTGATAATTGTGTTTTCAAAGTGATAATAAGAGCATGAAATATTTGTTTTATGTGAGTTCTCTTGTACCCTTCTGAGTTAGCCGACTGCTATCCAGAATTATTAGTTAGCCGACCTGCTAACTAAAACGATCGGACTTTGAGTTAGCCGACTGCTATCCAAAGTTAGTGTACACAGTAGCCGTTGTGTGTGGAACCCTGTTGAGGGGTAGCCAGCCACGGTGATAATTATTGGGCAAGATTGAACGTAACATCTGAGAAAAATGTTTGCGCAAGCTATATTGTGAAAATGAGAAAGAAAAAGTTTAGTAGACACGGGTATTTATTGAAAAACCCCGATGTGCTACAGAAATGAGATGCCTGATTTATCTATACTTATGATATGTTTTCGGCAATGTGCCCACTAAGTGCTTTTGTACTTAGCCCTGCATATGTTTTATAAATGTGCAGGTTGAGTGACGTAAGCGGCAGGAGGTTGAGTAAGGATTGAGTAAAGAGTCGTAGTTAGGAAGAAGAACTTGTGTCAAGTTTTACGCTTTCCGCTGCCAATCTTTTTGAGTTAATGTATTTATCTTTTGGGTCTAAGCCCCGTACAATGAACTTAGTTAACTTTTGAACAACTTGTCGAGCGATCCTTCAAGGTCGTTTCTCTTTCTTTCAATAAAATTTGTTCATAGATATCAGTTGTCGTTTAATTAATGTCTGTTTATTTATTTATCCCCCTTCTTCCCCGCTTCTTTAATCCAACCCCTAGTCGCACCCCGACTTTGCCGTCCCTCGGGATTTGGGGCTGTGACAGTTTCAATACGAAAGCTATCCAATTCTTGATACCCCTTCCTTTGCTCAACTGCAAGTCTTTCCACTTCACTTCTTAGTGTATCTCTTGGCTGATCTTGATTGTGCGGAGGCACGTAAGGTTGCTGTGGTGGTTGCCCTATTTAGGTGCATTCAAGTAGTTGTTGTTCCCATATCTCAAATTATCATTGGGCCTCCAAAGTCCATTGTTGAAATTCCTTCGCTGCCCACCATCTCCTTGTTGGTATGGCTGCCCAACTGCATTGACTTCCTCATCTTCGTACAATGATGGACACCTATCAATGGGGTGAGTATTGGCAGCACAAAGTTCACACTTCATAACCTTCTTCCTCAAGATCTGTACAGGGTTATCTTTCCCACTAGCATTGTTCTTGTTCTGGTTCATCATCTCCTTCATCATAGACACCAGGATATCAAATTTAGGATCACTACTGGTTGGTTCATGCATCCTGGGCATGATGGTCTCATCTTGGTTTCTCTTCCTGTCCGCCATTTCAGCAAATAACTTGAAAATTTCACTAGGTGGCTTGTTGATCACATTGCCTCCGCATGCTGCATCGATCCAATCCCGCTCAGATTGCCTTAGCCCACTCATGAAGGCGTTAATCAAATCTTTATCACCCAAACCATGCTGGGGACACCTTGCAAACAGTTTCTTGTATCTAGAGTGGTAATCATAAATAAATTCTCCATTGCCCATCTTTATGTTTTGAATTGCAGCTCTAGCATTCTGTATCCGGGCAAAGGGATAGTATTGCTCAAGAAACTTCTGCTGCATTTGTTGCCAAGATGTTACGTTGTCCTGAGGTAATTGATAGAGCCATTCCCTTGCACCATCTTGTAGTGAGAATGGGAATGTTAGGAGACGAATGTATTCCTTCAGTGTATTTTCTGCAGCGTTGGTGTGTACAGTACGCATGGCCATATCAAAAACCTGTAAGTGGCGCTGCGGGTCTTCTCCAAGCAAATCACTGAACTTGGGCAAGATCTGTATCAGTGAGTGCTTCAGCTCCCAATTGTTAGTGATGGCAGGCAAAGTAATGTCTGCTGGGTTCATATTGATATTTGTTGGAAACATAATTTCCTTCAACGTCCTCTCCGGATCCACTCGTGGTGGCATCTCTTCTTCTTCAGATTGTTTGTGATCTGAAGTTGGTGGTGACCTCTCCTCGTCACTCGCCAGTTCCTCCACCCGTGCTTCTTTTTTAGCTTCCCTCTTTAGTTTCTTCTGCTCCTTGATGTACTTCTCCGGGTCAGGATGGTACTTCAATTCATCGTCGATCCAAACAGGGTCGGAGCCAAGCATGCACAGGGTCTCTCCCTCAAGAGACAGTTACAAAATCAGCTCCCCGGCAACGGTGCCAATTTTGACTAGGCTGTCGTTCGCACTCTCAAAATAAATTTGTAGCCTATCCTCACAGCTATATAGTTAGCAAGTAAGTATAGGGTGGATCCACAAGGAGTTGAATGTCACTGTCTCTTGAAACCTCCTCCACTTGTTCAGAAAAGTTGATTTTGCTATCTTGGTCACGAGGGCTCTCTTGCCCAATTCGAGAACTCAATAAACAGTGAAAAGTAAACAAAGAACTTTGATCAATAATAAAAAGGACTTGGTCTGGATCTAGACATTGTTAAGTGAAAACTCTGCTTGGTCATTGGTGCAAATATATTCATTATAAGCATGCATCGTTAGTTATGGGACTTGAATGCTGAGATCCCTTTTTACTCGCCACGCTCTCAACAAATCCTTCCCTTACCAATCCTTACTTAGTTGGCGACGCACCGCTGGCTCCCTACCTTGGGCAATACCTCTGTCGGAGTCATCGTTCAATTTCTTGCCCAAGGAGCATTTATCTCTAGAAAGGCCCAACAAGGAATCATCACGTTTAGCTCAATAGGGTAGACACCTTCCTCTAATGTCAATCGATCTTAACCAAGAAGATGTGGAAAACACTCCTACTTCTCAATTGATTGGCGATCTAATATATCCTAAGTGATTAACAGCCTATTAATCTCTTATTCGTATTATCTCATATTGGAACAAGCTCATTAACATTATGGGAACACATGCATGCAATTATCTAGCACAATTTAAACCTCTCAAGCATAAGTTAACACGCAACTGCCTTACCCAGACCAAGTATAAAAGCTTAGCTAGTCATAATCATAAAGTAACGAACATGCGAATAGAAGAAAATCATAAACACTATATTAAAACTTACGAAGTATTTGCAGGAATTAAACATGGCCAAAAGTGCCGATAAAATGAGTACGAAATAAAGTATGCCCTTGGGACTTGTTTTTCTCCTCACAAACTCTCGACGAAATTACAGGGAAATAAAGCGTGAAAGACGGCATGTGCATGCAGCAGCAGGGCTTCGATTTATATAGGTGAGTGCTTAGGGTTTGGGCCCCCTAGTCCTTAATATGGAAGGAATCCACGAGCTACCTTGGGATGCAAGTATCACTTGATAAGCTCGACCCCAACAAGGCAAGTCACATCTATCTCCAAGAGATCCCTTGCGGATCCTAAATCTAGTCGGATAAGGAAAGATATTTAAGTTAGATCATCTTTTCCTTATCCTTCTAGACCTAGGAGAGAAACTTCGCGTGTTGACCACCACACTCCTCCTATATGTCTTGATCAATATAGCTCTCCCTGGCCTGCTTCCATAAATGCTGCTTCTTTTCCCTGTTCTGCCCAACTTCCACCTGCAAGGCAGCAGATATCCTCCTGCCCAAAATATGTCCTCCCAGACATAGAAACAAGACAAAACACACACAAAGACTCGATCTAGACTACCTAAAAACAACACTAAAAAGACACAAAATATGGACTCATCAGTATTCTTCCCCATTACTACCACCACCAACCTCTTACTAACAAAATTTAACAAAAATGGCTTCATTTATTGCCTAGTACATCCGAAAATATTTAGCAAATCGAATGTGCAGATGCAATTAATAGGTTTCGCATGCATCTGCCTTTGTCAGGATGGGAAAGTCCATCATGATCACGGTGCGCTTTTTTATCATGACCACCCATCGTGACTACTCCCATCATGACCACGTGCGGATTTAAAATTCTGACACGGTTGACTTTGAAACTTAAGAGTATTTTAGTACTTTTACACAATTTTGGTATACAAAAGAGTGTTATTTAAAGAGAGACTATAAAAGAATGTTTTTTTAAGTTTTGGTATTTTTTTTGTTAGTTTCCTCTATAATTAATCTTCTTTTACAATAAAGACCTTCTTACCATTAATCACCGTAAATTCCTAATCAATCAACACCATTAAAATCTTTAAAATCTATGGTTTGGATTCATTTCTAATTAACACAAGGGGAAATTTTCTATTATAACCATCCCATATATATATATATATATATATATGGATTTGATCATATAAAAACTAGCCTTTATGTGGGAACTAAGAACATATCTCACTCATCCAATTAAAAAAAAAAACGGACGATTGTCAATTATTAATTATTAATATGTTAATTTTGGTTCCTAATTAATGTAAGAGTAAATTCCTATAATCATGGGATTATTCTCGCTCTTCATCCCATTTATTCGCTCTTTCATTCCTCTTTTATTAATCACATGCGGTTATCTAATTTTGGACGATTTCTTTACCCTTTACATTACTATTAACTTTTTATTCTATTTTAGCTTATTTTTCGTAGGCAACTATTATTATGCGCATATCCATCATTTTCAGCATGAACTATATGTTATTTAAGTATTTGCAAGCTTTAGTTAAGCATGGATAATAATTGATTATACAATTTAGCATCTAATTTTTATGCATGTACGCTTTCTTTCTAAAAGCATCAAATTTATATGATTTAAGCATTTCCATGTTTCATGTTAAGCATGGATAGCAATAAATTATACGAATTTAGCATTTATTATATGTACATATTCTTTGTATTAAGCATCAAAATTATGTGATTTAAGCATTTTAATAATAACAATAATGATTTAAGCATTAGACTTGAAAATGTTTGCCATGATTTAATTACATAATTCTTAGGATATTTTAACTAAAAATATAAGCCAAGGGAAGATGTAAAAATTTGGAATTAGTGAAATGATTTTTATTTGGTCGAATCTTGAAAAACAATGGAAGGTAGATAAAATTTTGGATAAGATTGATAGATATTTTATGGAAGTTGTAGACGTTAATTCCAGAAGAAAGGATTTAGTGGAGTCACTAGAGATGACAATGGATTCCAGATCCGGTCCAGATCCGGTGTTCCAATTTCATTTTTAGGATATGGACATAAAAAATTTGAATCCGATGGATCTGGGTCGGATCTAGACAAAGTGTCGAAAAATGGATCTGGATCTAGATTTAAAATTTTAAACCCCGTAATATCCCAAATTTTTTTAATAACCATTAAATAATTTTAGGTCTAGTAGGGCCCTCTGATAATTTTATTTACACTCCTAAAAATGAAATATATATTTAGTATATACAACAAATATATACATAGATATAAACATGTTGTGTATATATTAACATATATTTTGTAGATAAGTATATTATACATATGTATAAGTAAAATAATATTATACTAAATCAATCTTATAATTTAATATATGTATTACTACATTACTAATAGTCATTAGAAAATATTTTACAAAATATAAAGTTTACTAATGAATAATAATATCATATATAGATTTCATGATACTTAGACACAATAGTTATATATACATGTGTCTCAAATGTATAATTAAAATATTATATTACTAATAAGTAATTAGTATATATATATAGATATATTATATTCTTAATAACTAATTAGTATATATATATATATATATATATATATATATTTACGTATCATACATGAGAATAAAAAGAAAGGTTAAATAGTTATTCTTTATTGTTAATGCATGAATGTGTATATATATATATATGCATGTGTAACATGTAGTTAATAAATATAAATGGTTATTTTGTGGTAAAGGGACAAACACCTATATATTGAAACTATGTTTTGTTAAACTTTAGAGCTCAAATCCTTATCTGCATTACAATTCTTCTCCACGTAAAATAATAGCATGATCATACAAAGCTACATACGTGATTAATCAAAGCTATTTAAGTGATTCAACAAAGCTATAAGTTATATTTTTCACCCTATAAATAACCGACTTCCTTAGTCTTTTGTTCCATATTTCGTAAATAGAAATAATAAGAACGCTATCTCTATAGAAAAATCGAGTACTGTCCTAGCAAAAGATTTCAGAAAAATAGCATTTTAAGCGAGAACAGTTTCTCCAATTGCTTACATTATATCAAGATTCAGGTGGGTAATCTTTTCCAAAACTATGTTTGAGTTAATAAACTCTAGAATAGCATAAAAACTCAGTTATCCATAAATTGTTTTCATGTGCATTCCATATGATATACTCCATGTTTATCGATCGAGGTTCTCAACTAGTTTTATACTGGTTGAGAGCTGTGCGCACATGTTTGTCATTTATGCGGTGCATGATCACCATCGCGTACTTTGCCATTGATCTCCGAGCGCTGATTATATCATATTGGGAGGTCCAAGTTTATGGACTATGGTAACCATAGCTATGGTGTCTAGTCAGAGCATAAGAATCGAACGTCACATCATGCATCTAAAGTATGTTTTGTATGGTCAGGGGTGGTTTTCTGTTGTAAAACCCTCTGATGCATACCATGTTAAATGGATAATATGCTATGGTTCCAAAATTATTTCCAAAATGGCAAAGGCCCACTGAGTACATAGTACTCAGCCCAAATATTTTCAAATGTTTTCAGGTCGGGAGGCAGGTGGTGAGGCGCAAGACTGAGGCGGGGATTGTGGCTGTTTATGTGCTTTCGTTATATTATATAAATAAGCTATTGTGAATAATGTTCTAAATATGTGTTTTGAAACAATTATCACTTGATCATCTTGAAGTATGTAATATACTAATATGAATTTTGCTTTAACTATGTTATATTGTCTAATATGTGTCTCTTGCGTTATTTATTATTTTTATGAAGAGTGCGTTGTGATCAGCTTCTCTTGAACGCTCGAATTCTCACTCCCTTATGATAGTATCATTTGGTGAAGTGCATGATCGACTCCTTTTGTTGTGCTAGAAACAGGTTTACCCCAAATTTTATTTTAATAGGTGTAGCACGGTTTTGTCGCCTCACTTCATTAAATTTGTGAATAAATTGTTATATGTGCAAAAAAAATAAGTCCATTTCTTTCCCGCTTCTTTATTCCCTTCTATCGCGTTTCGGTTTATGGGAATCGGGATGTGACAGACCCTGATTTGGTCCAGATCCGTTCTAGGACTCGGTCTTCAGTATATGTATAAATATATTTTTTTCATTTGTATATAATATATAATTCATATTTTAGTTTTCTTTATAAGTCTTATTTAATTTATATTCTCATTCTAAGATTAATTTTGAAGAATGAAGACTTGAAGTCTTATTTTGGATTATTATAATGATGTATATGGTTTAATGACTTAGTTTTGAACTTTTAAATTATTGTAGAAGTTTATATATACTGTATCATTCTTGGTAGTTTGTAAAAGTAAAAATACTATGGATCTGGATCTAGATCCCAAATTCGTAGATCTTATGGATCTGGATATGGAATTAATTTTTTTGGACCCAATGAATTCGGACCGGATTTGGACCAAACATCTAAAAATCGGATTTGATTCTGGACTAAACACAAACACGGTTCAGATCCGACCCATTGCCATCCCTAGGAGTAGAGATGTCAATTTAGCCCGAAACCCGCGGGTTGGCCCGAACTGAACCAAATTCGAGAAGGGTTAGGGCCGAAAATTTTAAGCCCAAAAAAATTTTAGCCCGATTGGACCGAACCGAAATTAGCCCGAACCCGATAGGGCTAGCCCGAAAGCCGAGTGGGTTGGCCCGATAACCGAAATTTTTCATTACTTAGTTGTTACATTTCATTACTTTGTTTATAAATTTAATTATAAGTTCTTTTTTTCTCAAATATTGTTTTGATTTTTCATTTGTAATTTGTATTCATCATATATATTATGACTTCAAAATTATAAATTAATAATATTTTTTTAAAAAAAAGTGTACCAAATTATGAAATTACAATTATATATGTATTTAATATGGGTCAATGTTTTTTTATAAGAAAACACTTTATATTTTTTTTGTTATAAAAATATGGTTATTAAAAATAGTTATACATTTATTTATTATATCATAAATCTCTTGACCCGACGGGCTAGCCCGAAAACCGAGGGTTAGGGTTAGGGTCAACAATTTGTAGTCCGAAAAAAATTTAGCCCGATTGACCCGAACCGAAAATAGCCCGAGACCGATAGGGTTGGCCCGAAAACTGAACGGATTAACCGATTGACATCCCTACCTAGGAGTCATCTAAAATCAAATTTTCCATAAAAATTAGAAAATTATCTATATTTAAATTGCTGCAGGCAAAATCTTAACCACTAATTTATGATGGATAAAAAGTTAGGATGAGTTCCTAGTTCTCACATGAGGACTAGTTTCTATATTAACCCATCCCTACATGATGATCTAAAAAATTAAATATTGAACTTTGATTAAATTGTTATGATGATCTAGAAAAATAATGATTGAATCAACCATATTTCAACAAATTTGTTAACCTAAAATTTGAGTATATGATTTGTAACGTTTTTTGAATTTTGAATAATCGTAAAGTATCAAAATTTGAGCATATGACTTTGATTTATTGACACATGAAATTTTTGATGATTTAGAGGTTACAAAACTGACTCAGGGCGTGAAATTAGTTGCCAATGACCTTATGATTTGTCTTTTTAATTAATAATTTTAAATATATAATATGTATCATCCTTTCAAAAAATCCAATATGATAATCTAGAAAAACAATGTTTTGACTTTGTACAAATTTATTAACTCAAAATTCTAGCATATAATTTGTAACGTTTTTCAATTATGTATAACTAGTATGTAGCCAGTCGAAAATCGACGTGAACTTTATTATTAAATAAAACTAATAAAATTCCATATGTGATAGTATAAAAAAATATATTTTTTGTTATTATTTTTTTTATTTTTTAAAGTAATAATCATTAAATTCAAATCTGATTCACACTCATTTTTATAGATAATTTTCAAAGCCCTCTTTGTTCTTAAAACTGATGCAAGACAAAAACTATTTACTTCTCAAAGAGATTGTCTTCTATATAATTCTTTTTTGAAGATTGCTCACAAGAATAAAGGGCACAACTCTGGGTCGGAACTGGCCTGTTGACAAATTGTAAATAATTTTATACCAATTTTCTTCCACGTTCGACGTTTTCTTACGATGGCAATTAACTTAACAATTGGACACAGTGTGTTTAGAATTATTCAAACCTGTTTGAAATTTATATACCCGTACTTGTTCTCAATTAAATAATTATTCATTTGTGTTCCTTTCTAAAAGAATTAGTACAACAATACCCATCAGTTCAAAATTGGTCTGTCTACCGCCAAATTTCCAGGAGTTTTGTGGAAGATAATCATTAATGTAATTTATAAGTTTTAAAATCCTAAAACTATAATACTATAATATTTCGCTAGAGCTCACATCCACTCGAAATTAGGGCTGGGTAGGTATACCGAAAAAACGGTATACCGTCATACCGGAAAAATACCGAAAATATCGAACTTACGGTATATCGTCACTTACGGTACGGTATGATACCGTATAGGAAGATTAAGGTAAGGTAACGGTATGGGATTTCCCAATACCGTGGTATACCATGTTATACCGTACCGAGGTATATACCGTCTTATCGATATACACCGTAGTATGGTATATACGGTATACCGTACCGCACCCGTTAATAATTAATAATAATATATATAATTAAGTAATTCTTCGAATTTTAAGATATTATTTCTTCTAAAAAGGTATAGAATGTGCACGGTATACCGTGAAAGTTCGGTGTATCGTGAATGTTCGGTACACTGTAAATGTTCAATATACCGTGAAAGTTCGGTATACCGTATATCGATAAGGTATACCGAAATTGCGGTACAACAACGGTATGTAAAAAGTTTATACCGAATTTATGGTATACCGAACTCCGGTGTACCGTAAGGTACGGTATGGTAACGGTATAAAATTTGTCATCCCGAAATTTAAGATAAGGTATAAGGTATGAAACAAAAATGACGGTATACCGTATCGACCCATCCCTACTCGAAATATTAAGATTTCCCTACCCGTTGGACGTTTTTTAACTGTAATACCCCAGAAATTTCGTACTGATTTAAAAATTTAAAGTTAATAATAATAATGGCTTTGCACGCCTAAGTTCATAAAATTTAATTCTAAGACCAACGGTGAAATCTGTTTCCGAAAATAAATTACGGAAGTCAGTTAAATGACTACTGTATTTAGGGTTATCGCGTACGATAACTTTTTAATTCTAGAACTCAGAACGGAAAACCGTCTGATTTTTACATTCACGAAATCGCGATACGAACTCGCCCGAGAAAGTTCATTTTTATGATTTTCCGGACGAAACTCGGACTGTGACGTCCCGAGGTTTTGTTGGAAATTATATTTTTAATATTACTTTCCGAGTAATTAAAATAAGTCGGAATTTATGGTCAAGTCGGAATTTGACGATAATGTGCCGAAATATATTTTTAGTTTTTTGATTTCCGTAACGTCGGATCGCGCTGAAAAAGCGCGTATTTTTCTCCTAATGTCCTAAAAGCTGCCGACCTCTCTCTCACTCTCATAACTTGATTTTTCAAATTTTATAATGATAAACTATGGTGACTCATTTCTTCTACCTTAGTTCTAATATTAATTAATTGAACACCTAAGCATTTTACTATTACATTAAGTGATTAAATCCCTCCTTCTCCCTCACTTCACCACCGCCATTCATCATCTTCATCACCACTTCATCTCTCTCATTTTCCTTCATCTCCATTGAAGAAGCTTCAAGCTATTGGCAAGGAAATCTCATCCATCTTGATCATCAACCATCCAAAACCTTTCATCTTTTATTAAATCTTAAGGTAATCATCTCATCTCTTATTCTATCCAATTAGAATTCCTTTCTTTTAATTTTCTTGAGGACCGAATTATAGATGATGATGTAGTGATGTTTTGAGCTTTAATTCATGACATAGAAGGTGTTAGTAAGTGATATCTATGGATAAAATTGAAAGAAAATCAATAACCCCTAACATATTAGGTGGACCGAATTTTAGAGGTATGGTGTAGGATAATCGGATTCATTAATTAATTGGATAAATAAGCTTAGATGTTGTTTAATTGATGATTGAGACAAACAAAAGCGAAATCCCCTAAGAATTTATGATCATCAATTTTATTAGGTTAGGGTTTCAATTTGGTTTTCTAATTAATGATGTAGAAGTAATGATCTTAGGTTAATAATGGTTGTAGTGAGCATAGAAATGAGTTTATGGAATGAATTAAAGAAGAAAAATCAACCCCCTAACTATTGTGCCAAAACCGAAAGTGTATAAGAAATAGGGGTTTTATGTAGTTTATTTTCTATTGATGAATTAATAATGAATTAGTGTTCCTATTGATATTAGTTGATGATATAGATTAAATGGGAACTAATCTAAAAATTATATTGGAAATTGTAAGAGACAAAGAATTTGAATTAAGTCAAGATTAGTTGGTGATATAAGGTAATGACATACGTAATAATGATCTACGTTAGATGATGATTAATGTTGTAGAAAATGAATGAATTCCGATAACTTTGGAAATTTTGTAAGAAACGAACAAGTGGACGTAAGTAATATTGGAAAAAGTCGAGTAAAGATTTTAACTAGATAATAATGCTTATTAAGGATTAAGGAAAAACTTTGTAGTTGATGACTTGAGCTTTCGGATTATTAATTGATGAGTTGTAGTTAAAATCGAGAAATAGAAACGAGAATGTTAACTTGATTTTTGGTATAGTAATTGGTTAGTGGAAACGACGAGGTCTTAAACGTCGTGTCTATAGTCGAGTTTTGAAAAGGAGTTCTTCACGTACGAGAGTACGTGTTGACTGCCTTGAGAATAAAATTTCGAGAGAAATTGAGTACGAGAACATAGAACGAACCTAGGATGTCATACGACGTTTCTAACGAGTCGTTAGGGTTAGTCGCGGCAGTTTTGCGACCCTTTCCGAAAACTGTAATATCTCTTAGTTTCTTTCGATCTTTTAAGCCGTAATGAGTTAACGACTATCTTTTCTACTGACCTAAGAGTCGAGTAAGGAACCTCTCGAGTTTTAAACGAGATTTGTTCAAGTCTCGTTCCCGTTTAATCAAAAAAAAAAGAATTAATAGCGTGCAAATGCCTAAAGAACTAAAAAGACTACGACTAAAACCAATTTCCAATCTCCGTTTCCTTTAATCACTTACGATCGAGTTTAAAGTATGTTTATCTTATGATGAAGGAGGAAGTCAGCAGTAAGGAAAGGACGGAAGACTAGAAGACGAAAGTACGAGTAATAAGTTCTGCAAACTATAAAGGTGGGCTTTTATTCTATAACAAATAAAATGTGGATTTTTCCACAACCCGAAAGTATTTCTTTATCGCTTTGATAACCGTGTTTTCAAAGTGATAATCATGGCATAAACTATGAAAATATTTTATGTGAGTTCTCTTGTACCTATCTGAGTTAACCTTCGTGTTTTCCAGATTTATTAGTTAACCGCTAGGATGTTAACTATCGATCGGCTCTAAGTTAGCTATTAAGTGCTTTCCAGAGTTAGTGCACTTTGTAACCTGTGGTGTATGTGGTATCCTGTTGAGGGGTAGCCACACACGGTGAATGAGGAATTGGTCAAGATTTGAACGTAACATACCAGAAAAATGCTTGTACAAGCTAATTTATATAAATGAGTTAGAAAATGTTTGGTAGACACGGGCCATTTTCAATAAAACCCCGATGTGCTACGATTATGAAATGCCTGATTATTTATACTTATGAATATGTTTTCGGCAACGTGCCCACTAAGTACTTTCATACTTAGCCCTGCATATGTTTTCTAAATGTGCAGGTTGAAGCGATGGAAGCGGCGAGGCTTGAATTAAGTTGTCTTAGGAAGACTTTAGTTAGTATGAATCACATTTCCGCTGCAAAACTCTAGTACTTTGATGTTATGTACATTACGTAAAACTCTTTAGTTTATGTCTGTAAACTTTAACTTAGATGCCTTTTGAGTACCTTATGTCGAGTAATCCTTCGAGAATTACTTTTCCTTTTGTAAATAAAGTCTTGTTCATAGAATGTATGATGTCTCTTATGTATGTTTAGTCAGTCCCCTTCTTCCCCGCTTCTTTAATCCAATCCCAGTCGCACCCCGGCTTCTGCCGTCCCTCGGGATTTGGGGCTGTGACAGAGTGGTATCAGAGCAATCGTTTCCGCTCTGGAAACGAGTCTTCCTTCGAGTAGTAGTATAGAATATTCGTTCGTACTCTATATCGAGTCTTCTTTCGAGTCGTAAGATAGAATAATTTGTTTATACTCTAGATCAGAGTCTTCTTTCAAGTAAAATTAAGAGTTAAGTTATAATGTTAAAATTTAGAGTGTAGATGACAACTCAACCTCCCGCTACGTCGACTCAACGAGGAAAGAAAGGAAATAATTTTAATAATGTGATTTCTTTTAATAAGAAATTTTATGAACAAGTATTCAATGAAAATGAGAATGAGAATGAATTGTGTGCCAAAAATAAGAATTTTATGAAAGTATAATTTAATTTATACTTTGTTTTGACTATGTGATTTTGTGATAGTACGAGTACTATCTTATGTGAAATTATTTGCGCAATAATTTCATTTATTTCAAATAAAATACCATGGCACGAGAACCTAGAAGGAATCTAGGGATTTTTCCCAGTTCAATAAGAATGTAGACTTGAAATCTAAGGTCTTTTCCGATACCTCGAGAACTTAGACGTTTTTAAGAAACGTTAATCCAAATGATTTCGAAAGGAGATCCACAACACGAGAAGAATTTCTGTTGATGAATGTTACGTGCGTATAGTGACATGAATAAAGACCCGGCAAAGTCAACCTTTGTTTTAAAAACCCGATAAGAATTTCCTTCGAGGGAAATGAAATAAATATTGACAAAATAAAGTAAATATGCACGAAAGGAATGAAAGAAACAAAAGACGTTTGAGAAAACGTGGATCCATGTGATTGAGAGACTGTTATGTGGACTTGATCAACCCACATAATAAGAAACTCAGTAATATGGGTTTTATGCCCCGCAAGCAAAACCTTTTTAGTATAGTATAAGTGGTTTAAACAGACGAATGTTACTTACGTATAAGTAACATGTAACGGCGTCGTTCCTTTTCATTTCGTTTCATTTTTCAGTAGAGTTCGCCTTGTTCGAACTTTGCGAAGAGAATTGTTTTTACTATTAGGAGTCAAGCACGAAGCTTGATTAAATTTCCAACGATCGCTCGATTTTAGCGACGGACTAGAACCTATGTTCTAAAAAGTTATTCTTAGGATATATTCCATTTCTCTTTTAGAATTTATATTGTTATACTTCGTTCTTAAGCGAAGAATACGACACGTATGAGTATTAAGAGTTGTAAACGACAAAGTCTTTTGTAAATAAATTTTACTTTTGCATAAGTAACGTGAACAAAGTAGACGTGCTTTGTTTTAATAAATGAGAATCGATAAGAAATTTTTCCTTGAGAAAGAGATAAGGATTAATGAAAGAAAATAATAAGGAATTTAAGTAAGAAATTAAAAGAATAGGATAAGAAATGGCAATAAAATCTTGAAATTTTATTTCTATATATTGGGAGTACGAGAGCAAATTTCTGTGAAATTGCTAGATGTTTAAGATAAGTTTGTTAGATTAAGTGTGGTGATATTACAATTGAATAAGGAATATTCATTTTGTAATTTAAGATTTTCCGTAAGATAAGAATCATCTTACCGTTACTGATCCGTGTTTCTTAAAAACTTTGTAGGATGGCTCCCAGTAGTGACACGGCTTCAGAGAGTCAGTCCCCGCCATAGCGTACTTGGGCAGATCAGTTATTGGATAGGTATAGAGATTATGAGGCAAACCCGAGACACGACGTAGGACAGAGGATTAGTTACTTTTCGTTAGTTTATCATCCAGTCCGGCATTCTATTACAGAGGGTTAGGCTATACTTGACTTGGTTAGACGACTACCAGAGGAATGGCGTGGTTAGGCACACGATACGGCATGGTACTATCTTGGGATGTTTGGCGACGATACAGAGCCGACAGGGGATTACAAGGGATTTGCTTTAGAGATACACAGGCGTTTCTTTCAGAGCAGACACATAGCAGCATATCCTGATCAGGCGCATCCTCCCTACACTCACTTCCCGGCAGATTCAGGGTCAGAGCATGACGAGATAGGTCTAGAGATGATTGCACAGTTGGAGATCCCTTCAGTGATGGTACCCAGTGAGGGCACAGGGGAGTTAGTTGCAGAGACAGTTGATGGATTAGGGTTACCTGCTCCTATCCTACCCGAGCCTTCTGCGAGAGTTCAGAGACCATTCGAGACAGGATCAGAGTACTTAGATACGGATGCAGAGCTTACCGCCCTGTTACAGTTACCATCCTCATACAGACCCCTTGATGAGATTTGCATGGAGTTGGCCAGAGTTCGGGCTGAGTTTGAGGCAGGACCATCCAGGGTCCATTCCAGGGAGGAGTACGAGACGAGTTCCCTTCCTGGCCACCTGCTGCCTCCGAAGAAGCGGGCGTTAGTGACCTGCTGGGACTACCTGGTTTCGGATACCGAGACGACAGTTTCAGATGTGCATGTACCGCCACCACTTACACTTACAGACTGCACTACTTTGAGGGTTGACGAGGCACTCCAGTTTGCTTTCGGTTCAGAGTCAGAGGATGAGGACCCGGATGAGGATCCGGAGGAGGACCCGGATGAGGATCCGGAGGAGGACACTGATGAGGATCCGGACGAGGACCCCGATGAGGATTAGGCCATAGAGGGCAGTGGTGACTTGACCGCAGTTTGTTGAGCAAGGCGTCAGGGACGCATAGTAGTATAGTTGCCTTTTGTTATGTACATAGTCGGATCAGTAACTAGATAGTTTTGTAGTACTCCAACGGATACGAAAATTTTTTGAATCGTTTCCGTTCTAGTACTTTCAGTAGTACATTAATGCGATATGTTAGTGCATCCTATACAGGTAGGCAGTCAGCCTAGCTTAGACTCATTGTAGTCTAGTTTTGTATAAGTCTTTGTTAAAGGCAAAACTAATATTCTTTTTTATGCATATATAATATACATGACCCATGAGAGGGTTTTAGTCACAAAAAGTTTCTTATGAATCGTATAACTAAACCAGAATATCAAACGAACTTGTGTAATGAGAGTTTAATTTAACCTTGGAGGTTAAAAGTTGAAAGAAATAGAGTCGAAGTTAATTTGTTATTCTCGTTTACGTGAAAGTATTAAGTGGAAAAAGAAAAGGGTTAGTGAGAAAATGAAGGCTTAAAAGCAAGTACTAATGAGAGAATTTTTGTATCTTATAGTTTTAAAAATGTCGCTGAGAGTTATTAACGATCGAAGAGGACCTGATAGTCCTAGAGAGTCTGATAGAGGTCAAGAACAACGTATAAGCGAGGAAAGGCAAAAACACCCAGCAACCTTTTCATTTTCCCTATCTCCGCAATGTCATAGCATTGAGGATTTATTCTTCGGAAGAAAACCACCATATTTCGATGGATCTGGTAATCCGAGTGAGGCCGAGCAATGGATACGTTCTATAGAGAGAATCTTTGAGCCGATTAGACTTAGTGATGAGGAGCGTCTAGCATGTGCTGGGTATCAGCTAACTGGCCCAGCTAAATATTGGTGGAAGACTAGACAGAGAATTATGCCGGTAGAGCAAGCGGCTCTAACCACCTGGAATGGTTTTAAGGAGGCATATTATGAAAAGTATGTATCCAATCAAGTCGAAACTGAGAAGGAAATAGCTAGGAAGCTTCAGGGAGAACTTAAGTATGAACTGGGAATAGCAGTAGCCAGACAGGAGGGACTGAGTTATGCAAAACTACTAGGACGAGTCCGAGAAATAGAGGCAGTAGTGCCAGGTAAGGGAAAGACGGTAAAATCCACACCAGCACCAACCCAGACCTCAACCCAAAACCCTTTCAACAATAATATTAACCATAAGGGAAAAAGGAAATGGGAAGGGAGTAGCAGTGAGTGCTACCAGCGCCACGACAATCAAGAGAAACATAATAGAACTCGACAGAGTTTCCAGCAGCCAGGAAAAGGAAGTAACTATGGAAAGAAAGCATGGCAAAGGAATAATCCACAGGGAAATAAACAATCAGGTCAAGGCAAGAGAAACAATCTACAAAGACAACTGCAAGGGCAACATGGGAATTTCAATCAGGGAGGAAATCACCCCGTGAGGGTTAACATTCCTGAATGCCCAAAATGCAATAAGACGCACCCTGGCGTATGTCAGGTAGGCACTGACAACTGTTTCAACTGTGGACATAAAGGACATACGAGGAGAAATTGCCCGAAACCGCTAACGGCGAATGGAATTAATAAGCGCAATCAACTCCAAACTCCGAAAAATACTCAAGAAAAGATGTCTTCTCCAGTTTTCCCTAAGTGTAATAAGAAACACCCCGGTGTTTGTTTAGCAAAAACTGGTGTTTGCTTCAACTGTAGACGTAAGGGACACGTTAAGAGGAATTGCCCAAAACTGAGGCAAGCGGCAGAACAGAAACAGGAAGTTTCTGCATGTTCTAGATGTGATAAGAAGCATGAGGGTGTGTGTCTACCAAGCACGGATAGATGTTTAAAATATGGGATGCTGGGGCATATAAGGAAGGATTGCCCAATGTTGTTTCAAATAATGGTACCAATTCAGTATGGCCAGCCTCAACCACTAGACACAACTCAAGTTCAGTCACAGATACAATTGATACAACCACAACAAAATGCAGGAGCTTACATGATTAGGCAGGAGAGGCATAAGGAATAAAAGGGAGATTTGACAGGTATTGGACGAACCTTAAGAAAAAAAATTACCCTGTCATAAATTTTGTTTCATTTTAAAGCCTTATATTCGGTTGCAATTAGTACCTGTTAACCTTTAGGAGTAAAATTAGGACGCACTAAGTGTGAAATAGGATCATCAGGGAGTGATCATGATTCCAAAGAATTATTCCCTTAGTTTCGTCAAGCATAGAATCTGATTTAGTGTCTTTTAAGATCATAACAAACAAACGGACGGTAATATGATGTTCGATATGTATATACACTTATTAGGAATAGACTAGTTGTTTGAGAATTACCACGATTCTCTGCAACGAGAGAAAAATCTCTTTTCAACCTCGGTTAGGAAACCAACAGAACTTTATGGAATTTCGATGGGAGAAGGATACTGAAAATATCCGCTTTACGAGCCAAGAAATTGATAGAGAAGAAAGATACGACTGCTTATTTCGTGTACCTAGTTGGAGATTCAGGAGCCAAGAAGACCGTTCAAAACGTGAGGGTTATGTTGAAAAATGAAAATGTCTTTCAGAAATATTATCTGGATTACCAACAGATCGTCATGTAGATTTCACGATCGACTTAGAACTACGAGCAGCTCTCAAATCAAAGGCCTTATATAGAGTGGTATCGAAAGAGTTAAAAGAGCTAAAAGAGCTTAAGATCCAACTGTAAAAGTTGTTAGATGACGATTTCATTAGACAAACAATTTTCACCATGAAAAACCCCTTAGATGTTTATCACAAAGAAGGATGATTCTACAAGAATGTTCATAGGCTTTATAAAAAATATATAAATAAGATAAACTTTAAGAATAAGTATTCTTTTATGAGAATAGAAGACCCCTTGTTAAGCTTAAAAGAAACGAGTGTATTTGCGAGGATAGACTTAAGGTCTAAGCATCACTAGTTAAAGAATAACCCGAAGATATACCCAAAATTTTCTTTCAAACCAAATATAGCCATTACGAATGCTTAGCTATGCCGTTTAGTTGGCTAGTGCTCTGTAGTATTCATGAACCACGTGAATAGAATTTCCACCCATACTTAGAGAAATTCATTTTAGTATTCCTCGACGATAATTTCATTCACGCTAAGAATGAGAAAGAGCACGAAGAACACTGGCGGATAGTACTAGAAACGCCTAGAGTCGAGAAACTATATGCCAAGTTCGGTAAGAGCAAGTTCGATTGAAGAAAGTGATGTTTTATGGATATATAGTGACGACAGAAGATGTTAAGATAGATTCCTGCCAAGGTGAAGGCAGTACTTTAATGGAAATCGTCTACCAGTCTGAACGATATAAGGAGTTTCTTAGGTTTGGACAGACATCATGGAAAAGAAGTGTGAATGGACACTTAAGAATTTTTGGTGATTTCTAAGACTTATGACACAACTACCTAGAAAGGAAAAGAAGTACAAATGTACAGACAAGTGTGAGATAAGTACGCAGACGTTCAAGGAAGAGTTGATTATCACCTCAGCTTTAGCCTTCCAGGAGCAAACAAGGAATACGAAGTGGATACCAACGCATCGAGGAATGGATTCGGATGTGTGCTAATGCAAGATGAGAAAGTGACAGCTTATGCTTCACGACGTATTAACCTCAGGAAATTGAGTATCCAACCCATGACTTAGAGCTTACAACCGTAGTGCATACGTTGAAATTGGACACATCATTTATATGGTGTAAGAGATTAGATCATCACAGATCACAAAAGTTTGGAGTGCATTTTCGAGTAAAGAAATTAACATAAGACAAAGGAGATGGCTCGAACTAGTAAGATATTATGATTGTGAAAATAATTACCATCTAGGTAAAGCTAAGCGTAAGAATAGACACGCTGAGTCGTAAGACTCCAACTAAGTTTAGGTATCTCTTTGTTGGAGAAGGAACACTTATACGAGAAATTGAAATGATGGGTATAGAAATGCACGATACATCAGCATCGATTACAGAGCAAATAGTGACACTAGTAGTTATACCAAATTGCGAGAAAGGTTATAAGTACCTAGATAAAGGACGAGTCGATCGAGGAGTTTCGAATAAGGATAAGAACGGATAGACCAGACGGTGATTCCGAAACAATGAGTATTATGGTAGAAATGA
Source organism: Schizonepeta tenuifolia (assembly GCA_029490685.1). Taxonomy (NCBI): domain Eukaryota; kingdom Viridiplantae; phylum Streptophyta; class Magnoliopsida; order Lamiales; family Lamiaceae; genus Schizonepeta; species Schizonepeta tenuifolia. The sequence continues at coordinate 78,885,028 of CM055958.1, forward strand.
AAGAATGGACTTAGTATTTCCAACGATAACGAATTTAGGATTTAAGAAAGGATTTCTGCTGGAATAGAGTGAAACAAGACGTCGCCGCATTGATAGAAAGATGTTTTAGCTTATAAGTAAGTGAAAGCTTTTCACTAACAACTATATGAGTTGTTACAACCATTAGGTATTCCAGAATGGAAATGGAGGGATATAGTTACGGTTTTATGACAACGAGATTTTTGTAAGACACGAGGCAAAAAAGTTAGATACCAAACTTAACTTTAGTACCGTTTCTCACCTCCGTTTGGATGGACAATCCGAGAAAACGATTCAGATACTCGTTGAGGTGCTAAGAATGATAATATTAGCCGCAGAGCGAAATGGAAGAACACTTAGCCAACAACCAAATTGTTATAACAATAATTATTAAGCTACGATAAGTATTACGCCTTACGAGACCTTGCAGAGGAATGAGTTTTAGATAACTGCTTATGGTCATCTTTCAAGTAAAAGAAAGAACCTAGGACCAGATACGGTCAGTGAATGATCGAGATCATTCGATAGATTCGAGTCAGAAAAACACGAGTTTAATAAAGACGAAAGTCTTAAGTATTTACGACAATTCGAACTAAAAATCGAAAAGGAAGATAAAGCTCATTAAGATTTCTCCGTTAATGAGAAACATTAGCTACGTGTCAAGTTTAACTTCGATAAAGATTTATATAATTAGCGAATAATTTGGAAAAGATAGCTTCCAATGCGAACAGTTATAGCTGCATCGCCAAGTTTATGAAATGCTTATTCTGTAAGTATCTCATTTTGAGAAAGTATATATATAATCATTTTATACACGAAGTTTTGTCAGCAAGACGTCGGTCTTGAAACTGACTTAAGTTATTAAGAAAGATCGAAATCGATCTTGGATCGAAAAGCGTGAGAGTTAAGAAACAAGTCAATGCGTTTAGTAAAAATGTAATAAGATTATCACGGGCAAGAAAAAGCCATGTGAGAACTCGAAGAAGAGTTGAAGAAAGAGTACCCCGAACAGTTTAAGAGGATAAGCAAATTTCGGGACGAAATTTTTCGCAAGGGGGGTAGGATGTAATACCCCAGAAATTTCGTACTGATTTAAAAATTTAAAGTTAATAATAATAATGGCTTTGCACGCCTAAGTTCATAAAATTTAATTCTAAGACCAACGGTGAAATCCGTTTCCGAAAATAAATTACGGAAGTCAGTTAAATGACTACTGTATTTAGGGTTATCGCGTACGATAACTTTTTAATTCTAGAACTCAGAACAGAAAACCGTTTGATTTTTACATTCACAAAATCGCGATACGAACTCGCCCGAGAAAGTTCATTTTTATGATTTTCCGGACGAAACTCGGACTGTGACGTCCCGAGGTTTTGTCGGAAATTATATTTTTAATATTACTTTCCGAGTAATTAAAATAAGTCGGAATTTATGGTCAAGTCGGAATTTGACGATAATGTGCCGAAATACATTTTTAGTTTATCGATTTCCGTAACGTCGGATCGCGCCGAAAAAGCGCGTATTTTTCTCCTAATTTCCTAAAAGCTGCCGACCTCTCTCTCACTCTCATAACTTGATTTTTCAAATTTTATAATGATAAACTATGGTGACTCATTTCTTCTACCTTAGTTCTAATATTAATTAATTGAACACCTAAGCATTTTACTATTACATTAAGTGATTAAATCCCTCCTTCTCCCTCACTTCACCACCGCCATTCATCATCTTCATCACCACTTCATCTCTCTCATTTTCCTTCATCTCCATTGAAGAAGCTTCAAGCTATTGGCAAGGAAATCTCATCCTTCTTGATCATCAACCATCCAAAACCTTTCATCTTTTATTAAATCTTAAGGTAATCATCTCTTCTCTTATTCTATCCAATTAGAATTCCTTTCTTTTAATTTTTCTTGAGGACCGAATTATAGATGATGATGTAGTGATGTTTTGAGCTTTAATTCATGACATAGAAGGTGTTAGTAAGTGATATCTATGGATAAAATTGAAAGAAAATCAATAACCCCTAACATATTAGGTGGACCGAATTTTAGAGGTATGGTGTAGGATAATCGGATTCATTAATTAATTGGATAAATAAGCTTAGATGTTGTTTAATTGATGATTGAGACAAAGAAGAGCGAAAGCCCCTAAGAATTTATGATCATCGATTTTATTAGGTTAGGGTTTCAATTTGGTTTTCTAATTAATGATGTAGAAGTAATGATCTTAGGTTAATAATGGTTGTAGTGAGCATAGAAATGAGTTTATGGAATGAATTAAAGAAGAAAAATCAACCCCCTAACTATTGTGCCAAAACCGAAAGTGTATAAGAAATAGGGGTTTTATGTAGTTTATTTTCTATTGATGAATTAATAATGAATTAGTGTTCCTATTGATATTAGTTGATGATATAGATTAAATGGGAACTAATCTAAAAATTATATTGGAAATTGTAAGAGACAAAGAATTTGAATTAAGTCAAGATTAGTTGGTGATATAAGGTAATGACATACGTAATAATGATCTACGTTAGATGATGATTAATGTTGTAGAAAATGAATGAATTCCGATAACTTTGGAAATTTTGTAAGAAACGAACAAGTGGACGTAAGTAATATTGGAAAAAGTCGAGTAAAGATTTTAACTAGATAATAATGCTTATTAAGGATTAAGGAAAAACTTTGTAGTTGATGACTTGAGCTTTCGGATTATTAATTGATGAGTTGTAGTTAAAATCGAGAAATAGAAACGAGAATGTTAACTTGATTTTTGGTATAGTAATTGGTTAGTGGAAACGACGAGGTCTTAAACGTCGTGTCTATAGTCGAGTTTTGAAAAGGAGTTCTTCACGTACGAGAGTACGTGTTGACTGCCTTGAGAATAAAATTTCGAGAGAAATTGAGTACGAGAACATAGAACGAACCTAGGATGTCATACGACGTTTCTAACGAGCCGTTAGGGTTAGCCGCGGCAGTTTTGCGACCCTTTCCGAAAACTGTAATATCTCTTAGTTTCTTTCGATCTTTTAAGCCGTAATGAGTTAACGACTATCTTTTCTACTGACCTAAGAGTCGAGTAAGGAACCTCTCGAGTTTTAAACGAGATTTGTTCAAGTCTCGTTCCCGTTTAATCAAAAAAAAAGAATTAATAGCGTGCAAATGCCTAAAGAACTAAAAAGACTACGACTAAAACCAATTTCCAATCTCCGTTTCCTTTAATCACTTACGATCGAGTTTAAAGTATGTTTATCTTACGATGAAGGAGGAAGTCAGCAGTAAGGAAAGGACGGAAGACTAGAAGACGAAAGTACGAGTAATAAGTTCTGTAAAGTATAAAGGTGGGCTTTTGTTCTATAACAAATAAAATGTGGATTTTTCCACAACCCGAAAGTATTTCTTTATCGCTTTGATAACCGTGTTTTCAAAGTGATAATCATGGCATAAACTGTGAAAATATTTTATGTGAGTTCTCTTGTACCTATCTGAGTTAACCTTCGTGTTTTCCAGATTTATTAGTTAACCGCTAGGATGTTAACTATCGATCGGCTCTGAGTTAGCTATTAAGTGCTTTCCAGAGTTAGTGCACTTTGTAACCTGTGGTGTATGTGGTATCCTGTTGAGGGGTAACCAGCCACGGTGAATGAGGAATTGGTCAAGATTTGAACGTAACATACCAGAAAAATGCTTGTTCAAGCTAATTTATATAAATGAGTTAGAAAATGTTTGGTAGACACGGGCCATTTTCAATAAAACCCCGATGTGCTACGATTATGAAATGCCTGATTATTTATACTTATGAATATGTTTTCGGCAACGTGCCCACTAAGTACTTTCGTACTTAGCCCTGCATATGTTTTCTAAATGTGCAGGTTGAAGCGATGGAAGCGGCGAGGCTTGAATTAAGTTGTCTTAGGAAGACTTTAGTTAGTATGAATCACATTTCCGCTGCAAAACTCTAGTACTTTGATGTTATGTACATTACGTAAAACTCTTTAGTTTATGTCTGTAAACTTTAACTTAGATGCCTTTTGAGTACCTTATGTCGAGTAATCCTTCGAGAATTACTTTTCCTTTTGTAAATAAAGTCTTGTTCATAGAATGTATGATGTCTCTTATGTATGTTTAGTCAGTCCCCTTCTTCCCCGCTTCTTTAATCCAATCCCAGTCGAACCCCGGCTTCTGCCGTCCCTCGGGATTTGGGGCTGTGACATTAATAGAGTTATTGACAACAACAAAACACGATGATTAATCAAAACAACAACAAAACACGATGAATAATCAAACAATTCTGAACTGTGTATTTAGGATTATCTGAATTTGTTTCAACTTTATACACTCGTTCTCGTCCTACAAAGTTATTCATCTGCATGTTTCTTTCTCAAAAACCCGTATAAAAATACCCGTTAATCTTTCCGCTTAGAATTTATTTTGAGAAGATGTAGTCATATGGCCATACTAAGCAATGAAATCCAATATTTGGCTAACCAACTTTAAAAACACAAATTATGACAATTTTTTTCAATTTGGACGGGCTTACCCTCAATAAGGATTGTGCAGGTCGCGGGTCGGATCTCGGACAGGTTCGGGTCGGTTTTGGTACATTTGGTACATAAGATACATACGGTACATATTGAGTCGTTTGTACAAGCTGCTGCTATTTATCTCCTTCCATCAATCGATGCTCAGTTTCTATTGATCTAATCATTTTTTTGTTCCCTTTATCACATTGGGAAGTTAAATTCCGATCAACTACATCCCAAATTTTGTTCAAATCGCTCGGATTTTGGGAGAAAATCTAGCCGTGATTCAATTTTTAGGTTTGTTCGTCGTCGTCGTCGTTTTGATCTTGTTAAAATTTTATTTCCATATCATATATAGAATATAATATAAATATGATAAATATTGATTTTATATTCAGAAAATTTGAAAATTAAGATTAATAGGAACGGAAGAATATGAGAGGTGTCACATAAGATTTTTTTTAAGTAAAGTCTTTTTTATTTATATAATAACTAGTAAGTAGCCTGTCGAGACTCAACGGGAAATAATTTTATATTTTCATTTATATAATATATTTTAAAAATAATTTTTTTCGTAAATAATACTATTTTATTTCACCAAATGAGAGCAAGGGAAGAAATACAAATATCTTGTAAACGACAAAAACCAATCACACTATCATAACTTTGAAAAAACTTGTTTTTCTCTCTCAACTGTTCCCCCTCACTCTCTCTAGAATATTTCTCTAGAGATTGGCTTATATTTAAAAATAGTTTTATATTTTATTTAGAAGTTGTTATGTTGTTTACGTTAATTATAAACCAAACTTAGTGAATTAATTATATTTCACGTATCAAAATTTATAATTATGAATGACAATAAATCAGATACTTATTCATCATGTATTTTTCAAATCTAAATTTGTTTAAAATTTTTTTTACATCTCGATTAAAATAGTGACTTATTGTATATACTCATCGCAAACATGTTGGGTAATAGTATTCGATAAAAATATGAACACTACAAAGTTAATATTAACTAAAATATCAAAAATTCTTTTTTTTTATGTCTATTTGAATCGTCTCGTTGGTTTATAGTACATTGATATCTCTAATCTTAGCCCAAGTCCGAGATAAATATATTTGCATTTTCATTCTTTATTTTTCAAATCTAAATTTATTTAGAAATTTTTCTACATCTTCATTAAATTTGTGACTTTATTGTATATACTCGTCACAGACCTGTTGGGGAGTACTCGATAAAAATCTGAACACTACAAAGATAATATCTACCAAAATTAGTCAAAGAATAAAGATATCCGGCCACACTGTTGCCGGCCACACGCGTAAAAAAAGGAAAGTTGACTATAAAAATGGAAATAATCATATTTCCTCTTTAGGGTTTATGCTTCTCAATTATGGTATATTTCCATTTTAAAAACATATATTACTATTTTTAGCTCGTGTGGCTGGCCACAGTGTGGCCGAATATCATTACCCTTAGTCAAAATAGTTCTTTTTATGTTTATTTGTTTATGTATTTTCTAAAATCTATAATCGTCATCTATGAATTGATTTAATTTAATTTGGCCAATTTAGTAGTTGGCCGAATGGATAATTAATTTTTGTAGGGAACTAATTTATTATTTAGCCGAATAAATAATTCCAAAATAATTTAGCTAATTTATTGGTATATCCGTTTCAGATTGGCCAATTTTACAGTACAAAAATACGTACACAAACACGATTTGGAGCTTGGTCAACAACAAGTCGTAAAGTTATTCTATTGTAAACCTATCAGTATTATTTTTCGGAAAAACATAACTAAAAGACATGCATGCTCATATACATAATTGAATTCAGAATATTATTATATCCGATCAATATTTTCTGAACTTAATAGTTGCATGAATTGATTGGAATCTCAAATGTAAATCATAACTAAGTCATCCAACGTTAAACATAATGTTCAATATTATCATTAATCAAGTATTATAATTTTTTAATTTTTAAATGTAAAATAATAAATTTTAAATATCGATTCAAATCTTGTGTCCCACATCGGTTTTTCAATGAAACTTCACCTATTAAAAAACCTATAAATGTCTAAATTCAATTTGTATTTCCTCATCTTTTGCCCCACCAGTTTTATTTGACCAATTTATTTATTAGTCGGACGAATAAATAACTATATATATTCTTATAATTTATTTATTTTGGCCAATTTATTAGTTGGCCGAATAAAAAAAAATTATTTTTTGAAGGGAACTAATTTATTAGTCAGCCTAATAAATGGTTCCAAAATTATTTGGCTAATTTATTGGTTGGGAATTAAAATTTAAAATAGTCTAATAATTTTTATTTAATTTGTAAAAAAATTTAATTTTTTATTTGTCAATTAATTAGGTAGACGAGTCAATTCTTAACTGACGGGTTCCTCAACTAGGGATCCCATGTGGCACGTCTCCTTTCTTTATTCTTATTTATTTTAAAGTTTTCATTTTATTCATTTTGTTCATGTATTTTCTAAAATCTACAATCGTCATCTATGAATTGATTTTTACGTTATATGTAGTTGAGTTTCCAACTTTGCATAATTTATAATAGTAATTAGTGAATATTACTATACAGTTAATACAAGAACGAATAGTACAATCAATTATGTTTTATTAAGTTTTAGGGTTTGTAATACCCCAGAAATTCCGTACAGTCTTAAAATTTTAAAGTTAATAATAAAAATGGCTTTGCACGCCTAAGTTTATGATTCTGAATTCTAAAACCAACGGTGAAATCCATTTCCGAAAATAAATTACGGAAGTTAGTTACATAACTACTGTATTTAGGGTTATCGCGTACGAAAACTTTTTAGTTCTAGAACTCAGAACGGAAAACCGTCTGATTTTTACATTCACGAAATCGCGATACGAACTCGCCCGAGAAAGTTCATTTTTTTGATTTTCCGGACGAAACTCGGACTGTGTCGTCCCGAGTTTTTGTCGGAATTAAGTTTTTAAATATTACTTTCCGAATAAGTTAAATACGTGAGAAGAGCTTTTTTTTAGGACGGTAACTTTAACCATTTTTCAAAATAGGTTAACTAATGATCGGCTCTAAGTTAGCTATTAAGTGCTTTCCAGAGTTAGTGCACTTTGTAACCTGTGGTGTATGTGGTATCTTGTTGAGGGGTAACCAGCCACGGTGAATGAGAATTGGTCAAGATTTGAACGTAACATACCAGAAAATGCTCGGCCGAGTAAATTGTGAAAATGAGTCAGAAAATGTTTTAGTAGACACGGGATAATTTTAAATAAAACCTCGATGTGCTACAAATTATGAAATGCCAGATTATCTATACTTATGCTTATGTTTTCGGCAACGTGCCCACTAAGTACTTTCGTACTTAGCCCTGCATATGTTTTCTAAATGTGCAGGTTGAAGCGACGAGAGCGGCGGTGGTTGAAGTTGAGTCGAGTTGAGTTAAGAAGTTAGGAATGCTTTAGCTTATGACTTACTTCCCGCTGCAAAACTCTAAGTCTTTTGAGGATATGTACATTTGGTGAATCACTGTAGTTTAAGTCTGTAATCTTTAACTTAGATACTTTCGAGTACCTTTTGTCTAGTAATCCTTCGTGATTAACTCTTCCGTTTGATTAGTAAAGTCTTGTTCATTAAATGTATGATGTCTTTTATGTATGTTTAGTTAGTCAGCCCCCTTCTTCCCCGCTTCTTTAATCCAATCTCAGTCGCACCCCGGCTTCTGCCGTCCCTCGGGATTTGGGGCTGTGACAGAGTGGTATCAGAGTAGAGGTTCATTTTCTGCTCTGCTTATGAGTCAATCTTCTAGTACGAGTTATTCTTTTAGTGATACCACAGAGTGGTATCAGAGCAGAGGTTCGTTTTCTGCTCTGGTTACGAGTCAATCTTCTAGTCCGAGTCATTCTTTTTAGTGATACCACAGAGTGGTTTCTAGTATGAGTCATTCCTTCTAGTAATGCCACAGAGTGGTATTTGTATACAAGTCTTCCTTCGAGTAATAATATAGAGTATTCGTTCGTACTCTATATCGAGTCTTCTTTCGAGTCATAGGATAGAGTATTTGTATATACTCTAGATCAGAGTCTTCTTTCAAGTAAAAGATAGGAGTTAGGCTATGACACTAAGATTGAGAATGTAGATGTCAACTCAACCTCCCGCTACGTCGACTCAACGAGGAAAAGAAAAGAATTTTAATGATGCGATTTCTTTTAAATAAGAAATTTATGAACAAGAATTCAATGAGATTGAGAATGAGAATGAGTTGTGTGTCAAACATAAGAATTTTATGGAAGTATAATTTTTATACTTTGCATACTTTATGTGATTATGTGATAGTACGAGTACTATCTTATGTGAAATTATTTGCGCAATAATTTCTTTCTTATGAAAAATTTTTGGACACAAGAATATAGTCGAATTTTAGAGATTTTTCCCGGTTCCATGAGAACATAGACTTGAAACCTAAGGTCTTTCCGGTTCTTCGAGAACTTAGACGTTTTAAGAAACGTTATTTCGAAATGATTTCGAAAGGAGATCCCCAACACGAGAAGGACTTCTACTGATAAATGTCACGTGCATAAAGTGACATGAATAAAGATTCGGCAAAGTCGAACTTTGTTTTAAAAATCAAAATAAGAATTTCCTGCGAGGAAAATGAAATAAAAACGATTCGGTAAATCGTATTAGTGAATGGAGGAAACGATTAGACGTTTGAGAGGCTTCGGCTTCGAATTAAGAAAGATATGAACGAGACGACGAAGATAGAATAAAGGGAATCAAAGCCAAATGAAATAAGTGAACATTGCTTACGTGTAAGTAACTTAAATGACGTCATTCGTGTCACGTCATTCCGTTCTTTTTTGTATCGTGTTTCAGTAGGGTTCGCCTTGATCGAACTCTATGAAGAAAATCGTATAAATTATTAGAAGTCGAGCACGAAGCTTGATTAAATTTTTCCATCGATCGCCCGATTCTAGCGACGACAACTGGAACTTAGTTTCCAGAAAGTTATTCTCTAAGTTATATTCCATTTCTTTTGGAATTTATTCCCATTTCGTCTTTGAGCAAAGACTACCAATAGTACGAGTATCAAGAGTCGTTAATGACAAATTCTTTTGTGAATGGATGTTACTTTTGAATAAGTAACATGAACAAAGTAGACGTACTTTTTTTAATAAGTAAGAATCGTTAAGAAATGTTGTTGAGAAAGTAATAAAGAATTAAGGTAAGTAAGTAAGAACATAGTAAGATAAGAATAGAAATAAAATCTTGAAATTTATATATATAAATATATATTGTTTGAGTGCAATTTCTTGAATTGCTAGAAGTCTTGATAAGTGGTTGTCTTAAGTGGTGATGTTACAATTGAATAAGGAATGTTCATTTTGTAATTTAAGTATTTCGTTGAGATAAGTTATTTTCCCTACCTGTTACTGATCTGTGTTTCCTTAAAACTTTTGTAGGATGGCTAGGACTCGTGTTACTGCTCGGAAGAGCCAGCCCTTGGCCGCGTGCGAGCGTACCATACTAGATATGATACAAGACGAGTATTATGAGTTCGAGGCAGATTATGGTGAGGAGGATGTGGGGCAGATAGTTAGCAGCTTTTCGTCAGTTTACTTTCCAGTACGGCACTTGATTCCGGAGAGTCAGGCAATATCAGACCTGATTGTACACCTACCGGACGAGTGGCGTGGTTGGGCACACCGCGTGGCGTGGTACTTTCTAGGGGTTTTCGGCAACGACACAGAGCCGACCGGCAACTACACAGGATTCGCCCTGTTTGTACACAGGCGCTTTTTTGACAGCAGATTTATGCTTCCGGTTCCTTTTGAGCCGCATCTCCCCTACAGTCACTTTCCCGCAGAGACCGAGCTAGAGCACCTCGACTTGGACCCAAAGTTTTCCGCCTTGTTGGAGTTACCACCAGACTTGTGCCGAGTGAGGAGTCTGACGCGGAGTCAGAGCAGTTAGAGGTAGACGAGGAGCCCGCTGTTACACCAGAGTTACCGCCAGTTAGTACACAGATCGAGGAGTTGATCCCAGGACCGGGATTCGTAGAGATCGACGCCGAGACAGCCGCGTTGTTAGGATTATCTTCACCGTTCTTACCTGACGTTTGTATTAGAGTCAGAGGACCTTTAGAGACAGGACTGTTTCGGGCAGAGTCAGAGTACCGAGGGATTGACGCGGAGCTTGCCGCCATGTTAGAGCTACCATCTCCACTAACACCGCTTGAGTAGATCTGTGAGAAGTGGGGCGTAGTTAGAGGTCAGATGGAGGCAGGACCATCCAGGGTCCGTTCCAGAGAGGTTTTTGAGTCCGGTTCCGTTCCAGAGCACCTTCTTCCCCTGAAGAAGCGTGCAGTAGAGCTCAGTGAGGACTACCTTGTTTCAGACCTAGAGGAGACAGTTTCAGAGGCACCGTCACCCACTCTGCTTACACTTTCTGACGGCTCTACTCTGAGGGAGGACGAGGCACTCCAGCTCGTCTTTGGTTCAGAGTCTGAGAAAAAGGACCCTGACGAGGATCCTGAGGAGGACCCGGACGAGGATCCGGAGGAGGACCCCGAGGAGGAATCTTAGGGTTTCAAGCCATAGAGGGCAGTTCCGACTCGACTGTAGTCCGTGGTGTAGAGCGTCATAGACGCATGTTAATAATAGTAGTAGTTCTTTTGTCCTGTACCTAGTCGGATCAGTAACTAGTTTTTGTAGTATTCTAACGGATACGAAATTTTATGAATCGTTTCCGTTCTAGTACTTTTAGTAGGTACGGAGTTGCAGCTTGTTAGTGCACCCGGTAAATAGTAGGCAGTCAGCCTAGTTTAGACTAGTAGTAGTCTAACTTTTTGTATAAGTCCCCGTTGGAGGCAGAATTAATATTCTTTTTGATGTATATATATATACATGACCCATGAGAGGGTTTTTAATCACAAGAAAAATTTCCTATGAATCGTGTAATTAAATCAGAATGTCAATAAATTCTTGTGACGAGAAATTTAAGTTTAACTTGAAAGTTAAAAGATTACGAAGTTAATATCGGAATTATATTCGATATGTCGTCCCGTGAACTTGATTAAGTTGAGAACGAGCTAGTAAGTACTAAGAGCGATTAACAGAAAAGACTAATGAGAATTTCAAATTTCTTTAGATCAAAGAAAATGCCGCCAAGAAACGTTAACAATAGGAGAGGTCGAGGACCTGGGAGGCCTCGAGGACGTGGGAGACGTCAACCTGAGAACGACGGAGAACAAGAGCACGAGCAGAATGCTACCCCATCACCATCCCCATCACCACCCCCATCACCACCACCTCCACCACCACTCCGTAGGGATATTGAGGATTTATTCCTCAAGAGAAACCCCCCGATGTTTAATGGAACGGGCAGCCCTAGTGATGCTGAGCTATGGGTGAGATCTAGTGAGAAGATATTCAAACTCCTCAGATGTTCTGATGAGGAGAGAATGCTATGTGTCGCGTTCCAACTAATTGGATCGGCAGATTATTGGTGGGAAGCAAGGCAGAAGGTGATACCCGCAGAGCAGCTGGCTCGTTTCACGTGGGAAGAATTCAAGGAAATACTGTTTGATAAGTACGTACCCAAGACGTATAGAGCACAGAAGAAAGCTGAGTTCTATAATTTGAAGCAAGGAAAACTGACAGTGACTGAGTATGACGCCAAGTTTTGCGAATTGTCTAGGTATGCGCCGACTTTGGTTGATACCGAGGAGAAATTATCGAAGAAGTTCCAAGGGGGACTACGACATGAACTGGGAATCGCGTTAGCTAGTCATGGGGGACTAGGCTACACTGATATTTTGGGAAGAGCATTGGAAATGGAGGCCGTCGTGCCTGATGAGAAGAAGGTTGTACCAACTCCACCAGCACCAGCACAGAACCAGAACCGAGGCTATTATAACAACAATAATAGCAACTATCAGGGAAAGAGGAAGTGGAATGGAGGAGGTAGCGGAGGCTACATTCAGAACTTCAACAACCAGGGAAGCCAGAGAAAGGGAAATCAACAGGGCTATCAGCAGCCTGGCCAGAACAACAACCACAACAACAACAGCAACAAAAGACCGTGGCAGAGAAACAACCAATCGGGGTTGTTTATTCAGGGAAATAAGCAGAACGCACCATGGAAGGGCAACGGTCAACAGAACCAGCCGCAAGGGCAACAACGAAACTTCAATCAGGGAGGAATTAACCCAGGGAGGGTTACCATTCCTGTCTGCCCTAAGTGCAACAGAGCCCATCCTGGAGTCTGTCAGATAGGCACCCCCAACTGTTTCAATTGTGGACAGAAGGGGCATATAAAGAAAGATTACCCGAAACCGCTGCAAGCCATACCTCTTCGAGCCATACAAGCACAGCCGCAGCAGCAAATGAACCAACAGCAGTTCCAGCAGCATGCACAGCAGCAACAGAGTGCGAGGGCATGCGCTATCAAACAGGATGGCCAGCACAAGGGAAAAGGCAACCTAGCAGGTATGGGAAAACTACACAACATCCCTATTAAGATACTGTTTGATACTGGCGCATCGCATTCTTTCATTGCTGGCTCGTGTGCCGATAACTTAGACATCAGACCTGTAAGAGCTGCACATTCTATGAGAGTAGCTACACCTTCAGGAGAGATCACTACTTCCACGCATGTTTGCTCTAACCTAGAACTAGAAATCGGAACTCTTAAGGGTAAGGCGAACAACTTAAACGTTATGATAATGTGGGACGTAGATATAATCCTAGGAATGGATTGGTTGTCAGAGAATCATGCTACAATTCTCTGCAACGAGAGAAAAATCTCTTTTCAACCCCCGGGTAAAGAACCAACCGAATTCCACAGAATCTCAATGGGTAGAGGCGTACCAATTATATCAGCCCTTCAAGCCACGAAACTCATGAAGAAGAAAGGTACCACAGCTTATCTTGTGTACCTAGTTGGAGAGCCAGGAGCCGAGAAGACCATCCAAGACATAAAAGTAGTAAATGAATACGAAGACGTTTTTCCAGCAGTGTTACCAGGATTGCCACCAGATCGTCATGTGGACTTCACGATCGACTTAGAACCAGGAGCAGCTCCTAAATCTAAAGCCCCATATAGGATGGCACCGAAAGAACTAGAAGAGCTCAAAAATCCAGTTACAAGAATTGTTAGACCTTGGTTTCATCAGGCCAAGCGTCTCACCTTGGGGAGCACCCGTGTTGTTTATTAGGAAAAAGGACGGATCAATGAGAATGTGTATAGATTATCGAGAACTAAACAAGATCACACTCAAGAACAAATATCCTTTGCCAAGGATCGAGGATCTGTTCGATCAGCTCAAGGGTGCAGGAGTCTTCTCCAAAATAGATTTAAGATCATGGTACCATCAGCTGAAGATCAAACCTGAAGACGTACCGAAGACCGCCTTTAGAACCCGATATGGCCATTACGAATTCCTAGTAATGCCATTTGGTTTAACCAACGCTCCAGCTGTATTCATGGATCTTATGAATAGAGTTTTCCACCCTTACTTGGACAAATTCGTTTTAGTATTCATCGACGACATCCTCATTTACTCTAAGAATGAAAAGGAGCACGATGAACATCTACGGATAGTGTTGGAAACACTAAGAACTGAGAAACTCTACGCCAAATTCAGTAAATGCGAATTTTGGCTGAAGGAAGTAATGTTCATTGGGCACATAGTATCGGCAGAAGGAATCAAAGTGGATCCAGCCAAGGTAGAGGCAGTGCACAACTGGAAGTCACCAATGAGTCCGAATGAGATCAGAAGTTTCTTAGGTTTGGCAGGCTACTACAGAAGATTCATCGAAGGATTTTCCACGATTGCTAGGCCGATGACACAGCTACTCAGGAAGGAAACCAAATTTAAATGGACGGACGAGTGCGAGAAGAGTTTCCAAACGCTCAAGGAGAAATTAACCACAGCGCCAGTATTAGCTCTTCCAGACACAAACAAGGAGTATGTGGTCTACACCGACGCATTGAAAAATGGATTAAGTTGTGTCTTAATGCAAGACGGACGAGTGATAGCTTATGCTTCACGACAACTTCGACCTCACGAAGTTAAGTACCCAACCCACGACTTAGAACTCGCAGCCGTGGAGCATGCATTAAAGATTTGGAGACACCATCTCTATGGTGTAAGGGTTGAGATATTCACCGATCATAAGAGTTTGAAGTACTTTTTCGAGCAGAAAGAACTGAATATGAGACAAAGGAGATGGCTCGAACTAGTCAAGGATTACGACTGCGGAATCAACTATCATCCAGGAAAGGCTAATGTGGTAGCAGACGCATTGAGTCGCAAGGCTCCAACGAAGTTAGGATGCCTTTTTGTAGAGGAAGAAACTTTAGTACGAGAATTCGAGAAGATGGATATCAAAGTGCTCGACACGCCTGCTACGATAACAAGTCAGATAGCAGCATTAGAAGCTACACCAGATTTAAGGGAAAGAATCATCAGTGCTCAGAGGAAGGACGAGTCAATGGAAAAGTTGCGATTAAGGATAAGAACAGATAAACCAGATGGATATTCTGAAGCACCAGACAATGCGATCCTTTATGAAGGCAGGATTTATATTCCTGACGACGATAACGAACTGAAAAATGACATTATGAGTGAGGCTCACAATACACCTTATACAGCACACCAAGGAAGTACGAAAATGTATCAAGATTTGAGAAAGAACTTCTGGTGGAATGGAATGAAACGAGACGTTGCCTCGTTTGTAGAAAGATGTTTGGCATGTCAGCAAGTTAAGGCTTTACACAGACGACCGTATGGATTGCTACAACCATTGGATGTCCCAGAATGGAAATGGGAAGGCATAGCTATGGACTTTGTCACAAGCTTGCCTAAGTCAAGAAGAGGAAACACAACTATTTGGGTAATAATCGATAGACTTACAAAGTCAGCACATTTCTTGCCGATTAAGACTACCTACGGATCAGAAAGACTAGCTCAGTTGTACGTCAGAGAGATTGTACGTCTGCATGGAGTACCGAAGGTCATAGTATCAGATAGAGACGCCAAATTTACCTCGAGATTTTGGATTACGATGCAGAAAGAATTGGGAACAGAGCTTAATTTTAGTACAGCGTTTCACCGACAAACAGATGGACAGTCTGAGAGAACGATTCAGATTTTAGTCGATATGTTAAGGATAGTGGTTTTGGACCGAAGCGCGAATTGGGAGGAAATCCTACACTTAGTCGAATTCGCTTACAACAACAGCTATCAGGCCACGATAGGAATGGCGCCGTATGAGGCTTTGTATGGAAGGAAATGTAGATCACCACTTTATTGGGACGAAGTAGGTGAGGGAAAGAACCTAGGCCCCGATGCAATAAATGAGATGATTGAGATAGTTCGGCAGATACGAGATAGAATGAGAGAAGCTCAGAGCCGACAGAAGTCTTATGCCAACGATCGTCGAACCAATCTTGAGTTTGAAATAGGAGATAAAGTTTTCCTTAAGATATCACCGACTAGAGGAATCCTTAGATTCGGAGTTAAGGGTAAACTAAGACCCAGGTTCATAGGACCTTATGAAATCCTCGAGAAAATAGGACCCGTCGCTTATAGATTGGCCTTACCGCCAAGTCTAGGAAATGTCCACAACGTATTTCATGTTTCTCAATTGAGAAAATACGTCTATGATCCTAAGCACGTCATTGGTCAGCAAGACGTAGTTCTTGAATCTGACCTAAGCTATGAAGAGAAGCCGATATCGATTTTCGATAGAAAAGTCCAAATTGATACCAATCGTTAAAGTGCTATGGAACCACCACGAGCAAGAAGAAGCCAAGTGGGAGCTCGAGGAGAAGATGAAGGAGAAATATCCTCATCTTTTTGCAGAAGGTATGCAAATTTTTGGACGAAATTTTTCGCAAGGGGGGTAGGATGTAATACCCCAGAAATTCCGTACAGTCTTAAAATTTTAAAGTTAATAATAAAAATTGATTTGCACGCCTAAGTTTACGATTTTGAATTCTAAAACCAACGGTGAAATCCGTTTCCGAAAATAAATTACGGAAGTCAGTTACATGACTACTGTATTTAGGGTTATCGCGTACGAAAACTTTTTAGTTCTAGAACTCAGAACGGAAAACTGTCTGATTTTTACATTCACGAAATCGCGATACGAACTCGCCCGAGAAAGTTCATTTTTTTTATTTTCCGGACGAAACTCGGACTGTGTCGTCCCCAGTTTTTGTCGGAATTAAGTTTTTAAATATTACTTTCCGAATAAGTTAAATACGTTAGAATTTTTTGTTGAATCGGAATTTGACGATTTTGTGCCGAGTCACGTTTTTCGTCTTTCGATTTCCATAACGTCGTATCGCGCCGGAAAAACGCGTATTTTCTCTTTTCTTTTCCCTCTTGACCGACTTCTCCTTCCCTCTCTAAGCTTGATATTTCATTTTATATAGTATTTAACATTATGACTCACCATTAGATATTTCTAATTAACTTTACACCTAAGTTGTTAGATATTATTTCTACCCTTAGTCATCACCATCATCCTCACTCCCTTCCTCAACACACACGGCTACACACTCTCTCTCTCTCTCTCTCCCATTTTTCATTTCACCATTGTTGGAAGCTTCAAGTTCTTGGAGCAAGAAATTCCACAAGATCATCATCCAACCATCGAATCATCTAACTTCTTTCACTAAAGCTCAAGGTAATCTCCTCCTCTACACTTCTATCCAATTGGATTCTTTTTCTTTCTATTTTCAAGTTGGATCGATTTTTATGGATGATGAATTAGATGTCTTGATCTTTAATTAGTGTAATTAGGTGGATTAGACATGATATCTATGATTAAAATTGAAAGAAAATCAAGAACCCTAAAACCTATATAATACCGAAATTTAGGGGATTCATGTAGGATGTTTGGATTCTTCAATTAGTTGTGTAATTGATCTTAGGAGATGTTCGATTGATGATTAAAACAAAGAGAAATCAAAACCCCTATGTATTTTGATGATGACCGAATTTTAGCTAGGGTTTGAGTTGGGGGTTTTCAAATTAGTAATGTAATGAGACTTGTAATTGTTTAATCGATGTTGTAGTAGTATGATAAATGGAGTAATGATGTTAATCGATGAAGAAAATCCCCCCTTAAATTACTATGTCTTTACCGATTTTATGTGGAAAATGGAGGTTTTCATGTAGCTTGATTTATTGATGAAATGATGATGGATTAAGGTTCTAGGTAATGATAGATAATGTTATGAATTTAATTGGAATTTTCTAAAATTATTTCGTAGAACGTAAGAGGCAAAGAATTGGATTTAAGTTGAGTTTAAGTAATGATATGAGGTGATGATGTATATAAAAATGAATCTCGTTAGATGTTGATTGATGACATAGAATTTGAACGAATTCCGATAACTTTTGAAATCTTGTAAGAGACGAACAAGTGGACGTAATTAATAATCGAGAAGTCGAGTAAGGATTCTAACTTGATAATAGTGATTATAATGGACTAAGGAACGACTTTGTAGTTGACGATATGAGCATCCGAAATATTATAATATGAGTTGTAGTTATAGTCGAGAACTAGAAACGAGATTTTGTTAACTTGTTGTTGGTATAGTAAATGGTAGTTGAAACGACGAGGTTTGATCGTCGTGGTTATAAACGAGTTTTAAAAAGGAGTTCTTCACGTATGGGAGTACGTGTTGACTGCCTTGAGAGTCAAGTTTCGTGAGAAATTGAGTACGAGAACTTAGAACGAGCTTAGGAAGTTATACGTCGATTCTATCGAGCAACTAGGGTTAGCCGCGGCAGTTTTGCGACCCTTCCCGGAAACTGTAATATCTCTTAGTTCGTTTATCGGATTTGAGATCCGTAAATTGGAGCGTAAACTAGACTTTCCAAGCTTTCTAACGGTATAGGGCATGTCCCCTTTTTCCAATTCCTCTGTTCTGGGCAGTCCCCAGAACTACTGCATTGCGCAGTGAAAATTTCAGAACTTGTTTTACTAAGTTGTTTTCTTCGCAACTTAGTTTCTTTCGATCGTTTAAGCCGTAATAAGTTAACGACTATCTTTTATACTGACCTAAGAGTCGAGTATGAGACCTTTCAAGTTCTAAACGAGATTTGTTCAAGTCTCGTTCCTGTTTAATTAAAATGAAACAAGTAGCGTGCAAATGCCTAAAGAAACAAAACGACTAAAACCTATTTCGAATTTCCATGTTCGATTATCTTTTACGACCGAATTTAAAGTGTGATTATTTTACGATGAAGGAAGAAGCCAGCACTAAGGAAAGGACGGAAGAACAGAAGAACGGAAACCTATTTAGTAGTTCTGTATCATCGAGGTGGGCTTTTATATATAAAACAAAACGAGCAATGCTCGAAAACCTTTCTTTATCGCTTTGATATCTGTGTTTTCAAAGTGATAATTATGGCATGAACTGTTTTATGTTTTATGTGAGTTCTCTTGTACCTATCTGAGTTAACATTCGTGTTTTCCAGATTTATGAGTTAATCAAAATAGGTTAACTAATGATCGGCTCTAAGTTAGCTATTAAGTGCTTTCCAGAGTTAGTGCACTTTGTAACCTGTGGTGTATGTGGTATCTTGTTGAGGGGTAACCAGCCACGGTGAATGAGAATTGGTTAAGATTTGAACGTAACATACCAGAAAATGCTCGGCCGAGTAAATTGTGAAAATGAGTCAGAAAATGTTTTAGTAGACACGGGCTAATTTTAAATAAAACCTCGATGTGCTACAAATTATGAAATGCCAGATTATCTATACTTATGCTTATGTTTTCGGCAACGTGCCCACTAAGTACTTTCGTACTTAGCCCTGCATATGTTTTCTAAATGTGCAGGTTGAAGCGACGAGAGCGGCGGTGGTTGAAGTTGAGTCGAGTTGAGTTAAGAAGTTAGGAATGCTTTAGCTTATGACTTACTTTCCGCTGCAAAACTCTAAGTCTTTTGAGGATATGTACATTTGGTGAATCACTGTAGTTCAAGTCTGTAATCTTTAACTAAGATACTTTCGAGTACCTTTTGTCGAGTTATCCTTCGTGATTAACTCTTCCTTTTGATTAGTAAAGTCTTGTTCATTGAATGTATGATGTCTTTTATGTATGTTTAGTTAGTCAGCCCCCTTCTTCCCCGCTTCTTTAATCCAATCCCAGTCGCACCCCGACTTCTGCCGTCCCTCAGAATTTGGGGCTGTGATAGGTTTATATAAATTCTAAACGAGTATTACAGTTAAAAATCAAAATCGTGATCAACGATCCGATTCTGACTCAGAACCGTGGCGGTAGACGGGCCAATTCCCAACCAAAGGATATTGATATACGCAGGGGCGTAGCTAGGGGGTGCGCAGGGGGGTCACTGGATCCCCTTGGCATTTGGGAAAAAAATAGTAATATATACGTAGTTTATTCTTTAATTTGTACATTATGCTCACCATGTGTTCGATAAAATTCTCAAATCAGTAATCATTTTTTGAACTTTAGATTTTGGATTTTATTCGTTTTGGATAGTTTAGTTGAGCAGTGAAAGATTGAGTCTCATGGCTTTCATGTTGCTAAATCTTATTCTTTTTCTACTTCTCTTGGTATATTCCAAATGCCTAGAACTCTTTCAAAGTAGATATCATTAACCCCTCAAATTTTCATTTACCGAAACCATGAAACCTAAATGTTGCTTGTTCATTTTTTATGGCTTCAATAATTCTAGTTCATACTTGAGTTTTCATATGATTATGGAGAAGAAATTGACTCATAAATCCAAAGTCGACTTTTTTCACGAAGATTTAAAAAATGGCACATATTATTGGACTTTCGAAAATTGGGGGCCCCTGAACCGAAATCCTGGCTACGCCACTGGATATACGGATTTTTTTTTAAAGGAACACACATGACTAATTTTTTAATTAGGTTTGAAACAAGTACGAGTATATAAATTTCAAACATATTTGAATAATTCTAAACACACCATCTCAAATTAATTGGTTAATCGTCTCCGTTGGAAAACATCGAATATGGAGGAAAATTAGCAGAAAAATTACTAACGATTTGTCAACGATCCAATTCCAACCAAGAATTGCGCGCATAAAGGATCCAATTCAGTAC
Source organism: Schizonepeta tenuifolia (assembly GCA_029490685.1). Lineage (NCBI taxonomy): Eukaryota > Viridiplantae > Streptophyta > Magnoliopsida > Lamiales > Lamiaceae > Schizonepeta > Schizonepeta tenuifolia. The sequence continues at coordinate 78,905,698 of CM055958.1, forward strand.
TGGCCAGACATTTTTTTTTATATAATTTTAAACTCATAAAATTAAGAATATTTATGGTTAACTTTTATCGTATAATATTGGCTAAGTTAGAATTTTTAATAGACATAACTATATGAGTTTGAAACGTAAACATGTGGTAAAATTACTTTTAAATTGAATTTGAGATATGTTCAAGGGCATATAAATTCTAAAAATGTGTTTAGTAGATTGCATAATCGAACGATTTAACCCTAAAATAATTAACAAGTTATATTTTTCTTAATCTTTAACATATTAGTACTATCTAATAATTTTATTAAAGATAATTTCCCAATCCATTTTTTTTATTAAATTTTAGGTCTATATAAATTTAAAACGAGTCCTAAATTAGGCAATTATAAATAAGAGTCGTGGTCAAAAGGGCCAATTCCGACTGCGAACCGTGGCGGTAGACGGGTCAATTCCGAACCAACAGTTGTTGCTATACGATTTTTTTTAGGAATAGATGACTATTTTTTTAATCGGGTTTGAAACAAGTACGGGTGTATAAATCTCAAACGGGTTTGAATAATCCTAAACAAACTGTATCGAATTGTTTGATTAATTGTCTCCGTTGGAAAATATCGAATGTTGTCACAGCCCCAAATCCCGAGGGATAGCCAAGCCGGGGTGTGACTAGGGGTTGGATTAAAGAGGCGGGGAAGAAAGGGAAATTACTGAATAAATGAATAAATTATAACAGAAACTACTATGAACTTGACTTTATTGAATAAAAAGGGAGTCAATCTCGAAGGATCACTCGACATATTTGTTTCAGAGTAAGCTCGGTTCAAAGTATGAAAACTTAGACCGATAGGTTACACAATAAAAAGTGTATTAGTTTGCAGCGGAAAAACGTAGAATGATATCACATATCAAATGTGAAATCGATGCTCAACTAGACTTTACTTCTTTAAGTACGACCTTTACTCAACCTCCTCCGCCTTCATCACTCAACCTGCACATTTAAAAACAAACATGCAGGGCTAAGTACATAAAGTACTTAGTGGGCACATTGCCGAAAATATTTTAATCATGCATCTTTTCATAAACACTCGTAAAACTTATACTGCTGTACACTTAATTCTGGATACCCCCTGAAGGTTAACTCAGAATCCGATCGTCTGGTTAGCACTCTGTGGGCTAACTCAGAATCTGTCCCTCTGGATAGCACTCTGTGGGCTATCTCAGAATCTGATCGTTTAGTTGGAATCTCTGGATAGCACTCTATGGGCTAACTCAGAATGCAAAACTCTGGATAGTACTCTGTGGGCTAACTCAGAGAGGCACAAGAGAATTCACATATAACAATTCATCATGCACTGATAGTTACTTTAATACATACTTATTAAAGCAACAAGTAAACACTTTCGAGCAACGCTCATTTTATTTTGATAGAAAAGCCCACCTCAATCGTTTACAGAACAAACTTTAACCTTCTGTCTTCCGTCCTATCTTCAACTCCGACTTCCTCCTTTTATCGCAAATAAACAAACTTTAAAACTTGATCGTAATGATAAAAGAAACAGGAAATCGAATCGGTTTTAGTCTTTTAGGCCTTTGCACTTTACTACTTTCTTTTGATTAACGAATAAATGAGACTCGATCAATTCGCGTTTATAAAATGACTCGGCTCATTACTCGACACTTAGGTCAGTAGATAATGGACGTCGATAACTTATAACGACTTAGAAGTTCGCAAGGAACGAAGTTGAAAAGGATTCAACTTAAGAAATTAAGTTTTGGAAACTTCCTGCACAATACAGTGATTCTGGAGTCCATACAGAACAGGTTCCTTCGAAACAGGGAATCCGCTCTATACCAAAAGAAAGCCATGGGTGTCTAGTTTACTCTCCAATTTACGGATTTAGATTTTGTTAAGCGAGCTAAAAGTTATGACAGTTTCCGTGAAACGTCGCAAAACAGTCGCGCGAAACCCTAATGCTCGACAAAACTCGACGCACGATTCCCTAGGTTCGATTAATGCTATTCCACTTTTATTTTTACGAAAATTTCATCTCAATGCAGTCAACATGCAATATCCCTTAATCGGGTTCACATTCACGTCTTTAGATTAAACAAACGACGAGCATTTCCTCGTCATTTCCAATTAACCAATTACTATACTAAATCATATTTCAAATTCAATTCCCATTTCATTTTCGTTTATCAACTTCTCGTTTCTTAACTATAACTCAAATCATCTCTTATCTCGGATGGAAATATCCTCAACTACAATATCATTCGTCAAACGACAACAATCATTATTATCAAATTGGTTTTCCTTATTCGACTTTTCTGTCGACGTTTAATCTCGTTTCTTCGTCTCTTAACGAAATTTCAATCTTCTTAGAATTCGTTCAAATTTTCCGGTTACAAACATTAACTATCAAGATTAACATAGGTTCGAATCACAAACCTAAATCATTATCTAATCTCGACTTATCGACGATTCTTCGTCTCTTAGCGAAAATCAGACGTTATCCGATTTTGCTAAAATTTTACAACAACGATCATCATCTATCTAGCATCACTAATATGTAAACCATATACTCATATCTTTAACAAGCCTCAACTTATCGATGTGTTTCCGTCTCTTACGATTTTCAATTTATTTTTAGAAAAATTCCAAATAATTATATTATCATCCTCCAACATCTTACATACCATTTCTATTATCCATTCATGAATATCATATCATCTACTACATCAAAACATGCACTCTTCATCTCTTACACTTTTGTTTTTATTTTTAGAAAATTCTAAATTAATTCATGAAGTCATCTAATATCATGTAGAACATTAATCCATCAATCAAACAACAAGAAAATCGAACTAGCAAAAACCCCTAAAATCCTCTATAATTTCGGTAAATACAACATTCAAAGGGGGATGATTTTCTTCATGATTCGATCCATAAAATCTAATTCTAAGCATACTATAACATGATTTAACCATAGATTCATCCTCCTACATCCCTTGAAAATTTCGAAATTAATTAAACTTGAAGGATTGAAATTTTGTTCGGTTCAATCTATAGAGAAAGCTCTTACCTTGTCGATTATGGAATCGGAACTAAGATTGATCGGTAGATGACGAACTTGTGGAGCTTGAGAGCTTGAATAATGTCTTTCAATGGAGGAAAGTGAGAGAGAAATGGAGAAGATGATGACTAATGTTTTAGATATTATCTAAATAAAGTAGGATAACTCACAAGGTGTGAGTCGTGGGGGGGTAAGGTGGCGGTTTAGGATAGGATTTTAGTCGAAAATATCTCGTTTTCGGGTCTAATACGACGTATTAAAAATCGAGAAATAATTTCTTAGTCGGTTACATTTCCGACGAAATCTAATGGTCCGTTAGATTAGAAATAAATTACATACTCGGAAAGCATATTTCGTTTTTCAAAATCCGATAAAAAGTCGAGACATCACAGTCCAAATTTTATCCGGAAAAATAATAAAAACGGATTTTTACTAACTTACTCGTCTCGCAAACAAAGTGAATGTAAAATCAGACGGTTTCTAGATTTGAGTTTTCGGGCGAAAATTTTATCGGACGTGAAAACCCTAATAGAGTAGTTGTTCAACCAACTTCTGGAATTTATTTTCACCGTTAGTCTTAGAATTGAAAATCCTTAACTTAGGCGTGCAAAGCCTTAATTAATTAGAAAAAATTTTATTTCTCGTCGGAAGAAAATATATGGGGTATTACAAATATGTAGGAAAATTGGTAGAAAAATTACTAATGATTTGTCAATGAGCCAGTTTCAATCCTGAATTGTGTGGTTACCGGCAGGGCAACTTTTAATTTAATAATTTTATGTTGAACTCTAAAAGTAAGGATATTTATGGTCAACTTTTATTTTATATCATTGGCTAAGTTATTTTTTAAATCCTATATATCATTCTACGGAAAGTTTTGTAAAAAGGCAAAACTATCAAGTGCATAGTTAAACCAATTCCTGAAGTTCTATTCTTATTTAAATCAAAGTTCTTCTTGAAGCTGGTAAAAAAGAAAACGAACGTTATCATTATTTCTCTATGAATATATTTGGAAGATGATTATTTATATAATACTACAATTTATAATATAAATTTTTATTTATTAAATATTATGTGAATATTTTTGAAAGATAGTTACTTATATATATAATTTCAGGTAAAGAAGAAAACAAATGTCAACATTAATTTTTCTTTTGATATATTTGGAATATGATTATTTATATAATACAAAATCAGTATTGTAGTCAATTGGCCGGTTTGGTTCTGGGTCGGAATCGTCGGGGTAGACTGGATGATTGCGAAGTGTTGGTTCAACTTTCTTTTTTCTTGCGAATATTATTGTACAGTTACGACGAGAATAGATAGTACAATCAATTTTTTTATTAAGGGATATATAAATTATGCAATTATAAATCAAAACCATGGTCAACAAGCCGATTACGATCCGAAATTGCAGACATATAAATTCTACACGAATTTAGTAGATTGTATAATCAAATGATTAAACTCTAAAATAATTAATAAATATTTTTTTATTAATATATTGCATTTACTCTTTAATAATTTTATTCAATATAATTCTCCATCGATTTTCGACGGGTTATACGCTAGTTACCTTAATTTCAATAAGAAATATATAAAATGAATCTTATAAAATCTCTCACATTAAAAAAAAAAAAAAAAAAGATGCTAATTAAGTAATTATTTTTGGTATATCATATGTGTTGGGAAATTTATTAGTATGAGTTTTGATGAATTCCAAAACCAACTGACCCCAACCGAATAGATGTTGTCAGTTCCTAATGTTAGCTGTTAGGCTCGCTGTTTGAGCAATGTTAAGATTTTATCTTTACAGATCTCCAGCTGAAGACGGCAACATAGCAACACTCGGATACAACCCCGGATGAAAGATCGGATAAGGAATATCAGTTACAAGACTTTGCCTGATGAGAAAGCTATGCCAAAAAGGGGAATGCTTTTTAACAGCTGAGAGTTCAAGCCAACTGTTCAGTTGGAACATCAGCTATAGAATGTCATCCGATAAAGAGAATATTTCAAGAAGGGGGAAGTTATAAAGAAGTCTCAACATGAAGTTCAAAGTCAGCTGAGAGTTCAACGGTTCAGTCAGAACATCAGCTGAAGACCACTCAGATAAAGATCAAGATTTTCAACCGACTAACCGAGGTTGACTGTCAGAAAGGTTTGAATTTGAATTTCAAAAGGAAGTCACATGAAGGTTTGACCGTTCAGTCATTACCCCATTTGGCCCAACACAAGGCTGTCTCAGATGGAAAGCAGAAGAGCACAGATGCCATATCGGGAAAGTCTATAGAGATAAGAGACAAGCCATCGTCCTCAACGATCAGAGATCAACAGCTCCTCCAACGGCTAGTTGATACTCTCCGCCTATAAATAGAGGTCTTCATTCATTCAAGAGTGATAAGACACTGATAAGAGAAGACACACACGCGAGAAGAAACCCGAGAGCAAAAGAAAGAACAATATTCTTCACGAGCTAAAGTGAAGTTAATCTCTTAGAACATCACTTGTTGAGAGTTCTAGAGTTAGTTAGTATTGTGTCTTTAGATCGAACCTTGAGAACATCACTTAGTGAGAGTTCATAGAGAGTTAGATCACAGCTCACCTTCTGTTCGAGCTTTTAGTTGGAAACACATTTTTCTTTCACCTGCAAAGGTTTAGGATCCTACTCTTCCTGCAACTGAGTAGTTAGGTCATTTGGTACCCGTAAACTAAACTGTAAGGTTGATAAGTACCCGCAAACTTATCCATAACGGTTGCTCAGCCCGCATAAGCTGAGTGTTTTGTCCAGAAGAACTTGGACAGAGTTGTGTGGACTCACAACTCCCCGTGGACGTAGGAGGGTTATCTCTGAACCACGTTAAATCTCTGTGTGTTAGTGTTTTTCTTTATTCAGTTATTTCTTGCACTCTTAACTGACTGACTAACCAGCATACAAACCTCATTTGCACATTATCAACTGTTTTGGTTTTTGACCAACCGAGCATAAAAGCGTGAGTTGTTTTACGAGTTTAATTTCCACCACATTCCGCACCGCACAACTCTTCCAGCTGAGGTTGCTTACTCAGCTGTGAGATTCCAACTGAGTCTTTTTACTCGGTTGAAGTATTTTTCAAGGGTTAAGTTTTAAAATCCTAATTGGTGTATTCCCCCCCCCCCCTCCATACACCAGTAACTCGTTTCGGGACCATCAAGTGGTATCAGAGCAGTGGTTCAAAAGACTACTGACTCTGTTTCACAAGGTGTGAATTCGAGAAAGTTTCTTCAGTGGTCAACTGAACAGATCTTTTCATGCTAGTGCATATCTTCTTGCATATTTGTTCTGTTGTTGTGTGCAGATGGACGTCAAGGACAAGATAGTAGTCATATTCTCAGTAGTCAATTATACATCATGGAGAACACGGATGAAGAAGATCCTTCTGTCAAAGCATCATAGGATGCAACAAGTTCTCTCTTCCGGACCGATCGTCATCAAAGAAAAAATAGCTCGGACTCCTACAAATCCCAACGATGGAGATATAGTTGCGGAGTTTGTGCAGAAGCAGCCGGAAGACTACACTCCAAAGGAAGCCAAGGTGAGCCAGTTAGACATCTGGGCTCAGAGCACAATAATGTCCACAGTTGGACAAGATTATCTGCCTTGGATAGAGGAGTGTGAGACTGCAAAAGAGATGTGAGACATCCTGGCATCCCTAAGTGAAGGAAGTGATGAGACGAAGGAGAACAAATTCTCACATGCATGCCAAGATTTCGACAATTTTTGTCTGAAGACAGATGAAACAATTGACCAGCTAGAGCTCCGGTTTATGGACATCCTTAGAAGAATCCAGTCCATCCGAAGAGGAAAATACACACTAAGAGAAATCAATCTCAAAGTGTTACAAGCTCTACCGGCTGAGTGGGATACTTTCACCAATATCCACGAGAGCCGAGCTGACCTTGGTGAAATGGGAACTGAAAGACTGTTCTCAATCTTAAAGGGAAATGAGTATAAAGTGAACCGAATAAGATCTCAGTCCTCGGTTCAGACGAGTCGACTTGAGGATGTTGGTTCAGCCTCAAAGTCAGTTGCTCTCCGAGCTGACTACTCAAAATCGAGAACATCGAGGCCAACCAGATCGGCTGACACGACTGCAAAGGAGACAAGCAGAGAGGAACTGCAACAGAACATTGCAGCCCTGTCAAAGAAACTAGCCGACATGGACACTCGGTTCGGGAAATACAAACAATTCTACAAATCAAACCGAACTCGAGACAGTTCAAAGCATGTCACCAACAGTTGCTTTGAATGCGGAAAGGAAGGTCATTTCAAGGCTGACTGCCCAGATCTATCGAAGAAAGAGAGAGATGCGTTAAGGGCCAAACAAGTTGGAAAGAACAAGGCCATGGTTGCAGAAGAAGCAGCTGACAACATGGACATCTTCACTGACACTGAAGATGAGGATGAGCTGACTTCTACCAACAACGCTACCGGTCAGGATCAATGCCTCATGGCTCTTGGAACCGACCAGGATGATACTGAGGTACACTCTAATCCTGCTAAGTTAAATTCTTCAAATATTTCTAACATGCAGGAATCACTGAACGAAGAGTTGGAACCCTCCTGGAGTGATTTTCAAGAACTCAGTGAGGAACTGCATCACCAATCGGTTGAGTTTAAGAGTCTTCAAGCTCAGTTCGCCAAACTTGAAGATTCCTTAACTGAAAAGGATGATATGAGCAAGAGTCAAACCGAGGAGATTGAGAATCTCAAGAGTCAACTGAACGAGGCTAAGGCTCCAACTGATAAAGAGTTGACAAAGCAGATCAAGGAACAACAAGATCAGTTGAAAAATCAAGAGGCTCAGATCGAGCAGCTGATAAAGAAGTCAGATGGACAAACCGAGCAGATAACTGTCCTCGTCAAGGAATTGCAAACTAAAAAGGACAATCTAATCAAGTTGTATCAGTCATCCAAGATCATAGAGAATCTTATCAGTTACAGCAGACAGATGGATGACGTGTCAGGACTCGGTTATGATGTGATTAAAGATAGTGGAATTCCTCCAGCAACCTTCATCAAAGCTGTCGAGGTTAAAGCTGTTGAACCAAACACAGTGGAACCTGAGTCACCACAAAATATTTCAACCTCCGCTTCTCAGCAAGCTCAACCGACCAATGCAACCACAACTGAGAAGGGAAAAGGAACAGTAGATGGACAGAATGTTCCATCGGTTGGGACATCAACCGAGGGGGAATGTTCCAAAAGTCAGAAGAGGAATCAGAAGCGTCGAAGACATAATCGCAACCGAACTCAGAATCAGAACCGACCTCTGCATCAACCTCAGAGTCAACAACAGAAAGAATGGAACCGACCGCAGAACCGACAAGGGTTCAATCATCTGAATCAACAGCGGTTCCATCCCCAGTTCAACCAAAGGTTCCAACCGATTCAACCGATAAGGAACAGGTCGAACAGTTGGAGATACTCATGCCACAACATGAATCATCAACAGGACATGAACACCTATCAACAACACTCAAGAAGTTGGAATCAGAATCAGCCACAAAGATTCCAACATGGCGTCCGATCATTCAAACAAATCAAACAGGATAAAAATCGCCATCAAAACAGGGGGAAAGCCTCACCTCCTAAAATTCAACATGGGAGAAATCCAACTCCTCCCAAGAAATAGAACATCTCTATTAACAACAAGCCTAAGGATAACCGAGGTGTTGTTATAGTTGATGATGAAGGAAAAGTGATCTGGAATGATAAATCCATCCGAGTTTACAGGGAAAAGCGACGTACAGTTCCAGGGGGAACTGGTTCTAACCCTCAAGGACCCAACTGAAATTGGGGACCTAAGCGAGTTTCTCTTTGCAGGTACAGAAGAAACAGCTGAGGAAGAAGAAGGCGTCTGCAACAATATGGGTAATGGACAGTGGATGCTCGAAACACATGGCGAATCTGAAGAATTTGCTTGGAAGTTTCGTGGAAAAAGAAGGTCCATCAGTTACTTTTGGTGATAACTCAAAAGGTTACACCAGAGGTTACGGTACCCTTGAAACCAATCATGTTTCAATTTCTAATGTCTCTTATGTTGATGGATTGAAGCATAACTTACTCTCCATCAGCCAATTCTGTGATAATGGTTTCTCTGTCAAGTTTGATGCACAGGGTTGCAGGGTTAAAGATGTCGGATCAAAGCAGGTGATATTGTTGGGAAATCGATCACCAACAGGGAATGTCTACTACGCTGATTGGAACAGCAGCCTCCTTGACACCTGCCTATTATCAAAGAGCAGTTCTGATGTGAGATGGCTGTGGCACAGAAGGCTCAACCATCTGAACTTCAAGACGATGAACCGACTCGCCACACAAGAACATGCAAGAGGCATACCAAACCGAGTGTTTTCAACAACACACATCTGCAGTGCATGCCAGCTGGGAAAGCTCGCTAGATCCTCCTTCCGGTTGAAGTCAACTCCCTCAACTGACCGAGTGTTACAGCTGATCCATATGGATCTCTTCGGGCTAGTTACACCAAAGAGCATGAACGGGAACGAGTATACCCTGGTTGTAACTGATGATTACTCGAGGAACACGTGGACCATTTTCATGCACCACAAGAGTGAAACCCGAGATGAGCTGTCCAAGCTGATGGATCGGATATCGAACCAACAAGAGATGAAGATCATGTCTATCTGATCAGATTGTGGAACGGAGTTTCTAAATGAAACTATCATTAAGTATTGCGAGAAGAATGGAATTACCCATCAGACATCAGCCACGCGTACTCCGCAACAGAATGGAGTAGCTGAGCGAAGGAACAGAACGCTTAAGGATGCAGCCACATCCATGTTAGCAAGCTCAACTCTGCCAAAGAGATTTTGGGCTGAAGCGATCAACACTGCATGCTACACTCAGAACCGGTCTCTTCTAACCAAGCGGTTGGGAAAGACACCATATGAGCTATGGAGACGTAGAAAGCCAGATATTTCTTATTTTCGCGTTTTTGGTTCTAAGTGTTATATTCACAACAATGGGAAGACTCAGTTGAAAACTTTTGATGCCAAAGCTTCGAAGGGCATATTTCTTGGATATGCTGCTCGGATCAAGGCATATAGAGTTTTCAACAACAGCTATCGTGTTGTGGAAATAACACCTCATGTTAGTTTTGATGAATCTACTTTTGAGTACAGGGAACAGGTCAAAGAACAACAGGCAGATATACAAGCTCCCCCTGTTCTCACAAGATCGCAAGCTCTAAGGGAAAAGAACCTATCTGAACCACTAGTTTGGGCAACTGAGGAAGAGGATCCATACTCCTCTGAAGATGAATGCGAAGACCCCAGCTAATCCCAAGGGGGAACTTCAGCTGATGCTCCTCCAACTGCATCAGCATCCGAAGCCCAACCGAGTCCGGTTCAAACTAATGTCAATGTTAAGGACCCAGACTCAACAGCTGATCAATCACCAGCTCTGAAGACTCCAACTCAGATTTCGGAACAGCCACAGTTGGAAGAAGAAGGAAGACGCAACCGAAGATGGTATGAAGTTCATTCCACTGACAACATCATCGGCGATCCAATCGAGGGTGTGCGTACAAGGAGCCAAGTTGCAAATCCAGAATCAACCGAAGAAAATTCCAACACTTATGCCCAATATGCTGAGGAGTTGGTAGTTCTAGAGGAGTTCGAGCAAGCTGGAGATGTTGCCATGATTTCTTGCTTTGTAGCTGATGTGCCAGAACCGAAGAATGTTGGGGAAGCTCTCAACTGTGTCCACTGGACAACAGCCATACAAGAAGAACTGAATGAGTTTCTACGCAACTGTGTATGGGAGTTGGTAGAAAGACCAAATGGTGTCAAGGTGATTGGATTGAAGTGGATTTTCAAAAACAAGAGAGACGCCATTGGATTCATTGTGAGGAATAAAGCAAGGTTGGTAGCTCAAGGATATTGCCAACAAGAAGGAATCGACTTTGAAGACTCTTTCGCGCCAGTTGCAAGGCTGGAAGCCATCCGAATCTTTCTAGCTTATGCCGCACATCACAAGTTCAAAGTGTATCAGATGGATGTGAAGTGTGCATTCCTCAACGGAGATATCAAGGAAGATGTGTATGATGAACAGCCTCCTAGTTTGAAACTGGAGATGGAAGAGTGTACAAGTTGAAGAAAGCTATCTATGGACTAAAGCAAGCGCCAAGGGCCTGGTATGAAACTCTTTGTGGTTTTCTTCTGAACTCGGGATTCAAACGAGGATCAGTTGACAAAACCCTGTTCATCATCAAAGTTGGAGAAGATATACTTGTTGTGCAAATCTACGTCGATGACATCATTTTCGGTTCCAAGTCGGAGGAGCTGTGCAAGAAATTCTCAGATCTCATGAAGGAGAAGTTCGAGATGTCAATGATGGGTGAGATGAATTACTTTCTTGGACTCCAAGTGAAGCAGTCAGAGAAAGGAATTTTTATTAATCAGTCAAAATATACAAAGGAGCTCATCACAAAGTTCGGATTGCAGACAAGTAAAACCACAAGGATCCTGATGAATACTAACTGGAAGATCGAACCCGGAGCTGAGGAAAAGCTCGTGGATGCCAGCAAGTATAGAGGGATCATCGGTTCGCTGCTATACCTAACTGCCAGCCGGCCAGACATATCATACGCAGTTGGAGTGTGTGCTCGATTTCAAGTCCAACCAAGGGAAGCTCACATGTTGGCAGCAAAGAACATCATCAAGTATCTGAAGGTACTGTCAATGTTGGGTTGTGGTATCCAACTGACGACAATATCCAGCTGACCGGATACTCAGATGCGGATCTAGCAGGAGATCGATTGGACAGGAAGTCTACTTCTGGACACTGTCAGTTCATGGGAAGCAAGCTGGTTTCATGGTTCTCCAAGAAACAAGCATGTGTTGCTACTTCTACAACCGAATCAGAATATATGGCTGCTGGAAGCTGTTGCATGCAAGTGTTGTGGCTGAAGCAACAGCTGAGAGATTATGAAGTCACAACTGGACAGGTTCACATTCACTGCGATAGCTCAAGTGCCATTGCTATCTCTTTGAATCCTGTTCATCACTCTCGGACAAAGCATATCGACATTCGTCATCATTTCATCCGAGATCATATTGAGAAGAAGGATGTGTCCATGGAGAAGATTCCAACTGAGATTCAGAGAGCTGATATCTTCACTAAACCTCTAGCCGAAGCGCGGTTCAAAATGCTATGTGATTTACTTGGATTATTAGATCCACCTGATAAGAAACCAGCTGAGGTAAAAAGACAGACATCTATCTGAGGGGGAAGCTCAAATGAAGGGGGAACGTCAGATACGGATTGCAAACTGAAGACATCAGACATCAGCTGAACAGACGAACTCGAGTCAGCTGATGACATGCTGCAACAATGGATCAGACGTCAGCTGAACAGACGAACCTGAGTCAGCTGATGGTATGCGGCAACTGAGAAACTCAACTGAGGTATACAGCTGATCTCGACATCAGCTGGCAGGTAACATTTATGACTGAAAGTGTTATGTTCTTAAATAAGAATGTTTGAAATAAATTCAAACATTCCTGAGCTAGTCAGTTACATTAAAATAGCCATCATGTCGCATTAAATGTAAAGTACGGCTGAACTTCCATAGCCTACTTTATAGTGCGACTGGACTGACATGAAACTGTACACCTTCTCACGCGCTGGTTGGAACTCGGATCAAAACATCAAGTCAAAGATGGTCAACAGTCGCGTAATCTCAGCCGTTGATGAATTCGCGCCATTTATCCCCAGCCATTGATCTCATCCGAGTCAAAGACCTATATAAAGCGGCAAATCAGGAAGTGATCCTTACCTTCTCTATTCGTGCATATCATTATTAACTGTTCATCATCCCCTCCGAAATTGTCTCACCATTTTCAGTAATTTTCTTCATTTCTCATTACTTATATATTCCTCTGAAATGGCACCCAAGGCAAAAGCTTCAAAGAAAATGGTCTCTGCAGAACCAGCCACGTTCCACGAATCCTTCGACATGATGCTGTCGAAGATTTATTTCGAACAAATTCTATCCAGAGAAGCTGAAGATCTCCGAGACGGTAGCTAAGTCCAGAGAGCAGCTGTTGAGTGCCAAGGGCACACTCAACTTCGGCACCAAGATTTCAGCCCTGATCCTCCAAGCAACCAAGGGTCAGAAGCTGACTTGGGAAGGGAGTGAGGACCCTCCGTTCAACAAGCTAATGCTATTCCCAACAGCCAAGAAGGCTAGGGATGTGGTGGAAGCGGTGTACACTCTCAAGGGAGCCACAAAGCCAGCTGTGGAGACGGCCCCAGCAGCCCGCCGCCCATCAAGGTCCAAACCTGCAAAACGCCAGCTGGAGGAAGTGGCTGAAGAGGAAGAAGAAGAAGAAGAAGAAGAAGAAGAAGAAGAAGAAGAAGAAGAAGAAGAAGAAGAAGAAGAAGAAGAAGAAGAAGAAGAAGAAGAAGAGGTGGAACCCCTCAAGAAAAAGCCCAGAATCAGAATCATCCAGCCAGCAGCTCAACCGGCTGCATCGGGCCCCGTGGTGGTGATACCAGCTGAGAAAACAGCTGAGGAGAAGGAATCAACCAAGTCCAGCCAGTCGGTTAATCCAGTTGGGTTTATGCTTCAACCCCGCCAACAGGATGCACTGGTTAAAGACAAGGAGATCAACGTGGAGGATTCCAGCTCGTCCTCAGATGACTCTTCTTCATCTGAGGAGTCCCACGACAGTCCACCATCCCCAACAATTGGAGCTGATGACAGTCAGGAAATCCCACCTGCGTCTGAGGAAACAATTGAGCCAACCCACTCTCTCCCCAAAGAGGATTCAGTTCTCTCAACTGATCCTCAGTTAGACATTCCGAGCCTCTCGCTTGATGCCAACGTTGAGACCGTTCCTTTGGCCAATGTTGATGACACCATCGAACCCATTGCCTTCGATATAGACCCATCCCAAATCGATGAAGAGGCCAACCGCCAGGCGATCTTGGCTGAATATGAAGGCAAGTTGGACTACTGCTTTCGCAAGCTGATAGGCATGTTCCCCGAGGCAAGCTCGATGCCCATCTTCACCATGTTCGGGACTGAACTGCTCTATCAGTTCAGCGTGATATTCAGCTACTAGTACGTCAAGGAGGAAACCCTCAGGATTCACGGTTGGGACAGGTTGAAGATTGATGAATCCAACCTGAGGGTGTACTTCGACTACCAGAACCTTGAGGTGGCCTACAACCAGAAGGTGGCTCTGCTCCGTCGTCTCCTGGAACTGAGTCAACAAGAAGGGACAGACACCAGAGAGCTGTGCAACAATCCTGGAGCTGTTCAATTTCTCGACAGCATGTTAGCTAAGAATGCCGACCATTTGGAGGATGTCGATGAAGCTGAGGAGACTGCCAAGAGAGAAGAAGCAAAGCTTAAGGATTACCTGGCCAGCCAAACAGCCCTGGTTGCAGTGGACCCAACAGCCCAGGCACAACAGCAACAACTGCCTAGACCCTCTGATCAGCCAGCACACTCAACCGATGCTATCTGTGAGCTGATCACTGAGAGGGTCAACCAGCTGAGGCATGAGCTGTTGTCCAAGATCAAGCTCAACAAAGACGAGGAAGCTGACAAGATCAATCAGCTGATGGAGGAGAATGCTTCCTTGAAGAATCAGCTGGAACAACTCTCCTCCTCCCTACAGCAAAAGCTGGAAGGCCTCACCACTTCTACCAGCTCGGACGTCAAAGATTTGAAGAAGGCGGTTCAAGGACTCAGCTCGGACTTCAACGTCTTCAAGTCAGTTGCTGAATCTGATCTGGCAAAGTCCCAGCAGACACAAGACCAGGAATGGATGTCTCAGTTCGAAAATTTTAGAGCTGAGTTCGTCACCCTTCACAAAGATGTCTCTGCGACCTTTGCCGCCTTGAAGAAAGCTGAGCAAGAACGCCAGGACCTGGAGCTGGCAAAGAAGGTGGAAGAAAAAGATGTTATGGACGAACTCTTCTCCCGAGTTCAACAAGTTGAGGCCAAGCTGACCTCCCTGGATGGCTCAGTTGCCACCCTTTTGGATGATGCCAAAAAGGGGGAAGGAAAGGAGCCAGCAGCTGTTGCTGGAAAAGGTGTTCACCAACAGCAGGGGGAAGAAGGAGTGCCAGCAGAAACTCAAGAAGAAAGAGCTGAAGGATCGCAGCTGAAGGAGTCGGAAGAGCAGGAACTTGAAGTCTCCCACGACCTTGTAGCCGAGCTTACAGTCGAGCTTGATGCCGATCTTGACGGGATCTCTGTTGAAGATTACATCGAAGCTGCAAAAGCTATGGGGGAGTCCAAGGAGAAATACTTGAATCCCTCTTGGATCAAAAAGTTCGCTACTGATCAAGCTAAGAAGGTGGCTAAGTTCGAGAAGGAACTGGCCAAAATTGAGAAGAATGTTGACAGAAATAAAGCCAGCCGGAGCGTCCGAAGAATAAATAAACATCAGATGAAGGCTGAGGCTAGGAAGAAGACTCAGCAGCTGCAGAGGAATGCCCCGCTCCAGTCACGGTTCCCACATATTGACAAGTGGATGAACGCTGAGTGGAACGATGACTGGGAGCAGTTCAAGCATGAATTTATCAATGATTTTTACTACAGGAAGGTCTACTCAACTGAAGACCCAAGGCAAGCCTTCAAGGAAGCCTTATGGGAGCTCAGATCTGGAGACCCTGGAATGTTCAGTCAGTTCCAGCGAGCCATGGTGAAAGCTCAGCTCGATCCCAACACTGTTCCGGTTCCGCAGAAGGTCAGATATCGCCCTCAGATGATCAAAGGCACAAGTACTCCAAACAGAAATGCGATCATGGCTGAGGCGAGACAAGTGTGCAAGGAACATGGTGTCAACACTGGGATCGAGTCAGCTGCGAAGAAAGAGATCTTTGACCGTATCTTCAACAAGTACGGTCAACAGTATTTTTGAGCTAATGTAATTTTTGGAGCAACTGATGTATCTTTAAATGTTTTGTACTTATTACTGTAATCATCAGTTGTAATGAAAACTTTAAGTATATATACGATTCAACTTGACGCACAATATCTCATTGTCCAAGCCATGAATCGCAGTCTTTTAAATACCATGTTATAACTATGCTAACCCTTTGATGTTTTATCTTATAGACTGTCTAGAATTTCAGCTGAGATTTTAGATAAGTTAGTGAGGTTTAGATCAATAGTGGTTTAAAGTTGTAAGTGGTTTTGGCATCATCAAAAAGGGGGAAATTGTTGGGAAATTTATTAGTATGAGTTTTGATGAATTCCAAAACCAACTGACCCCAACCGAGTAGATGTTGCCAATTCCTAATGTTAGCTGTTAGGCTCGCTGTTTGAGCAATGTTAAGATTTCATCTTTACAGATCTCCAGCTGAAGACGGCAACATAGCAACACTCGGATACAACCCCGGATGAAAGATCGGATAAGGAACATCAGTTACAAAACTTTGCCTGATGAGAAAGCTATGCCAAAAAGAGAAATGCTTTTTAACAGCTGAGAGTTCAAGCCAAATGTTCAGTTGGAACATCAGCTATAGAATGTCATCCGATAAAGAGAATATTTCAAGAAGGGGGAAGTTATAAAGAAGTCTCAACATGAAGTTCAAAGTCAGCTGAGAGTTCAACGGTTCAGTCAGAACATCAGCTGAAGACCACTCAGATAAAGATCAAGATTTTCAACCGACTAACCGAGTTTGACTGTCAGAAAGGTTTGAATTTGAATTTCAAAAGGAAGTCACATGAGGGTTTGACCGTTCAGTCATTACCCATTTGGCCCAACACAAGGCTGTCTCAGATGGAAAGCAGAAGAGCACAGATGCTATATCGGGAAAGTCTGCAGAGATAAGAGACAAGCCATCGCCCTCAACGATCAGAGATCAACAGCTCCTCCAACGGCTAGTTGATACTCTCCGCCTATAAATAGAGGTCTTCATTCATTCAAGAGTGATAAGACACTGATAAGAGAAGACACACACGCGAGAAGAAACCCGAGAGCAAAAGAAAGAACAATATTCTTCACGAGCTAAACTGAAGTTAATCTCTGAGAACATCACTTGTTGAGAGTTCTAGAGTTAGTTAGTATTGTGTCTTTAGATCGAACCTTAAGAACATCACTTAGTGAGAGTTCATAGAGAGTTAGATCACAGCTCACCTTCTGTTCGAGCTTTTAGTTGGAAACACATTTTTCTTTCACCTGCAAAGGTTTAGGATCCTACTCTTCCTGCAACTGAGTAGTTAGGTCGTTTAGTACCCGTAAACTAAACTGTAAGGTTGATAAGTACCCGCAAACTTATCCATAACGGTTGCTCAGCCCGCGTAAGCTGAGTGGTTTGTCCAGAAGAACTTGGACAGAGTTGTGTGGACTCACAACTCCTCGTGGACGTAGGAGGGTTATCTCCGAACCACGTTAAATCTCTGTGTGTTAGTGTTTTTCTTTATTCAGTTATTTCTTGCACTCTTAACTGACTGACTAACCATCATACAAACCTCATTTGCACATTCTCAACTGTTTTGGTTTTTTACCAACCGAGCATAAAAGCGTGAGTTATTTTACGAGTTTAATTTCCACCACATTCCGCACCGCACAACTCTTGAGGTTGCTTACTCAGCTGTGAGATTCCAACTGAGTCTTTTTACTCGGTTGAAGTATTTTTCAAGGGTTAAGTTTTAAAATCCTAACTGGTGTATTCCCCCCCCCCCCCCATACACCAGTAACTCGTTTCGGAACCATCAATATGCTACTATGAGAGAAATAAACAGTGGGTTAGCTCAACTATGGACATGTTTGGTAACCAACCTGCTGGCTACATGAAGAATGGAGTATAACTTCAATTTTAATATATGCTTCTAATAAAAGCAACTCCACGAAAATCTCTGAGGAACTAACAAAATTAAAAATGGAAAGTAAAATGCATACAAAAATAAAATTATTTTACTCATATATATGGATTAATTCTATATATATATATATATATATATTTTGTAGTTTTCATATAAATTAATTCACATACCAAGTGATGCCTACCTTATATATATATATATATATATATATATATATATATATATATTTTGTAGTTTTCATATAAATTAATTCACATACCAAGTGATGCCTACCTTAAATTATTTATGTTTGAAATATTTGACCTTTCTCTTGCCAATTTAAAGATACTTAAAATTCACTGAAATCATTATATATTAGTGCTCTTCTAACAATTTAAGTGAAATGGACAATAATATTATTGTAGCACTCATGATTATGAAATTACAACACACACAAAAAAAGCTTTTTATTTTTATTAATTTTTTTATTTTGTGTGCATATTAATCTAACGGTTGAGTGATTAATGTTTAAGATCAAAAGTTTCGGGTTTGAAACTCCGGTGTATCGATGATGCATGTGGTCTTTAAAGTTAATAGCTAATTAACAAAAAAAGGTGATAACAATTAAAGACAAAGCTCAAATCAGGCATTATTTTGAACAATCTTTCACTTAGTATAAGAAATTCTTTAAAAATATTAATTAAATAAAATATCATTACTTGATTTTAAAAACTGAAATCGTATAGATCTATAGTTCAAAGATATGTATATTATAGGGCGAGTTCCCGCAAGAACCTTTCTTTCCCTTGGAACATATGAACCATGTATCTTTATCACGTTAATAACGTACAAAATACATTACTTTAAACCAATAAATTAGTACGTTAAATACACAAAATGCATAATGCACCGATATTTTAATACGCATATGGCAGTAATTGAAATAAATGATTGAATCTGGATTATAAATCAACAAAGATTAACATTCTAAACTTTTTCTTATTTTTAACTAATAAAAGTATTCTCATTTGATCAATCTCCTCTCATATATAAGTATGTACGCATCCGCATAATTAGTAATATAATTATACATCCAGGAAGTCAGGATTCGTGTGTCTGTTAAGACTTTTAATTACACAATAGAGAAATAGTTTATAAAATTCTATTTTGGGAACAATAATAATGGCCAACGAACCAGCCACGAAATATAACAATCACAACCAAACATCAACCTAATTAAACAAACCCCTTGTTTTCAGATAGTTATTTAACAACAATTACATACTAAATTAAAATAATGGATTTGCATATCTGCTCTATAATGGCCGATCACCATCTCCTTTTCCTTCATTCTTTTTTGATGCAGCAGTTACTATGTTATTATCAGCCATTTTAAACTCATACATAAAAGCTCTTGTTACATATTATTTAAAAAAAAAAAAAGAACCTTGAAAGACTCGTATGAGATAGTATAAAATAAAATTATGAATAGATGATCGCGTCTGTACAAAAAATATGGAGGAAAATCGGTTTGATTCTATGATAGTTACGTATTAATTGTCTTTTACTCGCTAATTGCTAATAAAATTTCAATCGGTCGACCTTGTTGCAATTAGAGCAAACTTTCATAATATTTCAATAATATCCCAACATTTCAAAATTTAGTAAATTGGTCTCCAATAAATTTCTGGAGAAGGAATGGGTTATATATATATATATATTCAGCGTGTGTATAAAATATTTAGTAAATACACTTGAACCGATCTAATTCACCCCGTACAGCATCTTCTCCAACTGACCATATATATATTTTTCTTTCACAATATTCCTAATTAATTAAAAACAAGCTTATGGATTTGTTGGCTATGCTCTACTATAAATGTAACACAGGTATTTAATTTGTATCATTCGCCACTATGTGTTGTGTGTGTAAATATGCCTATGTATATAAATAAATTCCCATGGCGGAGTCACAGCTGAAACGGCACTGCACGCACGTTTCTTGAATTTTTCTATATGAATTTCAACATCATCTCAAAATCCAAGGTAACTCAAACAATTTCTCTCTCTTTTATTTATATATACTTGCATATATAAATTCTTTTCTTTTTTTTTTTGCTCATAGTTAGTTTGTCTCTGTGTGTGCGTGCGCGCTATAATCAGATAATTCTTCTCCATAAAGTGACAGGGAACAGGATTTTTCAGAAGAACAAGAAAGACAGCCCTGATCAAACGTAAGATTGAAACAAGATTTAATAAATGATTAATACACACACACACACACACGCTTATATATATATATATATATATATATATATATATATATAAAATTGTGTTGAATTAGACTTGAAAAGAAATTTTTGGCTTTTCGATTTTAATAATAAATGATTGATCAATGTGCTGATTTGGACTTGAAAAGAAAGTTTTTGGCTTTTCGATGGCTTCAAGAAAGAAGATCATCAGCTGCTGTGGATTTCTGTGTATATATATAATATATATTAGATCATTAGCTAGCTAGAATCAATTTAATTGAAGAAATTGCATGTGATTAAATGGTGGAAATTGCATCCGTTTCAGTTAATTCTGCGTATTGCTTGAGATTTTGCGAAGATGGAACATAGGAATTTTCAAGATGGACGAATAGTTAAAAGGTATGAGATTTTCCATCTTGATGTTATTTTCTTCTTCTTCATGTTTCATGTTAATTTTGATTTTAATCTTATGTTTGATTACATAGATATTCTATAGAGGAAATTATGAAAATCAACCATATTTAATTGAAAGAGTATTCGTGCCAGTAGAATTTACGAATTTATCATAGTTTTCAAATACACATACTAATAATTTACAGATATAAGAAAAGTTCATTAAATAGAGAGCGGGTTGTATTTAAAATATGATTTAGACTTTTGACTTTCTTTCCTGGTTGAGGTATATGTGATTTCCAGAGATTATCAATAAATCATAGTATTCTATTCTACATTAATTTACTTTAATTTGAGTAGTGTAGTGTTAATTTGACAGGAGATTAATGATGGAAGCACAATCAAAAGCACAAGTGAGACGACTCCACATCATATACTTTCTAAGTCGTAACGGTCACAACGAACATCCTCATCTTATTCGAATCCATCATCTCTCCAAAAATGGTGTTCGATTAAGAGGTACTATTATTATTTATATATGATGATATGATATTCCATCTTGCTAAATATGTGCCTTTTATTTTATCTCAAGAAATAAATAAATGCGCGTATTTAGACATTTTAAAATTGTTGCAAGTAGATATCAAGAGATGGTTGGGAGAATTACGAGGAAAACACATGCCAGAATCATTTGCTTGGTCGTACAAGAGGTATCTCTACATACCATGCTAGTATCTTTTAATTTTAAGAAAATTTCCCTATTAAGTACTCCTTCCGATCCATTGATATTGTTATGTTATTATTTGGTACGGAAATTAAAAATAAGGGTAGAAAAATATAAAGTGGGTAGGTCTCATCACTTTTGAACGATTTTGAATAGTTAAAATTTTCTTTATTTGGAAGATAACAATATGAGTAGGACACACCTAAAAAATGCAAGGATGACAGTATGAGTGGGTCGGAGGGAATAAGTAAGATACAACTTGAAAACTTTGTGATGAAATAGAGAATTTTTTTACTTTTTTGTAATTATAGCTCATGCTCAGTTTTCGCACCGGAAAAACTGACGTTGCCGAGTTAAATCGAAAGCTTATGTATGTCTTAGTCTAGTTAATCAGGGTTAGATATAGCAACGTCTTACATGTCTATAAAAGCCAAATTTATCGCCCATAACAAATTCATGACTTCTAATTGCAAAGTTTCAAAGTTTGTATTTGTAATTGCGAAATGGGATAAAATTTTGGATTTTATTAATTTGCAGTATTTCTTTTTTTTTAAAATATACTAGTAGAGAATCATGTGCGTTGCACGTGGTTTTTCTTTTACAATAATTCTTTTTACAAGATAAAGAATAACTAATTAATCATACGATATTATTACATTGTGTTTTCTCCAATAATTAATTACACAATATAAACTAAAATATTATAATGACTAACAAAATAATATTGTTAGTGCATTGTGATGTATCATTATATTGAAAACTATCAAGGTAACTGAGCAATAGGAGTTAGATATTTTCAATTATATTTTATGCTCAAACCTCTATGTCTGCACAACAATTTTCATTGAACTTGTTAAAATTGAAATCATTCAAAGCTCTATAGTAATTTTAAAGTAGATAAGTAAATAAATAACTATTTATAATAAAAGCTCGCCTATGTAATTGGCGAATTATACTCATTCACCAAGCATACTACGTACAAATATTGATCTTCATCGAACATTATAATATGTGTTAATCATTTTTTTGGAAAGTGAATTATCTACCAAGTGCATATACAATTTGCAAGCCACATAAAAAGATTTTTCAACAAAAATATTGAGTAAAAAATTATTTAATTTACTAGAATATATACGGAAAATTTTATTTGGTCACACTATGGCCATCACACGTGTAAGAAAAAAAAAAGTTAATTGTAAAAATAAAAATAATCACATCTCTGTTAGGGTTTATATTTATCCAATAGGGTATATATTATTTTTACATTTTTTTCATTTGTGTGGTTGGCCACAGTGAGTCTAAATAACACTACCTAATAACAGGTCATTAATAAAAGTATGTACTCTTATCTTTAAAGTATGTCATAAAGGGGTGGCTTGCATGTATAAGTTAAATTTAGTAGAAAATGCATGAACCTTATAATAGAATAAAGATGAAAAATATAAATCATGTGTGGGATGATATTATCAAACATTAATTCTATACTTGTTTTTTCCTCAAATATTAATTTTAACTCTTAAACTATTTGTTATTATTTCCACTACCACCACCACTACTACTACTACTACTACTACTACTACTACTACTACTAATAATAATAATAATAATAATAATAATAATAATAATAATAATAATAAATTTGCATTATTTTATCAACATAAATTACTAATGACCTTAAAATACGGATTGCTTAATATCATGGAGAAGTAGAATATTGACTAAATATATAGTTATGAAAAATCACTCATCCCTACAAAAATGACAATTCTTAAAAGTAAATTATGCATGCCATTAGATTAGAATTGAATTTATTAATCATCATTTCATTCTCAGCTGGTCTGTTTATATCAACCACCATAGAATATTCAAATTCTTAAACCAATCTTATTAATCTTGCCATACTTTGAAATTGTAAATGACCTCGCCTCATATATATATATATAATATATTATAACAATAATATATATTGCTATAAGGATTTTGAATAAATTAAATTGATGATAATATATGTCTCACTAAACATTGTTTTTACCATCACAATCACAAAGGTTATGATTGAACTTGTCTTAGTATTTTGTTATAGCTAATTATCTCCTTTAATTTCTAAGTAAATATGACTATAAACCGACATATGTATACATAAAAAATTAATAAAGATGATAACTTTTATTTAGGAATAAACATATTGATACTACTAAATTAAATGTAAATGACTTATTTTATGTTTATGTCTTTCCACCCAATTAATTTGAAATATGTAAATGTGTTTCTTCATCTACTGTCTTACTATCTTAATTATTCTCATAAATTTCTCTTCAAAATACTCACCAATTACAAATATGAAATATAAGTTTTGGTAAAAGATAATTATAATAAAGAAAATATAGTTTATTAGTAGGCTTCCTAACTTTCTTTTCAAGTTCTGATTATATTCCTTTAAACTTCAAATAAATATAGTACCTTAATATTTTCTATACCAATTTATAGTTTTGGGGTTAGAATTCCACTGCGTTTGATTTATGGTCTGAACTTTTAAGTTTGTTTGTTCAATAAGATCTTGAACTTTACAATATTCTTTGAACAATACCAACCCCTTTTTTCGAATATTGACTTTACTGAACGGTGGAGGTGATGTGGATAATAAAATGTCTGATGTGACGTATTGTACGATGACATGACAAAATTAATTTAAAAAATAGTTAAAATTCTGGCGAAATACATCATATTTAGCTACATTTTCAGACGTCACTCCTCCAATTAGCTGAGTCAACATTTTGACGCCAAAAAAATAAAGGCATGTCTTATTTAAACAATTTCGTACAATTCATAATTTTTTTCAACAAAGTAAATTAAAAGTTTAGGCCATAAATTAAAAAGTGGTAAAATTTCTAATCGTACAAATTATAATTTGGTCTATTTTAAATACTACTCCATTCGTCCATGATAAGTGTGGTTCGATTTCTTTTTTTCGTTGTTTATGATAAGTGTGGTCCGACCATAAATAGAAATGACCTCATTTAATATATTATCCTTTTATCCCTTCAACATCTTTTTATTTATCAAAAAATCACAAAAGTTAACACATTTACCTTCTACACTCTCACACACTCTCTTTTATTTATCTAAAGTTAGAGAAATTCTTAAATGGGTGTACATGTAGTACACTCATTCCTCACATAATATTATTTTAATAATATATTTTATATTATTAAAATAATTCCATGTGAGGAATGGGTGTACAACACCCATATAAGAATTTCCCCTAAAGTTAATACATTTACCTTCCCTTTTCTCACTCACTCATTTTTATTCCACTAAAGTTACACATCTATCTTTCCACTATCACCCACTCTCATTCATTATTAAACATGTGCCATTCCCTCTGGACCACATTTATCGTGGACGAATGAAACACTAAAGTTTTATTTTCGACTCTATAGTTGTTAGACGTCAATTCATTTTTAAGGTGTATATATGTACTTGGACACCATTAATCAATATATCTAATCTCTGCGTTAGAGATAAGACATGTTTTATCGACCTTAATTATTCTTTTTTTTTTTCTAAATTTAATTAAGTACATCCTACGTTTCCACCATTAAATTTTAATGCCCTGCTTTTGTTTTTGATTTGTCTTATTGTTAATGTTATGTTCTAAAAATAATTACTTTTTAAAAGTGATGAGACTTATACCCATTTTCTCTCATTTAACATCTCCTTAATAAATATGCTCAAAAATATAACAATAATAATGGGATGGTGGAAGTAATATTCAGTTTAATTCAATTGCAATAAATTAATTCAATAAAAAAATTGTCAATTCTAGTAAAAAAAATTTATTCATTTTAATTATGAATTATTGATTCTCATCAAACTGTATTATACTCCATGCATATTACAATAATTTATTATAAATTTATTATACACATGATATAATATTTTGTTTTCTATATTAATAACATGATTTTATTAAACTTATTTTAAAGTTTTATTTGCAGTGTTTGTATACGTGAAAAATTTTAATGATTTGATTATAAATAAATAGACCAAATTGTTATATCCGATCCTTACAGATCGCTCGAATATATATAATTTAACTTAACCATAAATTTGTAGAACAACTCACTGGTAAAAAGAACTTTACGTTAGACTTGTTAATTGTCCTTGTGATTTAACTTTTAAAGCACCATATCTCCTAAATTAAAATAAAAAATAAAAAATAGAGATACTAAAATAAAAAGTATTAAATTATATATAAATTATTGAGCTAAGTAATCACTTGATAAATCATAAATTAATTAACAGGATTAGGAATAAGATAATCTTGGATATCTAATACTATAATCATATTTAATATTTTAATTAATAAAGACAGTGATGATACTTTTTCCTTACATATCTAATTACTTTTTTTTCTCTTATTCCTTTTCTTTTCATCTTCAAGTACAATTCTAATATAATTAGAATTCTTAAGCTTCACTTAATCTATTTTTTCCATAAATTATTTTTTGAATATTTTCATAATGTTCCAATTAATAATGTAAATTTACATTTTTATTCTTAAAATAATTATAATAAGAGGGATATATTAAGCAAATTAAATTTTGTAAGAATCAGCTATTTTATAATAGGTGTAGATTAGAGTAATAAAATGCAAGTTCCAATTTATGATCCTTTGCTTTGCATGCTGCTCTTAACTAAGTACTAAAGTCTCTCTCTCTCTCTCTCTCTCGATTGCACAGGACATACAAGAGAGGCTACGTATGGCAAGATCTACTAGATGATGACCTAGTTACTCCAATCTCCGACAATGAATATGTCCTCAAAGGTTCTGACATTTCCTCCACCAATCATAACTCAGGTAAAACAAAACTTATAGTAGTAACTAGTGATTAATAAAAATGTAACATACTCACTTGTGTGAATTTGTTTATTCTGAGTTGCTTTTTGCAATATGATAGATTTTTCAAGAATTCCAACACATAAGGATATGAAAACTGCATCTTCCAAAGAGATAGAACGCAATATTATCCGTTCATCAGAAAGCTTTGGATCATCAAAAACACCATCCACCGACTCATCTCAAAGCTTTGGATCAGAAACATCCACATTAACAGATCATTCAGTAGAAAAGGTATCGTACCAACAAGAGGTAGCGTTGAATGAGAAGAAGAAGAACGACAACAAGAGGAAGACGAACAAACTCGAGATCATCAATGCCAAGACTACTAGTAGTAGTTCTAGCAAAACAGCTGACACATCTGATAACAGACCACCCCATCACAGAAAGAGCCATTCTAGTGCCATATTCAGGAATTTTATAAGCTGCGGCGGCATAGATACTCATGACTCAGTCGTCAACACGACCAGCAAACGTTATAAACCGTTCTTGAGGACGTGCTCGAGCAACTCAGCAGACGGGGTGAGGGATTCTGCAAAGGAGAAGAAGGGCGGATGCAGCCAGCCTCGTGCTGCTAGCAGCTGGCCACTCTACGGACCTCACTGCTCGTACGTTAATCATTACAACTTAAAGGTTTCTATTTTGATTATAAAAATTCCTAAGGATGTTTTGATGGCAGGCAATGTGGGAAGACATTCAAACCAGAGAAACTGCAATCACATATGAACTCATGCAAGGGGATGAAAGCCTTGACCAAGGCTTCTAATTCTGCTATTTCTGCTAGTCAGAATGTATCAAAATTATCGACAGCATCATCAAGAAACAAGGACTCGGTTTCTGCATATTTACTTACTCAAAATTGTTAGAACCATTTCCCTACAAAATGTGAATTCTTCTTTTTTGGACTAATTAATTTGTGCTGAACACAACCTTGTTGCCACTTTCAAGACTGGCAAACGTTACATGTAAAGAGTCGAGATTTAATATACAGGTCTACTAGTTACAACCTTTTCAATAACCGGAGAGAGAGAGAGAGAGAGAGAGAGAGAGGGGATTACCTTTAGCAACTTGAGCAAGAACAACAATCTGTTCATTCTTTCCTGAAAGAGTGTCAATATGCCTACTCTCATGCTAAGCTAAGATTGGTAGTAAATTAGCATATTCAAGGGTAATTAATGGAGTCCAGAAGGTAAAACCTGGACAAACGGGCAGGTCTAAACTAAATTCAATCCAGTTCAACATAGGATTGAGCTACATCTCCGTCAGGTCAGCTTAATATAAAGCATTGAACTACTTGTTAGAGACTGCAGAATCAACATTGTCAAGTAGAAATCGATACAACTCTTTTCTCAACTTCTCTATCCTCTCATCACCTTTATTTCCTTTGAATGCCCCATCCAACCACTGGTCTACCCGTTTAAGTTGCCCAAGAAGGACTGCCATCTGAGAAGTTCCGTCATTTCTCAATCCAAAACCACGGTTTAGGGAAACTTCTAAATAATCCAAGAACCAGGAACGTGAGAACGAGAGTAACTTTTCTGCTAACTTAGCCACATGTTTTAGTCCTGATTCTGGTGGCCTAGCTTCCTGTGCAGCATCTGTTCCTTTGATTGTGGGGAGGCGCCTATTTGAATGTGAAGTCTCGTTTTTAACTTTTGATACTAATTTACTCGAGCTTCGGGGGCTTTGCTTGATTTTTGTAGGACAATTCTCTGTTTCAGTTTTCTCTGTATTGTTTTCTATCACAACATAATGACATCTCTCACCATTTGTGATGCCCTTTTCTCCTCCTTTTCTATATAAAGAGAATTTTGAAAGATCAGTCTCGACTGCAGCTTGAACCCATAATGAAGCATTCTTACTCACAGGAGCGAAGCAAATTCCCGATTCCGACCCTTGAGAACTACAATCAATACTATCATTCGAATCAGAAGACCTGATATATATAAGGGTACTGATAACCTCATAGGCCTTTTTTGTGCTCTCGTAGATGCTCAAAAATTGCTCTACTAATGGACCAGAAACATCTTTCTCCGATAACTCACATAGTTCTGCAAACATGCTACAAAAGAATGCAAAGAAGTATCAGCAAACTACCAAAATGCAAACATTACAGTAAGATGAAGAGAACTATGTACCCCATGCATCGAATGACACAATCAGATAAAGACGCTTCTTCTAATGCACGGACTGCAGAGGTGAATGCAAACTTACGGTAGCTTCTAACTTCCTAAAAACATCACGAGCATTTGAAACAGATATTAGCATATGTTAAAGAAAGAGATTCAGCCCGTTTGGATGTGTCTGTGGCTTGTGGTGAAATGTACCTTTCCAAGGTCACATATGGTTGAAGGAAGTTCGTCCCATAAGATTCTTAGTTCAGACCTCTTTTTGGAACTAAGAACCACCTTATTGAAATCAATGGGAGCGCTAGCATCATTTGATGATTTCATAGGCTTCACTGGCCTGGTTGGAAGATTAGGTGAGACAATAATGTTCTTGCTTTTAAGAGGTGAAAACTTCGACTTCTTTGGTAACTCCTCAGGGAGGGCCTTCTTCGCAAGAACCTGCATCCCAACACGCAAAAATGAGAGTATATATATGTATCACTTTGTAAAATCAAGAGTCCTTATTCCACAGTATGCTATAACAACAAACAAAAAATTAAAATACATATCAAGAATAATAGTACATTATATATAGGATTTGGTTCATATAAGAACTAGTCTCCATGTTAAAATGGAATTGATACGCTTATGTTTATTTTAGATCAGTTGATTCAACCATGAAGGAAACAATATAAATGTAAGAATCAGGGATTTCTTAGCCCCCTCATACTTTGATGGACAAGACTCAAGCAAACAGTTTCTTATAGCAAACAGTTTCTTATAGCAAACAGTTTCAGTTCAAACCTTGTTTTAAACACGTGGATAACATGACATCCTGACTTTATCCAGAAAACGATCAAAATGTGCATTGTTATTGTTATAATGAAAAAAGCAAACTCACAGAATCCGAAGGTGAAGAACTGTCTTTCAGTTTAGACTTTGGTACACCTTTGCCACCATTTTTACTCTGAGGACCGGAATCCCATCCTCTCCGTGCAGAGTCCAAGCTCAGTCTTCTACTCTCCATACCTCCTCCAGCCTTCCCATTTCCAAAAGAAAGCCTTCTGAGACTTCCTTCTTCATTTCCCACCACTTTCTTGACCTTTCCCTTCGGTTTTGCCTTTATCTCCACTTTCTTAGCATTCAAGAAATCACTGGAAATCAAATCCTTAGGATCACCAACACAAGGCCGCCTCTTGGGGATCGGTTTAATGCCACGTAGCACCGGAACAGGGGAGCCGGAGTCGAGCCTAGTCACGTAGATGAACTGCCCCAGCTGGACCATGTCACTCAAAATCAACTCAACATCTTCTTCAGATACTGATACGTAGGCAGAATGCAGTGAATCTGAAACCCTCAAATAGTAACCCCTGCTCTTCCATGGATCATCTTCTAAAGAGGGTACAATACTAATAACCTATATAAACCACAAACATAATTTATTTGGTTTGGTAAAAACATCATTCACACAAGTGGAAACAAGAAAGAATAAAATTCCCCCAACATTAATGCCAGCATATTCAACCTAAGAATCAGAATAAGCCCAGAAAGAGGAAAAAGGCCGCAAACAATCAAATAAAATAAAACAAAATAAAATAAAAAGAGAGAGAATATATTTAACAAACAAAGACTGCATTTTGAAAACTTTCAAATGCAGAGATAAATACCATCAGAAATCTTTTTAAGTATAAAGAAATCACAATAAATAGTTAAGTTAGAGTTGGTACTAAAGATCTTATTTTTAGTCCTCCAGGAATTCAAAGGAATGAAAGAGAAAGGTGTTTGAAGTTTGTTCAACACTTGCCTGGAGAAGAGCGGAGCGGTGTTCGCCGGCAACCTTAAAGTCTTTATCACCTACATTGTGCAACAGTTTTACAAGTGTGCCGGGACTTAGCGAAACCATTGTTCCTCAAATAACAAAAGAAATGTTTTTTGGCAAGAAAGAAATCCATACAAAATGCAAATAGAACGGAACAGCAAGGGGGGAGAGAGAGGGAATCTCAATAGTGAGAAAAGGGCAAGAAGAGGGGACCAGAACGAATCTCAAAAAGGTCGGCAGGAGGACACGTGGCGGGTTGGGATGTGGGGTGGGGGCGCAGGTGACGAGGTTAATCAATAGTAAAACAACAAATATCACAAGCAACCCAATACATTACAAGACAACATCTTGAAAGCTACTTGCAACTGCTCTTACTCAGAATACTTTCTTAATGGTGATGGCGATATCTGTTCATTCTGGTTGGTGGGGGGATTCATCCAATCAAATACACCCTTTTTTCCTAATTTTTCTTCAATGCTAAAACTCTTTCTTTTCATCTTCTCAAAAAAATAAATAAATAA
The DNA here is from genome assembly GCA_029490685.1 of Schizonepeta tenuifolia. NCBI lineage: Eukaryota > Viridiplantae > Streptophyta > Magnoliopsida > Lamiales > Lamiaceae > Schizonepeta > Schizonepeta tenuifolia. The sequence goes on from CM055958.1 coordinate 78,936,311, forward strand.
AACTCTTCTTTTCAGTCTAGTCTACGAAGTAAGCGTACACATAGATTGTAGCCTTTACATCCTTTAGCAAAATTAAGGAGACAAAGTACAAGGGTAATGTAAAGATGTATTTTGCACCATCTTTTTTAAAATTATAAATTTTGATATTTTTTTTAATTTGGACAAACATATCCTTAATGAAATGCGGAGCAGGTCGGATCAGATTCGGACAAGTACGGGTCGGTTCGGTGCAGTATCAAGTATCTGGTACAAATTTAGTCTTCTTAGTGTCAACTGTTTTGGTACATCTGGTACAAATTTAGCCTTATTAGTGTCAACTATTCCAAATTTTTTACAATTTGTGCGAATGATTTAATTAGTTCCAATTGTTCCAAATTATGACGTGGTACAATTGAGACGAATGGTGCAATTAGTTCCAATTGTTTCAAATTATAACTTTGTATTCTCGTTTGAACGACAAGGGAGCAAAACTTGGAGCGTGTAAATTAAGCCCACAAACACAAAGCTGTACTGTGTGCAATACCAGACAACAGAGTGATCGTTTAAAACTTACAAACATGGCTGAAAACACACACTACACCTACTGCAACACAGAAGCAATCCACAAGTATATGTAACTCTAACAATCGAATCAACATCAACCATCATCACAATTCATAACAACTACAAAAAAATTCAAAATTCTAAAATTCCTAATTCTTCACTCCTTTGTCTCCTAAATTTTCCAGCGAGACTTCTCGATTCCACTCAAGGATTTCTCGACCCAAGGAAATCCGGCGGCAAATTCATTCCGCGCCACTGCTCATCTCGATTTTTTGTGTTCGATTTTCTCTCATCGCATCTCGACTGGAATGCGGTGTGTCGTTGGTGTGCAAATCGATAGTCATCAACTTAGCGAAGACAACGAGATTGAAGGGAGAAGGTGGCGGAGGAGTGAGGCAGGTGATTTTGTCGTAGACGACGCACGACCAATTTCCCAGTGAAAGATAAGAAAGAGAAATTAGAGAGAGAGAGAGAGAGAGAGAGAAGAGGAGATGTGCGTGTTACAGATTAAGAGAAGAAAGGGTGAGGGATAGAGTGGAGGCGGGCGGCGGGTCAAATATGGAGGTGGGTCGAGCAAACTCAGTGAACGGATCTGGACTTAGAATTGTTAAGGGTAGCTTGGTCCTAAATTATAAATAAGGGTCATAATTTATAACTATAAAGAAGGTGGGCCAAAATTTATAATTTAATACTCCCTCCGTACGCGAAATAACGCCTCATTTGGGATTTTGCACGTAGAATAAGAAAGCTGGTAAAGTTAGTTTGAGTGGGGTAAAAGTTAAAAAGTAGGGGTAGTGGTAATGATATAGGTTTACTGTTTGTTAATTGTAAATTAAGATTAGTGGGTTGATGAGACTTTTTTCATTTTTATATTCTATGGGATTTAATTCCCTTTGGTAATTTAATTCCCACAGGATTTTATTGGATTTAACAACATTCATTTTTTTTTCTTCTGTCACTGTATCGAGCAATAATTTTTTTTTTTTTTCTGATTTCAACATTTAATCGAGAGTGTTGAATTTTTTTTTTCCACCTAATTTCTCATTTCAGCAATGATATATGAAGGGAACTTATAAAAATAAATGAACAACAGGACATTGAGGATAAAAAAACAGGAATCATTCATAATTAATTCAATATCTCCAAGTCACATCACAGAGGATTAAAAACCTGAAGAGTTTCCCACCTAAACAAAATTTTGGAGGCAAATTCTTGGGGGGAAATTTAAACCCCTAATTGCCCTATTTAAAGACCAGCATTCAATGCTCATTCTAGCATTCATTACAGCAGCAAAAATTCTCTCCAATACAGTAAAAACAAAGCAAAAAAACAGAGCAGCAGCATTCATTGAAGAAGATGAAGAGGAGGCCAGATTTAACTGATTTACAGAGGCATGATGTGGTGCAATGGCTTATCCATCACAGCACAAACTCGAAGCTGCACCATGGAGCAAAAAACGAAGTTGCCCTACTCTTCAAGATTGACTTGAAGATAGTGTGGAGGATCTGGAATTCAGCTTCTCAACAGCTTTCTTTGGGAGTTCCTGTTTCAGTAATTTCAAAGAAAAAAGGCACAAAACATAAGGACACCTTACTTTTTGATGCAGAAAAAATCAAAACATTACCAATTTTACAGAGGCAAACAGTGAGGAAGCTTGCATTCAGCCTTGGGGTGAGTAAGAGGCTTGTACAAGAGTGGATTAAGGATAAGAAGGTAAAGGCTCATACAAATGCTATTAAACCATTTCTAAGCGAGAAAAACATGCTCACCAGGCTTCATTTCAGCCTAAGACAGCTTAGAAACTTAAGTGTAGGTGGGAAAATACCCTTTAAGCCAATGTACAATGTCATTCATATGGATGAAAAATGGTTCAACTTAACCAAAACCAAAGGCAGATATTACCTTGTAGATGGTGAAGTAGAACCCCACAGGACTTGCAAATCCAAGACTCATATCAGTAAGATCATGTTCCTATGCATGGTTTCTAGACCTATATTTGATAGTATAGGTAACATCATCTTTGATGGCAAGTTTGCCATCATTCCATTTGTTTATGAGGAACCAGCAGTGAGAAATAGCAAAAACAGGAGCAAAGGAACAATGGTAACAAAGTCAATTCAGAATATAAGCAGACAAGTAATGAATGATACTTTTCTGCAGCAGGTAATTTTTCATTCATGACTATCAGGTTCATAAATCACAGAGGATTTCATCATTTAGTTCAATAAAAACTGTAAATGCTGCAGATGATACCAATTGTGAAGGCAAAGTGGCCAAGCCAATTAAGCAAACACTTAATAATACAGCAAGATAATGCAAAGCCTCATTTCACAGATGATGATCCTGATTTCAGAGCAGCAGCAGATCAAGATGGGTGGCATATTCAGCCAATTCAACAACCACCAAACTCACCAGACACAAACATAAACGACCTTGGGTTTTTCAGAGCAATTCAATCAATCAAAGATGAGAAGGCAGCAGCCACAGTTGATGATATGATAAAGAATGTGCAGCAAGCATTTGAAGAGTTTGAGCCTTGGAAGTTAAACAATGTGTTTCTCACATTGCAAGGCTGCCTTCATGAGATCATAAAGCAGAAAGGCAACAACAACTACAGTGTTCCACACATGGGCAAAGAGAAGCTACAGAGGCTGGATTTACTACCTGACTGCCTTCAAGTTGATGAACAACTAGTGAAGGACAGTTGGGAGTATCTAAAGGACAATGGAATTGAGGAGGAGCAGGAGCCAACACTCAACAATGACAACATAGAAGAGGGATTGCAGCAGCTAGGTTTACAAGATTAGGAGGTCTGATGTATAGATCAGTTTTTTGTAAGGGTTTACAGGGACAAACATAAACAAATTCACTTGTTTGGAGTGTAAATTCAGCTTGGAAGCAGTTGTTTTGAAATGAAGAATGTCTCAGCTTTTTGAATTTATTTCACATAAATGGCATCATTGACTCACAGCCTTTACTATCTCAACCTCCAAAACTAGGATTAAAAAATCCTAGTGGTGGCATCAATAGTAGAGGATAAACACCTCCCAAGCAAACATAAACAAACCAACAAAGCATCAGCCACATCACATACATCAAAGATATGCAACAAAGCATCAGCAAGAGCATTGCATCATATGCATTAGATTCAAGGCAACTTATAAGCATAGATCATGTAGTAGTATTTGTTTCATATCAAGCATCAATCAAGCATCAGAAATCATGGAGTAGGGAACACACTGCTCAGAATTCATACAGGGCAAATCAAAGGCAGGCATCATGTTGCATCAGCAAGAGCATTGCATCATATGCATTAGATTCAAGGTAACTTATAAGCATAGATCATATAGTAGTATCTGTTTCATATCAAGCATCAATCAAGCATCAGAAATCATGGAGCAGGGAACACACTGCTCAGAATTCATACAGGGCAAATCAAAGGCAGGCATCATGTTGCATCAGCAAGAGCATTGCATCATATGCATTAGATTCAAGGCAACTTATAAGCATAGATCATATAGTAGTATCTGTTTCATATCAAGCATCAGAAATCATGGAGCAGGCAACACAAAGCATCAGCAAGAGCATTGCATCATCTGCATTTGATTCAAGGCAGCTTATAACCATGGAGCAGGGCAAATCACAGAATTGAGCAACAGGACATTGAAATGAAGGCAACACACTGCTCAGAATTCAAGCATCATAAATGAGGCATCACCAGCCAATCCCCCACAACGAAATAGAGCATCAGATACGAGGCATCACCAGCCAATCCCCCCCCAGACAGAAATGTCTAACCTGATAGAATAGAGGAGTAGAAGGGGGTAAATCTGATTCATCATCAGATTCACCAGCCCATTCGATGTCGCCGGCGAGCAATACGGCACAATAAATCTGATAGGGGTCGAGAGTGGGCATGGCCGCGCCGCCATTCGCCTGAGTTTCAGGCACGACTTCAGGCGAAGAAATCGCCGGATCTGACTGAGTAGGGGTGGGTTCCCAGCCGGGTGGAACCCATAGATCGGAGAAGAACTCAGGCCAATCACGGCGGAGCTCAGCGCCGACGGGGCTTGGGCTAGGTTCCCACCCCGGTGGAACCCATAACTCCTCACAATCAAGACTGTCAGCGTGGGGATCCATCAGCGTAGGGAGGAGTTCTCGCGAAATGAGAGAGAAATCGGAGAAAAGAGTGTAGGGTTCTTCGATTTCAGACAGAAATCAGAGGGAATAGCAAGAAATGAGAGATAGAATCCCAAATTGATGTAGGCTTCTTCAATTTCAGAGAGAAATCAGAGAATTGAGTGAATTCGATTTAAGGTTCTTCGGCGAAGAAGACAGAGAGAAATGAGAGAAACAGTGAGAAATCGGCGCAGACAAAGGAAATTAGGTTTTGTGAGTAGTGGGTTGGTTGTTTATGGGGTGGGTCGATTTAGGGTAGATTAGGTGGATTAATTAAAATGGGTTAAGTATACTTAGTAAACCATAATTAAATCTGATGGAATTTAGTGATGGGTCCCACATGGGTAAAAGGGGTAATATGAGTGTTCTTTTAGGGGTATAAATGTACAGCATAGTGAAACAGAGCATTATTTCACGTACTAGAAAAAGGGGTAAAATAGGGCATTATTTCACGTACGGAGGGAGTATTTTTTTTGTCTATATCACATGATATTCTCAAATTTAAATACTACCAAAATTAAGATTGGTATAGTCAAATTGATATGTTTAGGGGGAAATTCTTATGAAAATGTACAAGCATTATATGCACCCTCACATTTAAATATTTAATAATATAAATTAATTATTAAAATATTATTATGTGAGGCATATACACCCATTTAAGAATTTCCCTCGTATTGGAAGGTGTTGGTAAGTATCTTTTTAATTAACTTGTTATTGATCCGGTGATGTGTTTTGGGATAAATTTTTTGAGTTGTTTTAAGAAAAGAAAAGAAAAAACAATTACACTCAATCCATCCACCAATTTCATGCCTAGCGGCATAGAGTTAAAAATGGATTGATTTTGGTTGGTACAGTGTATTTTGAGTGAATATATCCAATTTGTAGCTGTGAACGGAATAAAGTAAAATAGTAAAGTGAAACAAACTAAAATTGTGTCTTTTTTTTTTTTTTTGAGAATAACTAAAATTGTCTCTTACATGTTCATGTTTTGTGTAAAATTAAATAAGAGAATATCATGTGATATAGCCAATATGAGTATTGAAATATAAATTATGGCCCACTCTTTTTATAAATATAAATTATAGCCAATTTTTTGAACTTAGGACCTAAATACCCCTTTCCCTCTTTTATTTGTGATCCATCACTCTTTGATCCATTTTATTTACACTTAATTTCCTTTTCAATTTTTTTTTCTTTTTTTACTGTTTTTTTTTTATTTTCCAGTTTTTTTTTCTTTTCTTTTTCTATTTTTTTTCTTATTTTCCAGAATTTTTTCCTTTTTTCTGTTTATTTTTTATTTTTTAGATTTTTTTTCCTTATTTTCCAGATTTCTTTTTCTTTTTTTCTGTTTTTTTTTTTATTTTCCAGATTTTATTCTTTTTTCTGTTTTTTTTTTTAATTTCCAAATTTTTGTTTGCCTCTTCGTTTTTTTGTTTGCCGCTTATTCTTTGGTCAAGATTCGAGCGAGGGGAGCCGAAGGCCTCGGAGCGAGCCGAAAAAATCTAAATTATTGCCCGACGATTATCCTTATATTAGTAATCGGAGCGAAGGCGGAGCCGCAAAATCGGAGTAGTATAACTTGAAATAATTGGAATGTTCGTCCCAAGAGTACCATATCATAACATGGAACATCTGGAACTAATTTGACAATTCGTCCTAATTGTACCAAATCTGGAACAATTGGCACTAATAAGGCTAAATTCGTACCAGATGTACTAGAACAATTGGTACTAATATGACTAAATTTGTATCAAAAGTACCAAATGCCTCATACCCGCCCGACCCGACCCGCGCCCGCCCTCATCAAACCCGACCCGCTCCGCATTTCATTAAGGATATTTTTGTCCCAAATTGAAAAAAAAATGGCCAAAATTTATATTTTTGAAGAAAGTGGGCCAAAATTTATATTTTAATGATCATTATGGCTATTTCAAAATATGTCTCATTAAACAATGCATATAATTTTTGGGGAGAAACCGGCTATGTGTTAAATACGGAATTTTGGGCATAGTTTGTGAGTTTTCATCAAACTTTGATGGTTTAGGCTAAAAATCGAAATTTCGGCATAGTTTATGTTAATGTATTTAAATCAAATTAACCCTTATTTATTAACTTGACTTGTTCTACTGTTTAATATTCTTGAAATTTCATATTTTATTTTATTGATATATACTACTATCATACACTGAAATCTCAATTGTACCAAGCCATAGATCTTTGCCAACAAAGCTTGGCTAAACCCTGTTTCAGCACCAGCTTCCTAATTGATTTAGGAACAACTAACTCTCCTTATAATTAAGGCAAATATAATGATGATATTGATTGTTACTAATCTTCGATTCTCCTAGTTATCAACAATTGATTTCCAGCAATCCTGATTTATATAGCACAACAAATCTAATACCTCACCTCCATAGTAGTTAAAAGTTAAAACAACTAACATGCAGTTGCAACCTCTACAATTATAGTGACACTGTATACAAAAATAACATACTACGTAATAAGTTTTAGAAGTCCATATAGTCTTGTAAAAATAATGTCACACAGAAAATGACAATGATTTTCATTTTCTATTTTTATACATATGGCTAACTCATCGGCAAATTCGATGAGAGTCAGAAAATAAACCTTAATAAAATTTACTGCGTCCATCACTGAATATTGTAATTCTTAGGAATTTAGGAAGTAAAACGTAGTCGTAGCTGAGTTTTAAACTTTGGCTACATTCGAAAACATACTGGAAAAAAGGAAGGGTATATCGTTCAAGCACATTCTAGCTAGGTGAAGCTTATATATCCAAGCCAAGTTACATATATATCAAATTAGATCACTAATGTGAGGATGATCCAAGACATAGTCTCATTTTTCCACTAGAATTTTTTTTATTTTGAAATTAATAATTTTATGATGAGCATATATTACCAAATTAATTTAGAGATTATATGAGTAAAACTGTACATATTTTAATATTTTTATTAGTATTTTTTAAAAGATTCTGGAGAAAAAAAGTGGGCTAGCTATAGAAAAGTGTTACGTTTCCTTAGCCGGCCTTTAGTCAGCCCAACAAAAGTTTTGCCACATTACAAGCAGAGAGAAAGTATGAGTACATTGTACATACCCCTAAAGTTTGGGTCAAGTAATTGATCTCGAATATATTTTCGACTTTAATGTATTAACATCCTATAATATTAAGAATCATCCGATTCCAAGAAGTGTAGTCAGTCATATAATTTAATTACAAATAAAAACTTTATAATATATATATATGTGAAATGATTCTTATGATCGCATGCAGGCTTTTTCCTTCAAATTAAACTGTGTACATAAACTACGCTGATAAAGATCAACTATAAGCGTCAGCAAGATACATGTAATGTAACAATTTTAAAATATGAAGAATATTGGTTTATTTTCATCACTAAATATAACTGATGTTGACATAACAGCTTTATCAATATATACTGCAGGATTTGTTGTTTCGTCACTGCATCTAATCAAGCTAATTGTTTCTATAACTTAGATTCGATACATAATAATCTGTTAAGTGTTAATCATATCCCCAGAATCTTAATACATTCTATAAATCCTGTATAATTTCCATCTTTAAAATTTGTCTAGTTTTTTTTCCAACATTTGTATATAGTAGTATAGTATGAGAGATTCACCAACCACCAAGAGGCCATGTACATTTATGGTAAGATAAAGGAGAATAATTAATGTCTTGTCCCTTGCAACAGCCAATGGTAGAGTGAATTAACTTTCTTCACGTCGAATTTCACTAACGCCTTCTAGATAAAGTTTGTGTGACCTAATTTTTAAGTGTGATTAGAATTCATGCATTCTAATTACTAGTCCGACTCCAAACACATTTCCCATCTTTGAAGGGTTTAGTTTATCAACTTCGTCTCAAACAGATTGGAATACACCAACTATAATATGATGACATTTCACCTTTCATAATTAATATTGAAAATCTCCATAAACAAATCAAATCAACAGCATTACCATATACTATAAACCTAATTCAGATCTCTCGTACTAATATTTCCAATAATCTGCGTCCAGATTTTAGTCTAGAAAACGAAATGGAATCACCGAAACATCATTACAACATCTCCATGTCAAGAAGAACACGGAAGCCTCAGATAGAGCAGCATAAAAGCTTTGAGGAGAGAGAGAACGAGGTGATGATGAGAAGAGAGAAACAGAAAAGCTTGAAGCAGCTTATCGAAGGAAGATATTCGCTGGCACAACACTTAAGGGAGGAGGAGGAGGAGGAGGAGGAGGAGGAGGAGGAGCAGCAGCAGCAGCAGCAGCAGCAGCAGAGTGTGGTGATTAGACCAGTTCCTGATCTAGATGTAGATGTAGATGAACAGCTGGGATTGAAAAGATCGATGGTCAGAAACTACGGTCAAGTTCTAAGGCATCTTATCAAGGTAAAGCAAGAATCCTATCTTAGGTCATGGAGGAAATCATTAATACTTATCAAGCACAAGTGATAATCCACGCCACCATTTATATACTATATTTCTTTCCATATCTATGTATTTGCATTATCTAGCTGCAGCTAGCTCGTGATCTATTGAAGATGACGTGTACATTTTATGTAGGAATCTATGTATAGAGCCAGCGCTAAGATATACAAGTGGCTGCTAAATTGAAAATTTTCGATGACAAGACATGCTAAAATCAAAAATATCAAAATAAATGCATAACTATAAGGTTTAAGAAATGGAAAACATCTGCTTGGAGATGTTTTGTTTTTTGAACTTTTCCTTTCATTCTATTGCATTAGTATATGTTAAGAAATTAATAGTTATACATACAAGTCTAGTTTGATATGACTGATAAGTTTTGATTGATAAAATATGTCAATCTAATTAAAAGTCCAATGTCGAAAACCACCCATTAAGTGACAATTTATTTTATAGTCTCAAATTTGGAGTAATTATTAATCAAATTTACAATCCATCAAAATACTAATTCTAATCAATCAAACACAAAATCAAAATAATCCAAACAATGCTATCAAATCATATCTTATTCCATCTTATTTCATCAATCTCATCCTTTAAAACAAACGAGGCCATAATATGTCAATAAAATAGAACAATGTGTGTGCGTGTGTTAGCCTAATGGTAGAGTGATTAATATTCGGACCAAAAATCACGGGTTCGAGTCTACCGTCACACGGACTTTAAGATTTCTTGTAATATTGTCAAAAAAATAAGATATTATTTTAAAAAAAAATAGAACAATGCAATCATATCATATCTTATGACGAGAGGCCATAATATGTCAATAAAATAAAACATGAGACTAGTTAACATGTGATCTAGTAAATTGTTAACTACTCACTCAAAACATCGACATTTGAAGAAGATTAAGGTGTTGAACTAGTCACAACTCACTTAAAACTTGACATAGTTATTCTCTTTTGCTTCATAAATAATGAGTTGTGTTATGTTTTGATGTTGTAATTTTTTCCTTAAATTATGTAATTTTCTCTTAATTATTATTCTTGAAAACAAGTTATCTAATAAAATAAAATTTTGTATTAAACCTAACGACATAGTTTTGATTGAGAATATTTTTTTTTTAAGTTTAATTTTAAATCCACCTTTTCTATCTCCCCCAATAAAATTCCCATACAACTTTTTCAAAACAGGTTCAATCCCTGAAAAAATTCCTCCAAATAATCCGGCAGAAACTGAACACACGCACACACACACACACACACACACAAATCAATACTCAAACCAAATTTTAATTGCCAGAGAAGACCACAAGCGTTCAATTTTCTTCAAGTTAGGTGACTACGACGATCTAAACCGAGGGTTTAACTGTTTACAATGTGCAAAAGCAACCACCAAAATGACTTGCCAGATAAGAAATCAGTACTGTCTCACTTCAGATTGAGAGTACAAAAATGAGAAAAATAAACCAAGAGAAAAGCTCTTTTCTTATACTGTTATACAGAAAGCCTGTATGTGAATGTCTCTACCAAATGGCAAGGATTAGGGGGAAATACAAAAGAAAAAACAAAATAAAAAATAAAATCATTAAGGACGAAAAACAACAGAATATTGAAAGCAAAAAAATTACAGAAGACCAAAAACAGAAGCATCATCACTAACCCAACTTCCCAGAACTAAGGGACCCTAAAACGACCTTGTGTATAGCTCAAGCCTCTTTGAAACTCGGATCACGACAAATGGCCCCTGAGCAGCAGCTTAAATTGGACTGTCATGCATGACAAGAGGCAGCAACAGTCAGCTCTACAAGAAATAATCAGGCGTTCTTCGGGTCACATCAGGTTCCCCTCTCCTTGGAGCTGGCTCAAACTGCAAGAATGCAATCACAAGATGAAATAAAAAAACTATTGACTCTTCAGGAATTTATCACTGATATCAATTTAATAGGAAAACAGAAAAGATTAGATATGGCAAGAGTTCGGAGCAGAACCTGGATAAATGTATGCTCCCTGCAATCGTCAACCTCCAAAATGGAAGCCATATTTCCACAGCGATAGCAATAATTAGGTGCACTAAAAATAGTGACGACTTTTTGTTCCTGTAGCAGCAGAGGTCCCAAAACAATTAAGAAAACCAGCCTTTACTTAAGTGTTAAAAGTACAATGTCTAATGATTGTAGGTTGTAGTATTACATGTGCCCAGTTATATCCCTCCATGACAAGCTGATGAGCTCTAGCAATTAGCTTTAAATTGTTTGTGTGGTTGAATTGCTCCGAAATGTCCTGTGATGAAAATAATTAACCAGCTGAACAGAGGAATTGGAAAAGAATGTTTTCAGTTAGTAGATGAGAGTACCTGGCCAAAAGTATATCCAGCACCCCGTGGGGATATGCCCCAACCGCAACGATCATCAGGATCAGACCACAACAGATCACACATGGGACCTTCATGTGGAACTTCTTGAACACGATCGAAGTTTCTAATGTTATCAAGGGTTTCAATGGATGGGGATAATCCCCCATGCAGACAAAAGATCTCTGATTCAACCTAATCACAACATCAGGACATCAGAATCAGCTGCATTTCAAAGTTTTGAACCTTCAAAAGGAATGTAGTATCTTCAATAGGACATCATTATTTCACCAAGGTTTTGGAGACCATCAATAATTAAAAGTTTTTTTCATATATTAGGGCTGCACCTGATCTCATAAATATGAATATTCACCTCCGCCAAGGTTAAACAATAAAGAGGAAAGAATGAATTTACTTAAAAATGTGACCAACGAAATGCACCAGAACAAAGATAACGAAGAAACTTTACTAACCAAAGCGGTCAAAGGAAAATAGTCAAAAAGGTCGGTGAATGTCTTCCAAACATTTGCACTCCCATACCTACAATCAATTAGAGATTGACATGGTAATAGCATGTAGAAAATGAAGAGAACGTATGAAAAACTAGATGAAAGAATGGATCACAAGCCAAAATGGCTCTTTAACATGATGTCTTCAAAATATAACCAATAACACATGACAAAATAGTAATATCACACAGATAAACGCTAGAAAGTGCAACACTTATGACTAGAGGCCACAGGCTTTAGAGATTAGCCAGAATAATTCTGTTTCTTTTGCTCTTTTACACCTAGTTGTAGAAAGTGGCGAAGACAATGCATCATATAAAAAAGTTCAATATCATATGTAACTTATAAGTGCCAATGTAAAATTTTACAGTTAAAACTCAATTTTGAACTTTGTTGTGCCTAAGAATTGAATTCTATATTCAAATCACCAATAAGTTTAAAAAAAAACATGAAATAACAAAATTAAATTAGAAATAATATGAAAACACTAAAATCTAAAAGAAACTCAAATCGTTTTTGTTTAAATGATAATACAAAAATTACAACATATCTACTATTTTTTTTCAAAATTACAAGTGGGGCCCAGTGCCCACAGTGAAATTATTTTATAGGACAAAAGGCCAAAAATTTGGGGAAAGGAAATGCAAAGTAATCAACATGAAATTTTAGAGGTAGTTGATAGCACAAGAACAAAATAGAAACTCACTTCCTCAGACATTCATCATAAAATCCATAGACTTGTGTGATCTGCAGGCAGGGAAAGGAAAACTATAGTTAGATACTAGGATTAGTGCAAATCATGATGGGCAGAGAAGGCAGTTCAAGTTTTAAATTACAATATTACAATAATAAAAAAAAATAAAGGATGTGGAAACAAGAAACGGTGACATATTGTTGCATCAAGAATATTAAAGGAACTAGGTGACCTCAATACCTGTCTACTTTCATGATTTCCTCTAAGTATTGTGATACGTTGGGGATAGCGCACTTTCAATGCCACTAGTAGCTGCAGAAAATGAGTCAATAAGCTTCTCTCACAAAGTTTAAAAAAAATTAAGCAAGGCAGCTAGATATGCAAACATTATCTTAATTTTGACAGTTATCACGAAATTGATAAACGCTTTCATCCACCACAGCCTCTCCTTTTCCCAGAAAGAGAATAAAAGAAAAGATAAAGGGAAAGAAATTATAATACGGTGCAAAGAACAGATAGAGATATGAACCATAAAGCAGTCATACCCACTATCATAACCTGAAATACAAAAAAGCAAGACATCACATAATACCATAAAGGCAGACACCAGTCTTTATTGAACTTACAGTAACCGTTTCAACTGAATAGTAACCTCGATCAACATAATCTCCCATAAAGAGATAGTTTGTGTCTGGACACTGCCAATAAAGAAAAGGATGGTATGAGATACTAAGAAAGCACACAGAATTAAAAGGCATTACAATATTGAGATCAATTTGCACGCAATGTGGATCAGATGAGTTGAAGGAAATATTTTATCAAACTTAAAAGCCGAGTTATTGGGTTAAAGATAACCAGTAGATGAAAGATGCACAATAGTGGCGAATGTTTTAATAATTAAATTACAGAAGTATCAAAAATAACACTATTAGAGATGAAAGAAGTTTATATATAATTTTGAGCTGTTAATATAAGACAGGACATAGCTCATCGTTGAGACTATAATCCTGCAATAACTTCAAGGATTCACTTTGCTAGTTCACAATAACAAGAATTCAAGCATGTCCAAGTAAATAAGTACCTTCCCTCCAATGCGAAAAAGTTCCGCAAGGTCATGAAATTGTCCATGAATATCACCACAAATTGTCACAGGACTTTTTACAGGCTGCATCCAATAAGAAAGAGATTAATATAGAACCTAGGGCATAACAAAATCTGTCCATATAAGCAAGAATATATATAAACACTTGGGTTTAAGCTCAAAAGTATGATTGAATCTGAAACCATGTTTGATAAGCGTGAAGATAAATGTTAGAAGGAAATACATACAATTTCTAAATTCTTCTTGTAACAAAACTTAAAACTGGGAGCTAGGACGACTGAATCTAATTAACAGGGGACTTCTCTAGAAGAACTATAAGTGAAATATTAAAAGTGTGGGTACAAAAATAACAAAAGACCAACTGCAGCATTCAGCTTCACTTCACATTCCCCCCTAGGGTATGTTTGGCATGAGAAATTTGGTGATGGATTTAAGGAGTGCATTTGAATCTACACCAAACCTAATCATTTTTTTCTGCTGAACAGTATGTTAAAAAAAATCATTTTAAAATTCCTCGCACAAGTCACAAACACATACCAAATCCACACATTACGTAAGTGATTTCACATTCAAGGTACTTCAGATCCACTGCAATGCTCTTTCAAACATTTCAACAATGAATAGGAATTCTTCTCACATTTCCAAGACAACACATGTTAAGTAAGTGTATTTTGAATTCAAGAAACTGCAAATCCATTCATTCAAATCCTTTGAAATTTAAAATGCCTCAACAAAGACACGATACGTTATCCTGAATAATTTAGGTCAAACAGATGTAAACGACATCTTATTCTAGAGAAACGAGGACCAAAAACCCAAATAACAGGCTTAAATATCTGATTCTGGGATTTCTCAAATCAAATCGTCTTTTTATATTTTTTTGGCTGAGGCATCAATCCACTAATAAACCCACAACAATTGTCGATATAAACTTTTTCCTCCAGATAAATACAGCCAAGACATTAAATACATAAGCATCTCAGATCAGCAAGACAATTCCAAACAAACATGTCCAGAATACTAAAATAGGGCATACTTCCAGGGGAAATAAAAAAGATAACATAGTTCAAAAATGAAAATAAAAATACTACATTCATGCATTTGAGGTGCATAATGTTACAGAGCAACAATGTTGAGTGTCAGCCAAGGTGGCGAACTACATAACAAGAAACCAAATTTGTAAAACAAAATGGAAATGTACTAGAATCCATACCTGGACATTGCTTTCCTGCATGAGTATCTCCTTAGCCTTCTCACATAATGTTCTAACCTACATTTTCAAAAGAATGAACACTCTCAATCTATGATAACCCCGTTTTCACAATACTAGTGAATATTAGTTCAACAAAACAAATAGACATGGCACAATAGGAATAGTCCACTGTCCAACTGTTATTCCTCTTCATATAACATATTTTATCCACTAAGACATAACATAAATTTCATTTTCATGGTTCGTAATATCAGAAAATGGGACTAGCATGACTTATCAACTTACACGAATAGGTTGACTGAGTCAATCTCGCACAAAAAAAGATGATCATGAGGTTGTATTGGGCCAACCATAAACTCATATTTAATAATGAATGATTGTTAAGACATAATAAGATGAGTTACACAGAACTGGTTGAACCAACAGATACATAAAGATCACAAGGTAAGCTGTGGAAATATTAAATACAATCTGCTTCCCTGTATATTTGACGACATGGAAAGTATGCAAAACACATAAACAAAATAGATCGAATCATTAGATGCTTCACATGCAAGAGAGTTCACTATCTTAACTGTTCTTGCAACTTTGTTACGGAAAAGGTCAAGCAGACAGATAAGGAATTCTCCATTTATTAGCAACCTTTGCAACTGTTTGAGTTCCACGCACCAAACCTAAAGCTAATGTAATATAAATGACTAAATTGCAGGCCTTAATTGAGCAAGTGCTGAGCGTGAATCTACAGCATGTACTCTAGGTCAAACTGAACCGAACAGGATTTAATTCAATTGGATTAATGGAGATCAAGCTTAAATCAGAAAATTAATCAAACATAGTCCAAAAATAATACACTCAGTATCAAAGACACCTGTTCCGAGGATGTAAAAGAACAAGGGAAACAGAAGATTTAGGAAGATGAATTGTATAAATTTGTTGAAAACAGGAAAATGACGGAACAATAGGTTCTTTTGTGGAATGGGATTTTGAGAAAAGACGAATTAGTAAAACAAGAAATCAGGGCCGAAAAACTGGAAAAAGGGTCGAAAAAGATGGGGCAAAAGAAAGGCAGAAAAAATGAGGCAAAAATCAAGAGTTGGAGAGAAAAACGCATATGAAAGAAAGAGGCTAAAAAGGAAAATACACATTAAATGGGAACTCGGCAAGAAAAAAAATAAAGAAAACTCGACTGAATCATGAACCTATGTTGGTTAATTCAGTAATTTCCACAGATTCCACACCTTCAATTTGAGAACTTGGAACTGAATTATTTAATGTCTAGTAAGTAGCATCTGAATCGAACAAAATCATAGGAAAATCGTACCAAATAATTCAAATTGAATTGATTTGGTTCAATAATTGGGTTTAAATAATTCTCTTTAGTCTTTGCTAAACATGATATGCAGAATCGAAGTGGAAATCACTTGTAAGCCGTATATATAACACAAAATCTACACAATTTTTGGGTTTTTTTTCCATGTTCTCACCTTTCTGAAATTTAATGTCAAACATAGTATCTTGTTTGACTCGGTGTCTGACTAATAGGTTCAACCATCTTACTTAGATCCTCATATATTTCCTTAATGAAAGCCATATAGGACTCACTTTCTGACGATAAATATTTTGACGCAGCCTTATAATTGTCACTCTTATAGCTGATTCTACTCCACTACTTCTTTCATGTTACAAGATTCTATGCTTGGAGCCACTGCGTATCAAGCAAATAAAATGCAGTGCATAAGTAGCATGATGCAAGATTCGATTTTCTAATAACTTTAAATGCACCAAAAAAACCACGTAAATTAAATGTCTTAACACACAACTTAGAAACATTGACCTCCCCTCTCTCTCTCTCTCTCTCTCTCTCTCTCTCTCTCTCTCTCTCTCTCTCTCTCTCTCTCTCTCTCTCTCTCTCTCTCTCTCTCTCTCTCTCTCTCTCTCACACACACACACACACACACAGCAATATTTGTTATCTGTACCATATCCGTGTAGTTTACTCACCAAGCATGCCAAATCTCACTACTCACTCCCCCCTTAATTACATCCCAACAACAAACAAACCTTTATCAAGAAAAATATTCCAATTTAAAACCCAATCATTAAGAAAATTCACTGCCTTCATGTCTCAAACTTATAAATTCGTTATTTCCAAGATTCCTTAAAAACTGGATATAAAAAAAGCTTCCACGAAAAAAGACCAATAATGATTTAAGAAATCATAGCTGTGGCCAATCAATAATCACAAAAGGAGGTATCACATGCGTATTAATTTATCAGATCTATAGGTTTATGACGCCGATATATGCCAAAACGGAGAAACGAAGATAAGAAAAGGAAGGGAAGAAAACCTCGGGCTCAGACAAGGGTTTACACTGCATAAGCTGAGAAATCTGTTCGTCCAGATTCCCATGGGCGCTCGGAGCCACCAGATCCGCACTCATCTTGCTTCAATTTCTGATTTGTGTCAGATCCGCCGCCGTCCCACGCGACGACACTTTCTTGTTTCGGAAATGGTGAATTGGTATGCCTTATCCCAGGGATAAGATTGGGGCGATGTAAATCCTAGGATGATAATTACTGTAAATGATTGTATCTACATGGAGGGAGAGAGAGAGAGAGAGAGAGAGAGGGAGAGAGAGAGAGAGAGGATGGTGGTAGCAACGAAGAGAGGGATGGAAGGGGAGGAGAGGGACAATCGAATTTAGCTATCTGCTCTATTTTATTTAAGCTGTTATTGTCCAGATGTTGTGAGATTTCGAATATTATCAAATTTAGGATTGTTACTCGCATTAAACTTTGCGCTCCTCCTCCGTCTTTGGTTTTAAATTATTATTATTATTACTACTGTATTATTTTTATTTTTATTTTTATTTTTATTTTTAAATGCAAATGCCCGTTCATTTTTTATTTATTCTTTTCTCTTTTTCCTGTTAAAACGGTGAATTGACTACTCTATTTGAACTTCACACATAAGTGATTGGTTTGCAAAAATCAAGTAAGAGTATGTATAATAACCAATTTTTGGCTCGGTTTTCATTTTATTTCATAAATATTATTGGAAAATGATTCTTTCTTTTTTTTGTTTTGAAGAGGAAAACCCCATTCTTATAAGAATCTCGAAACATTATGAATTTTGCATAAATTTGGTTTGACATGAAATCTAGTTCAATAACATTTTAGTTTTTTTTTTCTCTCATACTTACAGCATGATATATAACATATTGGGAGATTTAATTTGTCGTATGCATATCGATCGTCCAATAAATTAAACGATCGTCTCAATTGGCAAAACATATTACTCCATATTTCATGCAAAATATATTTTACATGAATTCATGAATGCACACGCGATCAGCCGTGGAGTAGCAACCATTCAATTTAGGGATGTGTATTAGATGTGGATTCTGATCGATTTTAATAGACTTTAAAAACTCTATGAATTTGAAAAGTCTATAGAGTCTATAGGATTTTAGATGGATTTAGTGGGTAGATTTTGTGGGATTTGGAGTGAATTTTTATGGACTTTATTAGACTTCGCTGAAGAAGCCCCAACAATCGCTGGAAGCGGGAGACCGCTGGGATGGTCGCGGCCTCCCCAACGATCGCTGGAAGCATGTGATCAAATATTCATTGACCAACACTGAGCAATCCACAAAGAATTAATCCCATTTGAAAGAACCAATCACAATCCAAAACAAAAACTATAGGAGAGGGTGGCGTCAGGGAGCTTGTCACCGATGGAGATGGTGGCGGTGAGGTTAGAAGGCGGGAAGAGGAGAGAGGAAGGTTGTTTGAGTTTTGAGGAGGAATGGAGAAGGTTTGCAGCAACGAATGTGGCGCTTGTTGCTGTAGCGGCCACCATTGTTGTTGGTAGTTGTGAAATTGATGGAGAAGAAGATAGTATGAAAATGTATAGAAGTAGAGAGAGAGAGAGAGAGTAGGGTGGTGTTGGGCGGATATAAACGAGCGTTTGCTCACATAGTCACACATTTTAATGTGTGAGAGAGTCGAGGGGCAGAAGAGCAGAGCGAGAAGAAATATCCAGCGGCCGCTGGACCCTACCCAGCGCTAGGAAGTCTTAGCAACAACTGCTGCTCACCCAACGCTGAGGTCAAATAGATTTTGAAAATCTGGTGGAGATCGTGTGAATTTCATTGTGTGTATTTTTTGAAATAAAATCCTACGAAATCAATGGAGTTTGAAGTCTATGGAATATTCAATATACCTGAATTGTTGTAGACTTTTTAAAATCCATATTCAATACACTTGGATTTTAATGGATTTCTGAAATGCTGATTAAAATCCACATCCAATACCCCTGGATTTTAATAAACTTTTAAAAGTTTGGATTGAATACACCCAGACTTTTAAAGTCCATTAAAATCCATCAGATTCTACATCCAATTAATACACCCCCCTCAGTAATGAATAACCTAGATTTGGAAAAATCAAGCAACAATTGACAAATGAAATTGGGTTATTCGTGATTTCCATTCAAAACACGTTAAATACACCAATGTAAAAAAAAATATATTCGATTTTATTGAATTAACAGTTAATTCTAGATTAATTTACAAGTTATTTTTAGACGGTTTTGTGTATTCGCTAATATCCATGGGTCATGACTTTGTGAAAAGATGGAAGAATATGTATGTACGAATAATATTAATCCCGATTTGAAGATATTATTAGATAACATAAAGTAGGAGTTCAGGGTTTAATTCAACATACATAAAGTAGGAGTGCCCAATTCGATTTCAACATACTGTAAGTTAAAATTCCAGAGTTTAATTCAACGAACAAAAGAATTCAAAAGCAAAAATGGTGAATGTTCAAAGGATCTATTTATACACGCTCACTTGAAATAATGGACACACAAATCACCATGAGAGGATTTGATGAATTCAAAAACAAATTTAGAGGCAACGGTCACTCGGGGTGCATGTTTTTTTAATTAATTTCATTAAAATTGTAGATAAAAAAAGTTACTCCATTAATAATATCATCATTATAATTTAGTAAACTTATTAAAATGGCTTAAATATAATGTTTTTCATTAAAGGTTTAATTCCAAATAAAAAATTAAATACTTAATTAAATCCTAGCACGATCAGCCGCATGGTGTTGACTCTATATTTGCTATAACTTAACTAAAAACATAAATCACATTAGTGACAAAGAAAATAGGGGAATTTGTGTCACATTAGCATTTACAAAGATATATCTCTTGAATGCAAACTTGAACAAAAACATGGTATTTTATTTTTAATTTAATGTAATTTAGAATCAAAGTTTTAAACGACCAAAGCCGGCAGTAGTAGTAGTCCAGCTACAAGGATCCCTGCACCGCTTAGACGTTTGTTGCTCTTCTCTTGGCCACAACCACCACTTTTCGGTTGAGACGTGGCGACACCGACACCGACACCGGCACCGGCAGGGGCACTTGTCGGATTCGGAACCACTGCTTCAATTAAAAAATTATACTAATAATTATTAAGAAAAATTAAGTTATGTTAAGCAACGTACATTAATATTTTGCTAAAAATGGAAAGTGGGTTTGGCATACCAGCGGCAGCTGGGGCTCCTGCAACAGGGCTGCCAGCACTAGTATTGCTGCCATTCTTCTCAAGTTGGTAAAAAAACTGGGCTTCTGGTGAATTTGGGGCCAAATTGAGGAGAGCTGCACCAGATTATTAATCAAATTAAACAAATTACAGTTAACACTAGATTCTTTATTTGGAACCAAAGTCCTAAAATTAAACACTACGAAAAACACAAGATTTTGCAAGAAGCATATGCTTAGTAGAATTAATATAAGTAATTAAATAATTGAAGTAACTGAAACCGTGAAATACATATATGCATTGGATTAATTAATGAATTGTTCAAGTGCACTTAATATATAGTATTTCAATGATCACTGAAAAAAATTTAAAATCTAAATAAATTCTTTTGTTTCCGGAAAGGAGAATCTAAATAAATTCAAATAGTACTAATAACTAACCTGACTCGACTCGACTCATTTACACTTTGGCTGAGCCTAATACTTACCGGGGCACTGGGAAATGTTAGCTGGTGCATTACAAACACGAGGAAGACCCAAAGCAAGTGTGACATTAAGATTGAGGCCCAAATCTGGATCATTTCTATCCTTAATAACAACACAAAGGCACTTTTTGTTGGTTTTGAGAAGCTGCTTGAGACCATTGCAGCAATCTGGGGTGGGAGCTTTTGCAGTTCCTCCAACATAAGGTAGACATGTTGCTAATCCCACCAATGACTCTGCACATTCTTCTTTGTCCTTGGAATTATCACAACCTGACAATGTAAATACCATCAAAATTGATGCCAATAACAATGAGGATTTCAATGTTGGATCCATTTTGCAGAGAGAGTTAGAGGGACAGAGTAAGTGGGGGCAATGAGAACCGTTGTTTTATCAAGAAAATTGAGTGGCCAAATGTATGAAAAGAAATTTGAGAGTGTAGAAAATAAAGGCTAATTTGATTCCCCTAGGTAAGGTTGTCTTATTCAATCATTAGTTTTTGCCACCCATGGCTAGTGCCATATCCACTTTAGTTTGAAAATTCAAGATGTCAATACTATTATCACCATTTCTTTTCATGGGAAAATCCAAATACTATTACTATAAGACTACCTGCAGTGGTAGTGTCTCTAATGGATGTCTCTAAGGATTTTTTGGAGATAGAGACAGTGAGCTGCAGTGGGGCTGTCTCTAAGGATTTTCTGAATTTCTATTTTGTATTAATTTTAATAAGATAAATAGAAAATTTGAAAATTTCATTAATTTAAATTAAAATACATTACCATAAATTAAGAAAAATACATTACTAGAAATTAAATATTACATTACTAAAAATTAAATACATTACTAGAAATGATAAAAAAAAAAACAGTACTACAATATTTAAAAAATATAGCCGTTGGAAAAAAAAAATAACTAAGCCCATCCGCGATGCTGCTTGACGTCGTTGAGCAACATCATATGGAACTGCAGCTGCTCCGGTGTGTAGTTTGATGTGTCCGTGTTGATGATTTTCAAATCGGCGAGGTCTTGTTTCGCCCGAGCACGCTTCCTCATTGCCTCGGCGAGGTTGTTCTTCGCCGCGGCGAGGACAGTTATCCGATCATTTGTTGAGGAGACCATCGACCCTAACTCCTCCTCCTCGCTTTGCTTCTTCTTTCCCTTTCCTTTCGCCGCTCTCGCCGCCGCCTTTGCCGCGTCTCGTCCCTGTGGGCGGGGGGGAGCCGAGCTTTCCTCTTCTTCTGTTGGCTCGCTCGATCCGTGCGGCGTTCCGGATGAGGTGTAGGCGCCTTCTGCCGTATTCTTCGTCCGCTTCATCGACGGAACGTCGGGAAATTCTTGGTGGAGGAATTTGGGGTAGTCCGCCAAAATTTCCCAGGCACCAAAGTGCTTGAAGTAGGTCCCTTCATGGGCGTGGTATAACTCCTGGGCTTGCTCCTTGACCATGTCGTCGGAGGCGCCGCTCTGTCTTTTCTTGTCTGTCTTGTCGTAAGCTATCATCCACTCCTTCACCCAGTGGGAGATCCGGCCGAAGAAGCTCTTCACCGTCTTTGTGTTGAGGTCGTCGTTGAACATGGCGTTGTACCTGTCCGCCACACGCCCCCAGTACTTGTCGCCGCTCTGATCTCGTCCGATGATGGAATTGCACGTCTCCTCTTTCCAGATTTGGGCGACGGCGGTGCCTTGTTCCACCGTGTAAGCGCGCCTCTTTGGTTTGGCGTCGGCGTCCGGACGAGAAGGTGGAGGGACGTTTGCGAGGGCTTTTCCCTTATTTTTGCCGCGTTGCTTCCCCTTGGCTTTGGCCGGTGCCGGCTCCGATGAGGGACTATCCTCGTCGCCGCCCATCACGTTTTGGAGGGACTCGCCGACGGACGAGTTGAGGTTGATGGAATCGAGCCCCGCGCCGGTGTATTCGCCGTATTGCCCGTCGTCCGCCATTTCAGAGGGACACCACGACGACGAGAAAGGATTGTTGGGATCCATTTCTGAGATGTAGCGAAATTGATTCGAAAAAAAATTGAATTGTAAGAGGAGAATTGGAAATTGTATGTGTGAGGATGGTGTGAGCGGTGTGATAGAATGTAGTAGTATTTATAGAAGAAAATATGAGAATAAAAAAAAATAAAAATTTAAAATCGGCATTTAGCCGTTTGAAAACAACCGTTGCAAATTAATTTTTCTTTTTTTTTTATGTCTGGCGCGTGCAATGCACGCGCCTATTAAAAAAAAAAAAAAAGTCGCGCGCGTGTAATACACGCGCTGTCTCGAGGCTGTCTCGTCGGCTCGGGATAGTCTCGAGACGATGGCAGCTGCACCGGCGTGTCTCGTCGCCGGCGCTGTCTCGAGACGCCGCTCGAGACACCCGGTGCAGCCAGTCTAAGAAAGCTCAAATAGTTAAAACTTCTAAAATCCATGCACGTTATTTAATTTACAAGATTAATGACTAATATTATTTGGCTTTTATGTTGTTTTGCCACTATCGACATAGAATACGTGTGGAGAGATGAAGACACTTTTTGTTCAAACTGGGATATGAAAGTGGACTCTATCAATGAATGTAGCACTTCACCAACCCACTAGGAGTTGTGGATCTGCCTTTTGTGCATCAAAATATAATTAATCTCAAATAGGTAGCATGACATCATCCTGCGGTTTGTGACATCAAACTTGTATATTTAAGCTGTATTTTTTTTCAATCTATACATATAATAATTTTGTTTTAAAAAGCAATTTAGTTTGTCTATTATATCAATATTATATATAGGAAGATAATCATGTGAGAATGTTATTTTAAGTGAGAAATGAGAATAAATCTGGACCCTTGATTTTTGTTGATCAATGACTCAGATTTAATGATGCATTAGTTTTTATGCATAACAATGTTTATGCATTAGGCTTCTGCAATTTATGCATTAGAATGTGTATGCATCACATTTCTGCAATATATGCAATACTAATATGATAAAAATGCATTAAAATGTACCATTCTCACGTTCTCATATAAAAAATTCATTCTCACCAGATCTCTACTTTATGTATATGTGTGTCTGTGTTTATTTTTTAGGGCAACAATTTAACATGACTTTTTAACCTTAAAATGCTATTTTCCTATATTTATCTACAATAGAAATTATTCAATTCTCATAATTAATTAGCATGATTTAAAAGATTGTGTGCACGCTCTTGGCTAGTGTTAGTACATTATTTAACATGTTTTAGTAGTGGTGAAAACATGAAGTAAAATAATATTCGAAATATAAATCTCACTAACTTTATTATGATGTTTCTTTGTTGATCTTATGTCCATAATGAATAGCTAGCATGTCTCGCACGGGAAAGTATAGTTATGATATTCATATAGCTCATAATAGAAGATAAAATAACCTTAAAAAGTTTGTATCAATTAAAGTCATCCATAAAAATTGTATCATAAAGTCATCATAAAATATAATGCCAATATAATACTTCCATAGCAACTTCGATTTTTCATTAGTATATGTTTAATTTTTTTATTTAATATTTGCTCATCGTATTATCATGGAAAGAGGGTAAAAAAATACTATCATTTTTGTTTGCCCTAAAGAGCAACTCAACGCATCATAGACACTCTAATTTAATGTTTGCTACATTCATGCCTTAATTAACCCCAACAAAATCTTTGGTGAAACTCCTGTTAAGCTGAATATTTTTTTGCTAAGTTACTATACCCTTCATTTCTTAGGTTGTAGGTGTTCTATATCAATCTCAAGAAATAATTAGCAGACAACTACAAATATATGTAAAGCAAAGATGTAACTCATACAAAAAAAAAAATAATAAATCAAGTAATAAAAGAAATCAAATGAAAAAAAAAGTGAAAGTCACATGCTCGATTACTCTCCAAATGTAGCTCAAAATCTCTTGACATATATACAAGTTCCCTCCTTTTTCCCCATCTTTATTAAACATCATGTCTTTGATGCCAAAAAAATTCACAGACTAAAATAAGCAAAATTCTCGATCTATTTCTATTTACAACATTATTATATGTGGTTATTTCAATTTCAGAAGTATATTTGAAAAAAATAATGATTAATTGGAGCAATAGAGCAAAATCAAAAGAAAGATCAACAAAACTCCCTTAAAATAATACAACTGCTCAAACTTCTTCAAATATACATCTTGCTTTGAGAAAGAAAATTAGAATATGGAAATGAAATAAATTGGTAGGATCCCAACATCCTTTCCTCGTTGCTTCTTCTTTGCAGCACTTCTTTGACATTCCAACATGTCTTCTATATCAAAATACATGGAAAAAATCAGTTATATAAGATAAAATTTCGCCAAACACTACATTAATAAGGATATCTTCTTCGAAGATTACTGTCTTCTTATATGAATAAAAAAATACAATAACATATGGAAAGAGGAATGAAAATCAAAATATATGTGATATTAATCAATAAATGAATAAAATGGTACTCTTGAAACCATGAATTCGATACGGAAGAAGAATTCAACTTCTTTTACTTCAAAATGGCAAAGGTATATTTGATTATTTATAAAGGAATTGACTCGTCTGAGGTTGGAATGGCTTGAACATAAAAGCTGTTGGATGTTCAAAATAGGTTTTTTTTTTTAAATAAACGGTTGGATTTTTCTAAACTAAAGCCTGCATAAAACAAAAATAAAAAGTCCGCAAAAGGTATTTTAATTGCATATATTAAAATCGATGCATGGTCCACTAGTGCTCAGGAAGGTAAACATTAAAAAATAGTATATGAGATGACTGTTGAAATACTCAATGCATTCACACATTTTGAGCGAATATTTTAGAAAATATAGGAGATGACTTATTATAGTTTGAAAAGCAATAAATAACTATTGTATCAAATAAAGACAGATATTTGCACCAAGAACATCAAAATAAGGAGTTAATTGGATATTATTCATTGTTTGAGCAAATATTCTCATATTATTATTTCAATATTTTACCTCAAAACAGGGAGTTAAATGTATATATTGGACAATGATTAATATAAGATAGAATTGTGGATTGCCATAAAATGTTCTTATATTCTCAAAGATTTCACCTCAAAAAAGCTCCGTCAAGCACAATACCAACTTTTTTAGATTTTAGGGAAAGGCATAATTAAACAAATCTTTATTTTACATTTCTGAATTATATATGATAAAACAACACACAAATTCAATAATCTATACTATATGAAAGCAAAATAATCTCCCCTTCTTTTCCCGCCCAAACTTCCTCATATTTTAGAAGTATATTAGTATTTTTTTCCACTTCGAGAAGCGGAACGTCGCTTATTTTCTTTTTTCTTCTTTTGGTATGGAACTTTTTTTTCCCCATAGAATAAGCCTTTTCCTCTTCCATCTACTTCCCTGAAGAGCTCCGCAATCTCCCAATTCCATTCTCTCAAATGGGTTCGCACCTCCAACTTTAATCTCACCTTGAAAAGAAGACGATTTGCGACCGACCGCCTCAATTTGATGGTGATCTTCAAGATATTTTGGTTTCCTCTTTTTTTGTGGTTTCTCTCTTTCATTTGTGTTCTACTCTTTGCACTAGCGACTTAGAGATGCTCATCGAATTATATTTTGTTGGTAGCACAATTTTTGTTGAAGATTAAAATGTAGTTGTCAAACGTGTCCCTTCGATTAATTTTCCCAGTCCTTTAAAATCATAAATAAATTATGTGAAGAGTATTTCTTTCTTACTTCGTTTGTTTCCTGGCCCATTTCTATTTCAGGACGTCTATTCTATTTGGGAGTTCTGAAATTGTGAGTTGGAAGAGGTTCCTCCCAAAATTGGTGGTAATAGTGTTATTAGTGGAGGCTGATGATCCTTCTAGGCATATTATTTCTGCACTCCTCAGAAAAGGCAGCTAAAGTGGTTGGTTTTTAGTTCGGATTATTACTCTACTTTTGTGATTTGTTATTATTATTATTATTTTTTTCTAGAGAGCAAAGTTTGAAATTTCGATATCTCGGATTTTAGGAATGTGATTGTTTATGAATAACAGGATTTGTCATATGTTTTATGATCCAAGAACCAATTTTGTGGATGTTAGTTTTGTGATTATGTCACTAATTAGCTGACCTTTGGATTTTAGGAAACAATTTATCAGAGATTTATCTTTTGGTTTATGATGAGTTTAGTGTTCCTTAATCTCTACTAATTAATTTAGTGTAGCTTATATGGTGACAAACTGGAGGTTGTGGTCTATGGAGAAAATCTTATGTGAAAATGTTTTGAAGAAGAAGACACTGCTATATGGTTTCTATGCATTAATCCTCAAACTTTGCTTGGTTGACATGTGTTTTGTGAGTTCTGTGAGTAAATATTGTACTTATTGGCTGCATTATAAGTAAATATCTCTTTGCTTGCTAGAGTTATGATATTGAAATTTGTAAGATGGAAATTTCTTGGCTTACTTGCGATAAAATTCATGGTTTTTGAGCTTTTCATAAATTTAATCTTTAGCACTTCCTACGAATTGTTATATAAATGTATAAATTGCGCTATCTTCAAGATAAGACGGACAATGTTTCAAGCCAGTTCATTGGATCTGGATTAAGGGAAAAGCAGCTTTTTTTTTTTTTTTTTTGGATTTAAAGTGGCAGAGTTGCATTCATTGATGGTGACGATGTTCGTTTACATATATTTTCATCCAACCAATAATGTGGTCGAATGATCTGTTCTCCATCATTAGAACTGCTAAGTTTTGATGGAATGTTGCTGCAGCTGATGGGATTGTGAGAGAAAAGATGAATTTAGGATTGAATCAAGAAAATGCTCCTCATCTCTCTCTCTCAAGTTTTCTTTTTTTGTGTATGTTAAAATGTTGAACCTCCCTTCTTTTCTGTTTCTGCAGGAATACGGGAATGAAGAACATTGGTGTCTATTCGTGGAATTAGAAAAACAAAAGCATCATCAATATCAACAACAAAAGAGGAAACATAATTGTTCTCAGGTTATATTCGTTTCTTCCTTCGTGTGAGTGTGTGTGTGTGTGTGAGTGTATGTATATAATAATAATTTATAGTTCATGTGGGGTTGCAAAGAAGGAGAAAGGAACCAGATAAACACAAAGGCAAGATAAAAAAGCAAAACCAAGTTGAGAAGGGGGCAAAGGACATTAAAATGCAGTAGCTGTGGAGTTGAAGGCCACAATTCAATTAAATGTGGGAGGCACCAGGTATGTAGAGTATCATTTATTGATGAATTTGTTTTTTGGTTCATCAAGTATGTTGTGTTGCTATACTCTACGGAATATTGGTGCAGTGATGGAAGTAATATTGGTGCTGTAATGGATATTGATGGTCTGTATAGAATGAAGTCAGTTTGAAGCCTTCCATTTGTGATAAATTGTCTGAGCTTGCTTTTTTGGATTAGTTGTTATTTTGTTCGATTGAGCTCACTATGTTTGATATTTATTTGAGCATTCTTCTCCGTTAGTTTCTGGTATTTAGCTCATGATAGTTTTTATTACATGCAACTCCAATTCTAATTCTCTATTTTTCATCATGATGTAATTAAGATTGGTGCTCTTCCAAGTGAACTTTTTGTATCTACTTTTTATTTATTTTTTAGCATACATTTTTTAATGCCCCAAATGGTGTAATGGAAATGAAGAAAAACAAAACAAAAAATTCATTAAAAGTTGCGAAAGAGGTTTCAATATTAAACTTATATTTATACAATTTAATAATAATATGTTTAAATTAATTGAAAGAATGACAATTATTTTGTTTATAGAATTTTACTACTATGTTCCAACAATGTATTATATCATGCTACTTTTTTAGAGATGATAGTATTATTTATGTTATGATATAAGCTGAAAATTTTATAGAATTGTATATAAAATGTAATGTGTTTTTCAACTAGTTTATACAAAATATATGCAATAATTTTTTTGAAAGAAAAACTTATTACTATTATGTAATGGATATTTATTAGAATAACAAAAATAATTAATGACTCAAATTAGCATTGCACTGCGCAAGGCGCGGGTGTAAAACTAGTTCTATAAACAACACAATAGAATCTATATGAAGCTAGAACTAAGAGTTCAAACACATAAAAACATACAAACTATACATATACACACATAAAGGAAGAAAACAAATAGACGCTGAACACAAAAGCAAGATATTGTTTATTTATTTATTTTTATTTTTTTAGAAATGCATACACATATTAGAGAGCTTCTACAATTGTTCTTGATGTTAGCATTTAGCATTGAACAATGGACAAATAAGATTATACTACATTTCTTTGTTGACTGTTAAGAAAAATTATCAAAACAGTAAAAATAAATTAGTAAAAATAGTATAACAGTAAAAATATGGAATAATATGACAATAAAAGTAAAAATAAATCAGTATATTATGGAACCTAATTATAAAAAGATGGATCAATTGTGTTGACAATTACCAATCATAGTAGAAGTTGAAGATGCTGCTAATCTGAAGAGAGTAAAGCTTCCCGTCTCTCCCTCCTCAACGTGTGCGTTGATATATATTCAATAAAAGATTCCAGGCTCAGATACAAAAATAAAGAAGAAGGTCTCACAAAAGTCGTAGAGGATCTAACAACACGAGTAATGGAAAGACTCACTTCATTAGGGGCTGATTTCCATTATTTATTGCTGAAAGGGATTGTAAGAATGTGGAGCTCTCTAGGGGATCGGAATGGATGAAATAGAATAGCAATAAATGATGTAAAAGAAAAATAACCGCTACATATTCTCAGCAGGAAACTTTTTAAGAGAGGCTTTTCGCTCGATGAAAATATACAACAGAATAGAAAATAAAATAAATAAATAAATAAATAATAGTAACAAGGTTTGGGCGGGAAAAAGTCCACATCTGGTTTTCCTATTATATATATATATATATATAGATGCAACCTTTTTTTTTTAGGTTAATAATGCAAAAATATTGTACTCCCTTCGTCCACGATATCGTTGTCACATAGTGGAGACTCGTTTTGTTCACGATATCATTGTCATATAGTGGACGCCACGAGTTTTAAAAAAGTGATGAGTGAGTAGTAATAGTATTGTTGTGAGTGGAGTTTGATCCCATCATAAATGTGAATGGAATAATAGAAAATATACGATTAAATATAATGTATTATGTATGGACCCTACTACTATAAATAAAAGTGATAATTATATGGTGGACAAACTTGAAAAAATATAAGTGAAAATGGTATCGTGGATACAGAGGGAATACATTCATAAATACCCTACACTAGAAAAGAATAAAAGAAAAAACCAAATGAATATAAATAACAGTGGATCGGAAGTGGGCCTTGCTATTGGGCTTAAACCACATTGGGCCTTGCTATGAATGCGACCATATATGATTATAAACCGTCTTTTGCTCACAAAAATACCACCACCAATTTCATCCTTTAAATCAGTATATTGAATTATTGAGATAGATTTCTGATCGCCACATCATAACATGATTCGTTCTTCTTCTTTTTTTTTTTTACATTCGAATTTGATCAAGTTCCTGTATAATAAGCTAAAATGCTATAGAAATCAAGAACAGGCAGTTTGGAGGTTTTAGCAGCCTCGAGTCTCCAGACATTCCATGTGAACTCTTTTTCGGGAGCCTTTTTTGTTTCACTCCTTTCTCTTTTAGAGCTTTTAAAATTGTTTTTTCCATCAATTTTCGTAAAATCGGCCTTTACCACCACCACGCTTTGTAATTTTTCAAGTTAAATACTATTGCATACTGTAAAACTCCTTTTTTTCTCCACTTATCGTGTACAGCTTCTAGTTTTATGTAAACATATAAAACTAAAGCAAACATTTTTTCCGAGGGGAGAAAATTTGTAATGTCGAAAAGAATTCAACTTTTGGTAAAAGCTAATTGCATAGCATGGTAAAGACGGGACAAAAAAAAAATTGCAAAGCAAAAGACGCTCTTTATTGGGGTTGACGAATGGTGTCACAATACATCTTTTCAATTTAAAAAAAAAAAAGAGAAAGAGAGAGAGAGAGAGAGAGAGAGAGAGAGAATAACTCCTTCGATTGTAGCCCAATATTTTGTTTGAAGTATGAGAACGCGAGATACAAGAAATGTTAGATTAAATTATGTACCTTTGTTTAATCCATATAAATACATGATCGATCAGTATAGAAAAGATTATAAGCTAATTATTAATACAATAATTCTATTCGGATATACGACGTTTGGACATACGTGCTGAAATAGGAAAAACATTGTCCAATTGCCTTCAAAATTTCTTTCCTACTCAGACTCCCTTCGACATCTTAAAAAAGGAGTGTGTGGTGGTTTTGAATAAAAAAAAATTATATTGCTCGAGAAAAATGCAAGTTCGGGATCTACGCACGAAATGATCTTCAAATGAGCTTTTTAAGGTGCAAACACGATTAACTTTCCTTTATTTAACGAATGTGGCCGGCCACAGCGTATTCGGATAGAATTATTGTAAATTAAATAATACTTCATCCTATCCAAATGATGTGCCGTCCCAACTCTTGCACGTCTATTAATCAAAAAACTATTCTACCTAAAATAGCCCTTGAGCTAATTTGATAATCCACACACAAATCCTAAACTTATGAATTTAAATTGAAATGAAACTTTATAATTAAAATTTAAAAAGTATATGTTTATTAATAACCTAAGTGTCGAAACTATGAAATTAAATTATTAGTTAAAAAATTCCGTCAAATCCGTATTTTTACCATTCTATGTCTGGACATAGTATGTCCAAATAGCACTACCCTTATTAATATTAGATGTTAAATGTACATTAATACATTATATAAAAATAAATGACAATTATCATAAAAAATTAATAAACAATATGAAAAAAGATTCAAATTATCAAATTAAACCACTGGTAAGACTAACCTCACACGAATTAATCCAACGAGACATTTCAAATAGACATAAAAAGAACAATTTTTACTAATTTTAATTTTTGTAATGTTCAGATTTTTATCGAGTACTATTACCCAACAAGCTTGCGACGAGTATATACAATAAAGTTACAATTTTAATCGAGATGTAGAAATAATCTAAACATATTTAGATTTGAAAAATACGTAATGAAAAT
This sequence comes from Schizonepeta tenuifolia, assembly GCA_029490685.1. NCBI lineage: Eukaryota > Viridiplantae > Streptophyta > Magnoliopsida > Lamiales > Lamiaceae > Schizonepeta > Schizonepeta tenuifolia. The sequence goes on from CM055958.1 coordinate 78,968,534, forward strand.
GCAAATATATCTTTCACGGTCTTTGGCTAAGATTAGAGATATCAATTTACCTTAAACCAACAAGACGATTTTTCAAATAGACATAAAAAAGAATTTATACTAATTTTAATTAATATTAATTTTGTAGTGTTTAGATTTTAATCGATTACTATTACCCTACAGGTTTGTGACGAGTATATACAATATAGTCACTATTTTAATCGAGATGCAGAAAAATTCTAAACAAATTGTTAAATTTAAAATGAATGAATATCTGGTTTATTATCATTCATAATTATAAGTTTAGATACCTTAATTACAATTTATTTACTAAGTTTGATTTATAGTTAACGCAAACAACATACTAACAACTTCTAAATAAGATATAAAACTATTTTTAAATATAAGTCGGTCTTTGCAGAGAAATTATAGAGAAAGAGTGAGGGGAAGCGTTGAGAGAAAAATACAAGTTTTTTCAAAGTTATAATGTTATAATTTGTTGTTTTGATTGTTTTATCATTTACAAGATGTTTGTATTTCTTCCCCTGCTCACTTTGGTGAAAAAAAATACTACTTACCAAAAAACTATTTTTAAAGTATATTTATATAGATAAAAATATAAAATTATTTACCGTCGAATCTTGACGTGCTACTTACTAGTATATGATCGATCAGTAGAGAAAAGATTATAAGCTAATTATTAATATTAGATGTTAAATGTATATTAATACATATTTATAAAACTAAATGATAATTATCATAAAAAATTAATAAACAATATGAAAAGATTCAGATTATCGAATTAAACCGCTTGGTAAGACCAACTGTTATGGAAAAAGCCCAAGTTACTGAAGAGACCCAACCCAAAATGATAAAAACACAAATGAGCCCAACGAGCCCAATTCGGCAGGCCCAATGGTGGAGAAGAAATCCAAACGCAAGAAGAAGATTCCCAAACGTCTCAAAGATTATCAGCTAGGTAAGGGTGTAGGAGCACCAGGAAAATATCTCAAGAAGTGATCCCACTTTCCATTAGAGAATAGCAGTGTTTGTTTTGTATTTAGCAGAGCTTCTGCAGAGTTTGTTGCTATCTTGAATGAAATTATCCTCTTTCCTGTTTATCCTCTCTTGTTTGGAGTTAGACTCACTCGAAGTAGTCATTATTTCCTTGTTTTTGCATAACAATTGGTGTTTTCATTGCCTTTTCTTATGGCTGAACCAGATTCTAATGATGCACTCACAGCTCTTCAAACCTCTTTGGAGGGCCAAATATTGGCTTTGAATTAGACGATGCAGAAATTTATGTCTTCGGTGGATGCTCGCTTTCGCGACTGGCAGCCTTTTTCTCACTTCGGTTCTTCCATATACTCGCGTACAGGTGATCGTATTCCGATTGTCTGTACACCCGGCACAGACCCTCCTCTATTTTGCTCCATGAAAATAGAGGTCCCTCGTTTCGACAGTTCAGATCCCACAGGCTGGATTTTTCGAGTGGAAGAGTTTTTCAATTTTCATGATACTGCAGAGGAGCAACGGCTGCGTATTGTTTCATTTCACATGGAGGGGAATGCGGCATCCTGGTTTCAGTGGATGAAGGCTAATCACCTTCTGTCTATGTGGCCCGTGTTTCTTCATAGTGTTCGTCATCGATTTGGTGGATCTCTGTATGACGATTCTCAAGGCGCTTTGTCCAAACTCACTCAAACAACATCGGTGGGGGAGTTCCAGTCGGAGTTTGAGAATCTCATGAACAAAGTGGAAGGTGTCTCTGAATCTCTCCTCATTAACTTCTTTGTTACGGGTTTGAAGCCCGATATTCGTCATGAGTTGGCTTTCTCCAAACCAGCATCTCTCATGGAGGCTTTCTCTCTGGCTCGTGCGTATAAGGCACGCCTCTTGGAATCCCCCGTGGACCAACGGTGGGTTTCTCGCTCACCACTCAAAGTTGCTCCAGTCTCTCAAGTTGCTCCGATTTCGACCACGATGCCGTTTACATCTCCACAGACCAGCAACACGCCTCAACCCAAATCTTCAACTCCTTTGTTGCAGGGTCCGGCGCTTCCGGTCCGACGTTTCTCACCGAATGAACTGCGTGAGAAGCGCGAAAAGGGGATATGTTACAATTGTGATCAGAAGTGGGCGCTGAATCACCGTTGTCGTAGTTGTTTTTACATGCTCGTGGGTACTGACGACACCGAGGATGACAACAACTCTCCTCCGGCGAACGACACATCGCCTAAAGTGTTTTTGGATCCCACCATTGGCGATGACATTTCAAGCCTCAATTCGTTGACGGGACTGGGCCGACCCCGATGTCTCCACCTTTTCGAATCTATTGGAGAATAGAAATTTCGTGTCCTTGTTGATAACGGTGCTACACATAACAAGGCTTGTCAACGGGCGGATTTTACCCGGACCGGACCGGAATCATTAAAAACCCATTGCCTTATAGAGTTTCGGTTCCGGTTCTAGTTCCGGTTCTGGAACCATTAGGACCCAAACCGCACCATGTAAATTCGGACCGGTCCGTTGGATCCGGTTCTGGACAAAAACCGCTCCATTTTTTTTCTTTTTTCTTTTTCTTTTTTTCTTTTGCCTTTTCTAAAATAAGATCTTCTCTATAAAATCTTATAATAGTCACGATTTTTGGTCCAGTTCTACGGTTCCGAACCGGAACCGCCGGTTCATGGTTGAACCTTATATATAATTTTTTTCTTCTTTTTGGCCCTTTTCATTCCATTTGTTATTGTGATTATCACTTTTGCTTCCTAAACCATACAATTAACATGGCAACGGGCCGGATCTGGAATGGATCCTACTAAAGCCAGATTTAGATCCGTTTTCTTTGCCTAGATCCAGATCCGACCCAGATTCATCGAGTCTGAAAATCTAAAATCCAGATCCAGATATGCGGATCTACGGATCCGGACCCGAACCCGGATCATATGAATTAGGAACTAGAGTTTCCGATAAAGTAGAAATTGTATATTGATTTTTAAAATAAATATTTAAATTCTAAATATTTGAAGTATATATATAAATATAAATATATACAATATGGATCCGACGATCGGATTAAAATTATTTTTTAAAATGAATACACATAAATTAAAACATAAAATTATTCCGGTTCCGGCGCAACCCAACCCATAATTTGTCTGGTTCTAGACTCGACTTGGCCCGCTTATTTCGATTCCGGCCCAACCCGACCCATAAAGTTTTTTTTTTTTTTTGGATTATTCGTATAAATAAGACTTGATAACCCATACCAGTTTAGAATTAATTTTCAGTATGGAATTTTTGGCTACTTTATTAAGTTAATACTATGAATTATCAAATAACACAAATTCTACCCTCACCCACCCACCCACCACAACCCCACTCCAAGTCTCCACCCACCCAACAAACATACTTTCTCTTTCTATCTCATCCACCTCCACCTCCACCTTCTGTCCAATCCTTCCAGTCCAGCGGCTTCAATCTGAACAACAAGGTGAGTCCTAACATGTTGCTGATAATTATAATTCTTGCCATAATCTTCTTCATTTCTTGGCTGCTTCATCTTCTTGTGAGATTTCTGTTGAGGCCTCCAAACAACGATCCCGATGAAATGGATGATGTGACTGCACTTCAAGGCCAGTTGCAGCAGCTTTTCAATCTGCATGATGCCGGTGTGGATAAATCTTTCATCGATAGTACTCTTCCCGTTTTCTGAAGTTTTTGTCATTACCCAGTCATGACCCATGGATAATTACCCAACCCGGACCGATTCCTTCTAATCATCTACGGTCCGGGTCTAGCATATAGCGGGTCAGTTCTGGAACCAAAACCTAAACCTTTTGACTGGTTCTGGGCCGGGTTTGACCCGACCGCTGACATCCCTACCCATAACTATATACACCCGGCGGTAGTTCATCAACTCAGTCTCCACACCCAACCCATATCTCCTTTCCGGGTCTACGTAGGTAACGAAGACTACATTACTTGCAATTTGATTTGTCCAAATGTCTCTATTAAAATTCAGGGGCACACCGCCACAATGGATTTTTACGTGTTGTCGATCGGTGCACCGTCATTAGTCATCGGAATAGCCTGGCTTCAGACTTTAGGGCCGGTGACGCATCAATACGCGAAGCAGATCATGGAATCTGAGGATAAGGGCTCAAAGGTTAAAAGGCTGGGGATGAAAGTATTGATCCACAACCCATATCATTTTCTCAACTCCAGGCCATGGTCTAAAAGGATGAAATTGATTCACTCTTCGCTTTATTTATTTGGCCCACCCTAAATCAAGATGAGTCAGCAGCTCTACACCAACTTTCCACGACCCTTTTTTCTCCATCGGAGTCTACACCCGCCGCCCTACATCCACTCGTCCAACAATATCATCAACTCTTTCGTGTAAGTGGATGCAGCTTGGAGGCGAGGACACAACTTCTTACTAAAATAGGCGATCGACTGTTCAGTTTGCATCAACACTGCACCTATCCCCGTTTGGGAAGCGTCTGTTTCAACCACAAAATCACGAGTGAAGTCAGGTAACCGGAGCACCGGAGTAGTTGACATGGCTTTTTTTAAAGCTTCAAAGGCTTCGACAGCTTGCGGTGTCCACTCAAACGTGTTAGTCCGCAGGAGATCAGTGAGAGGAGTAGCAATGCCGGCATAATGCCAGACAAAACGACGATAATAACCAGTGAGACCAAGAAATCCACGTAGTTGCTTTACCGAGCGCAGTGCCGGCCAAGCACGCATAGCAGATATTTTCTCCAGGTCAGCCTGAACTGCTCCTTCAGAGACAATATGACCCAAATAGGCGACAAAAGCTTGACCAAACACATATTTAGAAGCCTTTAAAACAAATTGATTCTCATGGAGACAGTGAAATACATGATGAAGATGATCTACATGCTCCTCCATAGATCGACTATATACTAATATGTCGTCAAAAAATACAACCACAAATTGGTGCAGCAACGGAGCAAAGAGCTGGTTCATGGCGGATTGAAATGTAGAGGGGGCGTTGCACAAGCCAAATGGCATGACGAGAAATTCGTAATGCCCATCAAAGGTGTGGAAGGTTGTCTTAGCGATGTCATGATTGTGGACACGAATTTGGTGATACCTCGCGTGTAAATCGAGCTTCGAAATGATGCGGGCGCTACCCAAATCATCATGTAGTTCGTCGATTGTGGGAATAGAAAAATTGTCCTTAACAGTAACAACATTAAGGGCACGATAATCCACACAAAATCGAAACGTGTTGTCTTTCTTCAGAACTAGCAACACTGGTGAGGAAAAAAGAGAGTGGCTCGGACGGATAGTCCCTTGTGCGAGCATCCATATCACCAACTTTTCTATCTCTTTTTTCTGAAATTGAGGATATCGATAGGGTCGGACATTGACGGGGGCAGTGTTAGGTGTAGATGATGGTCCACTGATCTGTGCGGCAGAAGTCCAGTTGGAGGGGAGAATCATGCGCTCCAAGTGCAGAGTACTCTTGTTTCTGAGCTTTTCGAGATCCTTTGCAATGAGAACCTTACTTGTCCTGATCTCGTGGATCTCCATCACCAATTGGCAGAGAACAAGTTGAGCTCCGACTATTCTGTCACTCATGGTATGCTCTTATTTCACCACCGGTTCTATATCAGCAAGCATTCTGCCCTTATTCCTCGTCTCCTACAAGAAGCTCATGCTACTCCGATGGCCGGCCACGGCGGGGTAAAACGGACCCTCATCCGCCTTGCTGCCACTTTATATTGGCCAAATATGCACGCTGCAGTGAAGGACAAGGTTGCCACGTGTCTCATTTGCCAGCAGACAAAATATTCGACCCAAGCTCCAGTGGGTATGCTTCAGCCTTTGCCCCTTCCCAATCATGTGTGGGAAGAGTTGACTATGGACTTCATCACCGGCCTCCCTCCTAGCTGGGGGTTTACAGTCATCCTGGTAGTTGTGGATCGCTTCACAAAATATGCACATTTTGGTCCCTTACCAACCTCGTTTTCAGCAGTTACTACCGCTAATCTATTTGTGGATTTGGTTGTTCGTCTTCATGGATTTCCGGCATCAATCATTTCTGATCGGGACCCTTCATGAGCGCTTTTTGGCAGCAAATGTTCAAATTAAGCGGCACTACATTGCGCCATAGCACGGCGTATCATCCCCAAACGGATGGGCAGTCGGAGGTGGCTAATCGGGGATTGGAGCAGTATCTTCAGGCATTCACTCTCGCTAAACCAACAACTTGGGTATCAATGCTAAGTTGGGCGGAATATTCTCTTAATACCTCTTATTGCCACAATATTAAGATGACACCTTTTGAAGCGTTGTACGAGAGAGAGGCGCAAGTGATACCTCAATATACGGCTGGCACTTCCAAAATTCAAGCTCTGGATGAACTCCTACAAGAGCGTGATGTGCTGCTTCGCCGCCTCAAGGAAGCTCTTATGCAGACCCAAGTTCGAATGAAACAACAAGCTAATCATCGCCGCCGAGATGCTGAGTTTCACGTAGGTGATTCTGTGTTAGTTCACTTGCAACCTCACCGTCAGATTTTTGTTCGTAGTCGCAAATATTCTAAATTGGCGCAGCGATACTATGGGCCTTTCAAGATAATTGAGCGGGTGGGAACCGTGGCCTACCGCCTTGATCTTCCAACGGAAAGTCACATACATTCTGTTTTCCACATCTCCAAACTCCGCCCGTTCAAAGGTCAGACCGACGTTCCGGTGTATGTCCTGCCACCCGTCTCTCACAACTCTCAGCCAGTGATACAGCCGCTCGCTATATGTGCTCAACGCAACGTGCTAACAGCAACCAGTCTCCGAGCACAGGTGTTGGTTCAGTGGTGGGGAGAGCCTCCAGAATATTCCGCCTGGAAGATAAAGAAGAATTCTGCAGTGCCTACCCTCATTTGAACCTTGAGGACAAGGTTGTTTTCGATGAGGGAGAGAATGTTATGGAAAAAAGCCCAAGTTACTGAGGAGACCACAACCTAAAATGACAAAAACACAGATGAGCCCAACGAGCCCAATACGGCAGGCCCAATGGTGGAGAAGAAATCCAAACGCAAGAAGAAGATTCCCGAACGTCTCAAAGACTATCAGCTAGGCAAGGGTGTAGGAGCACCAGGAAAGTATCTCAAGAAGTGACCCCACTTTCCGTTAGAGAATAGTAGTGTTTGTTTTGTATTTAGCAGAGCTTCTGTAGAGTTTGTTGCTATCTTGAATGAAATTATCCTCTTTCCTGTTTATCCTCTCTTGTTTGAAGTTAGACTCACTCAAAGTAGTTATTATTTCCTTGGTTTTGCATAACACCAACCTCGCACGAATTAATCCACCTCTAAATATATGTATGTGATGAGTATATGATGATAAATGAGAATATAAACTAATATGATAAACGAAAAGTAACACTTGTAAGGACTAATAACATATTTTAGTGTTACAAATCCGACTCTAGATCGTTAGAAGAATGCATGACTAGGATTGATGGAGTGATAATAAGGACAATATTAATATTATTCATTATAATCTTATGATGACCCATTCATTATATATAAAGATCATTCTTTTGCCTCAAAAGTCACAATATTTGTTGGATGTAACATGACACGTGAGACGGAAAAAACTATATATTTAAATTTTAAAGATCTGTTGTTGGCTGATAATCAGTAAAGCAAATATCAAAGCAATTCCATACTTAATTTATTGTAAATGAGACTTTTTCATTTCCTATTCCAACTCTATCATCACACATGTATATCATATCCATATAAAGGGGATTTAATAGATTATATCTACTCATGATATAGATTAGATCTACTCATGATATAGATTAGATGATCATCTCTTACATAACATATATTTTCCCTTTTCCGTTCAATACGTCATATTTATCTTTTTGAATTATCCCATTTAATATGATTTGTTTTCTTTTATGGAAAATTTTAACTAACTTTAGGCTAAAAAGTTAATTTTTTAGCACTTTATTTGCACTTTTTTTATAAATAATATCTTTCTCCCTAGTTTTCGTATTGAAATGAACTAGGCCATCATATTAAACGGTACAGTAAAAATACTCTTATAATAATTGTATTCAACTACACAAATTAAGACACAGGTAATCTTTGTGTAACCAATATACTAGTGACATTAGTACATGACTTAGCTTGTGATTTTGTAATACACATCCAAATTGCACAAATCAATAATAAAAGCAAAAGCAACAGTACTACTGGTCGGCTCACATAATCTTTATTTACCTTTATCTTAATTTATGGCCTCCTTTTGTCATCCTTCAAACAGTCACTTTACCCTTAATTTATTTAACACACATTACACCACCATTCATTCTCCACTCCCATTCTTCATTCTTTGTCCTCTTCTTCTTCTTCCAGTACATTCAACACTACCGATCACACACAAAAAAACCCACTTCATCCCAACCTTAAACACAATGCAAAAATTTAGTTTTTGTTTTTGACCACATACATATATCATCACATTGTACAGAATTAACTTAAGCATCAACAAAATTGAAATGGAAATATTGTCACAAATGTGGTCTCTTTTAGGCCTATTCACCGTTATCCAAAACATTATTCCCACACAATGGCTCCAATCCTTCTCCGAATCCTTCCAAGATTTCCTCAGCCCTTACGCCTACTTCGAAATCCCCGAATTTAACGGCTACTGCGGCGTCGACGTCAACGACCTCTACCGCCACGTCACCCTCTACCTCAACTCGGTCAACTCGGCCGCTGCCACGTGCCGCCGCCTCACCCTCTCCCGCTCCAAGTCTTCCAATAAAATCTCCTTCTCCGTCGCAGCCAACCACACCGTCGCCGACTCTTTCCACGGTCACCGCGTCGTGTGGACCCACGTCGTGGAGACGGCACAGGACTCCGTCGAGGAGAAGCGCGGGTTCATGCTCCGGATCCCCAAGCGCCACCGCCCCGCGCTCCTCCCGCCCTACCTCGACCACGTGACCGCGCGTGCGGAGGAGTTCGAGCGCGTGTCACGCGAGCGCCGCCTCTTCACGAATAACGGCCACGGTTCGTACGAGTCGGGGTGGTCCTCGGTGCCGTTCCACCACCCTTCGACGTTCGAGACGCTGGCGCTCGAGCCGGAGCTCAAGAACCAGCTGGTTGACGATCTGACGTCATTCTCCGGCGGGAAAGATTTTTATCATAAAACCGGCCGTGCATGGAAGAGAGGCTACTTGCTACACGGGCCGCCGGGATCGGGGAAATCGAGCCTCATCGCCGCCATTGCTAACTTTCTCTGCTACGACGTCTACGATCTCGAGCTTAGCAAAGTTGCAGACAATTCTGAGCTGAGGGCTCTGCTAATCCAAACCACAAACCGCTCGATCATCGTGATCGAGGATATCGATTGCTCGGTCGATCTAACCGGGGACAGATCGACGACCAAGATGAAGAGGTCATCATCTACGATGAAGAAAACACGTGGTTTGGGGGAAGTCGGAGATGATCAGAGCGGGAGGGTGACGTTATCGGGGCTTCTGAACTTCACGGACGGGCTGTGGTCGTGCTGCGGGGAGGAGAGAGTGATCGTGTTCACCACCAACCACCGCGACGCCGTAGACCCGGCGCTGCTGAGGTGTGGCCGCATGGATGTGCACGTGCACCTCGGCACGTGCGGCATGCACGCATTCAAGGCCTTGGCTAGGAACTACTTGGGAGTGGAGACGCACGCGCTCTTCGACGTGGTGGAGAGCTGCATGAGGTCCGGCGGCGGCCTCACGCCGGCGCAGATAGGGGAGATATTGTTGAGGAACCGGCGGGATGCTGATGTGGCTGTCAAGGCGGTGGTCTCGGCCATGCAGGCCAAAATTTTGGGTGGTGATATGGATGTCATGGAGGGCGGTAAGATGTATGATGAGACGCCGGAGAGAGTGGTGGAAGGGGGCTTTTGTGGATCGCCGGATAATTGGGGGAGTGGGACGCCGGAGAGATTCGGAGGGAAGAAAAGAAAAGAGAAGGGGAATTGTAATTGGGAGAGTAAGGTTAAGTTTCTAGTGAGGCTCAAGTCTTTGACCAAGTCTGATTCTGGAAGAAGAGGTGTTTGAGTATTATCATCAAAATGTTTTGGGTTAAATGTTGATTAGCTTGTTGTGCAATCAAGAATTTTGAGTAATAGAATGTTTTTTCAAATGTTAAAGGGCGCTATTACAAGATTTTCTATTGTCAATTTTATATTGAATTTTGAGTCTTATTTAATACTTTAATGCGCGCATTTGAAAGTTGATCGAAAATGAGATTTCTTTCCTAATATATAGTTGCATTTCATTTTAGTGATAATCGACAAATATATTATATTTTATAAGAGCATACACATCGGGCGGCTCATCCTCCGGCTCGAGTCGCATCAACGGATGAACCCACCGATGTCGAGCTGCAGAGACTCGAGCCCGACTCATCTCAATGAGCCGACTAATGTGGATTTTAAGTATGACACGTGCAATGCGCGCGTCTTATTTAAAAAAAAAAACAGATTTTGAATTCAATGTCTACTTCTCGCCGGCGCCACTGCCAACGGCTAGTTTTTTTTTCTTTTTTTTTTCAATTCCTTCTTTTCCAACTATAAATACACCCACTCTCTATCTCATTTCTATACTATTTCAACACCATTTCTTCTGCTCTATCCATTTCTTTTCTTACTCTTCACAAATCTTTCTTATTTTCGTCTCCTCCAATGGTCGCCAACAACCATGCATCGAGGCGGAGTCGGAAGCCTTGACTGCCATTTGGGTAGCTGTTAAGGCATCGAATCGGTCTTGTTCCTTTTGCAACCAAATGGCCGATAACTACAATAGCAATCAACTCGCCGACAGGCCGGAGAGGACTGCAAGGATGTTGCGAGGTCACTGGAACCGTCTCAACAATTCGTGCGCTCGATTCAAAATATTGTGCCGGCAATCCATCCAAGTTGTTTCGGCAACGTCAACGCGACATATATCATAGCGCATGCAAAAACGGAATACGAAGCCATCTACGGAACACCATTCAATCATGTAAGCGTGTGGAGGATCATCGGTAATGATGCCGAATTCATTGCACAACTTTGAAGTCGTTTATTATCTTTATGTTTAATGTAATTTGTAGTATTTATGTTTAATGTAATTTAAATCTCATTCAATAAAATTGAATTTCAAATTCAAATTAAATCAAAATCTTAAAAACTGCAAAACTAACTGATATGAGTCTGCGGATAAGCCCGTCCAGTATGGGCAGAGGCTCATCCATCGCCAGACCACCCGTTGAGCCTCGGCGTTGGCTCAACGGATGTGAATGCTCTAACTGAGCTTTGAAACTTAATTTTGAGTAATGAAACTACTTTTCTATTTGTAGCAAATTCAGAATTTCTTGAATTTTTCGGCGATCAAAAATATTAAAGCCACAAAAATAATATAGTTTCATGATTCAGTGAAATATTTGGACTAATTGAAACTTTAGTGCACAAACTAACACCGAGTTTGAAATTAAATTTAATTAACCCCATTTTTAAATTCTTATTGTAAATGTAATAATCCTACCTTTGAATTTTGTAGCAAATTCAACACCCTTCATTTTTTTTCTTTTCCAGTGATTAAAAACTGATGTGGCACAAAAACGTATAGTTTTGTTCATGAAAGTGTTCAAAAAATTTGCCTTGTTGCAACTAAAACTTGCATCCACTCCACATATACAGATGATGTAGTTTTCTTATTATTGTCTCCTCTCGTCCTAAAAATTAAAGTCGTCATCATCAATTTGTTGGATAGAACTTAGATTTTTTGTGCAACAAATCTAAACTTGTAAGGCCTGCTCTTTGTATCTGGGGACAATTTTGTCATCTTAGAGAGGGAGTGCAACCCTTATTACATCAACGACAAAAACTTTGGTGCATATTTTCTACCGTGCAACACCCGACCCGTTTGACCCGACCGACCTGTTTGACCCGGTCAAACACCTTTGACCAATTTCTTTTTTTTTGTGTTTGCCGCTTCTTCTATGGTCAAGATTTGAGCGAGGGAGCCGAAGGCTTCGGAGCGAGCCGAAGAAGTCCAAATTATTGCCCGCTGATTATCCTTATTTTAGTAATCGGAGCGAAGGTCGGAACAAAAAATCTTGAAATTAAAAAAAAAAAGGGGGGAGGGGGGGGTGAGGTCCACACGCGGGTCGAATGGGCGCGTGGCGGGTCGGGTCGGGGCGGTGACCCATTTCCACGGTGCTACATCTGCACGAGACCTACCCTACATCAACTTATGTTTTTTTATTATCTTTCTATTATTACTTCAACTATTTTCCGAAGTACCATTATCACAAGAATTTCTGTACTTTGTCTTCTCAATAAGTAATGTTAATTCAGCCACACACCAAGTTATACCGGTAATGTAATGACGATTTTAGATGAATGGCGCTAAATTTATTCACTCAAAATTATGTGTTGGTGAGTGAGTAATAATTTGTAAGTATATTGTAGAAGTTGGACATTTTATAGAGGGTTACATTAAAGCAATCTAATGAAGTTCACGTTGTCAGTCTCTCGAACCTCGTTCACTTGGTCGAAATTCCATAGCATGTGGGGCAGCTACGAAGAAGATAAAGTTTTTTCATCTTTGAATATTCTGTCTTTTTACCATCCCGCCTTTTGTATTTGTTGTTTCCTTGCCATAAGTTGGAAATTAATATTCCTACCATTTTATATGCATCGTTTCCATAATTTATCTTTACTATTAGTATATGTTCATATTCTTTGAATTTCTAGAGAACTTATCTTGGCCGGCTGGTGAGAATATTATTGACGCCTGCAATTATTTTTCATATACCTATATGACCTTAGAGCATTTGCAACAGGGATCGATCACCGGTGTCGATCCCGGTGTCGATCCCCCTCGAATCGATACTCCCTCTCTCGATGTAGGGAGTATCGAGCGCCGTTGTGGTTGAGGGGAAGCCGATATCGATTTCGGCGGTATCGAAGGTGGTTTCAATATATCAACACCGCCTTCGACTTCGGGTGGGCAGTTCTTTGGGGATACGAATTGGTCCGGCTAATTTTTTTTCTAGAAATTAATGAAAAAAAATCCCCAACGGTTACAATTTTTCCTCCCCTATAAATACCCCTTCAATTCATTCATCCTTCATACCAAAGTTCATTCTACACCTTCAAAATTCAATTCTTCACCTAAAAAAAGACGTATCGAGTTGGGTCAGCGAGCCATGGAGCTTTACCAACTAGCATACGGCGATGATTCGTCGGATGACGAACCAGATACGAGGACGTACATGCACCAGAATCGTGAGGAGGCCGAACAACGCCTCCGGCGAGATTGTTTTGACGACAACTCTACATGGGGTGTGTTGTCTTCCGTCGGCGGTTTCGAATTAGCAAGAGCCTGTTCTTGAGAATAGATCAAACTCTTGAGCAACGAGAGCATTTTTTTCAGCAACACCCGGATATCACCGGAAGATTGGGGTTTCACGTGTGGGTGAAGTGCACCGTTGCTCTTAGACAACTCGCCAATGGTGGATTAGCCGATCAGTATGACGAATATCTGCATTGTGGAGATTCAACGGGCAATTTGATTCTCAAAAATTTCTGTCGGGCCATCAGATCTGCTTTTAGCGACCACTATTTGAGGCGGCCAAACGCCGATGACATCGCCAAGATCACTGCATTGCACGAGAGGACGCACGACTTTCCCGGGATGCTTGGAAGCATCGACTGTATGCACTGGGCGTGGAAGAATTGTCCATCGTCTTGGAGAGGAATGTACACAAGTGGACAAAAGGGTTATCCAACGCCCATCCTTGAAGCTGTCGCCTCCCAAGATTTGTGGATTTGGCATGCTTTTTTCAGTATCGCCGGCTCTATGAATGACATCAATGTGCTCAATCAGTCCCTCCTCTTCAACAACGTCCTCAATGGGAGAGCGTCGTCAACTGAATTCACTGCAAACGGCCGCCAGCACCACATGGGATATTATCTCGACGACGACATCTATCCGAAGTGGGCCTCTTTTGTGAAGATGCTCAATGCGCCAGTAGATCCGGAGAGAGCCCGATTCGCTCGAATGCAAGAAGCTGCGCGTAAAGACGTTGAACGGGCTTTCGGCGTCCTCCAAGCTCGTTGAGCAATTACAAAGGGCCCTGCTTGTTTGTGGTTTCGAGAACATTTATGTAGCGTCATGTATGTTTGCATCATTCTGCATAACATGATCATTGAAGATGAAGGACCTAGAACAACTCAATTCAATGCTGAATCGAGCGAATAGGGCGAAAGACGCGTGAACAAGGCACCAGTTAATCAAGGTATGCCAGGGTCACTCCACCAATATATTGAGAGACAAGCTCGGATTCAGGATGCACGTGCCCACGAACGTCTTATGGACGATCTGATTGAAGAGATTTATGCACGTTTCGGTCGACACTACTAGTCGTTCTTGTTTTTTTTTTTTCTTAATTATTGTAATTTGATTTTCTTAATTATTGTATTTTTATTTTATTAATTAATGTATATTTTATTTTTTAATTGAATAAAATTGTCGTTTCTTAATTTTTGAATTTAATTATTCAGTATTTTTTATGTTATTTATTACAAATAAAAAAATAACAAAATAAAATCTACTCAATCATTAGCAATGATTATAGATACTGGTATCTAACTCAATACCCATAGTATAATTTTGCACCGGTATCTTACTCAATACCACCAATCATTGAAATCAAGCTTCTTGGCGATAGACCGAGTATCTAACTCAATACTCAATACCACCAATCATTAAATCAAACTTTCCGATGATAGACCTAGTGTCTAATTCAATACCCGCTATGAATGCTCTTAATTATGACATGGATTTACGCCTCGGACCTACTTTTTACAATCATGAGCTGAGTACTTTAATTTCATGAGTCATAAAAAATGATCATACACATATAATTGAACTTTAAGTACTTTTATGAGTCGAAGTGTCGAACAAAAATGATCATAAATAAATTTGAAGAACTTTTTTCAGTCGAACAAGAATGATCAAATATATATTTATACTTATATATAAAAAAAAAAAAAAATTTACAAAATTTGAATCACCTAAAATATCCTTACTACATATCAAAATTAAGTGCAATATTGCAATATAATATATAATCTTAATAATAATACATTATTAGTTACAAAAATTACTAACTTACCGTATTGGTAATATATTATTTATCTTAATTGTTCTAGAGCATAATTAGATATATAAAAATCCTGTTTGAGAATTTTTTTAATTATGAATATAATTATTAATGTTTTTAAGTTATTAATTTAAGTTGCGGCCGACTTAAGGTAGACCATTTCATATTTAATTTATTTTAATACTTGACAGCATAATACTTTTGACGGATTTATTAATTTTATTCATATTATGATTTGAAAGAAGTATTAATAGAATACACCTATCCTACGTTTTTATCTTGTTAATATTGATACCTAATATCATTATAAAGTCCATGTGTGACTTTCTCAAGTTATTCTACTTTTACTTTTGCAACTTGAAGTCGCCTTCATTCTTTCGATTTTTTATTCATTCTTAATTTAGTATACACCTAATCCCTTTTGCTATTTCTTTTGGTCTTAAACTGAATGATTTTGCATATTATTATCACGATCGAACTACTTATGAGCACGTAGTTCATTGCTGAATTTACTTCTTTAATATGAGAAATGGTGCATTATCCAAGTGTGAATCATGTTCAAACATTTTTAATTCTTAAATCATAAGAATAATATTTTTATCAATTTCTTTTATTTTCCCAATAAGCTAATTTGAATATTTATGTCAAATCTCAAAGAGATAAAATAATGAATAATTATGTATATGTAATGTTACGGGCTTACAATTATATTTTTCGTTTCTTATGATTTTCCTTTTGTTCCTATTAATTAAAATCCTTGCCAAAAAGAATCGAGGCAAATTGACACCGTTAGCTAGCAATTAGTAGCAAAATATTAACCATCATTTATCAATCGTGCTGGATTAATTAATTGGAATCAAATTATAAAAAAACTGCTTAATTTCTTCTATTGTATAGTTATGAAACTGATATTAATTCACTCTGAAGCAAATGTCTAAATAAATTTGAGTAATACAAATCATAATTCGGAATAAGCCATTTTTTGGGTTTTGAAAATTTATCTCCAGAAAAGTAAGTTATTCTTTTAGGAGACTTTAGTGAAATTATATTAACTTATTTTATTTAATGATAACATTTTTATGATGACACTAGAAAAATAATTAAATTAAAGTATAAATAGTTATCAAGTTTTGACACAGTACTTTTGTAATTTTTGGAAGGTCAATAATACAAGAAAAAAATATGGCACTATTCGCAACTAAATATTTTCATTATTCTTTATTTTTTTAATTAATGATTGAATGTAATTGCAAAAATTCAATAAAATGAATAAAAATTATAAATATTAATATAAAATTTAACTAAAATATTATTCGAATCATCAATATTTATTTAGGATAATCATTATTTTTACGTGCGAGTGCACATTAATTATACTAGTAGACAAAAAAAAGTGTTGTTATCTATTCAAGTGAGATACGGCTGTTATTTGTGATTAAGAAGCATTCTCTCCTAGCTAAGTGGCGTGCTTTAATAACTTACATATAATTAACCATACATACAGATAAAATTCATCATCGTTTTCCTTGTTATAGGTAACTAGTGTATAACCCGTCGAAAATCGACGAAAAATTATATTTACAAAAATTAATAAAATTATACAAATATGTGATAAATTAGAAAAAATATTACTTGTTAATTATTATTGTGTTCAATCACTTGATTGTTTAATATATTAAATTCGTTTAAAGTTTATACGTACTTAAACATATCTCCAATTCAATTAAAAAAATAATTTTATCACTTGTTTACATCTCAAACTCATATAGTAATGTCTGTTAAAAAATTTAATCTAATTTACCCTTATTTCTTTGATAATTTTCAAAACTCTATTCTTCTCCAAAATCGATGTGGGCAAAAATATATTTGACTCTCAAAAAGATTGTTCCAATCGACTTTATATGAAAATTGAGATGAATCCTTTTCATTGGAAATACTCCTTGCCCCGCATTGATTTAGAAAAGAAAATAATTTTTAAGATTGTCTATAAGAAAGAAACTGATCACAAATACTCTACATTATGAGTTCAACATAAAATTAACAAAAACAAAAAAAGTTGAACCACCACTTCGCAACCATCCCTTCTACCCCACGGTTCCGACCCGGAACCGGCCTGTTAACTACAATATTGATTTTATAGAAAATAATGGTAAAATATAAAAAGTTAAATTTCAACTATAAATTACCCAAATTTAATTTAAAAGTGACTATAATATTCGTTCTCGTCCTTGATTTGTATATAGAATAATATTCGCTAATTATTTGAACTTGTTTGAATTTATAAATTAAGTAAAGATTCAAATATTATGATAAAAGTTTGTCGCAATAAAAAAATCAAACACATGTCACACAATATGAAATAAATAAAAATTATATTATAAATTGAACCGTCGATTTGGAATCGGTCCGTCTACCCTCACGGTTCGAAGTCGAAATCCTCTCGTTATGTTGAACTGCCGTAACTGAATCGGTCCGCTTATCTCCACAGTTCCAATGCCAATCAAACCCATTTTAGTTTTCGATTCAATAAATCAGTCCGTTGACCATGATCTTAATTTTTGTGCACAATTGAATAAATGATCAACATGTCGAAAATAAATAGTAAGTTATATAATAGGACTTAATAACATATTTATTCGGCCAACTAATAAATTGACCAAAATTAAATTAAATTAAATTATAAAAATATAGTTATTTTTTTCGGCCGACTAATAAATAAATAGGCCAAATAAATTTTTTGATGCAAAAGATGAAAAACTACACATTGATTATAGGTATTTATAATGTTTCATTGAATAAACGATGTGGGACACAAGATATTAGTAAATATTTAAAATCTATTATTTTATGTTAAAAAATCCAAAAATTTGAGAATGTAGATAAATATAAATGAATGATTAAGAAGGGTGCCGCATATTTTTTTTTTAAAAAAAGAGTCGTTATGTTTCATTGAATAATCGATGTGAGACACAAAATTTTAGTAGATATTTAAATCTATTATTTTAAATTTTGAATCAAATATTCGAATAGCATGTTTATAATAAACTTAAAAACCCGAACCGAATATTCGATTCAAATAAAATATTAGCGAATATCATTAAGAACCGAATACGAGATATTCGAAGTCAATTCGATTACTGATTCGAATGTGCGAATAATGTCACAAATCCAAATTTGGAACCATTTATTCGGCCAACTAATAAATTGACCAAATTAAATTAAATTTTAAACTATAAAACTATAGTTATTTATTCGACCGATTAATAAATAAATGAGCCAAATAAAACTTTTGGTGCAAAAGATGAGAAAATACACATTGATTCTAAGTATTTATAGGTTTTTCAGTAGGTGATGTTTCATTGAATAACCAATGTGGGACACAAGCTTTTAGTAAATATTTAATAATAAAATGTATTATTTTATTTTAATAATAAAGCTTTTAGGTGAATCTTATATTTTTATATTTTTATTGTATGACAGATTTACGTCTATGGCTTAATTGTTTTTCATTCTTTTGTAAGATGTTTTTATGACACATATTCTAGATTAATATTTAAATAATAGGTTGTTCATGTTTTATTTTAATTTTTTTTGAAGGAACGTTTTTAGTTTAGCCTATCCATATATATGGAATATATTAAAATATAATAGATATAGATTTTGAAAATTTGATCTTGTTAAAATTTTATTTCCATGTCATAGATAATATAATATATAGAATATAAATATGATAAATATTAATTTTAAATTCAAAAAATTTGAGAATTTAGATAAATAGGAATGAAGGACTAAGAGGGGTGCCACGTAGAATTTTTTAAAGAAGAGTTGTTTTCGTTTATATAATAATAACTAGCGTATAACCTGTCGAAAATTGACGGAAAATTATAAAAATTAATAAAATTATTAAATAGTACTAATATGTGATAGATTAAAAAAAATATTATTTGTTAATTATTTTAGCGTTAAATAATTCAATTATGCAATCTATTAAACTCGCTTAGAATTTATATCCCTTGAACACATCTCAAATTCAATTAAAAAGTAATTTTACCACATGTTTACGTCTCAAACCCATATAGTTATGTTTGTTAAAAATTATAACTAATATATGTTCATTACTTTCGATAATTATTAAAGCTCTGTTCTTCTACAAAATCGATGTGGGCAAAAATATATTTCTCTGTCAAAGGAAAACGACTCTTAAGCTGAATTTTTTAGCTTTTTATGAAGAAAAAGAGGCAAGGGAAGGAGCGGGTAGTGAGAGAGAAAAGAGATATATAGATAGCGAATAATATTATTGATGTTAAGATTGTCTATAAGATGAAAGTGATCCTAAATACCCCACATTATAAATTCAACACAAGATTAAAAAAAAAAAAAGTTAAACCACCGCTTCACAATCATCCCGTCTACCCCGATGGTTCCGACCTGGAACCGGCATATTGACTACAATACTGATTTTAAACTATATAAATAATCGTCTTCCAAATATATTCACAAAAAATTAATGATGACATTTGTTTTCTTTTTACCTAAAATTAATATTTAATTATATACATAACTATATTCCAAAAATATTCACACAATATTTAATAAATAAAAATTTAATTATAAATTATAGTATTATATAAATAATCATCTTCCAAATACATTTATAGAAAAATAAATGATGACATTCATTTTTTTTACCAGCTTCGAGAATAACTTTTTTAACTGAGAATAGAACTTCAAGAATTGTTTCACTATGAACTTGGTAGTTTTTCCTTTTTACAAAACTTTATGTGGAATGATTGTGATTCATAAAATTATTTAGTCAATGATATAAGATAAAAGTTGACCATAAATATTTCTAATTTTATGAGTTCAAAATTATATAATATATTAAAAAAAACTTGCCCCGCAAGTACTGAATTGACCCATCTACGCGCACGATTATTGGTCGGAATTGACTCGTTGATAAATCGTTAGTAATTTTCTGTCAATTTTCCTACATATTCTACGTTTTCCAACGGAAACGATTAATCAAATAATTTGAGATGATGTGTTTAGGATTATTCAAACTTGTTTGAAATTTATATACTCGTACTTGTTTAAAATCCGAATAAAAAATTAGTCATTTGTGTTCCTTTCTGAAAAAAAATCTGTATATTAGTCTACGGCCACAGTTCTGCATCGGAACTGGCCTGTTGACCATAACTCTAATTTATAAGTGCGTAATTTATAAAATTTGTTTAGAATTTATATAGATCCAAAAATGTAATAAAAATAATGATTGTACTATTCGTTATCGTCCTTAATCATATAGTAATATTCATTAATTAAAATTATAAATTATGCAAAGCTGCAAAACCCAACTACAAATAACGTAAAAATTATTTCATGGATGACGATTATAGATTTTAGAAAATAAATGGGAAAAAAAGCATAGTGTCGGTTGGAAATTGGCTCGTTTACCGCCACGGTTCCAAGTCACAATTGACCCGTTGACCACGATTTTGATTTATAAATGCACAACTTATGACGATTCTAGATTTTAGAAAATACATGAAAAAAATGAATAAAATGAAAATTTTAAAATTAATAAGAATAAAGAATGAAAATGTCACGTGAGATCCCGAGTTGAGGTACCCGTCAGTTGGGAATTGACATGTCTATCTAATTAATTGACAAATTAAAAATTACTTATTTTTTATCAAATTAAATAAATGAATATTAGACTATTTCCAAATTTAATTCGGTCAACCAATAAATTATCCAAACTATTTTGGAATCATTTATTCTATCAACTAATAAATTGGTTCCTAATAAAAATAATTATCTATTAGGTCAATTAATAAATTGACCAAATTAAATTAAATTAAACTATAAAAATACAACAGTTATTTATTCGGCCGATTAATAAATACATTGGCCAAATAAAACTCATAGAAAAAATAATTATCTATTCGGCCAATTAATAAATTGACCAAATTAAATTAAATTAAACTATACAATAAAGTTATTTATTCGGCCGACTAATAAATAAATTGGCCAAATAAAACTGGTGGAGCAAAAGATGAGAAACTACACATTGATTCTAGGTATTTATAGGCTTTTCAATAAGTGAAGTTTCATTGAGAAACCAATGTGAGACACAAGATTTTAGTATAGATATTTAAATTCTATTATTTTACATTTAAAAATTTAAAAATTTGAGAATTTAGATAAATATGAATGAATGAATATAAAGAGTGCCACATAAAATCTTTTCAAAGTAAGAATCATTTTCTTTTTAGTAATATAATGATAAACATGCGAGCCTTGCTACCTACTTACGAACTATTCATATTTTTTTTAGCATGACAATATTACGTTCAATTCGGCTCGTCGATAACATTCGTAATTAATTTGACATTGAGTGCAAATGTGCAATCAACATTATATCAGAATATTGATTATTGAGCGAGTGAGTATATGTATTATATTATTGTAATTTATGTCGATATTTACGTATACCTATAATATAAGATGCGACCAAATTGGGTGGTGCATGTGGGATGGGTTGTTGAATAACCTTAGCTTGTCAACAATCATTGTCAAATGATGTTCTCATTCCAATCCTTATTGCATAGAATAAAGTTAATCTTATCCCCCATACACGTATAGATGCATTGGATGCCATCCACCGAAGAATTCTTCCACGTTAAAAACTCTCTTTTCACATTTAGTTAGAAGCTTCGTGTTCTATTGCAGTTACGTTTTCTGTTTAGTTAGAAATAGACAGACTACTTTAATTATATAGTAGTACTAGTATTTATAAATCAAGTATTTTAAGTTTTAATTTCAGTCCACCTGCACATGCGTATTAGATTATACTAGTATGATGTTAATAAAACAATATCTGTATCACGAATGTTGATGGGCTATGCAGCCATATTAAAATATTATATCTAAAATTAAAAAAAAGGTTCATTGATAAACCAAAAAATGAAGGGGGCAAACCAATCAGGCAATTATCCAACGTGTCTTCATCTTGAATGAAGTTATGACTATGAAACAGTTAGGCTATGGGCAGCGGCGCCAGCGAGCGTGCTGCCCAAGTGAGCGTATATAGCAAGCTCGCTGCCCACTGCTAAACATAGCGCTTGCAAGTTCAAGCTCGATTGAGCGAGCTCGCGCTCTCATGAGGTCAGTGCCACGTGGTGGCCGCTGGTTGGTTGCCAGCATAGCCGTTGCGATCGTTAACGTCCAACGGTCACCATTCAATTTTTTTTATATCTATCTATATATATATTTCTTCCCCCACCCACATATCACACACTACACTCTCTACACTCTTCTCTCTCAACTTTCCTCACACAACCGGCGGTCATCTTCTTCGGCGGCGGTCTCCTCACCGGCGGTCATTTAAAAAAGAAAAATGGATGGTAACGCCAATTTCAACTCCAATTGGGCATAGGCCGAAGAAGTCGATCCAAATAGCCCTAACCCATTTCGTCCATCCCCTCGACAAAATTTCTATTCTCCAATACCCCAACGAGATTTATTCTCATCGCCTCAAGCCTTCGTGCCTCAATTATCCACGCAAGGAGCCTACGTTCCTCACTTTCCAGCGGGCGCCTTTGCACCGTTTCAAGGCTTCGGAGCCTCCAATGCCGCTGCCCTCGCGACCTCCGTCTATCCTACGCACCCGCACCGTCGCCCGATGATTTCAACTCGACGGTGAATTTGGACGAGGACGACGACGACGAGGTTCAAGTCACGTCGCTGGCAAAGAGGAAGGGAAAAAAGGCGACGACCTCCGATAGTGGTTGCCGTGGTGGCAGTCGTGGCAGCCGCGGTGGCCGTACGACGGCGGTGGAGTTGGTGGATTCATCTTCCGAAGGCGACGACGGGCCAGTAGGATACATCGAGGCCGAGACGAAAATCTTGGCTCGATGTTGGGGTGACATTAGCCAAGACCTCATCGTCGGCAACGGCCAAAAGAAAGATAAGCGTATTGGTGCCGCATTTTGCACCGCTACTGTGAGCTTCGTCCCGCTGGAACGGCAAAAAAAACATGGCAAAGCTCTGCAACCATTGGGATCGAGTGAAAACCGTCTTAACGGAGTTCCAACAAGTTTATAAGGAGTGCGAGATGGCAAGATGAAGCGGCGAGAGAGGTGAGGATATTTTGGCCCAAGCTCTCATTGAATGGCAAAGCTCGCGTCAGACTGCCTTCAAGCACTTCGAGACGTGGCGGGTATTAAGAGAGATGCCGAAGTTCGCCTCAGTTTACTCCGCAAAATACCAAATCCAAATGGCATCAAAGAGAACGAAGACGGGCGAAGATGAGAGCTACACCACTTCGGCGCACGTTTCGGCGTTAGGGAGCAATCCGAGCGGGAGCACACCGCGGTCCACCACTCCACTTTCTGGCAGCGAGTTTGGCTCGAAGCACTCTAGTCAGCTGGAGTGGTCGATGAGTAGAGACAAGGCAAATGCGACGGCAAGAGGGAAGAATAAGGCCGGAAGGAGCTCGGGTTCTGGTTCGGCTTCGGGAAATGCACGGGCGGAATTTGCTATGGCGGCCGACGCGATGACGAGAGCGATGACGGAATTTGCTCGGACGCAAGACTATAATATCATCACGAGAAGTACTGTCAATATGGATCCCCCAAAGAAGAGCTTCCACGAGGCCTATCACGAGAAGTACCGCCAATATGGATCCTGCAAAGAAGAGCTTCCATGAAGCCTATGTTGCTTAGCTTAAAAAAAAATGGGGGTGGACCGATATGTAGTTTTTTTTTTTAATGTAATATTTTAAGTTTAATGAAATGAAATTTTAATTTTATTATTTCAGAATTTTTAATGCATTAAAAAAACCAAAAAAAAAAACAAAAAAATGAAAAACAAAAATCAGGCGAACTCGTTACTGCAACCCTAACGAGCGCACGAACTCGCTTTGGCGTGACTAATGGGCGTGCGGGATCGTGGAGATTGGCACTACCCATAGTCTTAGTCCCCCCCCCCCCAAACAAAAATAGAAAAAAGAAAAAACTGAAACTGTTGGTTATAACTGATTGACGGTGCCAAATTATGCCACTTTTTTAGTCTCTCTAATTTATATTTAGACGCTCTCTCAACGTCACTTGGAAAATATTATTCCATAAAATTTTAATACTGTATATATCCTTATCTTATACTACTCCATATTAGATTCAAACAAAAAAAGTTGGGCAATATGAGAGAACATTAAACAGGAGTATGTATAGTAAGAAAAAGGAGATTTAATATAAGCACATCTTCTTCTTCTTTCTTTTTTTATTTTTTTTGATAACGCGGGAACCCCAGCCGTTATTTTCGGTGCGCACTGGGTAAACCCCCGTTCCTTGTGCAGTAGCCTGCAAACCACACATGACAGGTAAACCACACTTTCCTAGTACATGTGTGACATGCTCGACCTATAAAGGCGCTTCATGAGGTTCGAACCTGAGACCTCTCAATCTCAAGCACTCACTTTTTACCACTACACCATTCCTAGAGGAACTTAATATAAGTACATCTAATTAACAAGAGAAGTGGACAATAAATGAATAATCTCACGATGGATAAAACTGGAATATGAGCCTACATCTTTTGAGGAAAGAGAATATCATAGAATAGCATAATAATTGTATTTTCGGTTATTATAAGACATAAAACATGACATATAATTATCATTTACTTGTAAATTATTTAGGACACTTCCGCCCTTACAACTACAAGGTCAAGAATTTATTTATTAAACTTAAATTAACCTTAATTTAATTTCTTTTTCTCAGAAATAATTTCTTTAAAATGCTTAGCTTGAATTTGCTACCCAATTGAAATTGAGTAATACTACTACTATAGAAGTGTGTCAAACAAAATTATTTAAATCCGTTTTCCGACTCTTGACTTATCTCAATGCAGTCCACGAGAAGCCAAGTCAGAGCCGTCGTGCTTGAAACGCCAAAACTCTCTCTCTCTCTCTCTCTCTCTCTCTCTCACGGTCTCACCTCTATATATACTCCACATAACTCATTCATGACTTCATCAAGTTCCACACGATTAAAATTCCTCTTCCTCAAGTTCAAAGAAGCATCCACAATTCTTGAAAGCTTTTTGCAATTTCCATATCGATTTCGTCAAGGTAGTTATAATAAGTTTGTTCATGGAAATCGATGGCAGCTTAGGAAGCACGCTGCTGAAGGTGGCGCTCTTCCTCCTGGTTCAGGCGCTGGTTTACCTAATTCTCTCGCAATCGTCCAACGTTTTCTCAAAAATGCCCAGATCGCACAGCTTCAAGACCGCCCGCTCCCTCAGTATCCGTCGCTGGGCCGCTGCGCTCTCTGATATTCCGGCCGGCGGCGAGTCGTCTCCCACATCCATGGGCTTTTTCCGCTCTTTGAGCCGGAAGGACTAAATTTCATTAAAAATTTGTTGGTCCACATATAAATCATTATGGGCTTCATGGATCTCTGTATTTTATTCTTTCTTTTTGCCACTTGATTCATTATTATTTTTTATTTTTAGACCTCAATCAATGTTCATACTAGTATTTTCTTACATTCTTTTGTTCTTTTAGTTTGTCTATTATATACAGAATAAATTCTTGTATTTCTGTCATTCTACTTTATTTTGCCTTGAAAATCATTTTGTTCAAGTACTAATATTTTTGATTGCATGATTATGATTACTACCTCCATCTACGATATTTGGCAGATATTCTTGTCAATTGTGAACGATGGGTTTAAGAAATTAAATTAGTGAGTACTGTGAATGGAATAAGGATCCAACTTTAAAATGTAGAGAATATAAGATTGAACAAATGATTGTAATATTTTTCAATAGTTGTGCATAGAACGAGTATTATTGTTGTTGTTCACAATAAAAATTGAGGGACAAATTGCATGACAATATCCCACATTATACCAAAATTTGGTTTTTTGATAATCTTTTTAATTGTAGCAAAAATTTTAAGGACGTCAATTGATAGCAATTTCCGTGCGGAGTAATTTTCCGCCCAATCAATGCTGATGTGGATTCCCATAAAGGAGATGTGGCAAGTCGTGCCGGCTAATGAAACGACGTCGTCTCCATTTACATAAACAACACCCTTTAAATCGATTTTAAGCAAAATTCCATACTCTGTGATTTAACATATATGTCGATTAGGGCTTATGAAATCTCCCCATTTCATCTCCCAATTCTTCTCAGTTCAAGGTCTAGTTCCAGAAATTCTTCTATTATCCCCTATCATTTGCATCGAAAATCTATTAACCCATGGATTCTTCTTCTTAAACGGGACAAGTGAGTTCATGCAATTTCCCTTTACCTCCAAAATTCTGCAGGTGCGAAGAACTGGAGCCGTGCATCTTGGAGGCTTCAAATAGTGAGAGGCGCTACTTCCACTGTCGTCGTCGTGGTCGGGTGAGAATTGCAAATAAATTTCGAATAATGGTGTATAAGTATTGCACCGTTTGAATCCTTTCTTTTTTGGTATGGTAGCGTGGTGATTGCAAGTATTGGAAATGGGCCGATCCCGTTCTATCAGCGTACTACAAGGATTGCTTTCTGAAGATGTAGCTCGAAAGGGACTTAGTGCTGGAAGAACTAATTCGGTAGAGGAAAAAAAAGGCAGACGAAAACACCTCCAGGGGCTGAAGAAGAGATAACACTCTCAGAAGGTGATGAGTACAAGAAACTTGGGATTCAAATTCATATTGTTGAGAAAAGGATGAAGCTACTGGTTATGGGGTTTGTATTTTTTGCTGTACTAGTGTTTTTTGGTTGGGTTTAGGATGCAGTTGATGTGGGGTTTTGGTTGGGTTTAGGATGTAGTTGATGTCTGGACCTTGATGTGGTAGATGATGGCAATGTATTTTGAATCTTTGGGAAGTTGTTGATGTATTTAGAATGTTAGGGCAGTTGGAGTGGTTGATGATAACAAATGAATGTGGTTGTTGAACACTTTGTTGCAATTTAATGCTAACAACTTCTTTCTTTACTTTCTTTTGTACTTTGGTAGTGTTGTTATTTTGCTTCAAGTTAATGCTAACAATAAACTGAATAATGAGCAATGTAGGCACAAAACACTTGTTATAAGATTAAAAGGACTAAACATCCATAGCCTGTTCACATCAAAAGGATTAAACATCAATAGGAGCTAATGAAACGCCTTTTCTGTTCCATCAAAAGGACTAAACATCCACAACTAGTTCACATCCATAACTTGTGCACAAAAAGCCCTATCTATTACATCAAAATATGCATCTAATTCCCAGCTGGATTCTTGTTTTCTTGGGTTGAGGGCTCTTCTTTGGCTCCTGTGACATTGCTTTGTGAAGAACCTTGATTTTCT